>CAVLGL010000035.1:32500-632500 GCA_963668995.1 Parnassius mnemosyne | reverse complement strand
CACACAGATAGGGTACCTCCTAACTACTTGCAGATGGAGTTGCCATTTGCGGTAAGGTAAAATGTGTGTCCGTATTTTACACCCTTCCTCCCTTACACTAAAATAGTTACGCCCCACTGCTGGGCACAGGCCTTTTTTTCATTTCTGAGAAGGTTGGCAACTTCACATATCTTCGAAATATTTCTTTTTCTTATTTCTCAGACATGCAGGTTTCCTCACGATGTTTTCCTTCACCACCGATCACGTTGTAAATCAGCACTTAAAATTACAATTAACAATTTCATTGGTGCTGGCGGAGATCTAACACGGGCTGCTTGCGTACTGTGAAATTTACAGCGAGCGCTAACCATCTGAGCTACCACGGCACCTTACACTTAAATAATTACAAACATTTTTAGGCGGTAGAGTCATGCTGTAGCTATATTATGGTTGTTGCACGAATGGTTTGGCTCGACCGGCGAATGACCACATTGTCACAGAACACTAGCGTAAAATAGTAAGACAATGCTGCTGTGTTTTGTATGGTGAGTGTAGAGAAACGGAGAACCAATTTACTGGAAACGAGGCATTCCATCTTAGTTTTTTGGGATGACAACGCATCTGCTTTTTGATTCTCAATCGAGGATAAATGTAAATGTCTATGAGCCACAGTACACTTACAACTTAACATCAGCTCATTTGTCTTCTATAAAAAAAGTAACACGTGTTGATAATTTACACCTTACGATTCCTTTCTTACACTCATATAAAATATTAAACCCCTTTGGACATAAAAAAATCACCTGTGCTAAAAATAATGCCTATGTAAGGTGTCACTACACTGTGCAGTTGGCCCCGCTCCCGCCCGGCACTGGCACGCACCTGCTACTTCTAGCGCCATAGCACCGACTGCGATGTAAACGGGTTAACATTATTTTATTTGTTTTATTGCTTTACATTTGTACTGTGTTAATTCTTAACTTGACCATTATTATCATTACAGCCTTTTACAAGTTCACCGCTGAACATAAGCCTTCCCCAAGGAATGCCATAAAGCACGGTCCAGAGCTATCTAGATCCATCGACTTCCTGCATCTCTTACCAGACCGTAACTCCAAATAGTGGGAGCTGTACTACACTTCGCTTACCGGTAGGAGGTTCCCACTCGAGAACCTTCCTTTAACCAATTTTTTAAGTTTTAACTTCTCATTGGAAAATTGTAGTAAACAGTATGATATATTTAAGTTTGAACTTGCAAAATACTTCCAAACTTAGAGCGCTATAAGTTCGTGTTTTCTGTATGCTTGTGTTATATGTACGGCTAACCTATCAGTTAAAAATATAGATACAAATAAAAATAAAAGAACTAACATGATTAATACTTATTCATAAAATTTTATTAATAACTAAAACTGCACACTACTTTTTTATTAAACGAAACTGATAAACAAACTTACAATACACCGGATGGTAAGTAGCTACCGCAGCCTATGAACACCTACAAGTACAAACAACGTTAAACAAAGAAGACTACCGATGCGTTGTCACCTCTGATAACTAATGTGAATGACGTAAGAAATGGCTCACAGCTTGTAATTTTACTAGCTCTCTATAACTCTCAAACTGGAGTACAGCAGTGCAAGTTAGTGGCAGAAATATGGTGGTTGTTACCTATCCAGATAGACTCCTACATAGCAGAGAAGTCCTATCACAAAAAAAAATACTTATATATTCAGTTACAACGTGTATTCGATTCATAAAAACAGGTTGGTCAAACAAGGTACAACTAGTTGCCAGACGTGTTGCCAACCCTGAGTGCTATGATAATACAATACAATACAATAACTTTATTTTAGGCATCAAGAACTTAAAAAAATTAAGACCTACTTTCTTCTTTGACGCTCCCCTGTAACGGTGAAACACTAACCCCAGATGGTTGGAAATCAGGAGCGTTCTCTACGTGGTAGAGCCGTGCTGCAGCTATATTATGGTTGTAGCACGAATGGGTCGGCTCGACCGGGGAAGGACCACGCTCTCACAGAAAATCAGCGTAAAATAGCAGCTTAACGCTGCTGTGTTTCGTATGGTGAGTGTAGAGAACCGGAGACCCTTTTTACTGGCAAAGAGGCATTCCATCTTAGTCCTCACGGGTGACAACGTATCTACATCTTGAGTCTTTATTGAGGATAGATGTAGATGTCTATGGGTCACAGTAACCACTTACCATCAGGTGGACTGTGTGCTCGTTTGTCACCCGATCCTATAAAAAAAAGCGAAGAATGTCTCTTTGTAATTTGCAGGAACCTAAAGTACGTAAAGTATTTGAAGTTCGTTAACCTATTAGACTCCAGACGCTGCAAATGTAAGGAGATCTGATCGTCTATGCGGTTTCGTTCTTCCACGAAACACAGGACGTCTTCTCCTGACCTAACTACTATGTAATTACTTCACATCACGCATTTTGGTTGATAAAATGCTTCACAGTCTTAAATTAAACTAGCTCTCTCATTCATCAACCATGAGAACTACAGTAGCTACACTACTGGTAGCAGAAATAGGTGGTAAGAGAATGGTACCAAGACGTACGAACAGAAAATAGACCCTAAAACTCTGTAATACAGTACTGTATAACTATGTCTTCCAGACCGGTCACAACAGCCAGTCTCAGCGTGGACTAGCCATCTACGTTGGAGAGAATTATAGTGCACTAGTATGAGCGCAAGCAAAGGTGGACTTTCTATTTCCTCACTCTCGTTATAACACACTACTAATAACTTATAAGCATGCAACATAGCATAATTTAATTTAAGCGTATTGTTTTTAGAAATCCATACACAGTTTTAGTGATGGATTAATTAATATTTTTACAAACATTTAATATTATTTTTATTGATAACGATTTGTTATATTTACGCGAATACTACACATGGAGTAAAAGAAGTCTGCAGAATGTCAATATATTCAGGATCGTTCTTACCATTATATCACATTTGATAAACCACAAAAGCTTGCAAAAAAACACCGATTCCTACCAAGGATAATGTGCGAGGCTATTAAAATTAAACCATCCAAGAAGATTGCTGGGTGCTACCATCTGCTTGCTCCCATAATTAATAAAATTAAATCCAAACCCAAGTATACTACAAGACTTCGAAACACTGTAAGCTCGTTCTGCGAGATTGAACCAAAAATCAATAATTAAAAGTTAAAGGTAGTCTTCGTTAAGATAAGATACGATAAGTTGATTTAATTGTAACTATGACATCAGGACGTCAAAGAGCTTAGTCCCCCCGTGACCTTATTAAAAATGTAAAAATTATACGCGACAAAAGCCGTAAAACTTGTTTTATTCCATATTTTTGTGGAATTGTACAATAGACATTGTTTTATATTTTAATATAGCCTTTGATATGGTGCAATTGACTTTAATTTATAATTTATAAGATACGCTAATAAAACATTAACTCAGCTGCTTGCCTCTGCCTCACATCGCACCACAACCGCGCTACTAAACACAGGAGCTATCTCGAAGGCTGAGTTATTAGTTCAAGCGGCCCTTAGCCCCGGGCAGATGATAAACCAGTAGCTTGTAGGTTCACCTCAACTGTTGAATTTATCGGATATCTCCTAATATAAATAACTATGTATCACTCCTTCTTAAAAGAACTTCAGACTATTGCAAGAGAAATATAATATCTATTAAGAAAATCTACATATACTGTTAGTACAGTCAGTGTGTCAGCCTAAAAGAACCATAAGTATTGCTTCCAAGTCCCATCCGATCTGAATTTGTGTCTAAACAAGTATGATTACTTGTGTAGCCACAAATATTGCATTTTTGGTGTAAAAATGTTTGCAATTTGAAATATTGAAAAATAGGAAACTTATATTTATTTCAATTTACAAAAAATAAATTTTGTTAAATCATTAGAATTTTGTTTAATTAGTATACCGTTATTGAATACAATAAATTAAAATAATATTTATAGTACAAATTATTTAATAATTTGAATGTCTAAAATACCTAAAATTAGTAATTTTATAATTTTAATGACTTTCAATTATAAAATGACAAAAAATGTAATTCCTTAAATAATAATTATGAATTTTATTGATTTTCTTCTTTTATTGAACACTTTTACTGGTGAAATATGTTGCTTATATGGTGCTGCAAATATTTGATTTTGAACTTTATTTGATTACACCTCAGTCTGTTTACGCTCTGTTTCTGTGACTAATGGGGGGTCTCGTAGTTCGTAGGTAAAAACGTTCTTGCCCATAAATCACATTAAATTGGGCATAATTTCAAATAATAATAGAAGGCTTATTTACTCGTATTTTCATAAACTGCAATAACGGTATATCATTGTTTATATATTTGAACTTAAGTTTGAAATTTGGCTACTCTTTGAAAAATAATTAAAAAGACAGTAAATTCATTGAGTATCTACGTGAAATGTAAACTGTGGACTATCCTCATAACACTGGTTACCCTAGTTACTAGTGAGCCGAGGGGCGGTTGCGTGTGCTCTCTGTATTGAAAACGTATTGAAGTAAACTATCGCCGACGCAGCGAGCAGTCCTATCGTACTATACAATCAAACAGGCGCTCCACAGGTGTAACACGAGGAGTATACCGAGTGTCATTGTAACGGCGGGATTTTAAGAAATACAGATTCATTTGTAGAGCTTAAGCCTCCAAGGCAGGACGTCCACTTTGAATTACATTACCTTATTATAGTACCTGGGGTACCGGTTGATACTATCCTCTTACCCGTTTCCGCATATATTCTCTGTCTTATCTATCGAGATGACCGTATAGTTATCGCTTTTTTTATAGAATAAGGATGAAGCTGACAAATGAGATATCAGTCCACCTGATGGTAAGTGGATGCTGTGACCCATAGGCATATACATTTATTCTTTACTAAGAATAAAAATGCAGATACGTTTTCATCTCTGAGGACTAGGATATAATGCCTCATTTCCAGTAAAATGAGTCTCCGGTTCTCTACACCCACAACACGAACACAACAGCACCAAGCTGCTATTTTACGCTGGTATTTTGTGAGAGCGTGGTTCTTTCCCGGTCGAGCTGATTCATTCGTGCTACAACCATAATGTACAGCTTGACACGATCACGTGTAAAACGGCGTTAATTCCAGACGTAAAATACCCAGACTAATGACGGGCAGCAACGTCAAATTTATGAGACTCCTGGTGCTGGTGTCATCATTCACACCTGGCAAGCGTGACGATTACCGAAAATCCTCTTTGTAACAGAAATGGGCTTCTACGGGCCGATAAAGAAGAAGCTATACCTCTAGCTTCAACAAATTATAGAAGTAATTCTTGTTTTCTGCTTAGCGCAATGGAATGGAATTTTTAGTCTTGAAATCAAACTAATTTGTGTGCAATATATGATTTATTAATACTGATCTCTTTTTTCAACACAAACACAGTTGTTTATGTGACTTGATTCTTCTTGGTTACAATGGAACCATATCGTCCTGGTCGCAACGTCAGTGGCGCTTGGTAAGTTGGTCAACAGTCACGTGGGCCGCCGCTTCATGCTTACATTTATGACTTTGCATACTGCTTGCAACTGCATTTATTACAGCTGCAGTAATGTTGCCAACGGTGCCTAATAATTTCAAGTTTGAAGACAAATAATTTAGTATCCTTAAAATTATTTATTTTAATTTTAATTTCATACATTCACATGTTATATCATTTTTTTTTTTAACTTTTAAAATACCATCTTCGTTTTTTATGAATAAATATTAGCTAGTTGCATGACTAATAGTAATAAATTTAATGATTACTTAAAACATAAGAATTCGTGGATATAAACACTTTCTTGGCTTGTGTAATAAACTCGTATCTACTTTTAAGTTTCTTTCCGCTTCTTCTAACAAGGTCTCCCGCAGTAGGGATTTATTGAAGGTCAAATTTGTATAAAGATTGTTAGACTTTGACTATCATTAAAATGTTTATTATTTAATGCTAACAGTACAGGTATGGACGGCTCCGTGGCGCATTGAATTGCGGCGCTGAAATCCGCAGATTTGAACCCCGCACGGAACATGTATTTTTATTGCCTATAAATAATTGTTCCGGGTCAGGCTGTTTGTGCAATTTATGTTTGTACACTGCAGGAGAAAATCCTAGTGTGAGAACAACGTTTTTTTTTTTGAAAGCAAGAAGAAAGAATGCAAGTAAATGGTATACAGGGAATTTTAATAAACAACAAGTCACTACCAAGTTACGCGTTATTCTGTGATGTAAAGGTGCTCACACACGTTCACGTCGATTATAAATTCAAAAGGACGCCCCGAGGTTATCGGTTCGAATATTAATAGATCTAAATGACTGTGAATTAATTTCAACGTGGTGTGGGAACACCACTGTTCCACTAACACTGCCGACTATATTGCTTCAACTTTCGGAAATATTATTTTATTGTTAGCTTAAAATAAAAACATTGTGTTGCTATACTACAATCTATTTACAACGGCTCATCATTATCTTTGCATCATAGCCTGTTAAAGTCAACTGTTAAACATAAATAGCTTCGTAGGAAGATATTTGCTATAGTTGAAGTTATTTTATTATTGTGCGTAAAAACATTAGAAATACAGTAGTGCCTACTTCCTGTGTAGTTTCTATCTGTCACCATATGATGATATAGGGTGGTGGAGTCTGTTATGATACCGCTACACAACGGGGACTGGTTTCTTTTATAGAATAAGGTGACAATCGAGCTCACAGTCTGATGGTAAGTGAATGCTGAGGCCCATAGACATCTACATCTATGATCGATTAAAATCAAATTGCAGATTCGTTGTCGCCCCTGAGGACTAAGATAGAATGCCTCGTTTCCAGTAAAAATGGATTCAGGTTACTACACTTACCATACGAAACATAACAGTATTAAGCTGCTATTTTACGCTGGTATTCTGACAGACTGGTCCTTCCTCGTTCAAGCCGACTCGTTCGTATTTCGACTATAGCTGCGGCATAGCTCTACCATATATTTGTATGGTTTTTATTTTTTCGTAATAATTCATTGAAAAAACGAAAATCTGCGAGTAACTCAGCGTGGATAATTTACATGACCTGTTATGTATAGAGTACACACTGTTTGTTCAACTCTTACAATTAATTCAGTGGATTATTCTAGGAATCGATGCAGACGGCATCTCAAGGTTGTTGACGTGTAGTTATCTAGTTGTTACAATGTTGATACACGAAGTCACGCTATAAAATGCAATAAAGGTGCTTACAAATTTGCTCTGTTTCTGTTCATGAATGTTGTCGTTGAAACATTTAAAAAGTGGTATAATTAGCTTTCAGAATAGCTCAGAGTATACTTGATAACAATAATGAGCAGAGGCCATGTTTATTAGTGATGAAGCCTATTTATAAAGAAATTAACATAAGTAACCAATCTAATTTATAGGCATGAATTATAGGCCCTAGTTCATTAATAAAGTATTAATTGCTAGATAATGCTCGCGGCTTCAACCGCGTGTCAACAAAAATTGTTTCCTGTTTATCTTCTCGCGGTAACTTGTATAAGCTATCTCATGTTTTAATAAAGATCATATTCGGTCTATGTGACAACCGTTTGTGTGATTAAGTGAGAAATACCCCAACAATTAGCTTGTTTGTTCTTTCACGCAACATTATTATTGATCATCATCACAGTCCATTACAAGTCGTCATAGGCCACTCCGAAGGAACGCTACAAAGCACGGTCCACCTGCATCCATCGAGTTACTGTATCTCTTACCAGGTTGTCATAACATCTAGTGGGTGGCCGCCCCTTTTTTTACATAGGGAAATGCCTAAGCATACCCGCCTCGCGGGCGCAAGGATGGGTTATGTCGAACTCGCACCGACTAAAACCACCTTCGCCACATATTGGCAACGCTTACGCACATATCCGCGGCACCAACGGCGCTGGTCGCCCCAAGGTAGCCCCTCCTCAGGGAGGACTTTTCCTCCCCATTCTTCTTCTCAGTCAAGGCGCATCAGCAACATATGGCACGCCTTCCTTCAAAACCTCCAATTCCACCTGCGTAACGGGCCCCCCAAGTCCGATACACGGAGGCCATGGGGCCAGGAAAATCAAGCGCTCGGTAGAACCCGCTTTCCCGACCCCAACGGCGGATCTGGTCTTTGGCACTGCTGCCAACCAAGCTTCGGTCGCGGATGGTAAGGAGAGCGGCGCCTCGCAATACCGACATTCCTCTCCCCCCGCAGCCTCACCACCATCGCATCAACCAGTACCAGTACTCCTCTTCCCCCGCGACTCCACCTCGGCTGCACACACACATCCACACACATCCAAAGTGGGCTCTCCAAGCCCATTCGGAGAGGCCACCTCGGGCCGGCTCTACCGGTTCCTCTTTGTTCACCGCGGGTGACCAAGCCACGGCTACTAAGCCCCACTGCCATGACAAGGCGGGAAACTGTTCGGGTCACTTCTGAGGGGGGGAGCTTGGGGGGGGGGCTACCCAACACTTCGTTAACCGTTACGAGACTGCCACTCGAGAATATTCCAAATCGGTTATCGGTTCGATTGCGGACATCCTTATTGCAGTCTATCACGTAGAGAAACTCTTCTCCTTAACACTATAAGCGACCTTAAGCTTCCTGACACTGCCAGCAATGAAGGACTACGTCAGTATTGATTACAATTCATATCTTTAATAAATAAATATTAATTCATTTAATTTATTTAAAAAAAAATTCCCACCACAGATTTTTTTTTTGATTGTCGATTGTGTCATGACTAAAGTAAAGCACTTAAGCAAACTTTTCCAAAAGACAAAGCTCCAGACCACCAGACCTACATTAATTTTACAGCCTATCAAAGTGCGAGCCTCAGATTATCAAGTTGAACTATGGTAGCTCAAGTACAAAGCATTCACTATAAATTTCACAGAACGTGAATCAACCCCCTGGGACCAATTAAATTGTGCAACAATTTGAAGTACTGATTTACCACGTGCTCGGCGCTGCACGTAAACATTATGAGGAAACCTGTAAATCTAAGAAATTAAAAAAAAAACATTTCGAAGACTTGAAGTCCGCCAACACGCAGTGCGCAGTGTGGTGAACATTTCTTGTCCTAAAATTCTCTCGGACATGGGAAGTGGCATAGCTTCCTAATATACATAGGTCTATAATATGGGGCTATGTCCAGGAGTGAAACATGTATTATTGACTGTAACCTCAACCCTAGAGGAAAAGGAGAGATCTCCCGCTGAGCATGGTGTTTAGCCCGAAGAGCAGCCAACGCATCTCCCCGGGTAGTAGATCTATTCAATACATATTAATTTATAGTAATTACTCCGGCTTCGTATGCGGTCCGACGACAGCGTCGCCACAATTTTTTTTTTGTTATAGGATAAGGGTGACAAACGAGCACACATTCCACCTGGTACCATGGTAAGTGGTTGCTGCGGCCCATAGACATCTACATCTATCCTCTATTACAAATCAAAATGTAGATGCGTTGTCACCCGTGAGGACTAAGATGGAATGCCTCATTTCCAGTAAAAAGGGCCTCATATATTTATCCCTCATAAATGCCTCATAAGGGGAATATTTGCCATAGTTGCCACGCGTAGCAGGTGGTTTGGCATCCGCAGTTTTTTATTATTTTCAGTTGTTATCAGGCATATGGTGCTGCCCATCTCTTGCTTCAGTTTCTCTCTGTCACCTCTTTCAATACCCACGGGCTGATGTGGGGTAGTGGACACACTTGCGCCGCCATACACAGCGAGATATAAATTTATACTCCCTTCGTAATATTTAACAAACATGTTGGAAAGTTAAGGGTAACAAACGAACACACAGTCCAGCTTATGATAAGTGAATTCTGTGACCTATAAATAAATATCTAATGGAGATGCGGTGTCACCTGAGGACTAAGAAGGAATGCATCCTTCCCAGTGAAATTTCCGTTCTCTATACGCACTATACGAAACACAGCAGCATTAAGCTGCTATTTTACGCTGGTTTACTGTGAGAGCATAGTTCTTCCACGGTAAAATGGACTCATTTGCGCAACTATAATATAGCTACAGCATGTCTTTACCACTACCACATAACAAACAACAAATCTTATCCGTACACGGCATCTCATCACACAGAAGCCGCCGGACGTGTCCAGTCAGCCGGCACATAGCGTTCAGATAGAACCGCGACGGTCACGCGATGCCCAATAAGGATATCTTCACAGACATAGCTTTTAATCATTACCACGCTACGATTAGCGATAAACCGTGTCTGTTTGTAGCCTTTTACATAAGGCATACCTTAAATAACAGCGCAGTATTCTAGATAAGCGATGCTCGATTGGCAAGTATAAAAAAAAAGATTTGGTAATTCGTATAAAGTGTTTATTTTCAAATTTGTAAATGAAAACAATAAAATAGAAAGTACAGAAAGTTTAAGATAATTACTTTACTTTTTAGATATGAACAATAATATTATATTAATAATTATATTTTATACAAAAATCAACTGCCGCATATACGGACTTACGGAGACTTTTATATACTAAGTATTTAAGAACGCCTTGACCAATTGTGATGTTTTTTGTGCATTTGAGTGGATTTCTGAATGTTTTAAATTCACGATTGGACCCAGTAGGTAGCGCTAATCCAGAAATCACCTATGCGAAGCCGGCGGTGAATTGTTAGTTATAAATAATTTAACGGCTCAGTTACGAAGTGGCACATCAATGAATTGTAGTGCTAAGGTCCGCAGGTTTGGATCCCGCACGAAACAAGTATTTGTATGGCCTACAAATAATAGTTTCAATATTGTCTTTGTGATGTTTATGTATTTAAACTGCCCCCGCGATACAGGAGAAAATCCTAGTGTGGAGCGTTGTTTTTATGATTTATTTTAACGAAGGTAGTTCAGGACGGTACTTTGGGGTACTAATACCGGTACTAATATCCCTCAGTAGATCGTATTCTTAACGTAATCAGCTAGTAACCCGAGTGTGCTTTTTGAAGAACTTGTGTTTACCTACTTTTAAGGACATATATTTTAAACTATATGTAACGTGTGAGCAAAAACTTTAATACTGTGTTTAAATCATTAAGACCTATTCAACACAAGTATCACTTCAGTGAGACGAGTTCAGACTAAGCCATTTTTCGACTCCAGCCGATGATTTTGTTTGTAATTTGTTGATCTATTGTAAAGTTTAGTTAATTGCTTCGCAATGTTACCTTGCTAAGATTACAGTTAAGCGATAGGGTCCTATTAACTCCTGGTAATTTACCGCATGCAAATATTTATATAGTGTTACTATTAGCGGAAACAGTTAATTGGTTTCTACCTACTCAATTTATTAGCTTAATTACTTTCTACCTACTCTGTTTATTGTTAGCCGAGGGTTTTCCTAATAAATAAATAAATTAAAAGACTTGTTCTATTGTAGTTATAAAAATTATGGACTACATGGTCCGCAATAAAGGATTTATTATTATTATTATTATCAAATCAGAACCTCAGTTGCCGATCGTATATATGACGCGCGGCACGGTGTGGGTCATTAAAATGCAAATAATTACGAACTGCCTGCGATTCAGCTATTTCTTCTAAGCCGAACTCACTTAAAAACAGCCGTGTCACGGTCGAAACATAATTCCGGAATTATTAACATTTAACACCAACATACCTTTAGTTGTGTAAAGCATTTATTTAGACTTTTTTTTACTCTGTGGCAACCCCGGTGATAAGTAGTTAAATAATTTACTGCCAAATAATTTCGAAAAAAAAATATTGTAATTGATAATTTCCACCTAAAATTACTTAAATTTAGTTGTTAATTACTAACAAATTGTATTGTGTAATAAATAAAGGTGGTAAATATCTAAACAAATAAATTTTTAGTGTAGAATAGAATAGAATAGAATGATTTTTATTCAATATGGATTATTACATAATACTTATTGAAAGTCATTATTTTATTTACCACTGGTTCGGAAAATACCTCCTGTCCTGGGAAGAACCAGCAAGAAACCCAGCGGGACTTTTTTTTTTTAAACATAATTTCACTTAACAATAATTTTGATTATACAATTTTAAATGAATTTTCATAGAACCAGCATGGTGGCGATCACCTTATTCCCAGGGGTTATTTTCACTCATGTATTCCTTGATATTATAATAACCCTTTTTGTACAGTTTTTCTTTAATAAAACTTTTAAACTTGTTTATTGACAAACTTTGAACATGTTCTGGGATTCTGTTGTAAAAGCGTATACATTGCCCCATAAATGAATTACTAATTCTGTGGAGTCTTGTAAGTGGCATTACAAGCTTATGTTTGTTCCTAGTGTTTAAGGTATGAACATCCTTATTCTTATTAAAGCTATTTATGTTTTTATGTACATACATTACATTTTCATAAATATATTGCGATGCCAAAGTTAATATGTTTATTTCTTTAAATTTTTCTCTAAGGGACTCTTTACAATTTAGATTATAAATCGCCCGTACGGCTCTCTTTTGCAAAACAAATATAGCTTCAATATCAGTCGCATTACCCCATAGCAAAATTCCATAAGACATTACGCTATGAAAGTAACTAAAATACACTAACCTAGCTGTCTCAACATCTGTGAGACTTCTAATCTTTCTTACAGCATATGCTGCAGAACTAAGTCTGCTTGCTAATTTAGATATATGGGGGCCCCATTTAAGTTTCGCGTCAATAGTAATACCGAGAAAAACAGTGGTATCCACAAGACTCAACTCCTCCCCATTTAAGAGCACATTGGTTTTCGAATGTTTTACATTAGGTATTGTAAATTTAATACATTTTGTCTTATTGCCGTTTAAGAGCAAATTATTGGCGTTAAACCAATGTACTAGTTTCGATAGAGCATTATTTACATCGTCATATTTAATTGACTGCCGTTTCAGTTTGAAAATTAAAGAGGTATCGTCAGCAAATAATACTATATCGTGATTGTCCCCTACAAGATAAGGTAAGTCATTAATATAGATTAAGAACAGGAATGGGCCAAGAATCGAGCCCTGAGGAACGCCCATTGATACTACCGATCCGGAGGAACATTTACCATTAATGACGACTTTTTGAGTTCTGTTACTTAAATATGAAGTAATAAGTTTAAGCGCCAAATTTTTTACACCGTAATGTTGTAGTTTCCTGATTAATGTATCATGATGAACACAATCGAAAGCCTTGGAAAGGTCACAGAAAATACCTAAGGCATCTTGTGAATTCTCCCAGGCATTAAAAATATATTTCATAAGCTCAACACCGGCGTCAGACGTCGAGCGACCCCTTGTAAAACCAAATTGATTTTTATGAAGTAATTTATTTGTATTAAAAAAAATTAACAATTGATCCAAAATTATTTTTTCAAAAATTTTACTGAGAGTTGGTAGTACAGAAATAGGTCTATAATTAGCGGGGTCCAATGTACTACCAGATTTAAATAAAGGTATTACTTTACTATACTTCATTAAATCAGGAAACACACCAGAATCGATACAAGTATTAAAAATAATAGCAAGATGAGGTGCAATTAAATCTATTATGGACGTAATCACTGTAACGGAAATCCCCCACAAATCTGCGGTTTTCTTTACATCAATGGTTTTGAAGTATTTTACAATATTATGCGGTAATACTTTTTCAAATCTAAATTCTTTTAAACAGGTATTAACATTCTGTTTAAGTAATGATTCGGCGACAGTTGGAGAAGCATTCAATGACTCTGTTGTCAAGATAGGAACATCAGTGAAATATTTCTCAAACACCGCTGCAACTTCTTGATTTGATTTAGTCAATTCATTATTAATTTTTAATTGATAGTTTGAATTACGAGGTTTCTCATTACCGGTTTCGCTGTTAATTATACTCCACGTCATTTTAATTTTATTCTTAGCTGTCTTAATTTTGTTACTAATATGTAATGATTTGGCTGTGGAGCAAACTCTTTTAAACATTTTAGAATAATTTTTTACATATTCTTTAAAAGCATCGGAAAGATTATACGATCTTTCATGGTAAAGGTCATATAACCTTCGTCTGCTTTTATGAATTCCTACTGTCGCCCACTCATCAAATGCCCTGCGACTCAACTTAAAGTGACAGCAGGTAATGAATATCGTTTAAAAGTTACTGTAATTCTTGTTATCCCTCTTAATATTTACGATATATCTATTGTTAAGTGTTGTTGTTGTTGTTGTTTTCGGATTTCATTTTAAATTGTTTCCTTGATAATTTAATTTGAAATCTGTAATTAGTCTTACAATTAGATATCTGATTACACTGCTCCCTTGATTTTCCATCTTTGTTTTGTTTTCTTTTACTCTTTTTGATTTAGATACTATTTACAATACATAGTAAAATGAATACTCGCAACGCCAAGACGCGCCAAATGGAGAACCAACTTTATCTTGCGCTCCAACAACTCAAGGCGGGAGCAGTGCGAGCAGTTACTGAAAGAAAAGGATGACAATAAAAAGGAAATAATAAGTATAATTTCGAAAAAATACATAATAGAAAAGTAATATGGTAAAGTTACATAGAGGCTATACAGATATTTTAAAGGAAAGGATCAGCTCCAGGGGACAGTCGATGAGTTTGACCGATGCAGCAAAGAATATGAGGAAGCCCTCAGATTAATTGCTGTATTGCAATTACAGTTAACTACTGATTTCACAATTTAAACTAGACATTGATAACTTGCAAGCATTTCAAACTCAGTCTATTCAATGATCTCGTAGAAAGTAAATCTCATAAAACGTTGCACCCCTTAACAACAATAGATTTTACTGATGATTATGCCACATCAAGAACAGCAGAAAGGATTACAAGCAGCAGAAGGTAATTAAGAAATTATATAAAAATCAATAAATATATTAGGAAAGTGCAAAAATTAGTAAAAACTAAAATTAATACTAAAAATTATACAAATCTATGTGAGGAAAATTTTTGTTGGAAGAGGCAATATGAACAAGAATCAAATATTAAAATATATTGAATATCTTATTAACTTCAACGAGCATAAAGATATCTTGTTTAATATAATAATGCTTTCAGAATGTTGTTGGGACTGCCTCGATACTGTAGTGCGTCGGAGATGTTTGCGCAAGCTCGCACGGACGGTTTTCATGCGATAATACGTAAGAAAACAGCTTCGCTGCTTAGAAGGGTGAGAGATAGTCACAACAGCATTTTGAAAACAGTAGCGGAGAACTATAATTCTCCGATTTTGAAAAAGTTTGTCCACACATTAATGTTTACTAACACTAGTTTATAAGTCAATTGTTACTAACACTACTATGGATTAATTTTGGTCCGAAATAAAGATTATTATTATTATTATTATTATTAGCCTACATAGAGGGGTAGCCACAGGAAAATAAACTAAGATATAATTTATATTTAATAATGAATAATTTGACATATAATAATAATTTAAATTTAACATATAATTGTAAGAATAATAATGATAAATTTCATTTGATTGATATTTATAATTTAACTAAGAAGTTTTTGACGAGAGAGTTTACCTATCAAAATATAGATAAGACTGGTAGCAAATACGCTATCCTATTATTTATATTTTAACAAAGCCAAATTTTGGCTACCTTGACACCTGCTTCTATTTTATTTTATTTTACTTTAAACACTAGCAACAAACATAAGCTTGTAATGCCAGTTACTAGACTCCACAGAATCAGTAATTCCTTTATGGTTATGGCGAAATGTTATACGCTTTTACAACAAAATCCCAGAACATATTCAAAGTTTGTCAAAAAACAAATTTAAAAGTTTTATTCAAGAACAACTGTACAAACAGGGTTATATTAATATCAAGTAATAAATTAATGAAAATAACCCCTGGGAATAAGGTGATCGCCACCATGCTGGTTCTACGAAAATTTATTTAAAAATTGTATAAACAAAATTATTGTTAAGTGAAATATGTTTAAAAAAAAGTCCCGCTGGGTTTCTTGCTGGTTCCTCCCAGGACAGAGGTATTTTCCAAACCAGTGGTAAATAAAAAATTACTTTCATTAAGTATTATGTAATAATCTATATTGAATAAATATTATTCTATTCTATTCTATTCTATTCTAGTTATTTAAATTTGTGTTCGTATCGCTGTGTTTGTAACGAAATAATTGAATTACTACTTGTTTTTGGTCAAGCCTTTCCTTTCCAGGGCAGAGGACTTTTCTTACTTTTTTAGCTGAGGGGATTTTGCATGCCATCAAGACATGAGTAAGTATTTTTAAAATCTTGGTCTGTCTGTGTCCGGGCTAATCTTTGGAATGACTAAACCAATTGTGATGAAATTTCACGAACAAATAGTAAGTAATACCAGAAGTGATCTAGGTTTCTTCTAGGATCTAGGATTATACATGGTAGAACCATGCTGCAGCTACATATATTAGTAGTATAGTTGTAGCACGAATGGGTCGGCTCAACCGAGGAAGGACCACGCTCTCACAGAATACCAGCGTAATAGCTTGACACTGCTGTGTTTCGTATGGTGAGTGTAGAGAACCGGAGACTCATTTTACTAGAAAAGGGGCATTCCATATTAGTCCTCACGGGTGACGACGCATCTGCATTTTGATTCTTTATTGAGGACAATGAAGATGTCTATGAGTCACAGC
This sequence comes from Parnassius mnemosyne, assembly GCA_963668995.1. Taxonomy (NCBI): domain Eukaryota; kingdom Metazoa; phylum Arthropoda; class Insecta; order Lepidoptera; family Papilionidae; genus Parnassius; species Parnassius mnemosyne. The sequence continues at coordinate 615,823 of CAVLGL010000035.1, read as the reverse complement.
CATCACTTACCATCAGAAGGGCTGTGTGCTCGTTTGTCAACCTATCCTATAAAAAAAGGTTATACTTTATCTAAAAAAAAGATTTTGAAAAAAGAACAACGAAAATTTTATAAGATAAATGGTGTTTCATTAACTATAACTATAATTAAATATGAGTGTTAGTGTTCAGTAATAAACCGCAACTCACAAAATTTATACCGAGGCACAATGATCTGCTACGATCGGAGCGCCGGTCACACCTAGTGGCAACATTGCGACGTAATATGCGTTGTAATAATCTGTGGAGTTAAAAAAAAGAGAAGAGGAGGGTAGGAGGCGAGACAAGCCATACACATTCTCTTTGTGTTCGTGATGTGAACATCTCTCCAAAAACTTTAAAAAGGGACTACTCCAGAGTGTACCGTGTACAATCTAATTGCTAGTGTATTCTACCGTGTAGAAGAAGCTACCAGGAGCTGTCAACGTTTGCTGATCTTGGGAGGCTGGCTAGTAAGACCGTGAGTAGTTTATTGCTGTTTTTGGTGTGATTTTGTGACTGCGGTAACTGAACGTTTCAGGGGATTTAGAATCTCAATACAGTCCACTATATCTAATAAAATAATCCCAATCCGCCACATTTCTGGCCTTCGAGCCGCATATATTCGAATTAGTGATCTTCGAATAATAATTTTCTACCCTTAATTCGCGTCCCGTGGACGTCATATATTTGAGTAAAACTACGCATTTAATTAATTTAATATCCCTTATTTAATTTGCCTCTTTTTTACCTGGATGTCCATTGCTCGCGGTGCGTTTATAAAGTATTAATTTTGTAATTTGTTCATAATGTCGGATAAATTACAAATAAAAAGGCAAACACTTATTTTTAAAAAGGAATACCTATTTGCTAAATTACAAAAGGTTTTCGATATCGCGAGATCCCAAATAAATGATCCCACACAAATTCAGAATTTCTTAGCCGATTTTTCCGAATTAGAAAGTGTCCGCTCAAAGTTTGAAGAAACAGTGTTAAATATTATTGAAATAGATATATCATTAAAACCGGAGACAAGATTGTCAACGCGAGAATTAGATACATTTGATGAACTTTATAAGGCATGTAGGTTGCAATATTTAAGATTAAAACCGGACGAGCAGGCATCCCTCAGTAGGAAAGATAGGAGTGATGTAAGGCCGTCATTACCTAAATTACGTTTATTTGAATTCGATGGTGATATTGAGAAGTGGACCACATTCTACGATACATTTGTATCACTTGTCCACAATCGAGATTTCGATGAAATAGATAAGTTTCACTATTTGCTTTCATGTGTTAAAGGTTCGGCATTAAACATTGTTAAAAAATTGCCCATAACAGCCGCTAATTATACTGTCGTATGGCAAAGTTTATGTAATAAATATCAAGATGATCGAATACTCGTGGGTAGGTACATCGACAAAATGATAAACTTTACGCCGTTAAATAAAGACACTACCGCAAATCTTACTTTATTTATCGAAACATTCGATCACTCTTTTAAAGCCATCGAGGCATTAAAAATTAAAAATTTACATGACTATTTATTTTGTCATTTAGCCTTACGTGGGTTGGATGCGCATACTAGGAGGCTTTTTGAAGAAAATCGGGATCAAAATTCACTTCCATCTTTTTCGGAATTAATTAGTTTTGTAAATAAACAAGTTAAAGTACTCGAACATTCATCGAATAGTACGATGTCGTTACAATCAAGAAATAAGTCTATATGTAACAATTACAAAGGCAACAATAATAACCACTACAAAAGTTATTCAAAGACAGTTTTAAATACTAATGTGTCAAATTATAATAAAAATAAAAAAATAATTTGCGCGCATTGCAATCAAAATCACATGATTTATAGGTGCGATCAATTTCGTAAATTGACCGTAGATAAAAGGATTGACCGTGTCAATACCTTAAAATTGTGTCATAATTGCCTAAAAGGAAATCATGATACCTCAACTTGTAAAAGTGAGATGTCTTGTGGTGTATGTGCGTCACTACATCATTATCTATTGCATAGGGAGCCAGTGAGCGACACGCTCGTGCCAACATCCACCCGTCCATTGTGCTCTGACTCGCAAGTGCAACAAGCACTCGTCTCGTCTCAGGCTATGAGTGACTCAGAGCGTTATACGATAGATACGCTTCATTCCAATAACGCTCACTCGGGTTACGGTGTTGTATTGGGAACGGCGCGCGTGTTAGTAATTGATAGTAGCGGCCAGCTTCAATACTGCCGTGCAGTTATTGACTCTGGAGCTCAGAGCTCATTTATTACAACTGAGTGTGCTCAACGTTTGGGCTTACCTCGAAAGAAGTGTTCGTTTAATATTTATGGTCTCGGTGGAGAGGCTGTAAAAAATCACGGCATGATTACATGCACATTAAGGTCCCTACACACTGACCTACCTAGTTTTACACTGAACATGGTCGTAGTGACTAAGGTATCTGCTGATATGCCTAACGTTCGATTCCACTCGGACGTTATTAATAAATATAAGAATTTTAATTTAGCTGATCCATTATTTTATAAGCGTTCGCGTATCGATATACTATTGGGCAATGATATAGTTTCGGAACTAATTAAGGATAAACCTTATATTATTTCATCGGATATACCAAGCGTGATCGATACCGCTTTCGGGTTTGTTGTAAGTGGTAAACTTTATAGCAATGATAAGGACAATTTAAAAAATTATAATTTATCAGTCTCATTTGATGAACAAGAGTCTTTAGATCAAACGTTGCGTAAGTTTTGGGAAATCGAAGAATTGCCAAGCAAACCCTCGATTAATCCTTTGGAACAATTAGCGGAAGACATTTTCGTGGCTCGTTATAGTCGTACTGAGGATGGTACCTATTCAGTGCCGTTACCATTCATACCAGACCCGCCTCCGTTGGGCGCGTCACGAGCGGCAGCCGAGCGGCGACTCTTGTTCACCGAGCGCAAGTTGAATCGTTCACCTGTATTACGACAAGCCTATTCAGAGTTCATGTGCGAATATGAAAATCTAGGGCACATGGAGCTTTATTCGGGGGACACCCCGAGCAAATATGTGATACCTCATCACAGTATACTTAAGCCCAGTAGTTCCACTACTCCTTTGCGTGTGGTATTCGATGCCTCGGCTAAAACGTCCACGAACGTTTCGCTTAATGATATTCTATTGACCGGGCCTAATCTGTATCGAGATATTGGGGCTATAATATTGAATTTTAGGTTGTTTGAATATTGTTTGATTTGTGACGTATGCAAAATGTATCGGGCAATTAAACTGAATCAGTCAGATAGATGTTATCAACATATTTTGTATCGTCATTCGCCTAACGATGCCATTGACGTTTATGAATTAAAAACTGTCACTTACGGCTTAAGTTGCTCACCGTTCTTAGCTATCCGCACCCTCTTACAGTTAGCCTATGACGAGGAAGAACGTTTCCCACTCGCTGCAAAGGTTGTGCGCGAGGGCGTGTACATGGATGACATTCTATATTCTTGTAGTTCATTGTCACAGATATCTCGGTTACAAGATGAACTTTTAGAGATGTTTAATTCCGGTGGCTTTATACTCAAAAGGTGGGCGAGTAATAGTGCAAAAGTTTTACAACGCGTTCCGTTAGAAAACCGAGAGTGTCCTGTTACATTTATGAAAGATTGTAACGAATATTCAGTCAAAGTGCTAGGTCTGAAATGGTTCCCTTTGACTGACTGTTTTTATTTCACAGTAGATAAGACTGATAAAGTAACAACTAAACGTTCTGTTTTAAAATTATTAGCTTCTATTTACGACCCCGTGGGTTTTATTTCACCGTGCATTTTCATCGCGAAAGAGATAATGCAAGATTTATGGAAGCTGGGCATAGGATGGGATGAGCAGCTGCCAACTGACGTAACTAAGCGCTGGCTTAATTACGTTGATGATCTCCCGCGACTAACGGCAATCAAGATAGATAGACATATGCTGCTACCAGAACAGACCGAATGTGAATTGGTCGCCTTTTGCGATGCAAGCTCTCGCGGTTATGCTAGTTGTGTGTATGTGATCAGTCGTAACGATAGAGGTCAAACTAAAGTACGCCTGGTGACGGCAAAATCTAAAGTAGCCCCCGTCAAACCATTAACTATCCCGAGGTTGGAATTAATGGCGTCAGTTTTGTTAAGCAAATTAATTAGATATGTCCGTGACATTTTAACTCGTGTAAAAATTACTCGTATTACTGCGTTAACCGATTCGACTATCGTGTTGACGTGGCTTCAGACAGAAGCTTACAAATTAAAGCCGTTTGTTAGTAACCGTGTTACTCAGGTATGTGAAGTGTTACCTCCACACTGTTGGCGTCACGTGAGTAGTGAGTGCAATATGGCAGACATATGCTCGCGCGGAGCGTCTCCGTCACAGCTCGTGGAGTGCAGTGAGCAGTGGTTGAAGGGCCCATCTTGGTTGTACGACGACTATTCGCAGTGGCCAGTGAGAACATTTATCAACCAACATGAAAGTAATACACCCGAAATGAAATCAAATCATACATTAGGCTCCTTCAATTTAATCACAAATGAAAATAATTCGATAGAGGAGACTAAGTTAGAGTTCTGTGACCGAATCTTTTCCAATTTCTCTTCTTATTATAAACTGCAACGTACGTTTGCTCGAATATTGAGATGGTTCCGACTCAAATCCGGTCACTCGAAGCAATCAATACTGACGACTAACGAATTAAATACTGCCCAAGATGTTTTAATTAAATTAGTACAAAGTGCATACTTCGCAAATGAAATAAATAGATTGTCAAAGGGCACAAAGTACGTTCCGTCGTTGAGAAAATTATCTCCATTTATTGACGAACGCGGATACCTCAGGGTGGGGGGTCGAATAAATTATTCAGCGTTACCTTATAACGCGAAGCATCCTCGTTTATTACCTAAAAATAGTAGATTTACCTTGTTACTTATTGAATATTTACATAAAAAATATTTACACGTAGGTCCACGCACCTTACAAAACATTATTAATCAAAATTTTTGGATTTTAGCATCCCGTCACATTATTCGGTCAGTTTTGTCCAAATGCAAAATTTGTTTTAAACACAACCCAGTGCTCTTACAGCCTGAGATGGCACCTTTGCCAGCAGCCCGATTGATACCTTGTAATGTTTTTGAGCATGTAGGGGTGGACCTCGGTGGTCCGTTCTTTACAAAAGAAAGTTTACGACGAAATGCTAGGGTTGAACGGTCATATTTAGCATTATTTATTTGTTATTCGACAAAAGCTGTACACCTTGAAGTCTTATCGTCGTTGTCATCGGACTGTTTCCTCGCGTGTTTAGACAGATTTGTAGCGCGACGCGGTGTGTGCTCCTTCCTTTATTCGGATTGCGGAACTAATTTCATAGCTGCTAGTAAGCATTTAACCGAAGTACAAAGATTTATGCTCGAACAAAAAAACAATATATTAGAGGGTTGCTCAAAACGACAAATTATATGGAGATTTAATCCCCCTGGTGCACCACATATGGGTGGGCTCTGGGAAGCTGGAATTAAATCCGCCAAGTATCTATTAACGCGAGCCGTAGGAGAAAAAAGTTTGACGTTCGAGGAACTCACAACAGTGTTTTGTAAAGTAGAAGCGATTCTCAACTCGCGGCCGCTTTGTCCGTTACCAGCTAGTGATAATCCTGATGAGTTCAACGTTTTGACTGCGGGACACTTTCTAATTGGAAAAGGGTTAACAGCAGTACCTGAGTATAATGTAGAGGATATAACAATAAATCGATTATCACGTTGGCAATATATTCAAAAATGTTCACAAATGTTTTGGCGTAGATGGAGTCACGAATATCTAAATACGCTGCAACAGAAAGCAAAGTGGCATTCGGATAGATCTAATATAAAAATAGGTGATCTCGTAATCATAAAAACTGATAATGTACCGCCGTGCAATTGGCCTTTGGGTAGAATTGAGGCTCTTCACCCCGGTCCAGATGGGATTGTTCGTTGTGTTACGCTTCGCACTCAAAAGAGTACTCTACAGAGACCAGTTAATAAACTGAGTCCTCTACCTTATTCAAATTAGTTTTTACGTGTATTAATATTTTTTTTTTTCTCGTTGAGGACATTCTGTGTCTCAGCGTTATTTTGCATGTTCCGTAGCTTAAGTTATAATATTTTCTCTAATATCTTTTTCATATAGTTAGGAGAAACCATCAAGATGGTTTCGGTGGGGGGTGTGTTCAGTAATAAACCGCAACTCACAAAATTTATACCGAGGCACAATGATCTGCTACGATCGGAGCGCCGGTCACACCTAGTGGCAACATTGCGACGTAATATGCGTTGTAATAATCTGTGGAGTTAAAAAAAAGAGAAGAGGAGGGTAGGAGGCGAGACAAGCCATACACATTCTCTTTGTGTTCGTGATGTGAACATCTCTCCAAAAACTTTAAAAAGGGACTACTCCAGAGTGTACCGTGTACAATCTAATTGCTAGTGTATTCTACCGTGTAGAAGAAGCTACCAGGAGCTGTCAACGTTTGCTGATCTTGGGAGGCTGGCTAGTAAGACCGTGAGTAGTTTATTGCTGTTTTTGGTGTGATTTTGTGACTGCGGTAACTGAACGTTTCAGGGGATTTAGAATCTCAATACAGTCCACTATATCTAATAAAATAATCCCAATCCGCCACAGTTAGTTATTTGATTAAATATTTTTTTCTACCATAATCTTAAGTCTAAATAACGGCACATTAATAGATCCGGCCCAAGTAAAGCCGAGTAGGTCACTAGTATCAAATAAACATTTTACGAAAAATTAAATAAGTATATTAAATGATTAAATTCCACTTCGCACATGTAAATTCAGTTAACAAATTCCAAAACATGCAAACCTTGCACTTATATACTTATAGATGATGACATTACACAGCTGTGAAACAATAACTGTTTCGTTTAGATTAAAAATTAAGACAAAAACAATAACCAATAAGCCTAATTAAAAAATCATCTGAATAAATTCAAAAACTAAGTACTCATTACCACCTTAGCAAAGTTATGCGATTAACAAATTGCGTACAAGGTGCCAGTCGCGTCTCTCGAATACTTGGAAATTTTTATGAATTTATCATTGAAGTAATATGTACTACGTTTTAGAACAGATTCCGGGACTTGTCGTTTGCAATACGCATTAGACCCCATGGACTCAGACTTACTTAGTCTGTGCCATAAAATAGTATGTGAGTCCATCCACGCGCCCCGCACTGCCGCGTAGATATTGTTTTGCGGTAGCTCTTCTAGTACGCAGCACATGTTACTTCAATGGAAATTAATGAATTGCTACAGTTAGCGTCCCACAGACAAGTGAATTTCACAAAACACAACCAAACAATAGGCTTGAGCAACAAAAACAATAGTTTCCGAAAACTGGGCGCTGACGAAAGCACGGCCTGCGCAATTTTATATACGTTAGAAGGCAAATGAGCATTCGGCTCACCTGATGGTAAGGACTACCGCCGACCATGAACAACTTCAGGGGAGTTGCAGATGCGTTGCCGGCCTTTTAATTAAAAGTAGGCTCTTTTGAGAGGACGCTCCGTTCCATCCATTCATTTCAGCCTATTAAAGTCTACTGCTGATCATAAGCCTCCCTCATAGACTACCTCATAAGGAGGATATTACCATATTTGCCAGGCTTGGCAGGCGAGTTGGCGACAGTTCAGTTTTTTACCACTTGGACTTGTTATGAGGAAGATACTGCTGCCCATCCCCTGTTTCAGTTTACCTCTGTCGCCTCTTCCGATACCCACGGATCGATATGGGGTAGTGGATATTCTTACACCGCCACTACACAGTTAACTCAGTCTTAATTAAAGTTCGTGTGCCTCCGCAATACGTTGCAGTGTCGGCGAGCCGGCGCCAGCTGCTTGGCACGGACTGACGCAGTTGCATCATCAGTAAATAATTAGTGCGATTATACCAGTCAATCAAAGTCGCGCAAAATGTCTACGAGTCGTTGTAAGTCATATGTCACGTAGGTACACTACTTGTATTACTCAAATCAGCGAATCACTCACTTAGTCATTATTTTACTCACACAATAGTTGTTAAATAAATAAAATAACCTATTTGATTTATTTATTCTACAACATAGTAGGTCTATGTCAAAGTCAAAGTCAAAGAAAGATAGACCACGTACATTTCAGGTGACGATGAAACCTCACTCAACTTCTTGATACACGCTCACACGGACACATTCTTTCTTTCTTTAACAGCCTGTAAGAGTTTTTTTTTGAACTGAAGTAACAAAACGAACTTACAGTTCACCTGATTGTGACTGTTGCAGTTGATGGACAACTGCAACCAAATTCAAACAAGGAATGCTACAGATTCGTCTAACGACTAAGGTGAAACACCTTACAACCTGTAATTTCACGTGGTAGAGCCATGCTGCAGCTATATTAGTAGTATAGTTGTAGCACGAATGGATCGGCTCGACTGGAGAAGAAACCACGCTCTCACGGAATACCAGCGTAACATAGCAGCTTAATTCTGCTGTGTTTCGTATGGTGAGTGTAGAGAACCGGAGACCCTTTTACTGGAAATGAGGCATTCCATCTTAGTCCTCACGGGTGACAACACATCTGCATTTTGTTTGATGTCGATGTCTATGGGCCACAGCAACCACTTACCATCAGGTCGATTGTGTGCTCGTTTGTCACCCTTATCCTATAAAAAAAAATTACTGGTTCCCTATATCCTACAGACCAAGCAGTAAAATCCACAGATGCGTTCCGGTATAAGCATAAAATATATACGCTGTGATGTCTTTGGAAATTATTTGATTGAAACTTTTTTATAGAAGTCTGGGCAAAATACTGCTATCATACTTATTTCAAGCAAATACTACATATGTATAACTAAATTAAAATCCTGTGCTTCCTTGATTGTTTGCATTAATTCTCTTTTTTTTTTTGTTTGATATTGATGAAATAAAATTTGAGGAGTGTTGATATTTCTATAGAATCTTTAGATGACAAACATTAAAATAAACTAAATAGAGAAGCTATTATCCCATCTTAATTTAGCATAACAACAGATGTTTCGACATCATTCATAACCTATTTGTCACCATTAAGACATTTTACTGGCGCGTTTCGGACCCCCGCGTGCTCATTACATCACCATCTCAATTGTTAAATATAGTTGTTGATGATTTTACCATAACTGATGTATACAAATAACAATTTGTATGTAATTGCCATATAAATTATAATTAACCAAAAGAGAAAACGGCGCTAAGAAGTAAAGAATTAAAACCGTCGCGGTTTGTTTGTTTTTTTTTTTTTATAGGATCGGGTGACAAACGAGCACACAGTCCACCTGATGGTAAGTGGTTACTGTGACCCATAGACATCTACATCTCCTCAATAAAGACTCAAGATGCAGATGCGTTGTCACCCGTGAGGACTAAGTTCGAATGCCTCCTTGCCAGTAAAATGGGTCTCCGGTTCTCTACACTCACCATACGAAACACAGCAGTGTTGAGCTGCTATTTTACGCTGGTTTTCTGTGAGAGCGTGGTCCTTCCCCGGTCGAGCCGACCCATTCGTGCTACAGCCATAATATAGCTGCAGCATGGCTCTACCACGTAGAAAAACTTCAGAACGTGAACTTATTACATTATTTTTAGTATTAAGTCGGTTTTTTCTTCAGCTTAAAAGTCATTTTTTCTCTTTAGAGTGGACTAAGAAATATCAAGATCTTAACATCTTCTAAATATAATATATACATAGAATAAATAATATACAATAGAATAAAATAGAATGAATTAAATATTAATTTTACCATTCTGAGTGATTCCATATAAATTTGACGGCTCCGTGTCGCAGTGGCTTAGCAATGAGCTGCAGCGGATTTGAACTCACGGCTGCCAGAGCCGCGAGTTCAAATCCATAGCGCAAAAAGTGTATGGTTTATATATAATTGTTACGAGTCTGGATGTCGTTGCCTCTACGATACAGGAGAAAATCCTAGTGCTTTTTAAATAAAAAAAAACATGTATGTGTACTTATGTACGCACGTAAAAAGTTATACTTCTTTAGTTCAGTTGTTGACAAACAAAAATAAAAATTCAAAACAAAAAATACAAAAACTAAACACGTTTAATAGATTCATATATTAGTATCTATCTTGAATATAGTTATCAGTTCTCACGAAAACTTAACAGTTGACAGACAATTGCCAACTGAAGTTGTCGATTTTAGGTTTCGTAGTGCGCGCGCATCGTAACAACTTCATGCTGTCGTTTTTAGGTTATTGCACGAATTATAAAAAATTCACTCTAATAATTTTCTCAAACTCGCCAAAAGAAGTATTACTTCAAAAAGAAGAGTTATGAAAATAGGTTCAAAATTATAGAAGATGTCGCGTAACATACACACAAAAACAAAGAACTTACAGTCGAAACAGTGTAAACCTTTTTTTGTAGAATTAGGGTGACAAACGAGCACACAGAAAAGAGCCTACTCCTTTCTAAAAGGCCGGCAACGCATCTGCAATTCCCCTGGTGTTGCGGTTGTTCATGGGCGGCGGTAGTCACTTACCATCAGGTGAGCCGCATGCTCGTTTGCCCCCTCTCCTATAAAAAAAAAAACACAGTTCTGTCTTGTCCTGATATAAGTGGATGCTGTGGCCCATAGATATCTACATGTATCCTCGATGCAGATGCGTTGTCACCCCTGAGGACTAAGATGGGATGCCTCGTTACCGGTAAAAAAGGTCTCCGTTTTTGAAGCTAGTTAAAATTATGGGATGGTTTTCTACTAAAACTGTAAAGTTGAATTTATTAAGCTTAAAACACATTTAAGCACATGATGCGATAATAAAAACTTGTTATCGGCAGGCGTGGAGCTCAAAGTTTACAAGTCAGTCGAGGAGTTGTTAACTACTCTAGTAGTGTTTTGTTGTTGTGATTGTAACGGTATTTTATATTTACTGGTATGCAGAAGAAATCGGACCAATTCTGTGAAAAGAACTGGTTTTGCATTACTTTTTGTTTTATTTGCATAACTTTTTTTGTAATATTTCACTGTGTTTTATATGGAAAAATCGTGTATATATGTTTAGTTTATTTTACTCGACATAACAGCAACATTTTTATATAGGATAAAGCTGACTAACGACCACACAGGCCACCTGAAGATAAGTGAATACTGTGATCCATAGACATCCACATCTAGTGTAGGGCGGCCCGCACCTGGTATGATATGCAGTAAGTCGATGGATGCAGGCTGCTCAGGACCTTGTTTTGTGGCATTCCTTGGGGGAGGCCTATGTTAAGCAGTAGACTTGTAAATGGCTGTAATGTTAATGATTATGATGATTATATAGAGTAAATACTTTCTTAAAAACTGTTCATCTCTATAATTTGAGACATGAAGGGGATATCCCCGATGTATATGGAAATAGTGCATGAACGAGAACGGAACGGGAGAATCATCTACCACACTCGATAAATAAAAATAAGAAAAAACATGTAAGCTATTAAATCATCAAACATTAATCTAACGAGGAAATTACCACAAGTAATAAAAAGAACGATTAAAGTATTTTTTAGTGTTTGACCTGATGGTATTTTTGTGTAATATTAATGTTTTAATATTTAGTGTGTGATTCCCAGGTTTTGTATTAGCCCCATGTCGGGTTGGGATTAACAACTGTGTTACCTTTCCTAGCATGTCGAAAAAGATAACTTATGATGAATACTGTATTTGTATACCACTTCTTTCATAATATTTCATTAAGCCCATATTTTTATCTAAATGTGGCCCTTTGAATTCTGTCTACACCCTTAGGGATTCCAGGCGTAACGCCAGTAGGCGCAGTAATGTTGTATGACATATTAAATTACATACGACCACATCAAAAAAAATATGTGAGTGAAATATTATTATGAATATTATTACGTGGCATTTTGAGTAATTTGTTTCATTTATTGTAAAGATAGATAAATGCTCCGTTTACATGTACATGTGGCAGAGATACGGGTGACGACAAAATACAAATCCGCAACATTATGGAGGCGTATCAGTGAACATTTGTCGCCTATCTATGTAACAGAAAACTAATTCTCTAGCAATCAATTATCTAAAAATTACCACTGGACTCTATCCAAAATCCGTTATCTGGATATAAGGCCGATTAGAGATAGGAGCGGAGGTGATAACGCGGTATCGGCAGATAGGAGACCGGACGCCACCGGCCCGCTCGCAAACCACTACCAGCTTATCGAAAGCTACTGTTTCTCAGATACAAAAAAAATATTTCTTTCGTTAAAATTGACAATTGTTTTTATAACAGTCAAAAGTTGTGGTCAAACCTTTTAAGTATTATTTACTAAGTAAATACTTAGTATTATATACTTGTGCCAGGAGGACCCGCTCTTCCATATTCAAATTCTTATCTTTGAATTACAAATATTTTCTAAAATTGAATAAGAAAAACTTAACAATCTTAAAATTCCTAATGTGTATGCGAATATGCGTGCGTTTGTGTGTGTGTGTGTGTGTGTGTGTGTGTGTGTGTGTGTGTGTGTGTGTGTGTGTGTGTGTGTGTGTGTGTGTGTGTGTGTGTGTTTTGGCGCTAAGTGCCACGGTTTTGAATCCCGTACTGAACATATGTTTGTATGGCACACAAATTTTACAGTGGTAGAGCCACGCGGCAGCTTTACAGTGGTAGAGCCACGCGGCAGCTTTTGCTGTCGCACGGATGGGCCGGCTCGAACCGGGGTGGTACCACCAGCGTGAAGTAGCGGTTTACCTCTGCGTTTCGCTTGGTGAGTGCAGGTGGCCGGAGGCCCTTTTTACTGGAAATGAGGCATTCCATCTTAGTCCTCACGGGTGACAACGCATCTGCATTTTGATTCGCAAACGAGGATAAATGTAGATGTCTATGTGCCACAGCAACCACTTACCATCAGGTGGACTGTGTGCTCGTTTGTCACCCTATCCTAGCTTTTAACATTATACATTACACTTACAAGGTTCTCTGTGAAGAAAGGAACAAAGGAAAACATTAGAACACTAAAAATTGATAACCTTTTTTCTGCGTCAAATGTCTTTCATGTTTTATTAAGCATTTTGACTCAACCTGTACTTAACATAATTTTTTGTTCTATTATTTTGTGATTGTTATAATAAAATCAGCTTTTGAATTTACACAGGTCTAATAACAGTAAATGTACATCTGCTGTCTATTATTAGTAAATGTTAATTAAAATCCTAAAAATACGCAATATAGAATACCTTATGATATATGAAAAACGTATGGAGTTTAGGCGAGACAAAGTAATTTTTTACTTATTCAAGCTAGTGCTTGACCACAATTCCATCAAGTAATAAACGGCGATGAAGCCCTAGGTCGTAAATTGTACTGTATTTTCTTATTCAATATAGATCACATGTGTAATTATCATTGAAAGTCATATTTTTATTTTACCACTGGTTCGAAACCCTCTGTCCTGGGAAGAACCATCAAGAAATCCTTTGATTTACAATAATGGTTGTCCAAACTATTTACAAAATTTATTTTAGAAACTGCTTGTGGTAAGTAAGGTAAGATAGTTGTACCTGGCAGTAAAAGCTCATAATAAACGATGCCCTGCCAATCCCACCATACACACAGCATCATCTTATTGTGTGCTAATCCGGGTTTCGCTACAGTCTGTGGAGCTTGACTACCCTTCGACCATGATCTTTTTCGCATATTCTTGTCGTAAGTAATCCACTTTTCATCACCAGTGATCAATCATTACAAAAATGGTTCGATTTTATTACGTTTCCATAGAGAAACGCAAATGACTACAAAATTCTTTAGGTTTCTTTCAGTGAGCTCGTGTGGTAACCAAATATCGAGCTTTTCTGTATAGCCAGACTTTTTCAAATGGGTCAAAACTATTTTGTGGTCAATCCTCAATTCCTCATCTATGTTGTAACTACTAATATGCCGATCTTGTTCCACTTTTTCAAAAATGGCATCGATTTTATCCGTCTGAAGGCGACCAGTGTGAGCTGAATCTTTGAAAACGCTTGAACCAACTTTGTACTACTCTTACTGACACTGTGATAGGTCCATAAAAGTCACAATTTTTTTTTCGCGGTTTGAGTCGCATTTTTTACTTTTTTGTAATAAAACTTCAAAATGCATCTAATTTCTTCGTTAGATAATTCAATCATTTCAAAAATGACGGGAATGTGTTTTTTAATTTTAATTTTTCTTTTTTTCATATCCTATATGTATTGATATTAAAACCAGCCAGATACAAACAGTATAACCAAAGAGATTTTTCTTCAATTTCATATAAACAAAATACGAAGAAACTTTTTTTTATTTCTAGGAAAGGTGAAATCCGCCAATATGTACTCTACTTTTTCGACCTAAACCTCTTCCAGAACAGAGATGAGGTCTAGCAGCAGTGGGACTGGTTTGGTGAATAATGACTCTTAGTTTTTGTATTTTACATCTTAAGAGAAGCTTTAGAAGTAATAAAACAAACAATTCCATGACTTATTTTTAAAAATAACCATGTCATACTGGTCACTACTACTAGGTAGGTACTAAGAAAAAATTTTAATAAATACAAAGGCAGATTAACTTAATTTATTCTTAACTTATAGTCAACACTTAAATAGTTGCAGCTCAAGTCATGGCCCATTCATAACGTGAAAGGCAACTCAAACAAGAAAGTTTAATATCCATTCTTTGTTTCTTGATCTGTATATTGAATATATATAGCCGTGTAGTGGCGGTTATAGCCGTGTAGTGGCGGTTAAGAATATCCACTACCCCATATCTTCCCGTGGGTGTCGTAAAAGGCGACAAAGGGAAACAGGCAGGAGATGGGCAGCAGCATCTTCCTGGTAACGACAAAATTACAATAAAAAAAAAAAAAAAAAAAAACTGCGGTTGCCAACCCGCTCGCCAAGCGTGGCAACTATGGCAATATACACCCCATTATGAAAGTTACAAAGAGACGGCCCCCAGTCCCCGGCGGCCCCGCTATTCCTGGCTACGGTGGCGACCATGGTAACGGCGGGGCAGGGGGTGCTAAGAATCTCCGGTGGAGGTTCGGTTGCCACCTACGACGACTCGACCTGGCAACATACAACGCACGCACCCTGAGGACTGACGAGAAGATTGTGGAGCTGGAAGAAGAGATAGGCAAGTTGCGCTGGCATATTATAGGATTATCCGAAGTCCGAAGAGAGGGGGAGGACACGGTAATCCTCGAATCCGGCAACTTGCTCTATCACCGGGAGGGCGACCATCTGTCCCAAGGAGGTGTCGGATTTATCGTCCACAAGTCTCTCGTTAACAACGTTGTAAAGATTGAGAGTGTGTCGACGAGGGTTGCGTACCTTATACTCAGAATCACTAAACGGTATTCGCTGAAGGTCATACAGGTTTACGCACCAACCTCGGCACACCCCGATCAGGAGGTGGAGGAAATGTATGAGGATATCTCTAGAGCCATGCATTCCTCCAAAACCCAATATACGGTGTTAATGGGAGACTTCAATGCAAAACTAGGCACAAGAGAGAACGGTGAGCTGAAAGTAGGGAAATTTGGAATAGGGCAACGGAACCCAAGGGGCCAGCAGCTGGCCGACTTCATGGAGAAAGAGGGACTCTTTATGATGAACTCTTTCTTCCAGAAGCGGCCCCACAGGAAGTGGACCTGGTCGAGCCCCGACGGTTCGACAAAAAATGAGATTGACTTCATTATGACGACCAGACGACAACTGTTCAGTGATGTCTCAGTGATCACGAGGGTGAAAACCGGCAGCGATCACCGAATGGTTAGAGGCACACTGAACCTAAACGTTAAGTTGGAGAGGTCTCGTCTAATGAAGTCAACGCTCCGTCCCCCTCGTGCTCTAATCCAAAGTCCCGAAACCTTTCAGCTCGAGTTACAAAACCGTTTTCAGTGCCTAGAAGACTGCAATGAAGTGGACGATTTGAATGACAAGCTCGTGGAAACTGTCCATGCGGTCGGAGCTAAGTTCTGCAAGACCCGCCGCAGAAGAACACAAAAACTCTCCGATCACACTCTTAATCTCATGGCTGTTAGACGGGAGATGAAGCTACATTCTTCAACAGATTTGACAGCATACAGGCAACTGAACAGACAGATCTCCAAATGCATGCGGCGGGACTTACGCAACTTCAATACAGCTCGTATTGAAGAAGCGATCGAGCGGAACCAAGGCTCCAAAGTCTTCGCCAGAGATCTGTCTGCCAGAAAGAGCCAACTGTCAAAGCTGAAGACCGAATGTGGCAGCATCGTTTCCGGGGCACCTGAGATTTTGAGTGAGATTGAGAGGTTCTATGGGCAGCTGTACACGTCATCGTTGGAGCCGCACGCAAGTGTGAGTAACGATCCAAGAGCGAGTCTTGTCCGACATTATTCCGATGATATCCCGGACGTCAGTCTGAGCGAGATTAGAATGGCTCTCCAGCACCTTAAAAACGGCAAGGCCCCAGGCGAGGATGGAATTACAGCGGAGCTTCTGAAAGCGGGTGGAAAACCGGTACTTGAAGTCCTTCAGAGGCTCTTTAATTCCGTCCTCCATGGTGGCATTACACCGGAGGCGTGGAGCAGAAGTGCGGTGGTCTTGTTCTTCAAGAAAGGCGACAACGCTCTCTTGAAGAACTACAGACCGATTTCCCTTCTGAGCCGCGTCTACGTGCTGTTTTCGAGAGTCATTACGAATCGTCTCGCACGCAGACTTGACGACTACCAGCCTCCCGAACAAGCCGGTTTCCGAAAAGGCTTTAGCACCATAGACCACATACATACCCTTCGGCAAATTGTACAGAAGTCCGAGGAGTACAATTTGCCACTATGTCTGGCGTATGTGGACTATGAGAAAGCCTTTGATTCCGTCGAAATTTGGGCGGTGCTGCAGTCCCTTCAGCGATGCCAGGTTGACTGTCGGTATATCGAAGTGTTGAAGTGCTTGTACAGTAGGGCTACGATGGCTATCCGAGTACAGAACCAGAGTACGAAACCTATCCAATTGCAGAGAGGTGTAAGACAGGGTGACGTCATATCCCCGAAACTCTTCACCGCTGCATTGGAAGACGTTTTCAAGCTTCTGGACTGGAAAGGATACGGTATCAACATCAATGGCGAGTACATCACTCACCTTCGATTTGCCGACGATATAGTCCTTATGGCAGAATCGCTGGAGGACCTAAGCACTATGCTCAATGACCTCAATAGTGTTTCCAAACGGATAGGTCTTAAGATGAACATGGACAAAACAAAGATCATGTTTAATGTCCATGTCACACCTATGCCGGTAGTTGTTGGGAACACTAAGCTCGAAGTTGTTGACGAGTATGTTTACCTGGGACAAATAGTCCGACTAGGTAAGTCCAACTTCGACCGAGAGGTCAATCGACGGATTCAACTCGGTTGGGCAGCGTTCGGGAAATTACGGCACATCTTCTCGTCAGGTATACCTCAAAACTTGAAAACGAGACTGTACACCCAGTGCGTGTTGCCAGTGATGACATACGGAACTGAGACGTGGTCCTTCACTGCTGGCCGGATGAGGAAGCTCAAGGTCGCTCAGCGAGCTATGGAGAGGGCTATGCTCGGGGTTTCTCTGCGTGATAGACTCAGAAATGAGTGACCGACATAGCCCAACGGATTAGTAAGCTGAAGTGGCAATGGGCCGGCCATATAGCTCGAAGAACCGACAACCGATGGGGAAGAAAGGTTCTCGAGTGGCAGCCTCGTACCGGCAGGCGAAGTGTAGGGCGTCCCCCCACTAGATGGAGTGACGACCTGGTAAGATATGCAGGAAGTCGATGGATGCAGGTGGCTCAGGACCGTGCTTTGTGGCATTCTTTGGGGGAGGCCTATGTTCAGCAGTGGACTTGTGAAGGGCTGTAATGATGATGATGATGATGATATTGAATTAAAATGTGATCAAAGGTTAAATATTTTCTTCTTAAATTCAAATTATTTATTGTAAGTTAAGTGATACATTTCGTGTTATTATAATATGACGTGTCTTACAACTTCACCTCCCTTTTCCGGTATTACAATGTTTATTATATTTAATAGGCCTGTACCTGACATAAGTTACATACAGAATAATAATAGATTAGATAATCTATACAAATAAATAAAATCGAAGTGTCTGTTTGTAATGTCAAAATACCAGCTTTTTACTAAATGCATATGAAAGTATATACGGTACTTATGACAAAAACACAAATTTTAAAAATTTTTGTCTGTCTGTCCGTCTGTCTGTCTGTCTGTTTGTTCCGGCTAATCTCCGAAACGGCTGGACCGATTTCGACGGGACTTTCACTGGCAGATAGCTGATATTATAAGGAGTAACTTTGGCTACTTATATTTTAGAAAAAGAATTAGGGTTCCGCGCAACATAATTAAAACCCTAAATTACACGCGGGCGAAGTTGCAGGGAACAGCTAGTAATAAGAATATTTATTTATTTCAATAAACTCTACAATTAATTAAATCAATGTCTTAATTTAAAATAACCTACAATAACAGGCACCTGAACTAGGACAAACCCGTATCTCAAGTGTATAACATGAACAACATACGAACTAATGAGGGTTAATTTCGGTAAAATGTATTATCATTAATATAATTATGATATTAATTAACTTAAAACAATAAGCAACTTTTAAAAAGGTAAATACCAGTGTGCTTTTAAATGGGGAGGAGCTGGGCCTTGGTGAATCCACTGTTTTTCTCGGTATTACAGTTGACGCGACGCTTTAATGGAGCCCTCATACGAGATATCTAAACTAGCTAGCAAACTTAGTTCTGCAGCATATGCTGTAGAAAATATTGGAGGCCTTACATGTGTTGAAACAGCTAGATTAGTTTATTTTAGTTATATCCATAGCATAATGTCATATGAAATCTTGCAATAACGTAATGCGACTGATATTGAAACTTTGTTTTGCAAAAGTGAGCCACAAGAGCAATTTATAACGTAGCTCCGAAGGAATCCCTTAGAGAAAAATTTAAAGAAATAAATATATTAACTTTCGCCTTCGCGTATTTAACGTGTGTACACAAAAACAAAAAAAGTTTTATTAAAAATATAGTGATGTACATTCTGTAAATACTAGGAACAAGCACAAGTTACTTATACCAATTACTCGAATCCAAAGGTTCAGTAATTCCTTCACGAGGCAACGTAAACGCTTTTACAACAAAATCCCAGAAAATAAGCAGACCTTTTCTATCAAAAGGTTAAATTATTTACTAAGCAAAAATTGTCTAGCAAGGGTTATTATACTACTAAAGAGTACATGACTGATAATAACCCCTGGGAATGAGGTGATCACTGCCATGCTGTTTCTAAATGTTTTAATAGCAATTGTATAAAATATTAAATTGTAAATGGTGCTTTTAAAAAAAAGCCACAGACAATTAATCAAACTTTTATAGAAATATGATTTAAATTACGTAACAATAAAATATAGAAAACATACGTAAGTGAATTTATTGTAGAGAATTAAAGTATTTTAATACTCGTATTGTAGACATTCTTCCATAATTTCTTTCTTTGTATTATAACAGACTAGGTCCTAAATGGCAACGATGTACTTAATTCTTATTTTCCTCAATAAATTAGATCAATGAGAAGTCTAGGTTTGATTTTAAATACATGAGAGAAAACCCGTTTAGAATATTACACTACGTCTTCATCATGGTTCAATCCGCCATATATTTAAACTAGCCATCATTCCAAATTTAATTCATTTACTAGGAAATTGTTTCATTATTTAGAAAATTTTATACTATGGGTATGTCGCAACGCTATCAGAAAAAATACCTTTCTCGTACCCTTCTTATTTAATTACTTTATCATAATATTATATATCATTTGGACATATCTATTATTTATTTATTTATTCTTTATTGCATTCCTTAATCTAAAAGAATACAAAGGACGGACTTAATGCCTTGTAGCATTCTCTACCAGTCAACCCATGGAGTGGTAAGAATTTGAAGTAGGTGTAGCAATATAGAATAAAAACAAAATCATCATCATCATCATCATTACAGCCCTTCACAAGTCCACTGCTGAACATAGGCCTCCCCCAAAGAATGCCACAAAGCACGGTCCTGAGCCACCTGCATCCATCGACTTCCTGCATGTCTTACCAGGTCGTCACTCCATCTCGTGGGGGGACGCCCTACACTTCGCCTACCGGTACGAGGCTGCCACTCGAGAACCTTTCTTCCCCATCGGTTGTCGGTTCTTCGAGCTATATGGCCGGCCCACTGCCACTTCAGCTTACTAATCCGTTGGGCTATGTCGGTTACTCTGGTTCTACTGCGGATATCCTCATTCCTAAGTTTATCACGCAGAGAAACTCCGAGCATAGCCCTCTCCATAGCTCGCTGAGTGACCTTGAGCTTCCTCATCCGGCCAGCAGTGAAGGACCACGTCTCAGTTCCGTAAGTCATCACTGGCAACACGCACTGGTTGTACAATTTCGTTTTAAGGTTTTGAGGTATGTCTGACGAGAAGATGTGTCGTAGCTTCCCGAACGCTGCCCAGCCGAGTTGAATCCGTCGATTGACCTCTCGGTCGAAGTTGGACTTACCTAGTCGGACTATTTGTCCCAGGTAAACATACTCGTCAACAACTTCGAGCTTAGTGCTCCCAACAACTACCGGCATAGGTGTGACATGGACATTAAACATGATCTTTGTTTTGTCCATGTTCATCTTAAGACCTATCCGTTGGGAAACACTATTGAGGTCATTGAGCATAGTGCTTAGGTCCTCCAGCGATTCTGCCATAAGGACTATATCGTCGGCAAATCGAAGGTGAGTGATGTACTCGCCATTGATGTTGATACCGTATCCTTTCCAGTCCAGAAGCTTGAAAACGTCTTCCAATGCAGCGGTGAAGAGTTTCGGGGATATGACGTCACCCTGTCTTACACCTCTCTGCAATTGGATAGGTTTCGTACTCTGGTTCTGTACTCGGATAGCCATCGTAGCCCTACTGTACAAGCACTTCAACACTTCGATATACCGACAGTCAACTTGGCACCGCTGAAGGGACTGCAGCACCGCCCAAATTTCGACGGAATCAAAGGCTTTCTCATAGTCCACATACGCCAGACATAGTGGCAAATTGTACTCTTCGGACTTCTGTACAATTTGCCGAAGGGTATGTATGTGGTCTATGGTGCTAAAGCCCTTTCGGAAACCGGCTTGTTCGGGAGGCTGGAAGTCGTCAAGTCTGCGCGCGAGACGATTCGTAATGACTCTCGAAAACAGCACGTAGACGCGGCTCAGAAGGGAAATCGGTCTGTAGTTCTTTAAGAGAGCGCTGTCACCTTTCTTGAAGAACAAGACCACCGCACCTCTGCTCCACGCCTCCGGTGTAATGCCACCATGGAGGACGGAATTAAAGAGCTTCTGAAGGACTTCAAGTACCGGTCTTCCACCCGCTTTCAGAAGCTCCGCTGTAATTCCATCCTCGCCTGGGGCCTTACCGTTTTTAAGGTGCTGGAGAGCCATTCTAATCTCGCTCAGACTGACATCCGGGATATCTTGTGTCGGATGAGACTCGCTCTTGGATCGTTACTCACACTTGCGTGTGGCTCCAACGATGATGTGTACAGCTGCCCATAGAACCTCTCAATCTCACTCAAAATCTCAGGTGTCCCGGAAACGATGCTGCCACATTCTGTCTTCAGCTTTGACAGTTGGCTCTTTCTGGCAGACAGATCTCTGGCAAAGACTTTGGAGCCTTGGTTCCGCTCGATCGCTTCTTCAATACGAGCTGTATTGAAGTTGCGTAAGTCCCGCCGCATGCATTTGGAGATCTGTCTGTTCAGATGCCTGTATGCTGTCAAGTCTGTTGAAGAATGTAGCTTCATCTTCCGTCTAACAGCCATGAGATTAAGAGTGTGATCGGAGAGTTTTTGTGTTCTACTGCGGCGGGTCGTGCAGAACTTAGCTCCGACCGCATGGACAGTTTCCACGAGCTTGTCATTTATATCGTCCACTTCATTGCAGTCTTCCAGGCACTGAAAACGGTTTTGTAACTCGAGCTGAAAGGTTTCGGGACTTTGGAACAGAGCACGAGGGGGACGGAGCGTTGACTTCATTAGACGAGACCTTTCCAACTTAACGTTTAGGTTCAGTGTGCCTCTAACCATTCGGTGATCGCTACCAGTTTTCACCCTCGCGATCACGGAGACATCACTGAACAGTTGTCGTCTGGTCGTCATAATGAAGTCAATCTCATTTTTTGTGGAACCGTCGGGGCTCGACCAGGTCCACTTCCTGTGGGGCCGCTTCTGGAAGAAAGAGTTCATCATAAAAAGTCCCTCTTTCTCCATGAAGTCGGCCAGCTGCTGGCCCCTTGGGTTCCGTTGCCCTATTCCAAATTTCCCTACTTTCAGCTCACCGTTCTCTCTTGTGCCTAGTTTTGCATTGAAGTCTCCCATTAACACCGTATATTGGGTTTTGGAGGAATGCATGGCTCTAGAGATATCCTCATACATTTCCTCCACCTCCTCATCGGGGTGTGCCGAGGTTGGTGCGTAAACCTGTATGACCTTCAGCGAATACCGTTTGGTGATTCTGAGTATAAGGTACGCAACCCTCGTCGACACACTTCCGATCTTTACAACGTTGTTAACGAGAGACTTGTGGACGATAAATCCGACACCTCCTTGGGACAGATGGTCGCCCTCCCGGTGATAGAGCAAGTTGCCGGATTCGAGGATTACCATGTCCTCCCCCTCTCTTCGGACTTCGGATAATCCTATAATATGCCAGCGCAACTTGCCTATCTCTTCTTCCAGCTCCACGATCTTCTCGTCAGTCCTCAGGGTGCGTGCGTTGTACGTTGCCAGGTCGAGTCGTCTAAGGTGGCAATCGAACCTCCACCGGAGATTCTTAGCACCCCCTGCCCCGCCGTTACCATGGTCGCCACCGTAGCCAGGAATAGCGGGGCCGCCGGGGACTGGGGGCCGTCTGTTTGTTGCTTTATTCATTGGGGGGGTATTTGCCATAGTTGCCACGCTTGGCGAGCGGGTTGGCAACCGCAGTTTTTTTATTGTAATTTGGCTATTATCAGGAAGATGCTGCTGCCCATCTCCTGCCTGTTTCCCTTTGTCGCCTTTTACGACACCCACGGGAGGATATGGGGTAGTGGATATTCTTGACCGCCACTACACGGCAAAAACAAAATAGATATGATAATTAATTACGTTATATATATACATTTTACTAATATATACAATATATAAACTAAAAAAATATATCCTATTTATACATGTATACAAATATATACGTACATAAATAAGCATACATATATTCATACCAACATATATATACAAATTGTACATATAAATAACTATAAATATATACGTCTAAAAATATAAATGACATGGATGATTCATGTAAGAAGCGTTGTCTTTAACAGATGATTACGCACCAACTTTTTAAAAGCAAACTTATTGAGAGCTTTTCTGATGTCGTCAGGCAAGGAGTTCCAAAGGCGTGCACCCTGAACTGTAAAGGTGTTACCATAGAACTCGGTGAAGTGAACTGGAATACATATTTTGTTGTTAGAAGAAGAACGTAGAACCCCATCATGAGATGAGGAGAGATAGTGAAATTTATTCTTAAGATAAGAAGGCGAAAAAGGGTCGTTTAATATGGAAAAAAGAACAAGTAATATTCTGGAAATATGCCTCTGCCGGATTGCAAGCCAATTAAGCTTAGATCTATATTGCGAAATATGGTCATACTTACGAAGCCCGAAAATAAATCTTATACAGTTATTGAGAAGGCGTTCCAGCTTGTTCAGAAGATCCTGGGACAGATCCGGTAACTCACATCTGCATAATCAATTATGGGTAATATGACTGATTGGACAAGCATGATCTTAGACTTTGTGGGGAGAAAATGTTTTAAACGATACACAGAACGTAACGTAGCAGTGACTTTACGACTGACTTCAGTAACCTGAGTTCTCCAATTCAGCGTGCTGTCAATGTGTAGGCCAAGATTTTTTACAGACTTACTGAACGGTATTGTAATCCCATTGTAGTAGATAGTGGGTATGTCTGCAAGATTAATCTTGGCTAGCATCCTTATTTATGTCTCTTTCCATAATTTTTTAAACATCCCTCTCTATTTTAACCATTGTTAGCATCAGTCCTCTTCGCAAAGTTTGTTTGCAAGAGATCATTTTCTGGACCGCCTGTTATATGCATTATCCTTTAGATTCAATTTCAAATTAAAATTAAAATTGTTTATTGCATGTCACATTACAAATTTAAGGTGGTATATTCTTGATAAGTATACATGTGACGCCTTGCAAGGGCATAGCAACACTAGAGGACTAACTATTTTTGAATTATGTAACTTTTAAAGACAAATTATAAAATAACAATTAAACATTCAATATTATTTTATGTAAATTATTTAAATTAGAAATATAAGGAAGCCGAAGTATTTTTTCTTTTTCATTACATTGAACTCATTTTGAATATATTGGTGTAAGTACAATATATTTTTTTATTTTATTTTATTTATTAATATATACAAACAAATGTACAAAGGTATTTATAAAAGTATTATCAAAAAAGAGTATAATATATGTACATTCAACACCGTATACTACATATTAGTATAAACAATAAGTAATAAGTAACGAGTTGAAGAGAAAAAATTACTATCACAAAAAAAATATATGTATTAAACAGTATAAAACAATCTTGCACAAATAAAATTTTAAATTTGTAATACCTGTAATTTATTCTTAATATATTTTTATAACACATATTTGAGGCAGTAAAAATATCAATATCGCTAAAGTAATCATTATATGATTGCACTATGCGTCTTAATGGGGAACGAAGACCAGCGTTAGTACGACAAATTTTTGTCATAAATAGTTTATGTGAGTATTTCTCACGAATACGTTGTGAACCACTTGGAACGCGATAGAATATTTGATTAGTGAGTTGAATACAATCGATATCATTGTGACATAGTTTATACAAATATAAATTATTTATAAGTATCCTTCTTTTGTAAAGAGGTAAGAGCGAAAATTTGTCTAATAAATTAATATAACTTGAATACGAACTGTGATAGCTTCTATAGTTAACGGTTTTTAAGAATTTACGTTAAATACCCTCTAACTGAAGATAGTATTTCTCACAGAATGGGTTCCAAATGATAGAGGCGTACTCCAATATCGGTCTGATCAGAGAATTAAACAAGTAGATATATGAATTGAGTCGAACAAATTCACTACAACAGCGAATAATAAAACCAAATATAAAAAATGATTTGTTGGTTATATAGTTAATGTGATTGTTAAAATCAAGTTTTGCGTCTAGTATAACTCCTAGATCTTTAATTAGATCCACCTTACAGAACTCTGTATTATTAATAGTATAGGTATTATTTATAAGATTACGCTTCTTTGTAAATGTTATTGATTTACATTTATCAACATTAAGCTGTAGTTTATTTTTCGTACAGTACAACGATAAGCAATAAAGATCACTTTGTAACTTAAAGTTGTCATCAGCGCTTAAGATTGGCAGGTATACCTTTAGGTTGTCAGCGTAAAGTAGGAAATGGCTGTGATGAAAGCAATTGTTGATGTCATTGATAAATAAGATAAACAGCAAGGGACCGAGAATAGAGCCTTGTGGTACACCTGATGTGACAGTAACCAAGTTAGATGAATGGCCGTTAACGACAACTCTCTGAGTTCTTTTTGTAATGTGAGAATGAAACCATCTGAGCAAATCACCACGAATCACATTAAAAGCGATTTTCTTGAGTAATGTATAGTGATCTACTTTATCGAATGCCTTACGGAAGTCAGTATACACAGAATCGACCTGTATTCCCTTATCCATATGTTCAAATAAGTATGTAGTATAAACGAGGAGATTACTTATTGTGGATCGTTTTTTAACAAATCCATGTTGTTCGGGTATGATTATATTGTGAAGGACAGGATAAATAACATTATGTACTAATCTTTCAAACACCTTTGACATTACGGATATTAATGAGATTGGCCGATAATTCTCTACGTCGTTCTTGGATCCCTCTTTATGAATAGGCGTGATATTTGCTGTTTTCCAAATAGCAAGAAAGACACCATCTTGAATGCACTTATTGTAAGGAATCGTCAGAGGAACACAGATTGCGTCCACTGTATATTTAAGGAAGAAAGGAGGAATACCATCCGGTCCAGATCCCTTGCAAATATCTAAATTTTCAAGTTCTTTTTTTACTATATCAACAGTGAAGTTCATCGTAGAAATAAATGAATGACTAGAATTGTTTGGTTCTGTTAAAGAATAACTATCAGGTGTAAACTTCTCTGAATCTAAGTTAGATGGTTCAAATACGGATTTAAAGAAGCTTGGAAACAGATTACATGCTTCGTCTGGTAAGTTAGTTGCTTCCTGTTTGTATTTGATATTATCAGGAATACTATTGCTATCTTTACGATTATGTATGTATTGCCAAAATTTCTTAACATCTTTTCGTAGGCCATCTTCTATGGTGTTCATGTACTTGCGAAAACAAAGGACACTTTCAGCTTTGAATCTGGAACGATAAATGGAAAAAGATTCGTAGTCGGAATACGACTTATACTTTTTCCATTTTATCCAAGCTCTATTTTTGTTTTTGTATATATGTATTAGTGGTCTTGAAAACCAGATGGGAAAGCCTGAGGGTTTAAATAGTCGAAGTGGAACATGGTTTTTAATAACTAAATAAATCTGTTCATAAAATATGTTTACAGACAATTCAGATAGTTTATTAGAAAATTAGGAAACCCATTCAATTTTCTTAATACTACATAAAAGGCGGCAACAATATGTCTCATGTTATTTTTGGCTGGAATCTCCAGCAAAATGTAATTAACGCAAGTTGAATTAGTTAAGTTCCGTGAGTATGCTGTATTTAAAAGAAGACGATTTGTACACAAATATTTTCTTACGGCTTTTAGTACCCCGCCACCGTCACGTTTCCCACAGACAATTCGGTCTCGATCACAACTAAACACACTGTATCGGGAATCTATAAATTCATTATTAGCCTTCATCATGGTTCAATCCGCCACATATTTAAACTTTTCTATTAGGAAATTAAACTTTTTAAATTATAACCTGTAACAAAAACCCTGTGGTTCCCTTTAAGTGCGTTATCAGTCAGTATTCAAACGTAAAGAAATAACTTTCTTTTTTAAAAAAAAAAAACTAAACATTAATTTTTTTTATTTTAATTTAAAAAATTAATTTGCAAATTGTATGTGGTTTTATTAGCTCTAACTGACACGAGCATAGGTAAAGGGGAGGTAATAAAACCACATACAATTCCCAAATTATTTTTTTAAATTAAAATATTTTTTTTATGATCCATTTTTTGAAAAAAAAAAGTTATTTCTTTACGTTTGAATACTGACTGATAACGCACTTAACAGAGTTTTGGTTACAGGTTATATATATTAATCTCAAACTCCCAAAAAAGGTTTTCTTGTAACTATTATTTTTAATGAAGCATTGTAGCAATTAATTAGCATAGCATTAAGTGGGATTAGGTAAAGGCAAGCAGGGCCACGTGAAGCGGCCGCGCAGGTGGACGCCTAGCAGTTAACGAGCGACTGGTCCCGCCGGAATTTTTATGCATAATTCATCTGAAACGAATACGCACAGTGAAATAGTTGCTACGACATTAAGCCACAAATGCCGGTTTGAATGTTATTTATAATAATGTGCCGGAATGATGGTTTTGGTGTTTATTAATGAGGTGGGCGCGCTGGGAACGAGGCAAGTGCTACGACAACGGTGCGTCGAACACCAAAATTATAATTCTAATATAATGAGGAATTAAATTGCATTTAAAACGTTTGCAAATGTTATAAGTCAACAATTTCAATACTTTATTTAAAAAGTAAGTTAAAATAAAGTTACAGTCTATATACGTGGTATATTTCGACGTGTTACGTGTCCCCAATACATGTTGGTGGATTTCACATGTTTTCTAAATATTTAAAATAGATATTTAATTGCAGGTATATTATGATAATTACATTAAAAATTGTAGCTAAGTCATCATAAACAATCGACGTGATGTTTTGTGGTCACTAAACAGCGTAATACAAATTACTTGTCATCAAGACATCATTTGTTTAATGATGTGACGATGCCAAGTCCAATGTTACTCAAATTGGTTAAAACTTTTTTGACAATGTCCAAAATATACAAGCATTTAACGGCACTAGTGTCCGGCATTGTGGGCATTTAGTTAGGTTCGTTATCAAACGTTCGGTTGCCGATAGAGTTATCGGTCGGCGGTCGAGGCTGAATCAACAGTTGTCCGCCCCACACCCTCTACCCCGCAAGCCCGCAGGCCCCCCAGAACACAGGCCCCCCGAGCTCGCCCCGGCGCCTGCTAACGAGCGCTCCGACAATATTGAATCCCATGTCAATTTGCACTTCACATCGCGCTGCGTCATATTACACGTCCCCTTCGAAGTCACTCTAATGTCAAGAGATAACGGACGGGGTCACAACTTAATGCTAGATTCGGGTCACGTTGTTGCTGACTCATGAAGATAATAGACCTAGACTGCATTGACAACTAAGATACGCGACAAATGTAACAAGATCAGCCAATCTGCGATAGATAGCTTGCAGATTTCCTAGGATGTGCTTTTTCTTATAGGATAGGGTGACAAACGAGCACACAGTCCACCTGATGGTAAGTGGTTACTGTGACCCATAGACATCTACATCTATCCTCAATAAAGACTCAAGATGCAGATGCGTTGTCACCCGTGAGGACTAAGATGGAATGCCTCTTTGCCAGTAAAAAGGGTCTCCGGTTCTCTACACTCACCATACGAAACACAGCAGCGTTAAGCTCCTATTTTACGCTGGTATTCTGTGAGAGCGTGGTCCTTCCCCGGTCGAGCCGACCCATTGAAGTGCTAGACGTACACAAACGACTCAGTAAGTTGCTATGCAACCAAAATTAAGTGTGTCGTGTGACCACGTGACCGCGGTTTTCATATTTTACAACGTAGCTAACTAGAGCAAACATATTCGTTTCGAGTAGCTATAAATTCACAATATCATTATCTTGTGTGTCATAACTTTTCATTAAACCACGTATTTAGGTCTTGCAATCAATTGTATAAAAATAAAAATAACAAACCAGTCTTTAACAGAGTAGTACACTTAATCTATATACATATAAATAAAATTGGAGTGTCTGTTTGTAATGTTAATATAACATCTTTACACTAAATGCATATGAAAGTATATACGATAGTTATAACAAATATATAATTTTTTAAATTTTTGTCTGTCTGTCTATCTGTTTGTTCCGGCTAATCTGTGAAACGGCTTGGCCGATTTTGATGGGAGTTTTAATGGCAGACAGCTGATGTTATAAGGAGTAACTTGGGCTATTTTTATTTAATAAAAAGAAATAGGGTTCTGCTCAAAAAAAATATATAAACCTAAATTACACGCGAGCAAAGTCGCGGGAACAGCTAGTTGTTTTAATAAGTAAGAATAAATTGATTCATTAACACATATGTCAGTAAGTTGTTAACATAAGTTGTTTTTATTATATTTCCTGTTCTCTTTAACTGCCTTCGTAGCATTATCATTGCCCTAAGGTTGACTAGCAAAAACACTTCAAGCCTTTCCGCCTATTGACTGTGTAACTGTTTTTGTATGGTTTAATAAAGGTTGAATAAATAAATAAATTAATAATAATAATAAAAAGAATCAGTATATATGCTGCTATGTTAGAGGTACTGGAGTGTCTCAAGTTGAAATTACTGCTATATTGTATCTTCTGCAACATCGTACGAGTAGCACAGTTTGAAGTTTTACATTTGTTCTATAATAAATGTACTACTTCTTTGTATGAATGGGTTTTAGACTTAGAACTCCTAACGGTGCTCGTAAACAAGGTATCGGGGAAGCAATCGCTGGCTGCTTTAGGATAATAAAATGACAATTCTACGCACATGTAAACGCAATGGAATGTTCATAAGCTGAACGACGTAAGCAAATGAGACGGTTGCGGATCCGCGGCCGCGCGCAGAATTAAACACTCCGCATCGTGAAACGCATCTCATCTTTATTTACGACTAGCGGACCCGACCTGACTTCGTCTGGAGAGTATTTATTAATGTTGACTTATTTAGATTTAAGATAATCAAAAATCATTTATTTTATCAATGTTTTGTTCCCTCCCTCCTCCATTCCTCCTGGCATTGCTGACTCAGCCATTAACAACATTGTCCCGTACAGAAAAACACACAAAATTTAAAAAATGGTCATTTATGTCTTAATAATAAAGCCAATTATTTCAGGATGACAGACAGACACTTCAATTTTATTTATATGTATAGATTACAACCGCCGGCCATTTGTTAACATTAATCAAAAATTTTGATCGTCGTGACATGAATCCGATACCACAGCCGATACTGTGCTAATCTGACAAAGCTCTTTTAACAACCTCTCTCTCTCTCTCTGTGTGTGTGTGTGTTTTGTGTGGATATGCTAGTATTTTTGTGTCAGCTCAATATGTGGTTACCATCTTCTATTCAGGGATCATCCATTGTTGGATGAAGGCCTCCTCCATCTCGTACCATTTGGCTCTATACTTTGCAATACGTGTCCACAGATTTCGCAGTATTTTTCAGCATTTTTTACTCTCTTTAAATTTTCATTTGAATTACATAAGTTAATATATAGTCCATACAGTTCAGACATGCAAACTATATCGCATTATTAGAGTAGTTTTAATTTTTTACTTAAATTATAATAATTAACCATGAAATTATCATATACCATAATTTTTTCTTCATATTCTAACATTTTCATCTGATACTGAGCTGCGTTTTAAATTTCAAGTCTAGCTCATCGGGAAGTTAGTTTAAAATCAATTACTAAATTCTACCCGAACAGACATTCACGAAATCGAGTTAATAAAAACGTGTTCAAATTGCTTATACTCATAACAATGGAATGTGTTTGATGTTTTAACGTTAACCTTGATATTACACAAAAATCATGATTATTTTCAAATATTTCTTAAAGAACTTATCATTGATGTCGGGAGTTTCAATTTACTCCCTAATTTTAACTCCCAATACCATTATTTAACCGAAAAGTGATCGCTCACATTTTGTATCAACATTTTTAAAGACGATTGAAATAAATAACATACGACAACTAACGTTAAATATACGCAGTATGTGCTTACTGTGTCTGCGTAGATCAGATGAAAATTAACAGTTAAATAGCTGAAGGTACTCCGGGTTAATTTTGACATCGGGACGTCAATTAAATCAGTCCCACTTGACCATGGGTCCTGCAAAGAACTCGAAAAGTCGGGAATTAAATATAAACAAATTAAACGCGAGAAAATTGGTACAAATACTTTTATTCATTGTGTTGTGTTCGCGTAAATGTAATCAATCATATTCGAAATTACATGAACACATTGTGAAAAACCGTTGTATTGCGTTAACCCATCCCTTAACCCAACGATCGCAACAAAGCATGAAGTTTTCAACGTTTAATTCCTTGTACGTTATTAACCATGCCTGCGCACGTTCATGAACTGCTAGGGAGATTAACGATTTCAATTAAATTGAGAAGTTATGACGTTTACGGCAAATAATCTACGCGCTCGTGTCACGGTCTGGCGACTGAGGGGCGGGCCAACCGACCTCCGTGGTATAAACGTTCCTGTTACTTGTAGAGCATTGTTATTTATGGTCCAGTTTCTTTCCTAGTCTAATCTAGTCTAAGGTGATCTTTGATTGTTTATTTAAAGACAACAATGGTAAACGTATCTCGGAAGTAATAATAATAACAATCATAATAATATATATTTATACTGCCCAACCAGATGAGAAAACTTTATAGATACCCCAAAATAATAATAATCTTTATTTGCAAGTAGTGTCAGCAATCTCCATTTTAATTTTGTAAGTAGCAAAGCCAAGTTGCAGCACGAATGGATCGACCGGGGAAGGACCACGCTCGCTCAGAATATCAGCGTTAAATATCAGCTTGTTTTGCTGTGCTTTGTTTGATTAGTGATGAGAGGCGCGGAACATTTTTACTAGTAACGAGACATTCTATCTTATTCCTTAGAAGTGACAACGCATCTGCATTTTCATTCTTAATCGAGGATTAATTTAGAATATCACTACATAGCATTCATTTATCATCAGGTGGACTTTGTGTCCCTTTGTAACCTTTTACTTTTATGAAAAAAACACTACTACAAATTCAAGTTAATCACTTTCCCTCGCCCCGATCGTCAGTATAATTTATCTGACGCTTTATTATAAAGTGATATGTCCCTTAAGAGTAGAAGTATAGTAACATACTACACTCTACTTTAAGTTACAGAACGGACCTTCGCTTTCATAATCTAAAGCGACATCAATAATGATGAGATGATATAAGTACGTATGTCTGTTGTCTGTCTAATTCTTATTACATCCGTAATATATATACACGAGCTCGACTATTTGCTGCTCCCATTTATGATTAATACGAGGAAAGTTTAAATTTAAAGTCAAATTCAAAATTTGACAAAATTTTTTCGCAGTACATAAGAACGCAACATTACTTCGCGTAGTGTATATATTCTTTGACATTACGCAATTTTTTTCTATATGTATTTTATGCAGGTACATAAATACAAATAATTATCGAAAAAATCATTACAAAACTTTTTTTTAATAACAGTTTCTAATGTTTGTGGCCAATATGCACGATAATTACAACAAGAGAAATTAAACTTTTTTTGCGTTCTTCTGAATTTGTCTATGAGTATATTTAATGCCAAAAGGAGCAACGAGCGTTTATTTACTCATGTGTTACGAGTTAAAACATGAAACAATTATATTTATATAGCTGACTATACTCGTATATCAATGTAGGCAGCGTGCAGACAGGTGAATTGTCCGACCGCAGCACTCTGTCCCAGTCGCGAGGCGCGTTGCATTGTAATGTAGCTAATTTAACGTTATATTGTGGGTACATGTGATTATGTATAAGATATATATGTTCAAGACCAAGTGATCGATCAGGGCACTATTTAAAATACCCGGTCAACATGGATAATGACAAGTCAAATCAAAAAGTAACTGTTACGCAATTTGATATAGCATAACCTTACTTAACCTAACCTAGCCATGTTAATAATGTACCAAATCTTAAATTAACACGTGTAAGAATGTGAAGAATAAATATCAGCAAGAGAGTATTCCTTCATTTGCGTTATAAAAAAATACCTTTGATGAAAACCTTTATTCCATGGTGTTTAATTGTTAAATAATAATAATAATAATAATAATAGTTTATTTTCACCACTTAGATAACTATCACATTTATAAATAACTATTCTATGGTCTATACTTAGTTTACAATAAATAATGGAACATCTGTGTCTGAACTAGATAAATATATATCTGTATTTCAAATCACAGTGCTCTTCCTTATTACATATTAACAAACTAACGTTAATATAATTTAAATGGAAGGTATACAAAAAATAAAATGTGAAAATTAATCTTAACACAATGTATTTTTGATAAAAAGTAAAAATGTTAAAGTGTGGATTTAAATGTATCTCTTTGTGTATAATATGTTGAATGGATGAGTGTGTGTAAGAGGGTGTGTAAGTAATATTAACTTGTAGTAAGTAATGCTTCAGTTTCTTCATAGTTTAACTGATGAAGAAATTCAAATAATTTAATTTTGCATTTATTTTTATTCAAAGAGTATAATTCAGTCTTTTTATTGATTTTGTTATAAAGAAATGGTCCAAGGTGATAAAAATATTTATTAACAAAAGGATGACTAGAAATAGATCTATTTTTGCAATATGTGACATCGAAAATAACCTAACCTAACCTCTATTATCTGCCCAATAAGTAACGGACTTCACTCATAAAGAACGGTCAATTTATTTCAATAAAGTTTATTATATTGCCTACTCAGTTGGCCCATTGTTTGACCCAGTTAATGGGAGAAAGGCAGCTGGAGGGTACGGGAAAACTCCGAAATAGAAAAATTCATAGCCTAGCTAAACATCATTGGAGAAATAAAAGTTGTGGTGGCTCGGTCATGTAGAACTGAGGAGAGAAGATCGAATTTGGGTCGACCAACTAGCCGACGTCCAGTTGGTCCACCCAAATATCGCTGACATGAACAGATGGAAGCTGACCTGCGTGCATTTCCAGCTGAAGACAACTCGTGTCGAAGGCGAAGACTAACTTCGGGGTCATTGCGCCACCGGATTGAGTGCATTTTTTAAATTGTTTGAACATTATATATAATGCCTTATTAATTACTTGTTCCACAACATTTACATAAACAAGCCGGAGTAAGACACTCGGACGGGCTGTCGCATGCATGACACAGCGCGTGGTATTTTTAGTGCGCCCGCGCAGCGATAGCACACACACACATCCTCATTGATACATGTATACACGCACACACTGACAAACTGCTCGCATCGGCACTATTGCTACTAAAAATAATGCGGCTTCACGAGTGTTGGGATGCCTCTTGTAAAATAATTGTTTTTACAACATCTCTGACAACGATTCCTCGATTACCTCTTTTACATGGTAGAGCCACTCTGCAGCTATATTATGGTTGTAACACGAATGGGTTGGCTCAGCCGGAAAAGGACTAAACCTCACAGAGTACTAGCGTAAAATAGCAGCTTAAACACCGCTGTGTTTCGTATAGTGAGTGTAGAGAACCGGAGATCCTTTTTACAGGAAACGAGGCATTCCTTCTTAGTCTTCAAGAGTGACATTGCGTATACATTTTGATTCTTAATTGAGGATAGATGTTGATGTCTATGGACGTGGTAGAGCCATGCTGTAGCTATATTAATTGTATAGTTGTAGCACGAATGGGTCGGCTCGACCGGGGAAGGACCACGCTCTCACAGAATACCAGCGTAAAATAGCATCTTAACACTGCTGTGTTTCGTATAGTGAGTGTAGAGAACCGGAGACCCTTTTTACTGGAAACATCTTAGTCCTCACGGGTGACAACGCATCTAACTTTTGATTCGCAAACGAGGATAGATGTAGATGTCTATGGGCCACAGCAACCACTTACCAACAGGTGGACTGTGTGCTCGTTTGTCGCCCTATCCTATAAAAAAAACCACAGCATTCACTTACCAACATGTTTACTGTGTGCTCATTTGTCACATTTATTCTATAAAAAAAGAACCTGAGAATTACGTACGTTACGTAAGTGCCAACTGTAAACGTTGCAACTGATAGTCAAGATTCCCAAAGTAAGAAGCAGACCTTGACTATAGATCGAAAATCATCCTTGATGCTTGCCAGTTTAGACCATGGTAACAAAATTTTAAAATAAAGGATGCAGTTAACTGCAGAAGAACATTAACTACGCCATGAGCTCTGAATGATGAGAGCTTGTCAAAAATATTCGGCTAAGCAGCGTTCGGGAAATTACGGCACATCTTCTCGTCAGGTATACCTCAAAACTTGAAAACGAGACTGTACAACTAGTGCGAGTTGCCAATGATGACCTATGGAACTGAGACGTGGTTATTCACTGCTGGCCGTATGAGGAAGCTCAAGGTCACTCAGGGTTTTTCTGCGTGATAAACTTAGAAATGAGGATATCCGCAGTAGAAACAGAGTGACTGACATAGCCCAACGGATTAGTAAGCTGAATTGGCAATAGGCCGGCCTCGAAGAACTCTAAACTAATGGGGAAGAATAGGTACACTGGGGAAGAATAGGTACTCGAGTGGTGGCCTCGTAACGGCGGACGAAGTGTAATGCGTCATCCCAGTAGATGGAGTGGTAAGACATGCAGGAAGTCGATGGATGTAGGTTGCTTGGTGACCGTGCTTTGTGACATTCCTTGGTCGAAGCCTATGTTCAGCAGTGGACTTGTGAAGGGATGTAATGATGATGATGTATTGATTGAACCATTAGAACTTAACTCCGAGTGGTCGCTATAACGCGCTACATTTTGTTTATATAAAATTCAAATTAAATTATAAAACACTACATTTCGAGAAATGTGTACTTACACATACACACATACAATATATAGAGAGATATGGAGACATAGAGTAGCTTTAATAAATAGGGCAAGTTCTTACTTTATATAGGTTCATAGTAATAGTATTGTAATATTAATGGTTGCCAATTGAAGGACGCTTTTTGAAGAAGAATAAACCATCCCTTACAATTTAAAGTAGAACATTAGAAATATTAGTAATGAAAACTTTTTAAATTCTAATCTGATCTAAATAAACCTAGCAAGCTAACAGCATAGCAAAGTGGCGAAGCAATCAGACAGACGGACAGACAGACAGACGGACAGACATCGTGAAATCAATAAGTGACTTCGCAAGCTTCGCCACTTAATAATACTTATTGAAAGTCACTCTTATGATTAATTTACCACTGGTTCAGCAAATACCTCTGTCTTAGTAAGAACCAGCAAGAAACGAAGCGGACTTTTTTTTTTAAATAGAACAGTTTACAATCATTAAAGTTACACAATAATTAACAACACAAACCAAATTAGAACTAACATGGCAATGATCTCCTCATTCCCAGGGGTATTTCATCATGGTTCATCCATAAATTCCTTAGTATTATAGGAACTACTTTTACGGATTTTATCGCGTTTAATTAAGTTATTTTATATTCCCGACGTTTCGACGTGGTCACGGGGGACTGAGGTGATTGACGTCCCGATGTCAAAGTTAAGTACCTTCAGCTTTTTAATTATTAATCCGGTCCGATCTACGCACTATCGGTCACACGGTTGCTGGAAAGCAACCGAAACGTCGGGAATATAAAATAACTTAATTAAACGCGATAAAATCCGTAAAAGTAGTTTTATTCAATGTGTAGTATTCGCGTAAATATAAGAAATCATTACTATAGGAACTCTTTTTATACAATCATTGTTTAATAAAGTTTTTAAACTTGGCGGCAGTCAGATTTTGTATATTTTTTATTTTCTTTTTACTTTTATAATTTCACAAGAATCCATAAATAGGCTTAGACTATTAAACTCAGTTAATTTTAAAAAGTATTCGTCTAAAATTTAATTATTTAGAGTAAAGTATAGGTCTTTCACTGTGTGTGTGTCGAGGCGTGGCTGGGTGCTGGGTGTCAGCGCTTCAGGTGGCGCTCGACAACAGTTGGGCAAACAGAGGTGCGGGACGCAACTCGGTGGTTCGAACCTTTTGTACACTGAATCAATATTGATTAAGCATTTTTAAATAAACGCTGTTTAAGTCGATCACGTAATATATTGTTTTAAACGTAAAACTATCTTGTTTATTAATATTTAAAGGTCGCTAACAAAATACAATATGACTTTATTTTTTTGCACATCTAATGGCGAACTTTTTGTCAATACTACTAGTGTTAAGTTTATTTTTTATTATTGATATATTTATGATTGACTGGCTCGTTGATCTAGTGGTCGTAAACGTAACTGCCGATCATGCGGTCTCATGAGGCTGGACAAAAAATTAGACACTGAGTTGTTCTGTCAAGAAATTCCCAGTAGCAGCCCGGAGTCAGGAAGTTGGCGGTGTTTCTCCCCGTGGCTCGGGAAGCACGTAAAGCCGTTGGTACTGCACCTGATCTCTCTACGTTCTTGTCAAATTACGATCCCATCAGATTATAAGAGTGGGGGAATAGAGAGTGCACCTTTGCTTGCGCTACACTCGAATACTATAACCCTGTCCTGCGCAGATGGCTAGTCTACGTTGAAACTGGCCACCGTGACCAAATTTCGGTCCGAAGGAAATTATTATTTATTGATGTCAAATCAAAATTTTCTTAATTCTATCACAAATCAATAGCTGAGTAAAAACACAAAACACGATCCAAAGCGACCTGCATCCATCCTTAAAGTCATCACACAATCTAGTATGTAATACTAAATAAAAATATGTCTGTCATATATTTTTGCATGCCCCAGTTACGACTCGACTTTCTTTTTGACGATCGTTTTGTTTCAGTTGTTCATTACTACATTTCAGTTAGACTATTCCTAAAATAAAGATTGTAAGTATGTACATTAATATTGTTAATTTCACCTAAGACTTTTATATTTAGCACTCATCTGCATACCATTACAGGCCTCCACAAGTTGACTACTGAACATAGGCGTCTCTCGTAGCTCAAGTAATGCCACAAAGTACTGTACTGAGCCAACAATGTATTGATTTGATAACTTTTCATAAATTAATCTTCACTTTCTTTACTTTGTCAATTTTAGAGTCACAAACGAGCTATCTGTTTACCGGTAAAGCCGTGCTACAGGGTATAATGACTGCAGCACAAATGGCCGGCTCTAACGGGCAAGGACTACAGTCGCACAAAAAATCAGCATGAAATAGCAGCATAAAACCAGAGATCCTTTTTATTGGTAACAAGGCAATCCATCTTACTACTTAGGGACAAAACTTATGTGCAATTTTATCCTTTAACAATGAAAAACGTAGTATGGACAACAGCATTCACTTACCATAAGCTGAACTGTCCGCTCGTTTTGACACCCTTCTATTTAAAAACTGCAAGATGGCCACTGTTACAAAAATTTAACACTTCCAACAAGATTCACAGTTTTCAAACTCTAGCACCGATATGAAATGCCTCACATTACAATGAACTATATAATATGTAAGCCATTGAAAGTTAATATGACTAATAAAACAGTTCAAATCTCATTTCAATTTATAATAATTCAATGCGCGCTCGTATGCAGCATGTTACATCTACGCCTCATCATTACAGCCTTTCATAAGTCCACTGCTGAACATAGGCCTCCCCCAAGGAATGCCACAAAGCACGGTCCTGAGCCACCTGCATCCATCGACTTCCTGCATGTCTTACCAGGTCGTCACTCCATCTCGTGGGGGGTCGCCCTACACTTCGCCTACCGGTACGAGGCTGCCACTCGAGAACATTTCTTCCCCATCGGTTGTCGGTTCTTCGAGCTATATGGCCGGCCCACTGCCACTTCAGCTTAATAATCCGTTGGGCTATGTCGGTTACTCTGGTTCTACTGCGGATATCCTCATTTCTAAGTTTATCACGTAGAGAAATCCCGAGCATAACCCTCTCCATAGCTCGCTGAGCGACCTTGAGCTTCCTAATACGGCCAGCAGTGAAGGACCATGTCTCAGATCCGTAAGTCATCACTGGCAACACGCACTGGTTGTACAATTTCGTTTTAAGGTTTTGAGGTTTGTCTGACGAGAAGATGTGTCGTAGTTTCCCGAACTCTGCCCAGCCGAGTTGAATCCGTCGATCTACGCCTACTTGATGTAAATCGTTTGTGAAAACTTCGCCATTTAATTGCGGCGTAAGAGTACACTATTCCAATACACTCCATGAGGTGGTATCCTTTTTTTACTGGAAACGAGGCGTTCTATCTTAGTCCACAGAGGTGACAACGCGTCTGTATTTCGATTCTTAATTGAGTTAATAATAATAAATTGCGTCTACATATCCTAACTGATTGCGGACCCTTAATGCGCAAACGTAACACTCATATGGGAAACTATGTACTCCGCACAGAAATGAAATTGCTCACAGCTAAACAACTCCTTCAATTAATTGAAGACATAGGGCTTAGCGGTGTACTATAGCTGTAGCAGCGATCACAATAAATCTTTTAGGTCGCAGTGATACTGGTCTCTCTATAGACCTGCATAGCTGCTCGCACATAATATAAAATGCTTTATGCACATACAGTAGCAATGGCAAAAAATATATAATATGAATGTATGTTTAGTTTAATTAATTAAGTGATAAGTTGTTTTTAATTGCACTTGATTAACGTTGCTTAGAGATACATCAACAGTCATTTAATAAATGCTATTTCAAATTAATGAATTGTTCCAACGCTTATTTATTTTTATACTATCACTATATTAAGCTTTTCAGATATATCAAAATGGTTATTTTTTATTTATTTATTAAGAAGAAACATAATATACAAATAATTAACAAATCAAATCTAACGTAGCTTGTCGCAACTTTAAGTTTTTCGTAACAATGTAATTTGCTTAAACTCATACGAGTTAGAAACCATACATTCTGTACTGATTTTATAGAAAAAAACCGTATCACAGTAATGCAATATTCTCCGTTATGAACTAATTAAACAATGATTACATCGACAGACTTATACGATAAACAAATACAAAAATTTTAAGGTAGATTGTGTTCTTTTTATACAAAATAATAACAATGATTTTACTAAAACATAGTACAGACAAAACCTACCGATGCTTCGTTAATTCTTTTCCTATATTTTTTTTATTTACCTTTTCTAAATATTAGAACCAGTAACTTTTGGAACGTTTAATGGTTGGAATGATAATTTATGATAGTTTGCATTTTTAATATTCTGTCTTAGCATGGAAACATAAAGCCTCAAATAAAAAAAAATTAAGATAGTAATCCAAATAAACGAAATCATGTATAAAGAATGAATGAGAAAAGAGTGACAAAGCAAATTTATGTTGCAGAAATAAACGGCAGATTTGGCAAGGAGGTGTTCCTTGCCAAACCTGCCGTAGACGAAAGCTTATCGACCAAATTAGCGATATATGAGATGGGCCAGATAAGGAGTACCCTTAATCAACGAGTATGTATGCTTAGGTATATAGATGTAAAGGAGGCGAGAGAACTGTGTTAAAATAGTGCCGAATGGGAGACCTCTCTAGGTGACAGGTGTGGAGATGTTAAGTAAAACAAAGAACATAATAATATGATACAACATTTGATCGCAAGAGTGTATACATACATAAAACATACATAAACACTCAAGCCTGTCACTCAGAGGGGTAGGCAGAGACTATGGACTTACATTTGGCACGATCCTGAGACACCTCTCTCTCTTCCTCCACATCCATATACCTACGCATACACGCTCGTCGGTTAAAGGTACTCTTGATTTGGCCCATTTTCAATATATCGCCAATTTGGTCGATAAACTTTCGCCTAGGGCGACCCTTCCCGACTCTGCCGTTCACCTCTGCAACATAAATTTGCTTTGTTACTCTTTCCTCATTCATTCTTCTACATGACCAAACCACCGAAGCATTCCTTTCTTAATGCTGGTCACTGTCACACTGTCACACACAAAGTCATCTTGCAAACCACACTATTCTCTTATCACACAATTTTTCACTCTGTCATTCAGATTCATTCCGAACATACTCAGCGTATAATACATACAATAATAAATAAAAAACGTAGTTTAAAAGTAATAAATTGAAAACGTAGTAAATGACGAGGGGTAACTAATGAAAGTATAACAAACTTATATAATCTTAATTAGCTGATCAAGAACCTGTGAGCGGTCGGGAAGGCATGGAGCCACATGCAGTGCACGTATCGTTGTGTGGTATCGTGAACGCTTGTAACTTTCCTAATTTTCTTGTACTAGAAAAAAAAAGCTTTCACTTTTCGTCACGCTGCCGCTATGTGTGTTGGCAGTCTTCACATGTTTGTGATTTTTTTATTCCTGGTACATGCAGCTTTCCTCGCAAAGTTTTTCTTCAACGCCGAGCAAGTCGTTAATCAGCGCTTAAAATTGCAATTGAACCATGTTGTTTGCCTACTGTGAAATTCACGCCGAGCGGTCGCTGAGCTACCACAGTCTATTAATA
Source organism: Parnassius mnemosyne (assembly GCA_963668995.1). Classification (NCBI taxonomy): domain Eukaryota; kingdom Metazoa; phylum Arthropoda; class Insecta; order Lepidoptera; family Papilionidae; genus Parnassius; species Parnassius mnemosyne. Next base: position 573,970 of record CAVLGL010000035.1, on the reverse strand, counting down.
ATTAATCAACAGTTAAGAAAGTCAACGCATCTTAAAACGCGTCACTAAAATGTCATAACTATATCATTTATTTATTAGTGATAACCTATTAAATATAAAATTTGCTTAGTTAATTTTATAAGATGATCTTTTAAACAATTTAATGGTAATACCTTAACTATCGTTAAGGTTTTTTATTTTAACATGACCTAAGGCTAGCGTAGCTAAAGCTGAGAAAAGTTCCCTTAAAATGTTGCAGCGTGTGGCGTATAGTCTACTATTCATAACATAACAGCACCGCGCTGACCGATAAACTACAGTTAAACACCGCGTATGAGATACGGCCGAACGCTCCGATAGTCCATGTTAATGGCTAAGTGGGTGTAGCAGTAACATGCTGCCTACGAGCACACATCGCATTATAATAAATCCGAATGTTTGAACTGTTTTTAAGAGTGGGCAAGGATCTCTGAACCTTTAAATAGCGAGCATAGAGAACGCAATATAATGGGCATGGAATTTTATGCGATATCAATAACTTTACAATTTTTAGCATAATTCACAAGATAAACAACGTGCATCGTAATGCTCTGTATAGTAGTTAATGATCCAATTACAACAATAAAAAAATATTCCACGTATGTTAACAATATTGTGATATTATTTTCTAAGTCATTAAACCGATCAAGTTAAAGGCTGCGAGTAAAGATTGTAATGCGTGCAGTCGTTGATGTCTTTTGAAGGCAGCTACTATTTGAGTTATAAGTTAGTTGCGTGACACGAGCAGGTATTTAAGAGGCTATGTTAACAAACACTTAGCGGTGTTTTTTTTAACAATTTACTTTTATTATGTTACATTTAAAATTTTATCTGTATCCGTTACAAATTTATAAATGTTGTACAATAAAGCTAAAACATAACAATCTGTCTTCCAATATTTTTATTTAAAAAAAATATAACTTAATATTTAGGAATCAATCTACAATGCCTCACTAAAGAGCAATCGAAACACTAAATCGAACTATGAAATAATGGATATCAAAAGTAGCTAAAGTATCATGGAAGGTATAGTGGACTGTGTGCTCGTTTGTCACCCTAATTCTATAAAAAAAAATCAGCTGCGACTGGAAATTTCTTGTCAGAAAAACCCAACAACTGATTTTGTCCTGACCCAGGTTTCGAACCTAGTACTTCATGATCAGCAACCGTGTATACCGCTTATACGTAAGATTAATGCACCAAGGCTTTGCAATGGTTCGCGATTACATATTACATAGCTGAGGCAAAACATTGTAAGAGCCCCAATTATGTCTGAGATACGAGTAGAGAAAGGAGATTTTTTTAACTTGTTTGTCTATATTTGAATATTCCGACAAATTTGCCAATCTAGTTTGATAGTGCTGTTCTTTCTAAATACAGAATTCGCAATCACTACTAACAAAGGTCAAGGACAAACACCTTAAGTAACATTAGTACATTTCAAAAGACCTGTCCATTCCATGCCTAGCTATATGTGACGTGCTGATGAGTATTCAACCCATAAAATCCTTTTGTCTTATGGACGATTTTCTCCTCGGTTAAAATTTATTCATAGGCTAAAATGTAACATAAACAAATTATAAATTACACTTATATAAATAAAACTGTTCAATTGTTTCACTTTTATATTCAGTTGAGTTATATTTTATTCGACGGATACTTGTTAGCTGACGATTGCATAACCGACCCTTAGCGAACGATAGCAAAACTAAAAAGGTTGTTTACAATGATGAGTTTACATAAGTACGTTGCAGTGATAGCCCTTTCATTCGGTCAACTTTCTAAACCGTATAGATCCTTACATTATAACACCAATTCGTAGACCAAAAAATCCAAAGCAGATGAAGTCGCGAGTAACAGCCAGTTATAAGATTTAATAATTTTACTCCTGCGCTTAATTTTATTGCTTTATAATTATTATCCACTTAATAAAAAATAGACGTGTGTCCTGCAGTGGCACTGTACGTTGTAATTTAACCTTACTACATTTAAAAATTAGCAAGTAAAATCGCGTATGATACGCACTATGAAACTCAACACCGGTTTTGACCTTCGATCTACCTAATTAGAATTCTAGAAATGTTAATAGCCTTGCTAGTGTGCTTTAAAATGAAAAAAATATCCATGTTTTGTATGTTTGGGCAATATCCTAGCTAGAAAAAGTGGAAAAATACTATAATCGTTCGTACCTTCGTAGCTTCGTCTAGTCCGCACCCACATATTAAGGCGATACCCCGACCAAAACTTGCGATAGTTTGTTTTTCAGAGACTATTATCTCATTAGTTATGAGAAGTAAACTACATCTAAAAGCACATTATTAATCTTCATTATCTTATCATCACATTCCACGTTCTAATTTGTTTTTATGTGTTATAAATACATTCAAAATCTACTTTTAAAAAATTACTAAAATTATTGATTACATGCATCTGTTGCTAAAGGCAACGCTCTAATCATTTGAGACTTACACTAATGCATAGATAATTTAAAAATATATATTATTTAAGTTTTATTTAATTTTTTAAGTTCGTTTTTCTTTTTTAATTTAATTTTTCTTTTATAATTTTTTGTTAATTCTATATAGTGTAGGTACATTACATATTCCTATGAATAAAATTAATATAGTAAAAACTTTACTTAATAATAATAAAAAAAAAACTAAAACTAGAAACTTAATTATCATATAGTCCTACTCCCAGCGGTATCGTGCCATTAACGCTGGCCGCGTTTCCCCACTGAATGGAAATTTTAATTAAAATAATTCCAAAAATTGTGTGAATTCTATGATAAAGCGGCGTACGGGAACGAATGCTCGAGGTTATTTGGTCAGTGAAACGCCTTAAGCTAACCCGAATCTTAAGTTTTGCCAAAAAATACAAGTTAATGTGTGGCCTAATCTACTTCTATTAGAAAAAGTTAAAAAAAAACTAAAAGATAGTGTTTATATACCACTAGCAATCTTCGGCATGTGCTTTAAAAAAATATCCATGTTTTGTTACGTTTGGGCAATATCACGCCTATAGTAAACGGAACAAGACCGCAGGGGCATGCTAATGTTTAAATGAGTACTTCACCTGAGGATGCCTGGTTTAAAGAAGAAACACGTACCGTATTATCTAGTGGTGTGTTTTTCCTATTGTAATGGAACTGGGATTAATGGTGACGGGGATAGTGCACGCAATTGAGAGAGAGTGGATGGTGCTCTTAGAAGTAGGTAAGACACATCATTTTATTTTGTTACCAGGACCTTAGCTATAAAATGTGACATCTTTAATATTAATAAAATATTAAATAACTTAAATTAGTTAAATAAATAAATAAATATCATTTTATTGCCACTTTTAAACACATGTTTACATATAAACTAATTATTTAACCTTAATTTAATTTAGGCAAACGGAGGTGACTCAGCTTTTGCTCACATGGAACTAGATCCCATGAAGCGCTGGTTTTCAGGCACTCCTTCTTCCCTGAGATGTTACACGGGTGTTATGAGAATTTCGAGTTCCCCAATCACCTCTTTCATTTACTCATCTATCATTGGAATTTAACATGGTATGGTTGTGAACTTTCATAATTATTATACGAGTTTTCTAAGTATTTTTTTTCAATATATATTTAGTATTTTTTTAACAGATTAATAAGCTGAAGAGGCAATGGGCCGTCCATTTTGATTGACTGGTTGAAGAACCGACAACTGATGGGGAAGAAAAGTTGCAGGGCAACACCCCACTTGATGAAGTGACGACCTGATAAGACATGCAGGAAATCGATAGATGCAGGTGGCTCAGTACCGTACTTTGTGGCTTTCTTTGGGGCCTATTTTCAGCAGTGGACTTGTGAAGGCTACAGGCCAATGATGATAATAATGATCTTTAATATAATGGGTTTCCGCAAAGTAACGCCTGATTCTATTAATTATCTTAAACGTGACAAGCCAGCACACGGTCTACCATTTACCATCAGGTGGACTGTGGGCTCACTTGTCATCCTCATCCAATAAAAAAACCGGCAAAGTGCGAGTCGGACTCGCGCACCGAGGGTTCCGAACAAATCTGTAGGTATATAAGTTTAAAATTATTAAAAATATTTTTATTATATGATGTAACTAAAAATTTATGTTTTTCGCAATTTTTCCTTTATTTGTGCTATAAAACGTTGCTTCGTACCAAATTTCAAGATCCTGAGTTCACGGGAAGTACCCTATAGGTTTTGATTCCCTTGCGAATGTCGAAAATTTTCGGCATAAACGGCTGTATCTTTTGATTGCGTTGGCTTAAAAGTTTGATTTTTTCAAGTATTTGATATTTTTTGAGTATTTGATATGAATTTCAGCTTGATACCTCCACGCGTTCCTGAGAAAAAGGGTCTTGACAGACAGACAGACAGACAGACGGACAACAAAGTGATCCTATAAGGGTTCCGTTTTTTTCCTTTTGAGGTACGGTAGACGTCATTGGCCATAATTTTTTCTATTTTGTACATAGGGTCATTTTTAATTAAGTTTTAATTATTTCATTTCGTTGGTTCGGGAACCTAACAAGACTTACGAGCTTGAGCTGTTTAGCAGGATTGTAAGCTCCTTGAGATAGTCGTAAAAAGCAAAGTGAACCACGAACCAAAGGTGAAGGTCAGCCCCGCACACATCGGCCGGTATCAGTTCAGCTGGTAGACACTTAGCTCTTTATATGTTTTCCAGAATTCGGTTGTGCCGTTTAGTGGAACGGAAGATCCTTGTGACCTCTTTTGAGTTGGAGTCTTATGATTTCACCGTATTCTTTGTGTTGCATTGCAGTATTATGTTGAGTTGAAGACCTATTTGATGTCGCATTGTAATTGCCGTACGTGCATATTATTCCTTAATATTTCTATATGTATTTGTAATATTATAATTAATATCCAAATGTATTTTATACTCTACAAAAATTATGATTAGTTTCTTATTACACAAACGGTAGAAAACTTTTTTTATCTATTATAAGCCAGTACTTGACTATTGTTGCACTGATGATTAGTTAGTGGTCATGTAGCTTAAGATGATTAATCAGGATGTATGCATATCTTACTTCTCCTTACATGGTTAAGTTCAAATAAATGCATTTCTTTTCATTATGTCTCTGTGGTATTTTTTCGAATTATTTTCTTTAGCACTCTAAACGTTCCTAAAAATAAATTTTAATTAAAAATAGGGCAAGAATCAGCGTTCTTGCAGAGCGGAAATTATATGCCCGAGGTTCTTCCTTAAGAAGTGAAACGACGTGAAACTTGTTACTACACTAGAAAGCGTATGTTCTAGTGATCGCAATAGGTCATTTTTTATTAATTCCAGGAACTAGTTGCACGTTTTATTTATCTTTTAATTAATAATACTTTTTTGTATATTTATTGTTTATTTTAACGAATATTACTTTTATTTATATTGATTATATACATTTTATTAAACTTTTATTTATATTAGTTGTATATTTATTGTTTATTTTAACGAATATTACTTTTATTTATATTGATTATATACATTTTATTTAACTTTTATTTATATTAGTTGTATATTTATTGTTTATTTTAATGAATATTACTGTTATTTATATTGATTATATACTTTTTATTTACTGTTTAAATAATCCCGCCGTGTAATGGCAGCGTCAGAAAATCTACTGCCCCATATCATCGCGTGGGTGTCTTAAGAGGCGACAGAAGGAAATTTCCTCCATATTATGAGGCAATATATAGCGGAGACCTATACTCAGCAATTCTAAGTCTTAGTTCTAGAAAACTTAAGTAAACAAGCCCAATGGTTAAAACAGTAAGAAATCCTACTGCGTTAAAAGATTACTGGAACGAGAAAAATGTATACCCCATATCACTTCCACAACTAAGACGAATCTGACGATAACCTTTATATAAAAACCCAACAAGCCGTTTAGGCTATAGAGCGTGACAAGGAAATAAACATACACTCACACATACATACATTTATACACACTAGAAAACAATACACTTCTGGAACAGTCCGGTAAAAAGAATGTCAACAAGTTGTTAATATCTGTCGCATAGCAGTTATTTACTACATGTGAAATCTCTCGGAACCGCCGTAAACTTTATTAACCTCATATTAGCTATACAAAAATGAACTATTAATATTACTATACTATTAATAAATGTAATAAAATAACTATAAATATTACTATATTTAACTCAAGTCCAGACACAACATCGTAAATAACGCTCTAGCTCACTGTCGTTTTACTGACAAATACTGAACTTTAGTATCCGCGCCGCTGGCACATGGCAGCCACTAACTAGTACGCTTTATGTATTGAGCGCAAATTTATTACGAGACAGCACTTTGTGGTAGTTTTTGTCGGAGGCCTATAATTGTTTATAGGCCTGCGACTTGTAATCAGCTATAAAGTGACTGATACAAATATCTAAGTAAAGGATTCTCATGTCGAAATTATTAATATATTTTGGACAGGGTCAAACGTCTTTTAGAAACTACTCTAACTCTAACTCGAAATATTTTTTTATAGAATAAGGGTGACAAACGAGCACACAGTCTACCTGATGGTAAGTGGTTGTTGTGGCCCATAGACAGCCGTGAGGACTAAGATGAAATGCCTCATTTCCAGTAAAAAGGCTATCCATTTTCTAGATTAAATATGAATGTTACATATTCAATTAAAACAAAAAATACGACAATTATATGTGAACTTTGCGTAGAATCGACTTCATTTAAAAATATCAATTATGTTTTATGAACATGATTACAACCGTGCCTCGAACATCTGGACCTGGGACTGTCGATTAGCTCCCAATAAAATAAAATAAGTAAACACGCACTTCGGATATGTTTTATTGTGAACATGTTTTCAGTTTCATTATAACAGAAAATATATAACTCATTAAAACTTTCATACTTTAAAATAATGCTTGTAAAAATTGGAATAAGAGGTTATTTTCAACCGACAAAGTAAATATATGTATAATATGTAAGAAAAAGCGCTATTATGAGGAGTCAGAATGTGTCAAATAAGGCACGTATAGCAATTCATAATGCTGTGTTAGTCCCTACTTTAATGCATGGTATTGAAAGTTGGGTCTGGTAGAAGAAGCATGAGAGTAGAATAAATGCCGTAGAAATGCGGTCCTTAAGGAGTATGCTAGGGCTGAATCTGATTGATAGGGTGAGAAATAGTGTGATTAAAGAAACGTGTGGTTTGCAAGATGACGTTGTGACAAGGATTAAGAAAAGAATGCTTCGGTGGTTTGGTCATGTAGAAAGAATGAAAGATAAAAGAGTGACAAAGCAAATTTATGTTGCAGAAGTGAACGGCAGAGTCGGGAAGGGACGCCCTATACGAAGGATTATCGACCAAATCGGCGATACATTAAAAATGGGCCAGATTAGAAGTACTCTTGACCGACGAGCGTGTATGCGTAGATATATGAATGTAAAGGTGGCGAGAGAGGTGTGTCAGGATCGCGCCAAATGGAAGTCCGTAGTCTCTGCCTACCCCTCTGGGTGACAGGCGTGAGTGTTTGTGTTATGTGTGTAAAAAACCTTCGTAACTAGTTGAATCATGTTGGACATTTTCAAGTGTTTGATACTCTTGAGACTCTGAAATTTTCGTTTTGTCAGTCTTTCTTTTTCTAATTACGTCAATCACACACAACGTATTATATATACAAACTGTACATGCACCTCAAAATGTTAATTTCCATGAAATTTGTAAGTGAATAAATATCACAAAAAACGTCAACGCAAGATGTCATATTTATTTTATAGAAATTGTAACTATTTTACTTGTCAAATGATACATTAATATCTGTGGGTTTTTAAGCTTTTTAACGTTACGTATGTCATAAAATTATAATAAAACCTAAGAAATGAAGATTTGCTTTAATAAAATGACACAAACGTTCTAGATTTCGTAAAGAAACGAAACTCATGTTTTAATGAGGTCAAAATGATGATTTAAAAAAGAGAATGCGCGCTCGTGTAGCAACAGCTTTACTTCGATGAAATGTGTTTATCATAATATGCAAATGCGTGGACCTCAGCGAGCCAACACTTGGCCAACACTAGTGGAGTGTTGTGTAAAACAGTGTCTCGTTTCAAAACTTTAGACAGTAATTGTAATATATATAACTACTCATTGGCTGCGTAATGATACCTAGTTATTTTAAAGTAACTTTGAAGGTTAAATATTTTACATTATGCTAATTAATTAATATCCCAGTAATAGTATAAACGTAAAAGTTTATACGGATATTTGTTTGTTAGTATGATTGTTAATCAACCACGCTCAATCCATTTAAGGGATATTAATGAAATTTGGCATTTATGTATATTTTTATTTATTTTTTTATTTATATAATTTGCATGCCACAAGAAATACAATACATCAATTGACGCCTCGTGGAGGCATAACAATTTATAAGAGGGAAGTTTTTTTTGTACTAAATACCAAGTAACATATTTCTTAACATTACTAGTCTAACATATTATAAGCGTCAGTAGCCTAATGGCAGGGTGAGGACCGCGAACTCCGAAAGGTCGTGAGTTCGAACCCACCATTCGACTACTGTCGTGAACCACTTCTAACACAAGCATTTTAAGCTTACCAGAAGTGGTTAAAAGGAATATTACTAATTACTAGTGACCGTATCGATCGTAAAGTTTTTGTAATTATAGTTCATTTGTAGAGGTCGTTTATGATAAGTTTTAAACTGGATTAATTTAGTTTTGTTAAAGTTCAGTTCTAAATTATGTAATTTTAACCAGTCGTGAATTTTTTATTAGTTTTTCATTTATTTCACAAATGTTACAGACATAAAAGTAAGATAGACACATTGTGCGTAAAGATAATACATTGTTCTTTTAATTGTTGTGGGAGGTTGTTTATATGACAAGTTAAGACAAGACAAACCTCGTAACACAAACTATCAATTAAAAATTAATAACGAATTGACTAAATCAAATCAAGAAGCAAGATCAGCGACGTTTAAGACACATTAAACTGATATTTCTACTTAGACAACAGAGTTATTGAATACTTCTCCAACTATCCCGAATCATTACTCAAAATAAATGTTAATACATGTTTAAAAGAATTTAGTTTTGAAAAAGTATTACCACAATATAATGCAAAATATTTTAAAACCCTTGATGTAAAGAAAAACGCAGATTTGTGGGGATTGGGGGCGTTACAGTTATTGCGTTCATAATAGATTTAATTGCACCTCATCTTCCTATTAATTTTTAAAACTAGTATCGATTCTGGTGTTTTACCTAATTTAATGGTACACAGTAAAGTAATACCTTTATTTAAATCTGGTAGTTCATTGGACCCCGCTAATTTTAGACCTATTTTTGTAATACCAAACATCAGTAAAATTTTTGAAAAAATAATTTTCTCTTATCTTATCTTATTTTTGAAACACTAGAATTTTCTGCTGTATTTCGGTGGCAGTTTACAAACACAAATTGCACGAGGACAAACATCCAGACCCGGAACAATTATTTGTAGGCCATACAAATACTTGATTCGTGTGGGATTCGAACCCGCGGTCCCAAGTGCAGCAACTCATTGCTAAGTCACTGCGTCAAGGAGCTGCCAATTGTTAATTTTTTTTAATAAAAATAAAATACTCCATAAAAATAAATTTGTTTTCACAAGCGGTCACGTGGTCGCTCGGCGACTGATGCAGGTGTTGAGCTTATTAAATATATTTTCAATGCCAATTCACAAGATGCCTTAAGTTTTTTTTGTGGTCTTTCCAAGGCTCTCGATTGTGTTCATCATGAGATATTAATCAGGAAACCATAACATTACGGTATCAAAAATATTGCACTTTGACTTATTATTTCATACTTAAATAACAGAACTCAAAAAGTCGTTATCAATGGTAAAGGTTCCTCCGGATAGGTAGTATCAATGGGCGTTCCTCAGGGCTCGATTCTTGGCCCATTCCTGTTCTTAATCTACATTAATAGAAATTATAATAATTAATACAAACATACATACATATAATCACGCCTCTTTCCCGTAGGGGTAGGCAGAGACCACTTGCTACGATCCTTACATACTTGTTTCGCTTCGTCTACTTTCATTATTCCCTTCATACATGCTCTTCGGTTTAAGGTACTCTTGACCTGGCCTTTTTTCAAGACGTCCCTGATTTGGTCTATAAACGTCCGCCTAGGTCTACCTCTTCCAAAACTTTCATTCACACTCGCCTTATATACTTTTTTCGTCAATCGTTCTTCATTCATTCTCACGACATGGCCAAACCATCTCAGCATACCTTTCTCAATTTTTGTTACTACATCTTCTTTCATCTATATTAATGACTTACCTTATCTTGTAGGGGAGGTATTTTCCGAACCAGTGGTAAATAAAAAAATGACTTAATGTAGATGAATAAAAATTATTCTATTGTATTCTATTCTGTATATAAGAAATAAAATACAACCTAAGGCACTACCTTGAGGAATTGATCCTATAATCGGGATTTTGTCTGATCTGACTTTTTGGATTTCTCCTGTTTTGTATTGTCTTGTTTTTATTTGTAGTTTGTATTCTAGATTTCAACAATCTGTGATCGATTTTGCAAATATTATTTGAAACATTTATGACCAATTCCGCAGATTAATTAACTCGATTATATGCCTTAGTCATATCTAGTAGTAGGCCTACAATATATTTTTTACTATTATGTCAAGAGCTTTCTTATATGTTTGTATAAAGCCAAGACAGTAGATGGGTTTTTTCGAAAACTATAAAAATATTTCTCATAAAAAGTATAAATTTTTTGACCGTTGCAATTTCAAATATTTTTGTTGATGTGGGTAATAGCGCAATAGGAAGATAATTGTAGGGATTGGTTATATCTTATATCGCGCCTTTTATGGACACGTTCTACTAAAAATATTTTAATGCATCTGAACAAGTACCCTCAGTGAACGATCGATTAATTAAGTACGTGCACAGTATAGTTAATTCAAGTGCTATATAGGTGGTGTTGTATAGGTAGGATTCCGTTAATTTCAAAGCATTTTTTTTATTCGGTATGTACCTCATAAGTTTCCACGGAACTTGAAAAAGTGTATTGTTTGCAATTTTGCCAATATTTATATATTTTTTTTTTATTTATTCGGGAATTTTCTATTAATGCAAAAAATATGTTTAAATAATCTGCTACAGACTTCAGTTCACCGACGGTATGCTTTCACTATTTTAATATTACATTTTTTATTGTCTTAGGTGTATTTTTATTAATTTCATTATTTTAAATGACGTAGAATACTCTTCACAACACTAAAAAGTTGGGGGCTATAGCTACATTGATATGTATATATAGGTACAGCAAAACGGGCGGGTAAAAGTTAATCTATTAAAATTTTTAAAATAACTCTTACTATATTTTTAATAATTTTTTGACCCCAGTTTAAATAACTATTAGTCCTGTGGTGGCGGCATTAGATATTTTTTATATTACCTCATAATTGATCATATAATTATGAATGTCAAGTTCTGTTATTAACACATTAGTCAATCATTATTAAATCGCAACATACTCATCCGCACAAGTCAAAGTATTTCTGACGCGGGTCGAATGAGAGATGAGCAGCGTGAATAAGTATATGAGATATGTCTTAGTTCTCAGAGGTGACGAGGCATCTCCAGCCTTCTTTGTTGGTAGTTGGTTGGTTGCAGATGTCCATGGGCTGCATCCACGTAATATCAGGTGGAATGTTAGTTCGTGTGTCACTTAATTTTTATTAAAAAATATAAGACATAGATACAATTTATTTTGCATTTTAAGTATACAAAATATTAAATAAATAAATATGCGTAAGTATCTGCTCCTAATCTATCAATCAACCTTGATAAAATGACATAAACGTTATGAAAACTTTTTACGGAGCATATTTTACAGATGCATTGCAATTCTTGATTTAAATATTTAACTTTTTTTACTGTTTTATTTTCTAAAACACACTTCGTTCAAAACAAGAAGGTATTAAATAAGTTCCAGTGCATGCAATAATTAAAAATGATCAAGATAAGACCCATAAAACTATTATTAGTAAAGACTTTCAGTTATTTAAATACAATTTTATATAAAATATTTAGCTCAATAATTAATGATTCAAAATAAATATTTTTCGTCTAAAATTACGTACAAATAATTTAATTAAAGAAATTACTCCAATTACATGTGTTCGAAACAATTCCAAAAAAATAATAAGCCGTCTCTTTACTACATTAGATTTGATAGACCACAAATCCTCGTTAAATAACATCGATTCCTTCCAAGGATGATTCGCGAGGCTATTGAAATCAAAAAACATCCTTATTTCGATAGAGAAGATGGCTGGCTTGAGATCCCATAATTAATAAAATTAAATCCCAACCCAAGTATGCAACTGCAAGACTTCAAGATACTAAGTTGATAATGCGTAGATCGGAACAAAAAATTATAATTGTATTCTGGAGGTAGCCGTGGTAACTTACTGACGTTGGGACTTCAAACACCTCAGCCCCCCGCTGAGGTAATATACGCGATTAAAAAAAAACTAGTTTTATTTAAAAGCTGTCTCTTTTTTTTAAATTGTCTGTGAAACTTTTTATTATATTTTCGGTTTAAAAACACCTTACCAACATCTTCCAAATACCGGTTTATGTTGTCCATAGATGAAATGCAATTATTGGAATAGAGATGATCCAAATTTGAATATTTTTAATTAAGTTGCATACGATATGTTTATGGTGTAGAAAGTGAGCGCAATCAACAGATGACATTTTCCAGTAATTAAAATAATATGTATACAAAAATAATGCCTTTCAGACCGATTTTCTGTCACGGCTTCCAGTCTCAACGGAGACTAACGATTTGCGCAGGGCAAGATTATTGTAAACCAGTCTGTGCACATGCACAGGTGCATTATCCCTTACTCGTACAGACCGATTGGACGGCAACCCGACACGACCGGAGAGAGATCTAGCGCAGGACAAGCGTCTTTGCATGCATCGCCATATTCCTGGCTCTGGGCCACTACTGAGAATTCAGTCAGTTCAGAAAGGAGTCGCGCCGACTAACCAGGTAGTCATGTAAACATCAATGCCATGATAACATCGGTTCTGAACGAATACAGCCAGCATTTTAGCATTTTATTTAAGACTGGGATTATAATATAATCATTTAAGTTTGTTAATGTAGTTTAGTGCCGTTTATCGATAATAATAATTCCTTCATAGATGACAACTTATCTAAAGACTGATATCGCCACAGCTGGAAAGCATATTGTTAGGTTTTGATGGTATTTACATATGCTATTTTTTTAACGTAACGAGATATTATTTGATTATTGTTTTTTAATAAAATAAGAGTGACAAAGTAGCACGCAGTCCGCCTGATGGTAAGAGGATGCTATGGCCCATAGGCACCTCTGGTTCTCAACTCTCACCGTACGAAATACAGCAGCATTAAGCTGCTATTTTACGTTGGGATTCTGTGAGAGCGTGGTCCTTCCTCGGTCGAGCCGACCCATTCGTTCTACAACCATAATTGCTGCAGCGTGGCTCTACCACAAACAAATTCATTATTTATTGTCAATCGAAAGTTCACGGCATTATATCACATATTTAACGCCATCTCTTGAACATTCGAAGCACCAAAAGGGCAACATTGATAAGGTTAATATTCGTTTATCTGTGTTACACACGATAATGTGTGCAGAAAGAACTAGAACTGTTATCGGTAACTAGCATGATTGGGCGAGTCGAGCTTGGCTGCCACGTGTTCGAATTAAATGGGCTTCGATGATCTGCTGCTTTCGATGTGTTGCAACTTAATTTTTTTACTTATTATAAGCTAGTGCTCGACCACAATCTCACCTGGTGGTAAGTGGTGATGAAGCCCTTAATGATAAATAGCACTGTCTTAGCCGCCAAGTTTGTGTTCAGTCGGAAAGACAGACGTCGACAAATTATTCCACTTCATTACTGTACTCATTATAAAAGACGAAGCAAACCATTCGGTTTTAATGCGTGCAATATCGACAACAAAGGGGTAAAGACCCGCCGATCGCCTGGTTGTTCGCTGGTGGAAAGCAGCGGGAAGAATTAAGGCATGTAATTTCTGCGCACACAGAATAACGATTGCGTCGAGAAAGCTTCGAACCTTATCAATCGACTCGTCCTGCGTGTTTGTTTGTGTGCGTATGCGTGTGCGCAACACGAGGCGAAGGCGTGTCATGGCGAGATTGACTTGTTTTCGCCGAGGAGTGCGGGTCAACGGGTTGCCGATAGCGCCCTCGCCCGCCCGCGCTCCTCGGCTTCCTCCGGCCGAGATAACGCCGACCTCGCCGCCTGGCCCCGCAGTTTCATCACGCATTAATTTGCTGCATTTATTAACTTTGTAACATCGTGCCGGCGAGTATCATTAACTTCAATGATATATGGTCACGAGCCTCAAGCGGGTAGTCTACGTGATCATGTTACGACACTGTATTTGTTTTATATTTTCTAGAATAAGGGTGACAAGCTAGCACACAGATTAATATGTGACACCTGATGCTAAGTGGATGTTGCGGCCCATACACATCTACATGTATCCTCGATTAAGAATCAAAATGCAAATGCCCACCCCTGAGGACTAAGATGGAATGCCTCGTTTCTAGTAAAAAAGGTCTCAGGTTCTCTACACTCAGCATACGAAACACAGCAGCATTCAGCTGCTATTTGACTCTGTTATTCTGTGAGAGCGTGGTCTTACCCCGTTCCCATTCGTGCTGCAGCAAAAACATAGCTGCAGTACAATAACAAACGTTAAGATCTTTCTGACTTTATGAAATCATGAAAACATTAACTTAAAAACACTTTTGTGCATTAATAGTTTGAACGAGTGATCACATTTTGCTAGCATTCCTTAGTAATTATGGGGTGGTAGTGGGGTCTCCCGGGGCGGGCAGTAAACCAGCCCCATGAGGGCGAGGCGGCGCGCCCCCGGCTTATTAATAAGGCGGCACTCCCGGGCCGGGCGTGACGTCACCGCCTGAAATACGCACGCAGCGACGCGCCGCGGTCAACGACTCCCGAAATAGATGCATGCCGCGCACCTATAGGAAATTAAGAACCGGTCTCGTGGCGACACTCCGATAAAAATTCAATTCGAAAGCGGACTCCAGCGTGCCGATTCACTCGCTGCGGCTTTCACCTAGGGTTACCAGATGGAAAATTGAAAAGTCCTGACAAATAACATGATTTCCATTGAATAGTCCTGACATTTTGTTGCGAATGTAAACAACAAGCGTGAAAAAATTATTTTGCGCACTCTCGCGATCAATCCGTCGCAGATTACACCCACCCCACGCAAAAACCGTTACTGTATTTTATTGAATGACATTTCAAGTCATTTTATTGACAATATTACCCGACATTTCAAAATCCGACCACAATCCTGATAAAGACCCAAAATTCCTGATTTGTCAGGACAAACCTGTCTCTACTTTCACCGCATGAGATGCGCGCCGCGAGCGTGTCCTGAACGTGTCGCATGCGAGTTGCAGCGGTAACGCGCGATAATATAACCTGCACTGCTCTCGAAAAGTGTGAGTCGCTCGAACCTCCAACCTCGACGGCTGCCAACCTGTTGCGCTACACCTCTCCTAACGCAATTTGACTGAGCCGGAAGCCATAATTCGTAATTAAATAACGTCGAAACGAGGTTGCATTTAAATGGACTGAAAGTGGCAAGTTTCGAGACACGACGGTGAAGGCTCGGGCCTTGACCCACATCTTTATATTCGGAACAACCGAAACTTTCCACATCCTAATGAATAATGCACCGCATCTCGAGGCGCATAAACGGAGCTCCTGAATTAAACATCTAGTACGAGGGCAAACGGGGTTGTATTCGGTAAAGGCAAGTTGCCGTGTGTGCTATGTTGGACGCAAGACACGTATCCAACGGAAATTAACTATAAAAAAGGGAACTGTACCCAACGTCACACATAAGTTCCATAGCTCGTTCCGCAGCAATTGCTAGTCAAGTTAATAACTCGAAAACGCGTGTTCATTGGCGGCACGAGGAATTTTAATTAGCTAAGTGGGTTACGTGTGTGCAGTGTTCGCGGCGCGCGCGCAGCTCGGCGCTTAACGGTTCCCGTGCACATTTTCTCCGCCCATCACCAGAGCTCTGTTCGCTCAGGAACGGCTGCACCCTAACGATATCGCTCCGTACAAACTTAACCTATTAATCATACAATCTACAAAGTTAACTCACCAACATTTTATTTCCTAGTCTCTAAAAGTGGGCAAACGAGTTGATAGCCACGACACACGTGTACACGTGTCAACTGTTAATTTGCTGTCTTAATTATTTTGAGCGACTTCAATGCGAATCAAAGTTGTAGTCACCGTCCAAAGTTCATCAGCATGTGCTTCATCCAGGGCAGTTGTGACGCAACGCCAGCGCCGGCGCGGCCACGCGATACCGCAGCCGGTAAATATAAACCGCCGACCGGTTCCACCGGCCGGCCCGAATTCCTCTCCTCGAGCGTAGCGTAGAACGTGGAGCGCGGACGACATCTTTACCTGACAGTATTAGAAAATAACGAAACGACTCTAATGCTGCCCGGTAAGATGCGAACCGCTACTCCGACTTGCGGGATTCGACGAGCTGGTGCGCGAAGCGGCAGGCGCGGCGGCGCGCTCTTGCACACGCCCGACACCGGCGAGCGCGCGGCGTGGACTGGCCGCGGCGCGGGAGCGTGGCGCGGGCACGCCCCACGCTCCGCCCCGCCCCCCGCGCACCCCCTCACACCCCCACACCTCCCGCACACACTCCAGCCCCCTATGCTCACTTATCACTTCTGTAATATTCCAACAGTACTTACACATCATGATAACACGACACTTAGAAAAAAAATCAATCAGTAGATCACTGCCATGTGTTCGCCGAGACCAAGTAGTAAACTTCACTACAGCTTAGTAACAGTTTGAGTGGCAGCAGAGCTGTCGCCAGTAACGCCCGCTCTCTGCACACAACACGTGAAATAATATTTGCGCGAACATTAAACATAATGAATTGCGTTATACAACGCGGTCACCACCTTGTCTATGACAGCATGAATTACACATAGTATATTAATTGGATACGGATGAAATTAATGTACAAATTCTTTCGTGCAAAAACAATTAACATGTCATGTTATCTACCTCATGGTAAATGGATACTGTGGCCCATAAACACATCTATCCTCGATTATCAAAATGTAGATACGTTGTCACCTCTCGAATACTAAGATTTCACACATTCACCATACGAATACAGCAGCAATAAACTATTATTTCACGCTATCTAAAACGTAGTATTAAATGAATAAATACTATTAAATAATACTTAAAAATTAGTGTAGATGTTTCAGGGTTTCATCGCTATGATCGCATTGCTGACCCATCCGTGCAGCAACGTGGCTCTACCATATTAAAAATGTTGAATACATATACAGATACATGACTATTAGATCGATTATATGAGATTTATGTAAAAAATATATCATATTAATTGCCTTATTAGCGAAAATACAACACTAATAAAGTAGAGTCCGTTGCTCCATTACAATGCAGGTTTGTGGATTTCAGGACTTATTTGTTGTTCTGCGAATTACTGGTTTTCTTATATTACGTACATTAAATATTGAATATTAAAAAAATCCTGCTGTGTTTCTTTCTAGTTCTTCCTAAAACAGAGGTTTTTTCCGAACCAGCAATCTAAGAATAAAAATTATTGTACGCTGTTGTCTTCATGTGTTATATACAATATTTTCCTTTTTCACCAATAAAATCCTGGACCCTGGCCAAACATGGACAAATAACGAGGTTATATTTTTGAACTGAAAAATTGTGACATTTTATAGAATATGGATGGCAAACGAGTATACCGTCCATCTGTTTCCCATGGAGATCGACATCTATCGTCGATAAGGAACAAAATGCAAGTGCGTTGTCGCCCCTGAGAACTAAGATGGAACACCTCGTTTCCAATAAATAGGATCTCCACTCGCCATACAAAACACAGCAACATTAAGCTGCTATTTCACGCTGGTATTCTGTGAGAACGTGGTCCTACTCCGGTCGAGCACCCATTCGTGCCACTTCTGATCGTCATCGTCAAACCTTGTAGCATCTGAGGGATGGACAAATTGCTACAAATAGCAGTACAAGACCTGAAGGATGGGACGGTTGCCGGCCCCGGGCAGTGCTACCATTTACGCCATAATTCTGTGAGAGCCTGCGTAGATCAGAAACTAGGCGCTCGTTTGAAAATTTCTTCTCGATCATCCGCCCTAAAAGTCTCTGCTTTTAGGGAAGATTAGTCTTAGTCGTCACGCTTGACTAAAGAACTGATGGTCACAGTACCATTAGAAAAAAATGTGTATATCACGCACTTCTGGGGTGAGGCCATCGAGAAGAACGGTGAAGATCTAGCAGTCTGACTCGATATCTCGAAGGCTTTTGATAGGGTTTGGCAAGCAAGCCTGCGTAGTAAGCTTCCTGCTTACGGTATCTCCGACGATTTTTGCAACTGCAACTCTTTGCCCTCCGGTCAGATGGAGGTCGAGTGTGAACCCAATTTTAATAAAAATAGGAAGAATAAAACATATTTCATTGACATCACAAAACAAAATACTCGTCGTACTAGTAACTGCTGCTGCCCAATATTGACATCACGGCCAGATATACATTATTTTAAGCTAAAAATGAAAATAAAAGCAGTTAGAGAAGCAAGTGGGAGAGAAATCATTACTTCTAGTGTAAACGAGATGGCTGTATCATGTATGTCCATAACCACCTCTTACGACATCCATCGAACGAAAAGGGGTGATGAATTGCATCGCGACCAAACGACTGGTAATTAAAATTACATATTCGACGTAAATCTCAAAATAAATGCTGGTTTACGACGCGCTGGATGATTGATTTATGATGTGTTCCATCATCCGCGAAAGGAATATTATAAGGATATCTATGTAACTAAGAACATGTAAAATATTTTGGAGTAAGTTTGAAGTATTTTAATTTGCATTAAGACTTAAAAAATACCGTGCCTTCCATAAACTATTTCTAAATGGATTTTAATCAATATTTTTTATATAAAATTGACGAGACATACAAACTTACAGTCCAACCGATGCTACCGCATGGTACATGAACACCAGTAACCAACTTCAAATAAAGATATCCATCTTACACATTTTTTTTTATAGGATAGGGTGACAAAGGGTGACACAGTCCACCTGATGGTAAGTGGTTGCTGCGGCCCATAGGCATTTACATCTATTCACGATTACGAATCAAAATGCAGATGTGTTGTCAGCCTTGAGGACTAAGATGTAATGCCTCGTTTCCAGTAAAAAAGGTCTCCGGTTCTCTACACTCACCATACGAAACACGGCAGCATCAAGCTGCTATTTTACAAAGGTATTCTGTGAGAGCGTGGTCCTTCTCCGGTCGAGCCGACCCATTCGTGCTACAACTATACCTACTACTAATGTAGCTGCAGCATAGCTCTACCACGTAAAAAACACATGCGTAGTCATCACTAATGACTAAGATAGAATGGCTCTCTATGCCTTGCAGAACGAAACAGCACGCACTACTGCTTGGCGGTACACAGGTGAGAGGGCGGTATATACCTAGACGAGCTTCCAGGCAGAAAATAGTCCTACTGCTATGTTTCGACGAGTAAAATATAAAAAAATTATATGACAAGTAGCAAATTTCCCTACTTTCTACGATAGTTGCACGCACGACTTTTGATGTAGGAGCGTGATCTTCTAGTCAATACAATTAATATTACGCCCAGTAACCAGTATCTTATTTCAGTGTAGCTCTATGTCACCTAAAGTATATCGCTGTTGTCAAAATATCGCAAGAGGTTATCGTCGTCAATAATAATAATCTGTAATAGCTTCTGAGTTAACATTAAGTAAAGATAAATAGTTCTAGAATCGAAAACATGCTGCACCCATTAAGAACGACGAAGCAAGCAGCATTCGGCATAACACGTATTCGAACCAAATGGTTTGCTTCTTCGTTGACAAAGCGTATAGCAAAAGAGTGGAATGAATTACCAGCATCTGTTTCTCCATCTCAATACAATGTGGATGTGTTCAAGCCTTGAGTGTACGCTAGTAGTACGCTCTCACATAATACCAGCGTAAAATAGCAGCTCAATGCTGCTGAGTTTCTTATGGTGAGTGTAGAGAACCGAAGACCCTTTTTACTAGATACGAGGCATTCCATTTTAGTCATCAGGGGTGACAACGCATATGCGTTTTGATTCTTGGTCGAGAATGGATGTAAATATCTATAGGCCATAGCATCCACTTACCATCAGGTTGGCTGTGTGCTCGCTCGTCACAATAAGGATGCACCGTAAGGGTCACAAGCGAGCACACAGCCCACAGCCCACAGTTATAAAAATAATAAAATAATGCCAAAGCTACCGTTACTCTTAGAGCCTATTAAACTATGCAGCTGAATATAGGCCTCCCCAATAGATTGCCTCACAGGGAAGATATTTGCCATTGCTGTCACGCTTGGCAAACGGGTTGGCAAGCGCAATTTTTTATTTTAGTCATTATTAGGAAAAGGCTTGTGCCCATCCCTTGATTTGTGAAGCTAATACGTTCGAAATACAATCAATTTAGTTATCTATTCCTGGAAGCATTTACTTACCTCGCTAATGGGGTCAATTAATGCGCTAGTCTTTGTCTCTACCCGAATCGGAGCCACGCGTCCAGCACTTCTCGTGCTATTAACTGTTTGCTCGCTAATTAACGCCAGCGGCAGTCATTGTAAATGATTAGTGTACTTACGATATCGTTGACTTGCTTAATTAAGTTACAAGAATAAATCATATTTAACTAGTTGAGAAATTCCTTTTCAAAACATTACTAACTGCTGACATTGCTAAACTTAGATCTCGGTTTTAATAATAATAAGAGAGAGAGAGAGAGAAAGAGAGATAAAGATTTATGAGGTATTTATATAGTTTTCTCATCTGGTTAGGCTGTATAAATGTAAAAAGTAAATGATAAATACACATAAATATATATTAATACAATGTAAAAGCCTTTCGTCGGATTTAGTTCATCTGAATCTGTATCATATGTTTTTTAAGTCTTCATAACAATTATTTGGTTGAATCTTAAAGCTTATATTTAAGCCCATTGACGTTTAACGGCTCCGTGGCGTTGTGGCTTAGCAATGAGTTGTTGCGCTGGGGGCCGCGGGTTCGAATCCCGCACGGAGCAAGTATTTGTATGGCCTACAAATAATTGTTCTGGTCTAGATGTTTGCCCTCGTGCAATCTATGTTTGTAAACTGCCTCCACGATACAGGAGAAAACGGGGGTAACGTCTTTTACAAAAAGAAAAAGAAAAAATAGAAAAAGACCGAATCTGGATCTAAAATTATTTTTCTCCTTCATCAGCAGAAGAATATTTGGGTATCTCCCTTTGTTAGCCTTAATTGTCACAATCAGCAGGATCGCAGTAGCAGACGTCTCGTACCTTCGACGCTGCTTCCTATCGCCGCTCTGGGTGCTTTACTCTTGTCTTATTTAAGTTTACACTGCTATCTATCCGAAGCCACAATCTTTTCCGGCATTTCACATAGTCTCCTAATACAACACCTACGGGATGAAACCGGATGATGAATTACATCACCACAGCACTGTAAAATAATTATTATTATTATTTATTACCGAGCAATTCTTTTACGGTTATGTCTCTATAAGATACCCTGCAAAAGTGACTGAAGACTTATTGGAAATCTGTCGGAAATAACTATTTAGTATTAACTGAACCCCGTGGCCTGCATTTGACAAAATTGAATGTATACCGAGATCGCTACTGTTATGTGTACAACCCATCTGTAATATTTAACGTGTGGTAAAGAAACAAGTGACAATTGAGCGCAGTGCGTGAGTACCACGGCAGCCTCGCCAGGGTATCCCCGGACTTGTTTTCCGAAAGCGCCCGATCGGGTTTTTGATAACGAGCGGGTACTGGTCGGCCAAAAACATGTTTCCATGTTACTTCTACATACTTGTCATGGAGTAGGAGAGAGTCAATATGTTAAGATGTGTGTGAAATATTAATAACATATAAAACAGCTAATACAAGGTAGTTAGGCGGGCGGGAGCGTCGCTCCGTGTTGCTTTTCGGAAAATATGCTTAATGATTCAATAATGAAATTAAAAATTTATAGTTTAATTTTCTCTCTTTATGGGAATTTATAACCTTCAAACGAAGAAGTCATACAAACTGAAAATTAGTTTGTCGAAAAATGGTACAAACAAGTTAAAAGTAATGTCAAGCACCAAATTTCGTTCTCGGCGGCCAGTTTTAATGGAGGCTAGCTTCTGCCACGCGTCTGGATCCAGCTATGCTTCTGGACAGGACAGGACTATAGTTAGTGCGGGAGTGTTTGCGCAAGCAGAGGTACACTCTCTCACTATTATAGTCCAATGGAACGGCAATTCAGGTTTACGTACTAAAAAAAAGACCATTACCCTCCCATAGGATTTTATCATGTATCGTGGCGTCAGTTTACATACATAAATTGTATAAGGACAAACATCCAGACTAGAAACAATTATTTGCAGAGCCATACAAATATTTTACAGTGCGTGATTAGAGCCCGCGTCTTTTAGCGCATCACACAGCACAGATCAATGCTCAGCCACTGCGCTACAGAGCCGTCCCAAAAAAACCAATAAACTAATTTTGGCCCGACCCGAGTTTCGAACCCGGGACAATATAATGAGCAGTTGCTTACGATCACTAGACCAACAAGGCAATCAGAAGCTGCATGCGGGAGTCCGAAGTAGAGATTTTGTGTTTTGTATGATGAGTACAGAGAACCTTGGGTTGGCTCGACCGGGGAAGGATCACGCTCTCACAGAATACCAGTGCAAAATAGTAGCTGTATTTAATGTGTTTCATATGGTCAATGTAAAGAAACATATACCCTTTTTAATGGAAAGTGTGCATTCCATTTTAGTCTATAGAAGTGACAACGCATCTGCATTTTGATTCTTAATCGAAGATAGATGTAGATGTCTATAGGCCTCAGCATTCACTTACTATCGGGTGGACTGTGTTTTCGTTTGTTACCCTTATTCTATGAAAAAAATCTATTGCTAGCAGAGTAATTACAAAATAACAACAATAGCCTCTTATTTGTGTAATTTGCTAAAGGAATGGACATCGTTGTTGAGTGCAGTCTACTAAGCAGTTCATCTACAACTAATCGGTACTATTTGTGGCAAGAAACTCCCATCCGAAGATTATGCAATGCAACTTCTATACTGCATTTCTATTCTTAATTATAAACGACAGAATGAGAGATTGCATTTCTCTCACACTTATAAATTAAAATAATAAACAATAACTTTTGCTAGGTACTTTCTATTTCGAGTAAAGAAAATAATTAAACGTTTAAAAATCTCATTGTACTGAAATATTAGACGTTCAGAAATCCGCTTTTAATTTTTAAAGTCAATTATTTTTCGTCTAGGCTTTTTTAAATCTAAAGAAAAACACAGTTCTTTGTTTTCCTTTTCTATCAGTGATAATACTATTTACTTAATAATAAATGGGTGGAGTTACATTAATATATAGAGGTATTAAAAATATTGTTTAAGATATTATGTAAAGCCTGCCAAACATACAGCAGCAGCGTGACGGGATTTCATTTGCAGCGTTATCCCTTAGAATATAAAAGCAAGCCTGTATCCTACCAGTAATGGATGTTTATTCTATATCATGATATTTCTATCGACAAATACATCCTTTGCCTTAAATTTCTACTTTTTTTTTGTATTATGGAAGGAGGTGTTGTTACATAAGGTGTTAAATAACCGCACAGCTTTATTAATCACATAATGTACATGACGGCCAAATAAAAGCTTCTCGTCTAAGATGACCCCCAAATATTTTATTTCCGATGGAAAGCTGAGATCACATCCACCCATAGTGATGCTGGCAGCTTTGGCCTTATCATCTGTGGTTTCGAGGGACTGAAATTCAGTTTTACGCTGGTTCCCCACTCGGCTATCTTATGGAGAGCATGACTGGTAATATTTTGCAAACTGCCAACACTCCCAGCCGAGACTACCAGCATGACATCGTCCGCAAATGCCTGTATGTGGCTGCCCGCTGGAAGCTCCATGTCAAGGAGCTCGTCTAGAATAATATTCCACATTACTGGACCGCATGTCGAGCCCTGAATGCAGCCCTTGGGCATTATCTTTGAGGCACGCACCCTCGCGTAGTCAAGTAACATCTCACGATCGCGAACATAATTGCCTATGAGCCCGAAAATGTTGGCAGGGCAGCCAACATGCCGCAGTCGTTGGAAAAGCGCCGGCCACCAGGCGTTGTCAAAGGCTGCTCTGATGTCTAGTGAGACAGCGATAGCTAATTTCTTATTCTCTTTGGCCTGTTTAATAATTTTAAGAGCAATATTGATAGCCTCTGTACTATTTTTATGTTTAGTAAAGCCAAACTCTTTATTGTTAATTTTGTTATTGATTGCAGCCCAATGTGTTACTCGTTTAATAAACAGCGTTTCCAACACCTTCCCAAATACAGGCAAGAGGCCTATTGGGCGGAATGAACTCAGCTCTCCACAGCCCATCTTTCCTGGTTTGGGAATAATTTTTACATAATCGACTTTCCACTGTTTTGGAAAATACCGTAGCGATAAACATTGGTTAAATATATCCGTAAGCAATTTAATATAATCACTAGCAAATTGGCTGCTTATGTCAGACGTAAGGTTATCTACACCCGGGGCCCTATTCGAGTTCATTTGTCTAAGATATTCCAGTATCTTTTTATACGTGATAGAGCCATGCTGCAGCTAAATTAGTAGTATAGTTGTAGCACGAATGGGTCGGCTCGACCGGGGAAGGACCACGCTCTCACAGAATACCAGCGTAAAATAGCAACTTAACAGTGCTGTGTTCCGTATGGTGAGTGTAGAGAACCGGAGACCCTTTTTACTGGAAAAGAGGCATTCCATCTTAGTCCTCACGGGTGACAACGCATCTGCATTTTGATTCGCAAACGAGGATAAATGTAGATATCTATAGGCCACAGCAACCACTTACCATCAGGTGGACTGTGTGCTCTTTTGTCACCCTTATTAAAAACACCACATCTTATTAAAATCTCCTCCCCAGAGAAAGGTGGCTCGTCCTGTGTATGTGGGAGAGTACTGAATAAATTTCTGAGTTGATGGTGTCTGGGTTCTGTATCATGTAGGTCGTCAGGGCAAAATGGTTTAAAATAGCATCGGCTGTTTCTATTGCGTTATTAGTGTACCCTTTACCCAAATTCAACGTGACTGGAGGCCGTCTTGGTCCGTTTGCTTTTAGAAGCCTATTCAGTCAGTGACCACACAATTTCTTTTGTCTGAAGATTACAGAACTCCTTAAAGTGTTTAGTTGATTCATATCTTAATTTATTAGAGTATTTTGTCTTTTTGGTAGCTAGTTTTACCAGCACATCATCCAAAGGCAAATTGCGGTGTTTGTGTAAGTGAATCATGCGATTAGTGTTAATAACCTACTGTTTAAGGTCCTTCAGTTCCTCAGTCCACCACGGTGGTATTTCGCTCCCCATCCTGCATTACGCATGCTGTAGCGACAAGCAGAGTGGATGATATCACTGACCCTGTCGATAACCTCCTCTAACCCTTCAGGACTCAGAGATGAAATATCTATGTCAAGGACATTTGACATAGTCATGCGTAGGTGAAGAGTTTCTTTGAAAAGAAGCTTAGCAATGTGGGGGTTTAAGTTATACAATTTATCAACGTGGTTTGAAAACTAATCAGTTTCAGTGCTGACAGTGTTTATTCCTGGAGAAATAAAATTGAAATTATGAATTAAAGTGTCTCTATTAGATCTAGCCGTGTAGTGGCATTTAAGAATATCCAGTACCCCATATCTTCCCGTGGGTATCGTAAGAGACGACAGTGGGAAACAGGCAGGAGATGGGCAACAGCATCTTGCTGATACGCTGTAATGGCGGGGCAGGGGGTGCTAAGAATCTCCAGTGGAGGTTCAGTGCCACCTAAGATGGCTCGATCTGACAACTCGCACGTATTCTGAGGACTGGCGAGAAAATCCTGGAACTTCAATGCAAAACTAGGCACCAGAGAGAACAGTGAGCTAAAGGTAAGGAAATTCGGTATAGGACAACGGAACCCAAGGGGCCATCAGCTGGCCAACTTCATGGAGAAAGAGAGACTCTTTATGATGAACTTTTTTTTTCAAGAAGCGGCCTCACAGGAAGTGGATCTGGTCGAGCCCCGACGGTTCGACAAAAAATGAGATTGACTTCATTATGACGACCAAACGACAACTGTTCAGTGATGACTCCGTGATCGCGAGGGTGAAAACCGGCAGCGATCACCGAATGGTTAGAGGCACACTGAACCTAAACGTTAAGTTGGAGAGGTCTCGTCTAATGAAGTCAACGCTCCGTCTCCCTCGTGCTCTAATCCCAAATCCCGAAGCCTTTCTTCGCTCAAATTACAAAACCGTTTTGAGTGCCTAGAAGACTGCAATGCAGCAGACGAAATGAATGACAAGCTCGTGGAAACTGCCTATGCGGTCGGAGCTAAGTTCTGCAAGACAAAGAAAAACACAAAAAATCTCTGATCACACTCTTAATCTCATGGCTGTTAGACGAGAAATGAAGCTGCAGTCTTCAACAGATTTAACAGCATACGGCAACTGAACAGACCGATCTCAAAATGCATGCGTCGGGACTTACGCAGCTTCAATACAGTTCATATTGAAGAAGCGATCGAGTGAATCCAAGGCTTCAAAGTCTTTACCAGAGATCTGTCTACCAGAAAGAGCCAACTATCAAAGCTGAAGACCAAGTGTGGCAGCATCGTTTCGGAGACACCTGAGATTTTGAGTGAGATTGAGAGGTTCTATGGGCAGCTGTTATCGTTGAAGCCTCAAGCAAGTGTGAGTAACGATCCAAGAGCAAGACTTATCCGACACTATTCCAATAATATCTCAGGCACCAGTCTGAGCGAGATTAGAATGGCTCTCCAGCACCTTAAAAATGGCAAGGCCCCAGGCTTGGATGGAATTACAGCGGAGCTTCTGAAAACTGGTGGAAAACTGGTACTTTACGTCATTCAGTAGCTCTTTAATCCGGTCCTCCATGGTGGGACTACTCCGGAGTCGTGGAACGGAAATGCGGTAGTCTTGTTCTTTAAGAAAGGCGTCAACACTCTCTTGAATTACTATAAACCGCTTTTCCCTTCTGAGAAGCGTCTACTTTCTGTATTCGAGAGTCATTACGAATCGTCTCCCATGCGGACTCGACGACTTTCAGCCTCCTGAACAAGCCGGTTGCCGAAAGGCTTTAGTACCATACACCACATACATACCCTTCGGTAAATTTTACAAAAGACCGAAGAGTACAATCTACCACTTTAATTCGTGTATGTGTACTATGAGAAAGCCTTTGATTCCATCGAAATTTGGACGGTGCTATAGTCCCTTCAGCGGTGTCAAGTTGACTGCCGATACATCGAAGTGCTGAAGTATTTGTAGAGTAGAGCTATGATAGCTATCCGAGTACAGAATCAGAGTACGAAACCTATCCAACTGCAGAAAGGTGTAGAACAGGGTGACGTTAATCCCCAAAACTCTTCACCGCTGTATTAGAAGACGTTTTCAAGCTACTGGACTGGAAAGGATACGGTATGAACATCAATGTCGAGAACATCAATCACCCTCGATTTATTGCCGATGGTATTGTCCTTATGGCAGAATCACTGGAGGACCTAAGCACTATTCTCAATAACGTTAATAGGGTCTCCCAACGGATAGGTCTTAAGAGGAACATGAACAAAATAAAGATCATGTTTAATGTCGATGTCACACTAATGCCGATATTTGTTGGGAGCACTAAGCTCATACTTGTTAACGAGTATGTTAACCTAGGACGCATAGTCCGGAAAGGTAAGTCCAACTTTGATTGAGAGGTCAATGGACAGATTCAACTCGGCTGGGCAGCGTTCGGGAAATTACGACACATCTTCTCGTCGGGTATACCTCGAAACCTGAAAAAGTTGATTGTACAACCAGTGCGTGTTGCCAGTGATGACATACCGCACTGAGACGTGGTCCTTCACTGCTGGCCGTATGAGGATGCTCAAGGTCGCTCAGCGAACTATGGAGAGGGCTATAGATAAACTTAGAAAAGAGAATATCCGCAGTAGAACTAGAGTGACCGACATATTCCAACGGCTTCTTCTACTTCACCGGCTCACGAAATGAATAAAAATTCAGTAGTTACGTATAAAAAATGAATGACTAATTATTGTGTGTTTTTTGAGATTTATTTTATTAAGTATTTTAAGTCTTTTCTACGTAAATGTGATCAGTAACAGAAACTGAGAGCACTTTTTTTGGTAATTACAAAATATGGGTGTATATTTACTGATTTTTGTTGTATTTTTCAGCCAAAATTGACCTCTAAATAACAAAATAAAATAAGTTTTGACATTTATATTAATTTCATACAAAAATAAAAAAATTCTACGTCGCCACTTCAACAGTCGGTCTGACCCACCGCTATAGATTTCACATCAAAAAAAACTAAGGCCAAGCATCGTAATTACGGCTAATATCCCTCCTATAAGGCAGTCTATTGACCTGTACTTTATGGGGGTGGACTATGTTCAGAAGTTGACTTTTAATAAGATGTGGTTAGTAAATGAATGAATGATTAAAGATAAATTATAAAATCTAACTGTATTGGCAACTATTACGAAAATTTCTGCTATAGGCAATCCATGAGAGAGGCCTATGTTCAGCAGTGGACTGTGATAGGCTGTAATGACGAGTGATGAAACCACAAGATGACCTGGTAAGATATGCAGGAAGTCGATGGATGCAGGTGGCTCAGGACCGTGCTTTGTGGCATTCCTTGGGGGGAGGCCTATGTTCAAAAATGGAAATGCAGCAAATATGAAAGGGGTAAAAAAAGAAGCCTATGTGAAAGGCTGTAATGATGTTGATGATGATGATGAACCTACAATCGACCAAAGTAATAGTTTGTTGTTCTTCAATCCGCTGGGTTCCTTGCCGATTCTTCCTAGGTTATAAATATTTTCCAAACCAGTGGTAAATTAAACATTATTTTTCCTTGGGAATCAACTACCTCCGGCGATTTTTTCGGAGCGATACGACTTAGGGACCTTCAAAAAAAGAGCCTATGCCATCAAAAACATAACTTGTAAAAAAAACAAGTCTCGAAACCGTTCTTCTACCGTAAAAAGTTGTGAGATCCATGTCACCAATACCAAGACAATTAATTTATTCAGTCCCTACTTAACAGAAGACCCCTTCTGTCTTAAGTTATTACGTAATTAGCTAACCTAACAACGTCTTATAGTGACCATATCAATTTTAAAAATCTTTTATGCTTTATATAAATAAATATACTTGGCAATCGCACTAAACAATCTAATTTAATGTAATATGTATTACTTGAGAGATACATTGTGTTACATTGTGTCACTGCCGTGCCCCCAGATTCTTTTCTAAATGACCAGCAACGCATCTGCAATTCCCCTGGTGTTGCAGTTGTTAATGGGTGGCGATACGTACCTTTAGGTAGGCCGCATGCTCATTTGACCCCTCTTATATAAAAATACGTAAGATTGACGTACAATAAGTATAATAATGTAATAAGTACAATAAGTATAATCTATGTTGAATAGAAAAGTTTCTATTTTTATTTCATTAAGTGAAAAAACTTGACGACGTATTTAAAACAATAAGTCACAACATAAACTTCATTTACATTTCCCTTGCAAGTGCTGACGTGAAATACGCGTAGTCAGCAGCGCTCGGATTACGGTTTCGTCGGGCTGCAACCCGACCTCGAGACAGCAGCCGTTGAAGCACCGCGCCAGCGTGTCTGAACTATCTACTTTTTCCAAAGATTCACTTTGTCCGGCTGTTAACTTTCATTATAATGATTTCTCATGTTTACGCGAACACTACACATTTAAAAGAAACTATTTTTAACGCGTACACTATTTTTTTTATAGAATGAGATTACAAACGAGCACACAGTCCACTTGATAGTAAATAGATATTGTCGTCCATAAACATCTACATTTATTCTCAATTTAGAATTAAAATGCAGATGCGTTGTCATTCCTGAGAACTAAGATCGAATGCCTTGTTTCCGGTAAAAATGGTATCCGGTTATCTACATTGACCATACAAAACAAAGTAAATTCAGCTGCTATTTTGCACTGGTATTCTGTGAGAGTGCAGTCCTTCCCCCGTGGAGCCGACCCATTCGTACTGCAACCATAATATGGCTGCAGCGTGGCTTTAATACATATGGAACTTGTTTTATCTTCCCGACGCTTCAGGTACTTTAGAGCACCCATGGTCCCACCGCTGGGTCTCCCCGTGACCATGGATACTGTGATGCATGATGCGAACATGGTTATATAAAATCCGTAAAAGCTAGTTTCATTTAAAGATTCGTAATATTACTAAACAATCAATTTAAAAGTTTTGAATTCATCAGAAGCAAACGCTAAATGCTGATTAATTTATGTGATTTTGAACAACATCTATCAATAAATGCGTATATTATGATAAATATAAAATTAATATTTGTTTGTTTATTCGTTTTCTAAATTATATAGTAACACATTACTATACAATTTATCCGATTACGAAACTCAGGCAAGTTACTGTCCGCGCGTCCGCGAAGTTTTCGGACAAAAAGGTGGCATAGGAAAGCATACTTATGGCTAGGCATGGCTAGTGTATCATTTATATTGTGTAACTTTTGATTTATTTGACCGACTGATTGACTTGATTCACACACTTTTTTGAGGCGATGGGGGAGCTATGATAGGATCTGATAGGCTATTATCTGCCTCATAATTACAATAGTTTAGCGCAAAAAAAAACAGAAACACTATCTAAATCCGATACACGGTGGAGCTATTAATAAATTATTTAATAAAACTGTCCGGAGTAAACACGAAGTGAAACTTATCGCGCCATCTATCGCAAAGAGCACAACAACGTGTAGCGGACATTCGAATAACTTCCACACCATAATAAGAAAGCGTGGTCTTTCCCCGGACGAACCGACCCATTTGTGCTACGATCATAATGCAGCTGCAGCATGGCTCTACCACGTCAAATACGTGTGTACAATAGCAGCTTAATGCTGCTATGTTTCGTACGGTGAGTTTAGAGAACCGGAAATCCTTTTTACTGGAAACGAGAAATTCTATCTTAGTCCTCAGCGGTGACAACGCATCTGCATTTTAATTCGCAATGGAGGATAGATGTAGATGTCTATGGGCCACAGTAACCACTTACACGTTTTACTTCTTAATTGCGGATAAACGTAGATGTCTATAAGCCACCACATCCAATTACCATCAGGTGGACCGTGTACTCGTTTATCAACCCTTATTCTATAAAAAACGTATAAAAATTGTTTCATCATCATCATTTCTGCCCTTCACAAGTCCACCGCTGAACATTGGCTTCCCCCAAGGAATGCCACATAGCACGGTCCTGAGCCAACTGCATCCATCAACTTCCTGCATGTCTTACCACGTCGTCACTCCATCTAGTGGGGAAACGCCCTACACTTCGCCTGTCGGTACGAGGCTGCGACTCGTAAACCTTTTCTACCCATCCGTTGTTGATTCGTGGCCGGTCCATTGCCACTTCAGCTTACTAATCTAATATAATATAATGAATAAATATTAGTGTGGGATGCGACGTAAATATTACGAAATATGAAATCCGCCAACATGCATTAAAGCAGGACGGCAGATTAGATGCTCATTGACATTCTGAAATATAAAGAGGCCAGTGTCCAGTGGGGCGTACATACATAGGCTGTCACTTCAATTAACGTTTGTATTGAAAGAAAGAAAGAACGAAACATTTATTTGACCTACACACAACATTAAGAAACAAAGAAATTCGTACAAATTACAAAATGGTAGGTAATTATGCAGTTGTGTGATGACAAAAACGATCTCGCCTCAGTTATAATCTGTGGCGTACTGGTTTTCAGTCGGAATTTTAATCCACTCACGAATAACCTCACTTTGGTGTAAAAAGCATTAATGAATGTATTTCATATCATTGTTGCAATCATAGCTGTATATTTTCTTAAAAATCTTTAACCGTGTCAAATTTATTAATGGTTGGTGGATGGTTATCAAATTCCTGATAACTCGAGGTCAAAGCAAAATTTGATTGTGATGCCACTATGACCCCATAAACGAGCCATATCAATTTAACACCGATGTCCTTTACAACAAAATCATTAAAGAGCGACGTGGACCAACCACTATACACGCAGCAGCCAATCCACATGCCAAGTGTGGGAACTATCTCTGAAATTTTCGTAGAACTAGGGTGACAAACGAGTACACAGTCTACATATATATATTAAAAGTACGTGTCACATTGTTTGACCGCGATGAACTCCTAAACTACTGAACTGATTTTAATGAAATTTTGCACACTGTGTTCAGTTTGGTCCAACCTGAGAGATGGAATAGTTTTTATCACGATAAGTGACCCTCAATTTTTTGCAGTTTTTTTAGGAAATCAAATACCTTATTTCCAGTAAAAAGAGTCTCCGATTCTCTACACTCAACATCCGAAAGACACCAAAGTATTCTGTAACAGCATGTTTTTCGCGGTTAAGCCGACCTATTCTTACTACAACCATAATATAGCTGCAGCTTGGCTCTATCACGAAAAATAAAAGCTGTAATGAATAAATACTTACTACATACATTCTACTGTAAATCGAAACGAAACAGTCACGAATAGCCCGAGTCTATCAAAATTTAAATCTGTACGGACGAGCAGAATCAATCATGACAGTTATACGGTTTATCATATTATATTCGTTACACATGTATTATTTATTGGGGGTCATTGTAGAAGCGTGCTCGTCGCGACCCCTGCCAGCCCTTTTCAGGGCTGCAATTCTACTCAGCTGCGCACCCATGTCAACGAGGGTTAGGGCGTCCCCCCAAGGCGACGCACACCAGCTCGTCCCCGTTGGTGTGGAATGCAGCGCGCAAAGCGGCGATGGGGACCGCCACCCGTCACGCACAGCCCGACACGGCGGAAGGTGGAGGACGGAGTGCAGAGTTGGCACGTGGAATGTTAGAGGAGGCATGAGAGATAAGACGAATGAGTTGATCGAAATAATGAAAGAAAGAGAATTAGATGTCGTGTGTATGTCGGAGACCAAACGGAAGGGCAGTGGTGCTGAAGAGCTCCCTGGCGGGGCGTTTGCTCTATGGTCCGGAGTCCCGGAGAGCGAGAACGCCTGCCAGGGAGTGGGGGTGCTGCTGTCTTCTCGGTTGGTCGATGTTATGACTGAATATAAGTTTGTGAACTCAAGACTTCTCTGGGTTCGCTTTAAATTGGGACTGACGAAGTTATTCCTTTTGGCTGTTTATGCGCCGGTGGCTTCGTCGTCCAGGGCTGAGCTGGAGGAGTTTTGGGAGAATGTAAGAGAAGTTCTAGATTTGGCTAGGGGAAACGAAAGGATTGTTGTATGTGGTGATTTGAATGGATGGGTTGGTACCGCTCGACCAGGGTACGAGTCGGTACTTGGAAAGTTTGGCGATAAAAGGGTTAATGATGCTGGCAAGCTTATACTGGCGGTATGCAAGGAAAAGGGTCTTCTTGTGACAAACACTATGTTTAATCACAAGAAAATCCATATGTATACTAGAGAAAGAAAGAATGAGAGAACTATGATCGATTTGTTCCTGGTGGATGACCGACTGCGAAAACAGGTTATGGATACGCGAGTGTTCAGGGGTGCTGACCTGGGAACGGATCACTATCTAGTGATTACTAGATTTAGGGGTCTGTTCGCGGGTTGGCGCTATCGGACGACAGTGACAGAACCACAGTCGGTCTGTCGCATCCGAAGCTGGAAGCTTCAGGAAGCGGATACTAGGGACAAATATCATGCGAGGGTAGCCGAAAAGCTTGACACCATCGATGGCAGAAACGAATGTGTAGAAAGAACATGGCAGAACCTTAGGGATGGAATGGTAAGTGCAGCGGAAGAAGTGTGTGGAACAATAAAAAGAGGCAGTAGTAAAAGAAGAGATGCATGGTGGAATGATGAAGTGAAAGAAGCTGTAAAGAAGAAGAAGAAAGCATGGTTAGACTACTTGGCCTCTAGTAATGATAAGGATATGAGAGAGAAGATGAAAGAAAGATATAAGCTGCAGAAAGTTCACACGAAAGCATTGATTGAGGAAGTGCGTGAAAGGTGTAGAATGGAAGCGGATGAAAGGTTGTCGCACAACTTTAAGGAGAACTCCAAACTCTTCTGGAAAGAGGTTGGAAGGACCCGAAGTGGTGCGACGGCCTTAAGAATGAACAAAGTGCTTTCGAGAACCAATGACGTCCTCTCAGAAAAATCGGACGTCATGCAGCGATGGAGCGAATTTTATAGAGAAATGTATGCGTGTGATGATCTTAGTGAGGGATCCGGGGATGACGCCGTGACTGGCACGCCAGACCCGGACCTCGATGACACTGAGGTCATCAGTATGAAAGAGATTGAACGTGCGATTCGAAGTTTGAAATGTGGTAAGGCTGCGGGACTAGACAGAGTTACTGCTGAAATGGTCAAGTATGGTGGGCCTCGCGTCTGGGACAGCTTTCATCTGCTGTGCAATTTGTGCTGGCGGACGGGGGATGTCCCGGATGATTGGCGATCCGCAGTCATTGTGCCTTTATATAAAGGTAAAGGTTCACATTTTGACTGCGGGTGCTATCGGGCGATCAGCTTGACCAGTTTAGCAAGTAAAGTTTACTCGAAGGTTTTGACACGTAGGATGCAAGAGAAATCGGAAAGATTTCTATGGGAGGCACAATGCGGATTTAGACCTGGAAGAGGATGCACGGATCAAATGTTTTCTCTCCGTATGATCACGGAAAAGCTTCTGGCTGTTAACCAGAAGATTTTCTGTGCTTTTGTGGATCTTGAGAAAGCATTTGATAAGGTTGTAAGGAAGAAAATGTGGGAACTGTTGCCGGGGTATGGTGTGGATGGCCGATTGCTAAGGGCTGTGCAGTCTCTTTACTGTGACTGTAAAGCCTGTGTGCGGGTAGGGCATGACCTGTCACCCATGTTTAGCGTCCAAACCGGCGTAAAACAGGGTTGTGTCATGTCTTCCTGGCTGTTCATACTGTATCTCGACAGCTGTTTACAAAAGCTGAAAGATAGCTGTTTGGGTGTGAAATTGGGTGACATAAAAGTAAATTGTCTGCTGTATGCTGATGATGCAGTGCTTATTGCACCATCAGAGGCAGAACTGCAGGCATTAGTCACGTGTATGAAAGAGGAATGTGAAATTAAAGGTCTCCGTTTGAATGCTAATAAAACTAAGGTTCTGGTATTTGAAAGGGACGAAGAGAGAACGAAGTGTGAAATATGGGTAAATCAGGAATGTCTAGAACAGGTAAATGAAATTGTATACTTGGGGAGTGCTTTTAGCCGGGATGGAAGATGTGATTTAGATGTGGACAGGCGTGTCGCTGCCGGGAACAAAGTCAATGGTGCCCTGACTGCGTTAGTCAAAAGGCAAGGCGTAGCGAAGACTGCACGCCTTGCAATACATAACGCAGTGTTGGTACCGACTTTGTTATATGGCAGCGAAACCTGGGTATGCCAGAAGAAGCATAAAAGTAAGTTGAATGCAGTGGAGATGCGATCTCTTCGTAAAATGTGCGGCGTTACTATGGCCGACCGAAAGCGAAACGAAGAGATTCGCAATATGGCAGGTTTGAAAGATGATCTTATCACAAAAATTGATAAGGGCGTGCTTCGGTGGTTTGGGCACGTTGAGCGAATGAGTGAAGACCGAATGGTGAAGAAAATATATAGCGCGAAAGTTAATATTAAAAGGTGTCGAGGTAGACCGAGACTAACTTTCGAAGACCATGTGAGCAAATTGCTCGAAGAGGGTAGGGTCAAGAGTACTCGGATACCTAGACGTGCATGTATGAAGAAGATAATGAATCTGAAAGAAGCGAAAGAGATATGTAAGGATCGTGACACTTGGCGATCTGTTCTCTCTGGCTACCCCGTCAGGGATTGTGCGTGAAGATAAGTAAAGTAAGTAAGTATGTATTATTTGCCTTTATCTTTCAAACAAAAATGTCATTGCATCTTTTATTTCTTATGCAAATAAGATTAAAGGGCAATATTTTCATTTTATTGCATTCAAATGAACCAATATAATCATCACCGAAGACCTCCTGACGCATCCAGGATCAGGATATTGGACAGACATATTTCAAAAGTTGTGAAGATGTTTGGTGGTTTTATCACAATGATCGAATTTGAATTAATGTACTTAGCACTCTTTGCAAGTCGTTTTTAGTGTAGGTGGGCTGATAATACTAGAGACAATACAGTGTCTAAAAAGATCTAACTATACAATATGAAATTACAATATAAAAGTCAATAATTGATAACACCACTTCTATACTTATCAATTTTTACCTTAAATGCTATATTTTTTTAAATAATCGGGGTGACAAACGAGCACACAGTCCATTTGATGGAGATTGGACGCTAAGGTTCATAGACATCTACATTTATCCTTGATTAAAATAAAAAATGCAGATGCGTTGTCACCCCTGAGCCGTGGTAGCTTAGGGGCTAAACCCTCGCTGTAAATTTCCCAAGACCTACGCGAGCAATCCAGGTTCAATCCCCTGCTGGCACCAATGAAATTGTTAATTGCAATTTCAAGTGCTGATTTACCACGTGCTCAGCGGTGAACGATAACATCGTGTGGAAACCTGCATGTCTGAGAAGTAAGGAAAAAATATTTCGAGGGCATATAAAGTTCACAAACACAGCAGCGCAGCGCGGCGGACATTTCCTTGACCTAAACTCCTCTCAGAAATGAGAGGAGGCCTGTGCCCAGCAGTGGGACGTATATAGGCTGTAACTTTGTTCTGTGAGAGCGTGGTCCTGCCTCGGTCGAGCCGACCCATTCGTGCTACAACCATTATATAACTTTAGCGTGGCTCTACCATGATTAGGATCTACCAACATTGATATTATAAGTGGTAATGCATTTTTTTATCTAGATATGACAAAATCAACTTAATAGAACCTATGCTACACAGCATTGGATTTTAAATTCACCCCCGTTGAAGTCTTTCGTTCCGCCCCACAGACAAAATAGAGCAGTCTCAGGGAAACACCCCGGTTATTTATTTAGCTAATTAATATGACGAGCAGTAATACTTCATTTTCTTTACCTACACTCTATGATAGTACTATAACAAAGCAGATAAATTTAAACAGTAATTTCTATAATGAAAAAAATAATGTAATTGTGTATAGTGATGACATAGGCAAAAATTTGGGTATATCATTAAATAACTGTTTAAAAAGGCAACAGATAAGTAATTACTGCATGCCTGGAGCATCATTCAGTGATATTATAAATAAAATTTTAACTAGTAAATTTAACCCTAATAGTATATTAATAATTTTTGTTGGGAGAAGAGGCCATATGAACAAGAATCAATTATTAAAATATATTAAATATCTCAATAACATAAATGTGGTTAAAGTTATCTTGTTTACATTACCTTACATAGAGGGGTGGCCATAGGAAAATAAACTAAGATATAATTTAAATTTAATGATGCATAATTTGACATGTAACAATAACTTAAATTTGACATTTAATTGTAAGAATAATAATGATAAATTTAATTTAGTTGATATTAATAATTTGCCGTGTAGTGGCGGTCAAGAATATCCACTACCCCATATCCTCCCGTGGGTGTCGTAAAAGGCGACAAAGGGAAACAGGCAGGAGATGGGCAGCAGCATCTTCCTGGTAACGGCAAAAATACAATAAAAAACTGCGGTTGCCAACCCGCCCGCCAAGCGTGGCAACTATGGCAATATACCCCCCATAATAAAAGTTACGAAGAGACGGCCCCCAGTCCCCGGCGGCCCCGCTATTCCTGGCTACGGTGGCGACCATGGTAACGGCGGGGCAGAGGGTGCTATGAATCTCCGGTGGAGGTTCGGTTGCCACCTACAACGACTCGATCTGGCAACATACAACGCACGCACCCTGAGGACTGACGAGAAGATTGTGGAGCTGGAAGAAGAGATAGACAAGTTAAGCTGGCATATTATAGGATTATCCGAAGTCCGAAGAGAGGGGGAGGACACGGTAATCCTCGAATCCGGCAACTTGCTCTATTACAGGGAGGGCGACCATCTGTCCCAAGGAGGTGTCGGATTTATCGTCCACAAGTCTCTCGTTAACAACGTTGTAAAGATCGGGAGTGTGTCGACGAGGGTTGCGTACCTTATACTCAGAATCACCAAACGGTATTCGCTGAAGGTCATACAGGTTTACGCACCAACCTCGGCACACCCCGATGAGGAGGTGGAGGAAATGTATGAGGATATCTCTAGAGCCATGCATTCCTCCAAAACCCAATATACGGTATTAATGGGAGACTTTAATGCAAAACTAGGCACAAGAGAGAACGGTGAGCTGAAAGTAGGGAAATTTGGAATAGGGCAACGAAACCCAAGGGGCCAGCAGCTGGCCGACTTCATGGAGAAAGAGGGACTCTTTATGATGAACTCTTTCTTCCAGAAGCGGCCCCACAGGAAGTGGACCTGGTCAAGCCCCGACGGTTCCACAAAAAATGAGATTGACTTCATTATGACGACCAGACGACAACTGTTCAGTGATGTCTCCGTGATCGCAAGGGTGAAAACTGGTAGCGATCACCGAATGGTTAGAGGCACACTGAACCTAAACTTGGAGAGATCTCGTCTAATGAAGTCAACGCTCCGTCCCCCTCGTGCTCTAATCCAAAGTCCCGAAACCTTTCAGCTCGAGTTACAAAACCGTTATCAGTGCCTAGAAGGCTGCAATGAAGTGGACGATATGAATGACAAGCTCGTGGAAACTGTCCATGCGGTCGGAGCTAAGTTCTGCAAGACCCGCCGCAGAAGAACACAAAAACTCACCGATCACACTCTTAATCTCATGGCTGTTAGATGGGAGATGAAGCTACATTCTTCAACAGACTTGACAGCATACAGGCATCTGAACAGACAGATCTCCAAATGCATGCGGCGGGACTTACGCAACTTCAATACAGCTCGTATTGAAGAAGCGATCGAGCGGAACTAAGGCTCCAAAGTCTTTGCCAGAGATCTGTCTGCCAGAAAGAGCCAACTGTCAAAGCTGAAGACAGAATGTGGCAGCATCGTTTCCGGGGCACCTGAGATTTTGAGTGAGATTGAGAGGTTCTATGGGCAGTTGTACACGTCATCGTTGGAGCCACACGCAAGTGTGAGTAACGATCCAAGAGCGAGTCTCATCCGACACTATTCCGAAGATATCCCGGACGTCAGTCTGAGCGAGATTAGGATGGCTCTCCAGCACCTTAAAAACGGTAAGGCCCCAGGCGAGGATGGAATTATAGCGGAGCTTCTGAAAGCGGGTGGAAAACCGGTACTTGAAGTCCTTCAGAAGCTCTTTAATTCCGTCCTCCATGGTGGCATTACACCGGAGGCGTGGAGCAGAAGTGCGGTAGTCTTGTTCTTCAAGAAAGGTGACAACGCTCTCTTGAAGAACTACAGACCGATTTCCCTTCTGAGCCGCGACTACGTGCTGTTTTCGAGAGTCATTACGAATCGTCTCGCGCGCAGACTTGACGACTTCCAGCCTCCCGAACAAGCCGGTTTCCGAAAGGGCTTTAGCACCATAGACCACATACATACCCTTCGGCAAATTGTACAGAAGTCCGAAGAGTACAATTTGCCACTATGTCTGGCGTATGTGAACTATAAGAAAGCCTTTGATTCCGTCGAAATTTGGGCGGTGCTGCAGTCCCTTCAGCGGTGCCAAGTTGACTGTCGGTATATCGAAGTGTTGAAGTGCTTGTACAGTAGGGCTACGATGGCTATCCGAGTACAGAACCAGAGTACGAAACCTATCCAATTGCAGAGAGGTGTAAGACAGGGTGACGTCATATCCCCGAAACTCTTCACCGCTGCATTGGAAGACGTTTTCAAGCTTCTGGACTGGAA
Source organism: Parnassius mnemosyne (assembly GCA_963668995.1). Lineage (NCBI taxonomy): Eukaryota > Metazoa > Arthropoda > Insecta > Lepidoptera > Papilionidae > Parnassius > Parnassius mnemosyne. The sequence continues at coordinate 533,681 of CAVLGL010000035.1, read as the reverse complement.
AGGATACGGTATCAACATCAATGGCGAGTACATCACTCACCTTCGATTTGCCGACGATATAGTCCTTATGGCAGAATCGCTGGAGGACCTAAGCACTATGCTCAATGACCTCAATAGTGTTTCCCAACGGATAGGTCTTAAGATGAACATGGACAAAACTAAGATCATATTTAATGTCCATGTCACACCTATGCCGGTAGTTGTTGGGAACACTAAGCTCGAAGTTGTTGACGAGTATGTTTACCTGGGACAAATAGTCCGATTAGGTAAGTCCAACTTCGACCGAGAGGTCAATCGACGGTTTCAACTCGGTTGGGCAGCGTTTGGGAAATTTCGGCACATCTTCTCGTCAGGTATACCTCAAACCTTGAAAACGAGACTGTACACCCAGTGCGTGCTGCCAGTGATGACATACGGAACTGAGACGTGGTCCTTCACTGCTGGCCGGATGAGGAAGCTCAAGGTCGCTCAGCGAGCTATGGAGAGGGCTATGCTCGGAGTTTCTCTGCGTGATAAACTTAGGAATGAGGATATCCGCAGTAGAACCAGAGTAACCGACATAGCCCAACGGATTAGTAAGCTGAAGTGGCAATGGGCCGGCCATATAGCTCGAAGAACCGACAACCGATGGGGAAGAAAGGTTCTCGAGTGGCAGCCTCGTACCGGTAGGCGAAGTGTAGGGCGTCCCCCCACGAGATGGACTGACGACCTGGTAAGACATGCAGGAAGTCGATGGATGCAGGTGGCTCAGGACCGTGCTTTGTGGCATTCTTTGGGGGAGGCGTATGTTCAGCAGTGGACATGTGAAGGGCTGTAATGATGATGATGATGATGATATTAATAATTTAACTAAGAAGTTTTTGACAAGAGATAGGTATTACCTATCAAAGTATCTTATTATTTATATTTTAACCCTGCCAAATTATTGGCTACCTTAACACCTGCTTTTTTGAGCAGAAAATTAATTTCACAAATGATTTGGAATTAGTTCCAAGTAATTTAAATTAGATAATAAGACAAGAGAGGTAATCTCTAGCAAAAATAATTTAAGCACCTTAGAATACAATTCAACAATACTTAACTTTGTAATTTCAAAAAATAGCAATAATAAAAACTGTATTAACCTAGTGCATCAAAATATACAAGGTATATTAGGCAAAGAACTAGAAATTGAATTATTTTTAAATAGCAACCTTATTCATATTTTATGTATTACTGAACATTGGTTGAAAGATTACAACTTCTTATTTAATTTCAGTAATCACCAGGTGGTCACTTCGTTCAATAGAGATACTAAATTACGTGGTGGCTCCTTAATATTAGCTAATAAATCCTTATCATGTAAATAACGTAAAGACATTGTGAGCCTCTCTGTTGAGCGTACTGTAGAAATGACATGTGTTGAGCTTGAGCACCTTATTGTTGTCAGTGTTTACAAGACCCCCATGATCAAATTATGATACCTTGAAAAAATTATGGAAGAAGTTTTAGTTAAGCTTAATAAACAGAATAAATCTCTTGTAGTGTGTGGAGACTTTAATATCAATCTCCTGGAAACTTCTTCCATCAGTATTAAATTTTGCTCTTTGTTCAAATCCTATAATCTTGATAACTTATTCTTTGAAGTTACACGTATTGCAGGGTGTAGTGCAACTTGTATTGATAATATTTTTACAGGTGTTGTACCAATCAACAGATGAATAATTCAAAAACAACAAATCAATAATTCAGAAACTTCTTGCCGACGACCTTAAGGATGATCTAGACATAGAGAGAGAGCGTAGGGCTTTGGCGGTGCGCGGCAATATGCTGGCTCGTAGATTTGCCCGCTGTTCGGACCAGGTCAAGATAACATTATTTAAAGCGTATTGCCAGGGTCAGTACACGGGTGGTCTGTGGATTAGGTATGCCAAAAAATTGTTAAACACCCTGCGAATCCAGTACAATAACGTTTTCAGGATGATGTTGGCACTCCCCCGATTCTGTAGTGCTTCTGGCATGTTTTCACAGACCAGAACTGATGGTTTTCATGCCGTAGTTCGGACAAAAGTAGCGTCGCTGATAGGAAAGATACGGAGAAGTGACAACAGCATTCTGAGTACGGTGGCAAATGATCCGCATGCGCCTATTGTGAGGCACTTCGTGCGAACGATGACTCATACAGTGGATGGTAATTCTTCTAGGTGTCGACCGCACGGAGTGCCTCTCAGATACATGACAAATTAGAATTTAATTTAATCTGATTTTATTTTGATTTAATTTGCATTAATATGAATTTAGTTTGATGTAATCTAATTCTAATATAATATAATTTAATTAATTTTTTTATAATTACTTACACTTAGTTTATAAGCGATAATGTAATACTAACCCATGGATCTTTGTTGTCTGAAATTAAATGAATTTGAATTTGAAAAACTTAGTTCAGATCACTGTGGACAACTGGTTTCATTACCTTATATGCACAAAAAACAGGAAATTGAGAAAATTGTGTTTGTTCCTATTAATGCAAAACGCCTGGAAAGATTTAGAAGTAATATGGTAAAAACATTCCTTCGCTTTCTTATTAGAACAATGCAAACTATTTATATTTACCCTTATAAGCAATGAATTTAAAAAACATTTACTTCTAAAACATTCTCCAGAAACAGTCGCAAGGCATTTAATGAGTGGGCGACAGTAGGAATTAATAAAAGCAGACGAGGGTTATATGACCTTTACCATGAAGGATCATATAATCCTTCCGATGCTTTTAAAGAATATATCATAAATTATTCTAAAATGTTTAAAAGAGTTTGCTCCACAGCCAAATCGTTACATATTAGCAATAAAATTAAGACGGCTAAGAATAAAATTAAAATGACGTGGAGTATAATTAACAGCGAAACCGGTAAAGAGAAACCTCGAAACTCAAACTATCAATTAAAAATTAACAATGAATTGACTAAATCAAATCAAGAAGTTGCAGCGGTGTTTGAGAAATACTTCACTGATATTCCTATCTTGACAACAGAGTCATTGAATACTTCTCCAACTGTCGCCGAGTCATTACTCAAACAGAATGTTAATACCTGTTTAAAAGAATTTAGATTTGAAAAAGTATTACCGCAAGATATTGTAAAATACTTCAAAAACGTTAATGTAAAGAAAACCGCAGATTTGTGGGGGATTTCCGTGACAGTTATTGCGTCCATAATAGATTTAATTGCACCTCATCTTGCTATTATTTTTAATTCTTGTATCGATTCTGGTGTGTTTCCTGATTTAATGAAGTATAGTAAAGTAATACCTTTATTTAAATCTGGTGGTAAATTGGACCCCGCTAATTTTAGACCTATTTCTGTACTACCCACTCTCAGTAAAATTTTTAAGAAAATAATTTTGGATCAATTGTTAATTTTTTTCAATACAAATAAATTACTTCATTAAAACCAATTTGGTTTTACAAGGGGTCGCTCGACGTCTGCCGCCGGTGTTGAGCTTATGAAATATATTTTTAATGCCTGGGAGAATTCACAAGATGCCTTAGGTATTTTCTGTGATCTTTTCAAGGCTTTCGATTGTGTTCATCATGAGACATTAATCAGGAAACTACAACATTACGGTGTAAAAAATTTAACACTTAGACTTATTACTTCATATTTACGTAACAGAACTCAAAAAGTCGTGATCAATGGTAAAGGTTCCTCCGGATCGATAGTATCAATGGGCGTTTCTCAGGGCTCGATTCTTGGCCCATTCCTGTTTATAATCTTTATTAATGACTTACCTTATCTTGTAGGGGACAATCACGATATAGTATTATTTACTGACGATACCTCTTTAATTTTCAAACTCAAACGGCAGTCAATTAAAAATGACGATGTAAATAATGCTCTATCGAAATTAGTACATTGGTTTACCGCCAACAATATGCTCTTAAATGGCAATAAGACAAATTGTATTAAATATACAACACCTAATGTAAAACATTCAAATACCAATGTGCTGTTAAATGGGGAGGAGTTGAGTCTTGTGGATATCACTGTTTTTCTCGGTATTACTATTGACGCGAAACTTCAATGGGGCCCCCATATATCTAAATTATCAAACAGACTTAGTTCTGCAGCATATGCTGTAAGAAAGATTAGAAATCTCACAGATGTTGAGACAGCAAAATTAATGTATTTTAATTACTTTCATAGCGTAATGTCTTATGGAATTTTGCTATGGGGTAATGCGACTGATATTGAAGCTATATTTGGTTTGCAAAAGAGAGCCGTTCGGGCGATTTACAACCTAAATTGTAAAGAGTCCCTCAGACTAAAATTTAAAGAAATAAACATATTAACTTTGGCATCGCAATATATTTATGAAAATGTAATGTATGTACATAAAAACATACATTACATTTTCATAAAAATATAAAAATAGCTTTAATAAGAATAAGGATGTGCATACTTTAAACACTAGGAACAAACATAAGCTTGTAATACCAGTTACTAGACTCCACAGAATCAGTAATTCATTTATGGGGCAATGTATACGCTTTTACAACAAAATCCCAGAACATATTCAAAGTTTGTCAATAAACAAGTTTAAAAGTTTGCATCCATCGACTTCCTGCATATCTTACCAGGTCGTCACTCCATCTAGGTGGGGGACGCCCTACACTTCGTCCGCCGGTACGAGACCGCCACTCGAGAACCTTTTATCCCCAACGGTTGTCGGTTCTTCGAGCTATATGGCCGGCCCATTGCCACTTCAGCTTACTAATCCGTTGGGCTATGTCGGTCACTCTGGTTCTACTGCGGATATCCTCATTTCTGAGTTTATCACGCAGAGAAACTCCGAGCATAGCCCTCTCCACAGCTCGCTTGAGCTTCCTCATCCGGCCAACAGTGAAGGACCACGTCTCAGTACCATAAGTCATCACTGGCAACACGCACTGGTTGTACAGTCTTGTTTTCAAGTTTTGAGGTATACCTGACGAGAAGATGTGCCGTAATTTCCCAAACGCTGCCCAACCGAGTTTAATCCGCCGATTGACCTCTCGGTCGAAGTTGGACTTACCTTTTTTTTTTACGGGGGGAAATCCTCATAGACAACCTCCGCCTGTGGAAAGGCGGAAGGGCGTGCCGGACTCTTAACGGCTAAAACCACCCCGGTGTCACCTCGCACGTGTGCGCGGGGCCGCGGGAATCCAAATTCTTCCGCAGCCTCACACTAGTGCTGGCCCGGTCTGTCCGGGCCTCGTCTCCTGCACGGAGTAGTGAGGTGTTCACCTACCCCGTGTATCGCCTCAGGGGCGTGCGCCGACACCCGTGTGCGCCTCCGCCTCGGGTCCATCGAATAGGGGTGGCGGGGGCTTCCCCAAGTCCCTCGCCTCTGGACTCATTCATGGGGGCCGGAAAAGGGCGTTGTCCGCCCTTCTCCTGCACCCGGTGCGCCTTCTGCGGCCGAGGAAGGGAGTCGAGATCTCCCTTTCCCGTTCCGCAGTTTCCTTCTGCGACATCACGTCCTCGTAAAAGGACACCACCGCGTCCCACGACTCTGCGCTATCGACCATCTTCCGCATTAAGGCCGGCAGCGACAGATCACCTCCTACTTTATTTGTGAGGACACGGCGCTGCTCCTCCTAAGCTACACACTCGGCGAGCGTGTGTTGCGCCGTGTCCTCCCCGCAATGGACGCAGTAGTGGCACCGAGCGTCCGGCTCCCTGTCTATGCGGCATAGGTACTTGCCGAAGCAGCCATGCCCCGACAGCACTTGCGTTACCCTAAACGACAGGGAGCCGTGCCTTCTCCCGAGCCAATCGTCGAGTACTGGCCGGATCGCCTCGACGGTAGTGAGGCCGGCGGTAGGGCACAGAAGCTTTTGTCGCCATTCCGCCACCAAGACATGACGGAGCTCCTCTCGGTGCATCGCGATCTGTCGCTGCACCGGCCTCGAGCCCCGTGCCCGCTCTTCCTCGCGCCGTCGATATAATGACGCGAGTACTTTCTCCTCTAGGTCCCAGGGCGGGGATCCGACCAGGACGCAAGCCGCCTCGTAGGAAATCGTGCGATACCCGCGGACGACTCTGACAGCCATCGCCCTCTGCGGTTTGCGCAGAATGGCGAGAGTGCTGGCCGTCATGTCCATTGCCCACACAGGGTCCCCATACAGAGCCATGGACCGCACGATTCCCACGTACAACCGCCTACAAGCGGCGCTCGGGCCCCCCAAGTTGGGAAGCAACGTTGAAAGCGCGCCCGCTGCACCCACCAGCTTGGGCGCCAGCCGCCGAAAGTAGGGTCCAAATTCCCATCGGCTGTCGAGCACCAATCCCAGATACTTCATGGTGGACTCGACAGCTATTCGGGCCCCGCTGACCTCGATGTGTGATCCCGGCGGCGGCGCGCGTCGAGGGCCATGGAACACCATGGCCTCCGAGTTGTTTAGGGCCACCTCCAGGCCCAGGCGCCGGATGCAGTTCACCACTTGTGACACCGCAGCCGTGGCACCCAACGCTGCTTCCCTGTGTGAGCTCTCCCGGGCAGTGACGAGCGTGTCGTCCGCATAACACGTCAAGTCGGCGCCCAAAGGGAGTTCACCTCTCAGCACCCAGTCGTAGCGGATGTTCCACAGAAGCGGTCCCAACACCGATCCCTGCGGAATACCGCACGACATGAGGCGCCGACCTGCGCCGTTACGTCCCCGATACGTACCGCATCTCTCCTCAGGGTAAGCCCCTATTGTGCGGCGGAGGTAGGGAGGCACGCGATGGTAATTCAGCGCCTCCCGGATACAACTCCAGGGTAGGGTGTTGAAGGCGTTGGAGATGTCTAAAGACACCGCCAGCACCACCCCACCCCGGGACACTGTCTCCTGCGACAGGGCCCTCACGCGCGTAATAGCGTCTATGGTGGAGCGCCGGCGACGAAAACCAAACTGGTTCTCGTCCAGGTCCGGCCCCTCCTGCACAAGTGGCTGACGAGGCGATCTGCGATGATACGCTCAAGAAGTTTGCCCGCCTTGTCGAGCAGCACTGTGGGCCGGTAGGCGGACGGTGAATCCGCGGGGCGCCCCTCCTTCCTGAGCAGGACCAGCCTCCCCTCTTTCGACACACTGGGAAACTGACCCTGCTCGAGACATGCCGTGAAGAGCCCTCTCAGCTGGGGCTCTAGCTCCTTCAGAGCCAGGATGAGAGCTTGACCAGGAACTCCGTCGGGTCCAGGCGCTGTGTTCTTAGCCCGGAGTCGCGACACGGCCGCTCTCGTGTCTGCTTGCGTCACCTCGGGGACGTCGGTGCTCTCCTCTTCTGGAGAGTCTGTGGCTGAGGGCGAAGCCATCGCCGGGGGAACGTGTCCCACTCGCTCAGGGAAGAGAGTCGATAACACCGACTCTAGCAACTGGGGTTGCATCCTTTGTGTTAGTGGAGGCGCCCAGGGACGCAACTTGCCCCGAATCCAACGGTAGGGGCGCCCCCACGGATCCCGATCTAGTGACCCCAGCAGCTCCTCCCTGGCACGCGACTTTGAGTCGCCGATGGCCAGCCACAGAGTCTCCTTAGACGCGCGGTACACCTCATACAGTGCGTCCTCCTCGGCGGAATCCCGTCGACGCCGCCTCCGATATCGGGTGTACCGGCGACGAGCCGCAACGCACGCTATGCGCAATTGCGCGATCTCGGCGGTCCACCAGTACACCTGGTGCCTTGCGGACCGTTGGCGGACACTGGGCATGGACGCGTCGCATATCTGCGTCATCACCCCGCGAAACCATAGCGCCACCGCTTTGACGTCGACGGGGCCGTCCGTCGTCGACTCCCAGATCCAGGACTGGACTAAGGCAGCTTCCTCGAGTAGTTCCCTGTCGATGCGCTTAAGCGCCCAACGCGGGCCGTCATTAATCGGGGTTGTTGGATGGCGGCCGCTCGCAGTCTGGGCAGAGACGTCGAACCGGATATACCGATGGTCCGACAGCGTCTCCACCTCTGTGTCGACACGCCAATCGCGGACTCGGATGGCGACAGAGGGGCTAGCGAGCGAGACGTCCACTATCGACCCGCCCCGCTGCCGCACGCACGTGTATTCCGAACCCTGATTCAGGACAACCAGACCAGTCGTCACCGTCCACTCTTCTAGCACCTCGCCCCGAGGGTCAGTGACCGGAGATCCCCACGCCGATGACTTGGTGTTGAGATCCCCGAGTACCAGAACGGGAAGAGGGTGATAGCGGCCTACGACGACGCCCAACTCGACAAGGAATCTCTCAAAGTCGGCGAGACTCTTGTTGGGGGAGAAATACGCCCCTACATAGGCTGCACTAAAAGTATCGGGAATGGAATATTTCCACTGTTCCTGTCATATTAAAATCTTTTTAATTGAAAACTCCTTGTTTTTAAAAATCGAATATCATTTATTTATTTAAAAAAAGATTCTCGGTCTTGTCACAAGGTTTTGTCAAACTTGTTTAGTCGTTGAGAAAATGCAATTGACTCGAGAAAATTCAAGAGTGATGATTTATTATGAGTTTCGAAGTGGTTTAACACAAAAACAGTGTGTTGGCAGGACGATTTCTGCATTTGGTGATGAAGCCCCATCCAAAACCACAATTTATCGTTGGTTTCCTGAATTTCAACGTGGACGTGTCAAGCTCAGTGATGATCCCCGTCAAGTTCGTCCAAAAACTGCAGTCACCCAAGAAAACGTTGATGCTGTGTATAAGCTGATTGAGGAAGATCGACATGTGACATACCGCAAAATTCAGGCATCTTTAGACATTGGCATGAGTCAAATACAAATAATCTTGCATGAACAATTAAGTGCAAAAAAGTTGTTTTCCCGATGGATACCGCATTCGCTCTGTGAAGAGCAAAAAGCGGCTCACGTTACTTGGTGCGCCAGAACTCTCGAAAGATTCTACGCAGGATCCTCAAATGCTGTATACAACATCGTATCAGGTGACGAATCCTGGATATATGCGTACGAACCCGAAAAAACCAGTCACGAGTTTGGGTGTTCGAAAATAAGTTAAAGCCAACAAAAATTGTTCGTTCACGGAGTGTTGCAAAAAAAATGGTGGCCACGTTTGTCTCCAAAACCGGCCATGTTACGACTATTCCTGTTGAGTGACAAAGAACGGTTAATGCAGAATGTTATGCTAGCATTTGTTTGCCACAGGTCGTTTCTGAACTCCGTAAAGAGAACTGCAACCGCCGCATCATCCTCCATCACGACAATGCGAGTTCTCACACTGCACACAGAACAAAAGAGTTTTTAGAGCAAGAAAACATAGAATTATTAGACCATCCGCCGTACCTAAGCCCTAATGATTTCTATACTTTTACAGAGATTTTCATCACCTGAAGAAGCTGTGGACGCCTACAAAACGGCCATTTTGGAGACCCTAACTTCCGAATGGAATGGTTGCTTCAATGATTGGTTCCGTCGTATGGAAAAATGTGTCAAATTTCGCGGAGAATACTTCGAAAAGCAATAAATACATTTTTAAATAGTAATGTTGTGTCACTTCCTTGATTCCCGAAATTTTCAGTGCCGCCCAATAACGATGCCGCCCGAGACCGCAGCAACCCAGCCGCGGCCGATTGACCTCTCGGTCGAAGTTGCACTTACCTAGTCGGACTATTCGTCCCAGGTAAACATACTCGTCAACAACTTCGAGCTTAGTGTCCCCAACATCTACCGGCATAGGTGTGACATGGATATTAAACATGATCTTTGTTTTGTCCATGTTCATCTTAAGACCTATCCGTTGGGAAACACTATTGAGGTCATTGAGCATAGTGCTAAGGTCCTCCAGCGATTCCGCCATAAGGACTATATCGTCGGCAAATCGAAGGTGAGTGATTTACTCGCCATTGATGTTGATACCGTATCCTTTCCAGTCCAGAAGCTTGAAAACGTCTTCCAATGCAGCGGTGAAGAGTTTCGGGGATATCACGTCACCCTGTCTTACACCTTTCTGCAATTGGATAGGTTTCGTACTCTGGTTCTGTACTCGGATAGCCATCGTAGCTCTATTGTACAAGCACTTCAGCACTTCGATATAGCGACAGTCAAATTGGCATCGCTGAAGGGACTGCAGCACCGCCAAAATTTCGACGGAATCAAAGGCTTTCTCATAGTCCACATACGCCAGACATAGTGGCAAATTATACTCCTCCGACTTCTGTACAATTTGCCGAAGGGTATGTATGTGGTCTATGGTGTTAAAGCCTTTTCGGAAACCGGCTTGTTCGGGAGGCTGAAAGTCGTCAAGTCTGCGCGCGAGACGATTCGTAATGACTCTCGAAAACGGCACATAGACGCGGCTCAGAAGGGAAATCGGTCTGTAGTTCTTCAAGAGAGCGTTGTCAACTTTCTTGAAGAATAAGACCACCGCACTTCTGCTCCACGCCTCCGGTGTAGTGCCACCATGGAGGAAGGAATTAAAGAGCTTCTGAAGGACTTCAAGTACCGGTTTTCCCCCCGCTTTCAGAAGCTCCGCTGTAATTCCATCCTCGCCTGGGGCCTTGCCGTTTTTAAGGTGCTGGAGAGCCATTATAATCTCGCTCAGACTGACGTCCGGGATATCATCGGAATAGTTTCGGATAAGACTCGCTCTTGGATCGTTACTCACACTTACGTGTGGCTCCAACGATGATGTGTACAGCTGACCATAGAACCTCTCAATCTCACTCAAAATCTCAGGTGTCCCGGAAATAACGCTGCCACACTCAGTCTTTAGCTTCGACAGTTTCTGGCAGACAGATCTCTAGCAAAGACTTTGGAGCACTGGTTATGCTGGTGTAAAAATATCCACTACCCCATATCGTCCCGTGGGTGTTGTAAGAGGTAACATAGGGTACCTGCGACAATGAGACAACGAAATGGGCAGCAAACATACACACAAATAACCTTTAACTGCCGACACTGAAACTATACCAAAATCTAATCAGTTTAAATTGCCGGAATTTGCTGTCCTATCTACTGAGAAGTTATTTCAAATAATGAGATTGAGGAATCTCATGAAAGAATTACTGAATTTAAGAAACTGTTGATATGAATGAACAAAAACCTACGTACAAAATAAAATGAGGATAACATAAATGAATTGCTAAAACATGAAATTCTTCACTTTGTAACCCCACAAATTTTAAATGTCTTTGAATGATGATATGATGGAACCTAAAACGTATTAAAAGCAACTTTCATGACAAGCGGCGTGAGGATAGCGAAATTAATTCCTTTATGGAAAATGAAACCTGTTAATTTGGTAACATTACCTGAAGGTCGAAAAGTAATACCTTGTGAGTGGATATATTAGTTGGAAAACTAACTCTGAAAGTGAATACGACAGATTAGTCGTCAAAGGTTACTCACAAAGAGAAGGCATTCACTTTTACGAAACATTTAGCCCTTGCTCAAAGAAGTACTATTCGAGCTGCCCTAGTGCAGTTGTCGCAAAAGAAACAGAAACAGAAACTTTTTTATTCAATCTAGATTATAGATAATAGTTATTGTAAGTAACTCTTATGTTTAATTATCACTGGTTCGGACAAAAAACCTCTGTCCTAGAAAGAACCAGCAAAAAACCCAGCGGGACCTTTTTTTTTTAAATAACAGCTTACAATCATGTGTGTTACACAACTATCAACACAAAATAAATTATAAATAGTCTGGTAGCGATCACTTCATTCTCAGAGGTTATTACCATTTATAAATTCCTCAATATTACAATAAAACTTTTTATACAAACTTAATAAAATGTTTGAACTTTGAGCAGGTCAAATTTTATATGTTTTTTAGGAGTTTGTTTTAAAAGCGTAAACATCGCCCCAAGAATGAAATACTGGCACGGAGGAGTCGAGTAACTGGTAGTACTAACTTGTGTCTATTCCTAGTATTTACATTATGAATATCAATTATATTTGTAAAGCTACTGTTGTTTTTGTCTACGTACATTAAATTTTTTAAATATATTCAGAGGCCAAAGTCAATATATTAATTTCCTTATATTTTTTTCGGAACGACTCTTTACGTTTTGATTTAAAAATAAGATCTTCTTCTCAGACATACAACAGATATATATTATATATAATTTCAGTGTCAGTCGCGTATCCCCGTATCAAAACATCGTACGTCATTATGCTATGGAAATAGCAAAAGTAAACAAGTGTAGCTGTTTCAACACTGGTAAAATTTCTATTCTTTTTAGAGCATATGCTGCAAAACTAAGTCTGCTTTCTAATTTTCATATATGGGGGCTCCATTGAAGCTTCGTGTGTAGTGTAGTGCTAGAGCCATGCTGCAGCTATATTATGGTTGTAGCACGAATGGGTCGGCTCGAACGGGGAAGGACCATGCTCTCACAGAAAACCAGCGTAAAATAGCAGCTTAACGCTGCTGTGTTTCGTATGGTGAGTGTAGAGAACCTGAGACCCTTTTTTCTGGCAAAGAGGCATTCCATCTTAGTCATCACGGGTTACAACGCATCTGAATCTTGAGTCTTTATTGAGGATAGATGTATATGTCTATAATCTAGACGTAAATTCGATAATACCTACGTGTGCCAAACCGCCGAAATTGTATGGGTTACCAAAAATACACAAACCGAACGCTCCATTACGTCCAATAGTGAGTCAGATCGATTCGCCAACTTACAGATTGGCTCAACACTTAGCAAAAGTACTATCACCACTCAGAGGACATACAAGAGCACACACTAAGGATTCATACCATTTTGTCAGTGAGATAAAAGACCTATGTCTTACTGACAATGAAACTATGGTCAGTTTTGATGTTCAGTCTCTATTTACATGCCTACCTGTTAAAGACTGCATCTCAATTATAACTAGGAAACTAGAGGAAAACAACATGCCAGCAGAATATGCAGTATTACTCAGACATTGCCTTACATCTGGCTACCTATTGTGGAAGGAACAGTTTTACAAGCAAGTAGATGGTGTTGCGATGGGCTCACCGGTATCTCCCATTGTCGCCGATATTTTCATGGAGGACTTTGAGGAGAAAGCCCTGCTTACTGCACCAGTAACTCCAAGTTTCTACAAGCGGTACGTAGACGATACTTTCACAATTTTACCATCAGACAAAGTAACTGCATTTTTAGAACATCTTAATTCCATAAACTCTAAAATTCAATTTACTATGGAGTTAGAGGCAAATAATTCTTTAGCTTTCCTAGATGTGTTAGTCATTCGAAATCCTAATAACACCGTAGGTCACACTGTGTATAGAAAAAAGACCCATACAAACCGATACTTAAACGGTGAATCCCACCATCACCCTTCACAGTTAGCTACCGTGGGCAAATCTTTGTTGCAGAGAGCACGAGGGATCTGTGACAGCAAACACCTGGCCGCCGAGCTTCAGCACGTCAAGCAGGTTCTGCACGACAACAAGCTTCGGGTTCCGCGCCTACGTCACAGTGACCGAGTGAAGCCGGCCACAGTCGAGCGTGTGCCTGCTGTACTACCATATGTCAGAGGTGTCACAGACAAGATTGGCTACATCTTGAAGCGAGCTTCTATTAGAACATTCTTCAAGCCGCCGAAGAAGATTAGTCAGTTCTTACCATCCGTCAAGTGCAATATTCCTCTACAAGATGCAGGAGTATACAAGCTTGATTGTGAGTGTGGTCTCTCATATATAGGGCAAACAAAACGATCAATAAAAACCCGCGTAAAAGAACACATAGCTGACGTGAAGCACCAACGTTCCGGGAAGTCTGCAGTTTGTGATCATATCCTAGACGGCCCCCGTCATTACATTAGATTTGATAAACCACAAGTCCTCGCGAAAGAACATCGATTCCTGCCAAGGATGATACGTGAGGCTATTGAAATTAAAAAACATCCTAATTTCAATAGAGAGGGAGGCTGGGTACTACCACCTGCTTGGGATCCTGTAATTCATAAAATTAAAACTAAACCCAAGCATACCACTGTAAGACTTCAAGACACAGTTAGTTCATTCTGCGTAGATCGGACCAAAATTAATAATTAAAAAGCTGAAGGTACTCCGGGTTAACTTTGACATCGGGACGTCAATCACCTCAGTCCCCCGTGACCACGGTTGCTGGAAAGCAACCGAAACGTCGGGAATATAAAATAAGTAAATTAAACGCGATAAAATCCGTAAAAAATAGTTTTATTCAATATATGTCTATGGGTCACAGTAACCACTTACCAACAGGTGGACTGTGTGCTCGTTTGTCACCCGATCCTATAAAAAAAGTGTGATTTTAAGAAAAGTGGTAGTATCGACAATCGCATTTCCCCCCATTTAAAATGACATTGGTATTGAAATATTTGATATTTGGAGTCGTGAGTTTGATACATTTCGTAATAGTGCCTTTTAAATGTACTTAAACCAATTTACTAATTAAAAGAATACCTACTACAGACACGACAGAGGGAAACTGAGGCAGAAGATGGGCAGCAGCATCTTCTGATAACAGCAAAACAACAATAAAAAAACTGCGGTTGCCAACCCGCTCGCTAAGCGTAGCAAACATGACAATATTGGTCGTTACATCCTGACACATCAAGAGAAATGATGATGGCACACGTTGAAAGTATCTGCGGTGGAAATAACATCACTGTTGAAAAAATAGCTCACAAAACACAGCGCGATGACTCGTCTTTCAAAATTGGGGTGCCGGAAAGTTTGTACGAGAGAATTGCTGATGCAGATGTGTGGCCTGTGAACGTATGTTTCAGTGAATGGCGTTGGTTTCGAAACTTTCGTAAATCCAGCGAAGGGAAAAACTAAGCATGCATTGGTGTTGTACTATCAAAATGTTCGGGGACTGCGTACAAAACTGAAAACATTTTATAAAAATTTACTCGGATCAACGGCCGACTTAATAGCTATCACCGAAAGTGGAATAAATGACTCGGTGCATGACGGAGAACTTGCACCAAGCGGCTACGCAGTACTTCGATGTAACCGTGCGGACAGCCGCAAGCATGGAGGGGTGCTGCTGGCCGCTGCGCTGCGCGGTGCTCTCGAGCTGCGAAGAGTAGCACTGCCTGGCAATGCTAACCTAGACAATCATCCCTTTGAAATCGTTTGTGCTACAATGCATCGTGGAAATAATTTCCTATTTTTATGTTGTGGAATATACACAATATTCCACCAAAGTCTATTGAGAGAGAGTATTTGTATATTGAATAAAAACTACTTTTACGGATTTTATCGCGTTTAATTAAGTGATTTTATATTCCCGACGTTTCGGTTGCTTTCCAGCAACCGTGGTCACGGGGGACTAAGGTGATTGACGTCCCGATGTCAAAGTTAACCCGGAGTACCTTCAGCTTTTTAATTATTAATTTTGGTCCGATCTACGCAGAATGAACTAACTGTGTCTTGAAGTCTTGCAGTGGTATGTTTGGGTTTAGTTTTAATTTTATGAATTACAGGATCCCAAGCAGGTGGTAGTACCCAGCCTCCCTCTCTATTGAAATTAGGATGTTTTTTAATTTCAATAGCCTCACGTATCATCCTTGGCAGGAATCGATGTTCTTTCGCGAGAACTTGTGGTTTATCAAATCTAATGTAATGGCGGAGCCCGTCTAGGATATGATCACAAACTGCAGACTTCCCGGAACGTTGGTGCTTCACGTCAGCTATGTGTTCTTTTACGCGGGTTTTTATTGATCGTTTTGTTTGCCCTATATATGAGAGACCACACTCACAATCAAGCTTGTATACTCCTGCATCTTGTAGAGGAATATTGCACTTGACGGATGGTAAGAACTGACTAATCTTCTTCGGCGGCTTGAAGAATGTTTTAATAGAAGCTCGCTTCAAGATGTAGCCAATCTTGTCTGTGACACCTCTGACATATGGTAGTACAGCAGGCACACACTCGCACTGTGTATAGAAAAAAGATATATTGAAATTAAAAAACATCCTAATTTCAATAGAGAGGGAGGCTGGGTACTACCACCTGCTTGGGATCCTGTAATTCATAAAATTAAAACTAAACCCAAGCATACCACTGCAAGACTTCAAGACACAGTTAGTTCATTCTGCGTAGATCGGACCAAAATTAATAATTAAAAAGCTGAAGGTACTCCGGGACGTCAATCACCTCAGTCCCTCGTGACCACGGTTGCTGGAAAGCAACCGAAACGTCGGGAATATAAAATCCCTTAATTAAACGCGATAAAATCCGTAAAAGTAGTTTTTATTCAATGTGTAGTGTTCGTGTATATATAAGAAATCATTATGTATTTGTATATGTTTCATTTATTATAGATTATGATAATATTGTTCTCGTTGCTGATCTTAATATGTATTCTGCAAATCAGGATATACTGTGTTATTATGAGTACTTTGCCACCTACTGCGGATTTCGACAATGTAATAACATTTTTAATTGCAACAGTCGAACGCTCGATGTCGTGCTGACTACTTTGCCGGAGGATGAGATCATCGTTAGTGACGAACGTGATGAGTGCTTGTCATGCATCGACCCGCAGCACCCGCCGTTGCGAGTGAGCATTAAATGCGTGAGCCCAGCTACTGTCCCCGTCGGATCCGCGTCGGCAGCCACCTCCTACCCCCAGTGGAACTTCGCTAAGGGTGATTTCCATACGATGTACTTATCGCTGGCGCAAGCGGACTGGAGCGCGTTTTATGAAACAAATAGCGTTGAGGAAGCATACGGTAAGTTTTATGACACATTTAATAGGATTCTAGATGATAACACTCCTAGAAAAAGACCTAAGGCTAACCACTCGCGGTATTATTATCCGGAATGGTACACAACTGATATAATATATGATATAAGCCGAAAAGCTTTCTATCACAAGGCTTATAAGATAAGTGGTTCAAGCAATGATTATAAAAACTTTTCTTACTATCGCACAGTAGTAAAAAATAAAATTAAAACCGCATACCGTAACTACCAAAATAGTATCGGAACGCAATTTGTTAAAGAACCGAGGTCCTTTTGGAATTTCATAAATAACAAGCCCTCGAAGCGAAGTAAAACTCGGATAGTTAAAAATGGAGTTCCGTTGTTAGAAAGTGATTACGCACAGGAGTTTGCTAATTACCTCCAAACAGTTTATGGAGTATGCCGTGTAGTGGCGGTCAAAAATACCACTACCCCATATCCTCCCGTGGGTGTCGTAAAAGGCGACAAAGGGAAACAGGCAGGAGATGGGCAGCAGCATCTTCCTGATAATAGCCAAAATTACAATAAAAAAACTGCGGTTGCCAACCCGCTCGCCAAGCGTGGCAACTATGGCAAATACCCCCCTATGAATGTAACAAAGAGACGGCCCCCAGTCCCCGGCGGCCCCGCTATTTCTGGCTACGGTGGCGACCATGGTAACGGCGGGGCAGGGGGTGCTAAGAATCTCCGGTGGAGGTTCGGTTGCCACCTTAGACGACTCGACCTGGCAACGTACAACGCACGCACCCTGAGGACTGACGAGAAGATCGTGGAGCTGGAAGAAGAGATAGACAAGTTGCGCTGGCATATTTTAGGATTATCCGAAGTCCGAAGAGAGGGGGAGGACACGGTAATCCTCGAATCCGGCAACTTGCTCTATCACCGGGAGGGCGACCATCTGTCCCAAGGAGGTGTCGGATTTATCGTCCACAAGTCTCTCGTTAACAACGTTGTAAAGATCGGGAGTGTGTCGACGAGGGTTGCGTACCTTATACTCAGAATCACCAAACGGTATTCGCTGAAGGTCATACAGGTTTACGCACCAACCTCGGCACACCCCGATGGGTAGGTGGAGGAAATGTTAGAGGATATCTCTAGAGCCATGCATTCCTCCAAAACCCAATATACGGTGTTAATGGGAGACTTCAATGCAAAACTAGGCACAAGAGAGAACGGTGAGCTGAAAGTAGGGAAATTTGGAATAGGGCAACGGAACCCAAGGGGCCAGCAGCTGGCCGACTTCATGGAGAAAGAGGGACTCTTTATGATGAACTCTTTCTTCCAGAAGCGGCCCCACAGGAAGTGGACCTGGTCGACACCCGACGGTTCGACAAAAAATGAGATTGACTTCATTATGACGACCAGACGACAACTGTTCAGTGATGTCTCCGTGATCGCGAGGGTGAAAACTGGTAGCGATCACCGATTGGTTAGAGGCACACTGAACCTAAACGTTAAGTTGGAGAGGTCTCGTCTAATGAAGTCAACGCTCCGTCCCCCTCGTGCTCTGTTCCAAAGTCCCGAAACCTTTCAGCTCGAGTTACAAAACCGTTTTCAATGCCTAGAAGACTGCAATGAAGTGGACGATATGAATGACAAGGCTCCAAAGTCTTTGCCAGAGATCTGTCTGCCAGAAAGAGCCACCTGTCAAAGCTGAAGACAGAATGTGGCAGCATCGTTTCCGGGACACCTGAGATTTTGAGTGAGATTGAGAGGTTCTATGGGCAGCTGTACACGTCATCGTTGGAGCCACACGCAAGTGTGAGTAACGATCCAAGAGCGAGTCTCATCTGACACTATTCCGAAGATATCCCGGACGTCAGTCTGAGCGAGATTAGAATGGCTCTCCAGCACCTTAAAAACGGTAAGGCCCCAGGCGAGGATGGAATTACAGCGGAGCTTCTGAAAGCGGGTGGAAGACCGGTACTTGAAGTCCTTCAGAAGCTCTTTAATTCCGTCCTCCATGGTGGCATTACACCGGAGGCGTGGAGCAGAAGTGCGGTGGTCTTGTTCTTCAAGAAAGGTGACAACGCTCTCTTGAAGAACTACAGACCGATTTCCCTTCCGAGCCGCGTCTACGTGCTGTTTTCGAGAGTCATTACGAATCGTCTCGCGCGCAGACTTGACGACTTCCAGCCTCCCGAACAAGCTGGTTTCCGAAAGAGCTTTAGCACCATAGACCACATACATACCCTTCGGCAAATTGTACAGAAGTCCGAAGAGTACAATTTGCCACTATGTCTGGCGTATGTGGACTATGAGAAAGCCTTTGATTCCGTCGAAATTTGGGCGGTGCTGCAGTCCCTTCAGCGGTGCCAAGTTGACTGTCGGTATATCGAAGTGTTGAAGTGCTTGTACAGTAGGGCTACGATGGCTATCCGAGTACAGAACCAGAGTACGAAACCTATACAATTGCAGAGAGGTGTAAGACAGGGTGACGTCATATCCCCGAAACTCTTCACCGCTGCATTGGAAGACGTTTTCAAGCTTCTGGACTGGAAAGGATACGGTATCAACATCAATGGCGAGTACATCACTCACCTTCGATTTGCCGACGATATAGTCCTTATGGCAGAATCGCTGGAGGACCTAAGCACTATGCTCAATGACCTCGATAGTGTTTCCCAACGGATAGGTCTTAAGATGAACATGGACAAAACAAAGATCATGTTCAATGTCCATGTCACACCTATGCCGGTAGTTGTTGGGAGCACTAAGCTCTAAGTTGTTGACGAGTATGTTTACCTGGGACAAATAATCCGACTAGGTAAGTCCAACTTCGACCGAGAGGTCAATCGACGGATTCAACTCGGCTGGGCAGCGTTCGGGAAGCTACGACATATCTTCTCGTCAGACATACCTCAAAACGAAATTGTACAACCAGTGCGTGTTGCCAGTGATGACTTATGGAACTGAGACGTGGTCCTTCACTGCTGGCCGTATGAGGAAGCTCAAGGTCGCTCAGCGAGCTATGGAGAGGGCTATGCTCGGAGTTTCTCTGCGTGATAAACTTAGGAATGAGGATATCCGCAGTAGAACCAGAGTAACCGACATAGCCCAACGGATTAGTAAGCTGAAGTGGCAGTGGGCCGGCCATATAGCTCGAAGAACCGACAACCGATGGGGAAGAAAGGTTCTCGAGTGGCAGCCTCGTACCGGTAGGCGAAGTGTAGGGCGTCCCCCCACGAGATGGAGTGACGACCTGGTAAGACATGCAGGAAGTCGATGGATGCAGGTGGCTCAGGACCGTGCTTTGTGGTATTCTTTGGGGGAGGTCTATGTTCAGCAGTGGACTTGTGAAAGGCTGTAATGATGATGATGATGAGTTTATGGAGATGCAGTTCCGCAGCTGGATGCAACCGCCGCCGCGCAAACAGCGCCTGAACACGGAGCGCGGGTGCACGTAGGACAGTTGTCTCTTAGCGACGTGCGTGCGGCCCTGGCGAAACTTAAACCCAAACGATCGTTGGGTCCAGACGGTGTCCCCCCTATTTTGTTAAGGACTGTAGGATGGTACTAGCTCGCCCTCTTCTACATTTGTTCAATGTTTGTTTGCGTGATCGCTCCTGTATATCCTGACGGTTGAAAACTGACTAGGGTAACTCCGGTCCCGAAGGGTGCTCTGAGCTCAGATGTTAGTGGATACAGACCTATAGCGGTGCTGTCAGCGATCGCGAAGGTCTTCGAGTCAGCATTGTGTTCTTGCATTTACTCGCAGGTTAATATACAAGTTTTCGGACGGGTCGCAGCACAGATTCCAACTTGACGAAACTCATGACTGCCTCAACACTGCCGCCGTGTAGTCATTATATAATGCTTTAGTAAGAAGCAATCTAGAAACCAGTGCTATCTTCTGGAGTCCTTATGAAACCAAGTATAACCTCATGCTGGAGAAAATACAGAATAAGTTTACGCGGTACCTCTATTTAAAGCAATACGGGTAAATGTACCCTTTTTATCCTCTTATGTATCCAACCCTTTTTGTAATAGGAATTTGTGGTTGGATATTATAAGTTGGAGGTTAGACGGAACTTTGCGCTACTGAAGTACATATACTTGATATTACGTGGTAGATTAAACAATCCGGAAATTCTGGAACCACTGCGGTTCCTCGTGCCTAATTCTAGGCTGCGACGGGGGCTGAGGGGAGGGTTGCTGGACGTACCAGTTGCTCGTACAAATATCTTAAAGTACGCACCGGTTGTTCGTGCAGCTAGAATGCTTAACATCGTAGCACAACGATTAGACATATTTAATTGTACATTGGCGGAATTCGAGAGGGTGACATTAAACTATTTGTCTTTTTAGAGGACTTGACGAGGAAGGGGCCAGCAAAGTCTGTTCCGACTCCAGCGAATGGTCGGATGGCCCTGACGCGGTCGGGTGGCAAGTCACCCATCATAAGCTGCGATATGGTGGCCTTCAGTTTATAACATGCTATGCATTTAAAGATGACGCTCCGAATGGTGCGTTGGCCAGTCAAAATCCAAAACTCCCGCTGCAAAATAGCCGAAAGAGCATTACACCTACCGTGGGCATTCTTAACATGATTGTGGGTTACCAGCAACCGAATAAAGGTGCCATTCTTAGGGAGCAGTAACGGGTGTCGAGCCCCGTACGGCAGTTGAGAATTTTTCAAACGTCCGCCAACACGCAGCATCCCAGCGTCGTCCAGGAAGAGGTTCAGACGAGCCAGAGCGCCTTTGACAACGGAGCCCCGCTTCAAGTTTTCAATCACAGGCTCAAAATGCTCCACTTGGACCATACGGGTCCAATGCATCAACGCTTCGCAACGCTCGCTAGGGGACAAAACGGAATCAGAGATTCAGTTGGACGGGTCTCTCGAATTGCGGACAAATCGACGCAACCAAGCAGTCACTCCTAAGAGCTTATCGAGAGAGCTGTATCGTTCTAGCAGGGAGATATCCCGAGTGTGCTTATCCTTGCCCACTCCTACTCGGGCTCGTAGGCCAGGCAATTCAATCGGTTCGGAGTATTTATTCTGGGGCCAGAATGACAGAGACTTAGTCAACCAACTGGGACCCCACCACAGCGGGTGGTTAACCAACGAGGGGGCTTCACAGCCGCGAGAAAAGCAGTCTGCGGGATTCAACTCCCCTGGGACATGTTTCCAGTTTAGAGACGTCTCAGAATTCTGGATTTGAGACACGCGGTTCGCCACAAAGACCTCAAGATTGTGAGGTGCAGCTCTGAGCCAACAAAGTACTATCTCACTGTCCGATCAAGCGTAGACGTCCGTAATGTCGATTACAGACTTCAAAGACGAGTGAACGTGGTTGAGGATTCGCATGAGAAGAGAGGCTCCGGACAGTTCCAATTTAGGGATAGTTAAGCGGGACCTAATGGGAGCAACCTTGCTTTTAGCAAGTACGAGATGGACGGAAGTATGGCCAGAAGGGATCACAGTCCGCAAATATACGACAGCAGCATAGCCTTTCTCAGAGGCGTCGCAAAACCCATGTAGGGTAGCCTTGCATCTCCCTGGCGGGAAGAAGCACCTTGGCATGGAGACCCGGTTGATGTCCGGAAGAGATGACACAATGGAGAGCCCCTCTCGCAAGAGGGCACCGATAATAGGCTCGTCCCAACCCAACCCGGATATCCAGAGCTTTTGAAGAAAGCCAAAAATATGACCGGAGTGATCCATCCATGAGAATCGTAGGTGCGGGCTACTGTAGATAGCACGGAGCGCTTGGTCCATGCTTTAGGAGGGGGATCGAGTTTGAATCGATACGTGAAAGTATCCTGCACAGGCTGATATTTAATGCCCAGCACAGTCAACAAATTAGGATTTTCAGGGTGCTCGAATAGATGAGGGTCTTGTTGATCCTCTCCTGGGAGGTCCTTCAAAATATGAGGGGAGTTCGACAACCATTTGCGCAACTCATAACCTCCGGACTTCAGGATGGCAATCAATTCGTCTCGCAATACAAGAGCCTCCTCGACGGTGGAGGCGCCCGTGCAAATGTCGTCCATATAGACCTAAGTCTCCAAAATAGAAGCTCCCTGAGCGTATCTTAGACGCTCTCTCTCAGCGAGTTCAAGGAGGGTTCGCATGGCGATACACGGGCTGGACCGGAGTCCATAGGTGGTGGTATTCAACTCAAACACCTGTATTGGATCGCTGGGCTTCTCGCGCCACAATATCAGCTGATATCGACGGTCATCACGATGGACCACTGATTGTCGAAACATCATCCGAATGTCGGCTACAAAAACCACTTGGTGCCGAAGGAAGTGGGTCAAAATGTCGGATATGTCCTTGATCAATTTAGGACCAGAGTGGAGACACTTGTTCAGGGACACACCATTTGACGAGGGGGCGGAGCCGTCAAAAACTACCCGAATCTTACTCTCAGGGGTCCTCAAGACCGCATGGTGAGGGAGGAAGTAGTGCTCCTATGAACGCCATTCGAAGTTGGACGGTGACATGTGACCCAGGTCGACATATTTCGTAATCTGATATACCGACAGTCAACTTGGCACCGCTGAAGGGACTGCAGCACCGCCCAAATTTCGATAGAATCAAAGGCTTTCTCATATTCCACATACGCCAGGCATAGTGGCAAATTGTACTCCTCGGACTTCTGTACAACTTGCCGAAGGGTATGTATATGGTCTATGGTGCTAAAGCCCTTTCGGAAACCGGCTTGTTCGGGAGGCTGGAAGTCGTCAAGTCTGCGCACGAGACGATTCGTAATGACTCTCGAAAACAGCACATAGATGCGGCTCAGAAGGGAAATTTGTATGTAATTCTTCAAGAGAGCGTTGTCACCTTTCTTGAAGAACCACCGCACTTCTGCTCCACGCCTCCGATGTAATGCCATCATGGAGGACGGAATTAAAGAGTTTCTGAAGGACTTCAAGTACCGGTTTTCCACCAGCTTTCAGAAGCTCCGCTGTAATTCCATCCCCGCCTGAGGCCTTGCCGTTTTTAAGATGCTGGAGAGCCATTCTAATGTCGCTCAGACTGACGTCCGGGATATCTTCGGAATAGTGTCAGATGAGACTCGCTCTTGGATCGTTACTCACACTTGCGTGTGGCTCCAACGATGACGTGTACAGCTGCCCATAGAACCTCTTAATCTCACTCAAAATCTCAGGTGCCACGGAAACGATGCTGCCACACTCGGTCTTCAGCTTTGACAGTTGGCTCTTTCTGGCAGACAGATCTCTGGCAAAGACTTTGGAGCCTTGGTTCCGCTCGATCGCTTCTTCAATACAAGCTGTATTGAAGTTGCGTAAGCCTCGCGGCATGCATTTGGAGATTTGTCTGTTCAGTTGCCTGTATGCTGTCAAATCTGTTGAAGAATATAGCTTCATCTCCCGTCTAACAGTCATGAGATTAAGAGTGTGATCGGAGAGTTTTTGTGTTCTTCTGCGGCGGGTCTTGCAGAACTTAGCTCCAGCCGCATGGACAGTTTCCACGAGCTTGTCATTCATATCGTCCACTTCATTGCAGTTTTCTAGGCACTGAAAACGGTTTTGTAACTCGAGCTGAAAGGTTTCAGGACTTTGGAACAGAGCACGAGGGGGACGGAGCGTTGACTTCATTAGAGAAGACCTCTCCAACTTAACGTTTAGGTTGAGTGTGCCTCTAACCATTCGGTGATCGCTACCAGTTTTCATCCTCGCGATCACGGAGACATCACTGAACAGTTGTCATCTGGTCGTCATAATGAAGTCAATCTAATTTTTTGTCGAACCGTCGGGGCTCGACCAGGTCCACTTCCTGTGGGGCCGCTTCTGGAAGAAAGAGTTCATCATAAAGAGTCCCTCTTTCTCTATGAAGTCGGCCAGCTGCTGGCCCCTTGGGTTCCGTTGCCCTATTCCAAATTTCCCTACTTTCAGCTCACCGTTCTCTCTTGTGCCTATTTTTTCATTGAAGTCTCCCATTAACACCGTATATTGGGTTTTGGAGGATTGCATGGCTCTAGAGATATCCTCATATATTTCCTTCACCTCCTCATCGGGGTGTGCCGAGGTTGGTGCGTAAACCTGTATGACCTCCACCGAATACCGTTTGGTGATTCTGAGTATAAGGTACGCAACCCTCATTGACACACTCTCGATCTTTACAACGTTGTTAACGAGAGACTTTTGGACGATAAATCCGACACCTCCTTGGGACAGATGGTCGCCCTCCCGGTGATATAGCAAGTTGCCAGATTCGAGGATTACCGTGTCCTCCGTGACTTTGGATAATCCTATAATATGCCAGCGCAGCGCCGAACCTCCACCGGAGATACTTAGCACCCCCTATATATGTGTGTGTGTGTGTGTGTGTGTGTGTGTGTGTGTGTGTGTGTGTGTGTGTATGCATGTATGTATGTATATATTTGTGTGTCTTACCCGGTAATAGAACAAGTTGCCGGATTCGAGGATTACCGTGTCCTCCCCCTCTCTTCGGACTTCGTATAATCCTATAATATGCCAGCGTAACTTGTCTATCTCTTCTTCCAGCTCCACGATCTTCTCGTCAGTCCTCAGGGTGCGTGCGTTATACGTTGCCAGGTCAAGTCGTCTAAGGTGGCAACTGAACCTCCACCGGAGATTCTTAGCACCCCCTGCCCCGTCGTTACCATGGTCGCCACCGTAGCCAGGAATAGCGGGGCCGCCGGGGACTGGGGGCCGTCTCTTTACTACTCTCTTCATAGGGGGGTATTTGCCATAGCTGCCACGCTTGGCGAGCGGGTTGGCAACCGCAGTTTTTTTTATTGTAATTTCGGCTACTATCAGGAAGATGCTGCTGCCCATCTCCTGCCTGTTTCCCTTTGTCGCCTTTTACGACACCCACGGGAAGATATGGGGTAGTGGATATTCTTGACCGCCACTAAACGGCTAGCCTACACTACACGGCCACCACGGGTGCTGTAAAGCACCCGAAACGTAGGGAATTAAAAATTTAAATTAAACGCGACAAAATCCGTAAAAATTAGTTTCATTCAATGTGTAGTCTTCGCGTAAATATAAGAAATAATTACAAGCTTGTGTTTGTTCCTAGTGTTTAAAGTATGCACATCCTTATTTTTATTTAAAGCTATTTATGTTTTTATGTACATACATGACATTTTCATAAATATATTGCGATGCAAAGTTAATATGTTTATTTCTTTGAATTTTTGTCTGAGAGACTCTTTACAATTTAGGTCATAAATCGCCCTCTTTTGCAAAACAAATATAGCTTCAATATTTATTTATTTATTTAACAAGTACACTTACAATATACATATATAACATTGTCACAAAAACTTACACACTTTTATATTTTCTGATATGCATATCAATTACAAGTGTACATAACATTTACAGATTGAGTCGTGCAACTTAATTTAGAATTAATTTGAGGTAGGAAAAACATACAATCAATGCAATAAAATGAGAAATAATTTAAGTAAATTATGTGACTAAATAGATAAAAAATCAAATGAAAAAAAAGAAACCATGTTCAATTATTGAGAAAGAAAATGGTAGATATTGTACTCTCTTTAGAAGTATGTACATTTTTAATTTAAGTATAAAATAGATTCTATTCAAAATATAATTTTTAACAGGAACTAATTAACTAGGCGATAAATGCCTAGTAAGTTTAATTTTGAAGGTCTTAAAAGAGTCGTGAAATATATCGATGCTAGGTATGGTTTTAGTTATTTCGTTATATTTGCCACATATACGAACAATAGGAGCATGATTCCCGAGATGAGTTTTCGCGAAAGGAATACAACGGAGAAATTTACGCGGAACAGCTAACAATATGCGATCAAGAAAATCACTGCATTTAACTTTATTGTGTACTATTTTATGTAGAAAACACAGATCTAGAATGTCTCGTCTATTTCGTAAGGCTGCCTATGTGAGATACTACTGGCATGGAAGGCAAGATGTCGAGCGAAGGCACGCTGTACACTTTCGACGCGTTGGGAGTGCACACTAAAAGATGGATTCCATATGACACTAGCGAATTCAAGGTGACTTCTTACAAAAGCATTGTATAAAATAGTTTTAGTCCTAGAAGAAAACCCTTTTGTATTGCGTTTAATAAATCCTAAGAACTTCGCGGCTTTATTAACAATAATGTTTATTTGAGAATAAAAGATTAGCTTTCTGTCAATAGCCTTTAATCTCCGGTAACTCTTGCAAAACTACATTACCAACTGAGTAACTATAGACAAATGGTTTTTTTTCTGGTATATTTTACGTGGAAGCATTTGTTAGCATTAAGAGTCATACTATTGACCTCACACCAATGAGATATTCTATTCAGATCATCCTGTATGAGCTTTATATCCTCTTCTGATTTTACTGGTTTATAAATTTTTAAATCATCAGCAAATAACGAGCAACGACAATTTTTGATTTCTGTGGTGATGTCGTTAATAAAAGCCAAGAATAATAGAGGGCCCAGATGCGAACCTTGAGGCACCCCGGATTGAGCTCGATACATTTGAGAATCGAAACCATTGACAACAACAATTTGGGATCTATTCTCCAGATAAGATCTAAACCATCCAATCAAGGAGGGACCAATACCATATGGAGAAAGTTTGTTAATGAGTTGCTTGTGATAAACCTTGTCGAATGCGCTGCTAAAGTCCGTGTATATGACGTCGATCTCCAGACCCCTATCTACTTCTTTTATAAAATCAGAAGTAAAATTGTACAAATTAGTTTGTACTGACAATCCACTTCTGAATCCATGCTGCGAGCTGGTAAGAAAATGATCAAGGTGCTTGGCAAAAGCTGGGTATACAAGACTTTAAAATAGTTTGGAAAAGCAAGAAAGAATTGATATAGGGCGATAATTTTTTATATCCATGCGATCACCCTTTTTAAACACTGGAACTATTCGTGCTTTTTTCCATTCCTCAGGGAACATACCGTCTTCTAGGGAACAATTAAAAATAAGTGTCAATGGAAAAGCAATTTTTGGTCCACAATGTTTTACAATAATGGGAGGGATACTATCTGGACCCGCACCTTTTTGAGTATCTAAAGTTTTAATTATTTTTAGGGCATCTGTTTCAGAAATCTTCAACTTACTCAATTGCGTAACATTGCTTTTTTGTTTAAAGTTTGCCGTCATGATATTAGTTGTTTCGGTGTAAATGGATGAGAAACGGTTTGCAAAAAGATTGGCTATTTCCGTTCCAGACTGCAACTTTGTTATCCAATTTCATGGGCGAGGGTAGAGATGACTCACCTTTCTTTTTATGTTTAAATTATTTCCAAAAGTGTTTTGGGTTTTTTGAAATATCAGACTCTGCATTGTGTTTAAAATCGTTAAAGCATGAAACAAAGAGTTTGTGACATCGACTGCGAAGTATTTGAAATTCTATATTATCTCTAGGGTTATTGTATTTGTGATATTTATTGCGAACTTTTTCTTTCTCTGATAATAATTTAACCAAGCTACGTGTGAACCAGTTAGGATGTTTTACTGAAATAGTCTTACGTTTAGGTACTGATAAATCGATAACTTCAAAGAGACGATTATAAAATACTTCAAACATAGCATCGAAATCTTTGCATAGAATAAATTCATGCAACCAATCAATATTTTTAATTTTCTCAACAATAGTTTTATAATAAGCCTTAAAGTATCTGTAGTCGATACGACTTTTAGAACGAAGGAAAAATATAATCGTATTCTATACTTATTAACAAACTAGGATGGTATGAATCCAGCTTACTAAATATTTCAGGTTTCGATTTATAATGTGTGTTAAATTACTTAGCACCAAGTCCAAAAGTTTACCATCACAGTTACTTATACAGTGAGTTATGTTATTAATAATGGAATGAAAGATCAACACGTTTGTTCAACTCGAGTGTTTATTTAATACTGCTTACTTTCTAATACATCGAATATCACCTACAAGTACATAGGTTACTTCACCTTTGGGGGCAAAGGAAAAAAAAAAGAGAAAAAAAAAGAATATTCTTAACTACTAAATTTCTTAGTCCTATTCTTATGAACAATGTCAATTTTACCATTTATATCAATTTTCACATTTACTCCTAAATTTTCTACAACTTTATAAGGTCCATCAAAAACACAATCTCATTTACGAGCACATTCATTTTTAAGTAAATTTTCAATTTTATATAAATTTTTAATTTAAAAACATTCTTATTATAAAATACAGGATTACATGATTCATCATATTTATCTTTCCTTTTTTCCTTACAAGTTATCAAATTATTTCTAGCATCTCTTAAGGCTACTTGCAATTTATATTTTAAATCTAAACAATAATTATCACGATTATAAAGTGGTTCAACATCATAATTCAAATTATTTGGCAATCGACATTGTCTACCAAAAACAAGTTCACAAGGAGTGTACTTAGTTTGAGTGTTCACACAATTATTATAACTAAAACACCAAAATGGAACCCAATGGGACCATGAAAAATTCGAATTAGTACAATAAGTTCTTAGAAACGCACCTAAATGTTTATGAGCTATCTCAAGAGAACCGATTGATTGGTGGCGGTATGCAGTTGACGATAACTTATCGATTTCTAATAACTTACATACCTGTTCCATAACCTGAGACATGAATTCTGTCCCCCTATCTGTAGCTATACATATCGGAATACCGAATCTTAAAATAAAGTTACTTACAAAAGCTTCTGCAACTGTAACAGCTTCTTTATTAGGCAATGGATACGCCTCTATATATTTTGTTAACTCGCATTGGAGAGTTAAAATATAACAATTTCCATTCTCATCCCTATCTAATGGTCCAACTAAATCGAGGAAAACCTTCTCGAACGCAGTCGACGCAGTGGAGGTTAAGGTCATAGGTTGTTTGGTATATTTACCTTGTTTCATTTTCTGACATAATGCGCATTTACTTATATATTTTTTTGCGGATATCCGGATCTAGTCCTGGCCAAAAGTATTTTCTCCTAATATTATTCGTCATTCTAGTTATTCCAGCATGTCCACTAGTGGGTAATAAATGATAGTCATTTAAAATAAATTGTTTCTCGTTTTCATCATAAATTCTCTCTATTCCTTTCAGTACACATATTCGGGGTCCGGACCATTCACTCAAAGATTTAACTTCACTACATATTCCTTTTATAAACTCAGTATTCTTTTCATCTTTTACTATACATAATTCTTTTACTTTTATTTTTTCGCAAAACTCTTTAAGTTTAATTGCAAATTCGGCTCGCGAGAAATGCAACTTAAAACCTAAATTAACACACAATAACATTTTATTTGGTACATACATAAAACATTCTTTTTCTATCACTTTATTTCCTTTCTTAAATTTTTCTATTACTTCCCTGTCAGTCAACCTCAATTCTACGGAATCACATGGCTGTCTTAATAGTTCCACGACGCGTGATTGATCAGGCCACTCATCAGGGTACTTATTAAGCGCAGTCTGTTCTACCGTACTATTCTGCTCCATCTTTTTCTTTTGTTGTCTCGTTACAACTGCCAAAACCTCCTCATTCATACATTTCAGTTCACTTGATGTTATACACACTCTGGATAATGCATCTGCGATTACATTATTCTTACCCTTCACATACACAATCTTAAAATCGTACTCTTCAAGAATTAAACGATATTTAATTAACATACTAGATGGATCCTTCATTCTAAATAAATAAATCAAAGGTTTGTGGTCAGTCATGATAGTAAAAGTTCTGCCAAATAAATAGGGTCTAAAATATTTAACTGCTCACACTATTGCTGTTAATTCTTTTTTCTATTACGGGATAGTTCTTTTCAGCTTTATTTAATGGTCTACTAGCATAAGCTATAGGTTTTCTATTTTTATTACACAGCACAGCTCCTACATCCAAGTCTGAGGCGTCTGTTTGCAGTACAAATTCATTAGATTCACCAAAGTCTGGGTATTCTAATATTGGTGGAGAAGTTAAAGCGTTTTTTTAAGAAATTAAATGCATTTTGGCAATCTGAATTTCAAATGAAAGGTACATCCCTTTTTAGTAAATTATTTAAAGGCATTGTTATGGTAGCAAATGGAGGTACAAATTTTCTATAGTAATTGCAAAAAGCAACAAAGCGTCTTACTTCATCGGCATTCTGAGGAACTGGAAACTTATTTAGAATTAGATTATTATGATATATATTTCTCCAAATACGCAAAGCTCGTGAGGATGACAGCATGGATATTGCGATTTGCTCATAATGCTCGCTCTAAACACAACAAGAGGACAGGAGAATTAACCTATGATGAATATGAAGAAGCAGAAAAGCGAATAATAAGAAACTAATTAATCTAGAACTTTAGTTTTTTCTGGGTCAGGTGCTATACCATCAGCGGTTACTACATGACCAAGATATAAAATTTTCTTTTTTAGAAATTGACACTTAGCGGGATTTAGTTTTAAATTTACCTTCCTCAATCTTTCAAAAACGTCTATCAAATTTTGGTTATGAGTAGCTAAAGACCTTCCAAACGTAATAAGGTCATCTAAATAAATGAAACACTTCTGAAACGCTAGTCCTGACATTGCTATTGACATGACACTACTGAAAGCACTACAGGAAGTATTAAGACCCATCGGTAAACGTTTTAATTGGTAATGTCCTGTACTAGTTGAAAAAGCTGTGTATTTTCTGCTTTCAGGTGCTAATTTTACTTGGTAGTATCCTTGTTGTAAATCTACATGAGTAAAGTAAATTGAACCAGATAGTGAGTCTAAGATGTTTGTTATGTTGGGTAACGGAAATTTATCATCTACAATGTTTTCATTTAATTTACGGAAATCGATTACTAAACGCCATTTCTGTGAGCTTTCAGACTTTTTAGGTACTAATAGAATAGGACTTGACCATTCGCTAGAAGATTCCTCGATAATGTCGTCATCGAGCATCTTTGTTATTTGTTTATTTACTTCAGTTTTTAATGCATGTTGTAATCTATATTGTTTTGTATATATTTAAATAAAGGTGTTATTTTACTATACTTCATTAAATCAGGAAACATACCAGAATCGATACAAGTATTAAAAATAATAGCAAGATGAGGTGCAATTAAATCTATTATGGACGCAATCACTGTAACGGAAATCCCCCACAAATCTGCGGTTTTCTTTCATGGCTTCATGGTTTTCATCAATGGTTTTGAATTATTTTACAATATCTTGCGGTAATACTTTTTCAAATCTAAATTATTTTAAACAGTTATTAATATTCTGTTTGAGTAATGACTCGGCGACAGTTGGAGAAGTATTCAATGACTCTGTTGTCAAGATAGGAATATCAGTGAAATATTTCTCAAACATCGTTGCGATTTCTTGATTTGATTTAGTCAATTGATTGTTAATTTTTAATTGATAGTTTGAGTTAAGAGGTTTGTCTACACCGGTTTCGCTGTTAATTATACTCCACGTCATTTTAATTTTATTCTTAGCCGTCTTAATTTTGTTGCTAATATGTAACGATTTGACTGTGGAGCAAACTATTTTAAACATTTTACATATTCTTTAAAAGCATCGGAAAGATTAAATGATCTTTCATGGTAAATGTCATATAACCTTCGTCTGCATTTATGAATTTCTACTGTCGCCCACTCATTAAATGGCTTGCGACTGTTTCTGGAGAATGTTTTAGAAGTAAATGTTTTTTTTAAATTCATTGCTTATAAGGGTAAATAATTCTCCACATAAATAGTCTGCATTGTTCTTATAAGAAAGCGATGGAAGGTTTTTTACCATATTACTTCTAAATCTCTCCAGGCGTTTTGCATTAATAGGAACAAACACAATTTTCTCAATTACCTATTTTTGTGCATATAAGTTAATGAAACCAATTGTCCACAGTGATCTGAACTAAGTTTTTGAATTATTGATTTGTTGATTGGTACAACACCTGTAAAAATTTTATCAATACAAGTTGCATTACCCCCTGCAATACTTGTACATTAAAGAATAAATTACCAAGATTATAAGATTTGAACATAGAGCAAAATTTAATACTGATGGAAGAAGTTTCCAGGAGATTGATATTAAAGTCTCCACACACTACAAAAGATTTATTCTGTTTATTAAGCTTAACTAAAACTTCTTTCATAATTTTTTCAAAGGTATTATAATTTGAACATGGGGATCTGTAAACACTGACAGCAATAAGGTGCTCAAGCTCAACGCATGCCATTTCTTCTGTACGCTCAACAGACAGGCTCACAATGTCTTTAAGTTCTTTAGATGATAAGGATTTATTAGCTAATATTAAGGAGCAATCACGTAATTTAGTATCTCTATTGAATGAACTGACCACCTGATGATTACTGAAATTAAATGTTCAATAATACATAAAATATGTATATTGTTACTATTTAAAAATAATTCAATTTCTAATTCTTTGCCTAACATACTTTTTATAGAATAGAATATTTTTTTATTCAATATACATTACATGTGTAATTCTTATTGAAAGTCATTTTTTACTTTACCACTGGTTCGAAAAAACCCTCTGTCCTGGGAAGAACCAGCAAGAAACCCAGCGGGACTTTTTTTTAAAATAAATATTACAATATAAATGATTACGAACTATTTACAAAATTTATTTTAGAAACTGCTTGGAAGCGACCATCTCATTCCTAGGGGTTATTATCAACCATGTATTCATTTATACTATAATAACCCTTTTTATACAGTTTCAGCTTAATAAAATATTTAAACTTGGTAATAGAGAGAACCTGTACACTTTCCGGGAACTTGTTGTAATAGCGTACCCAAGAATGAATTACTGACTCTGTGGAGTCGAGAAACTGGCATCCCTAGCTTGTGTTTGTTCCTAGTGTTTACAGAATGTACATCACTTTTTTTACTAAACTATATATTAAATTTTCGTAAATATACTGAAAGGCCAAAGTTAATATATTAATTTCTTTAAATTTATCTCTAAGAGACTCTCTCGGTTTTAGATTGTAAGTAGCTCTAATGGCCCTCTTCTGTAAAACAAAAATAGTTTCTGAATCAGCCGCATTTCCCCATAGCAAAATCCCATAAGACATTATGCTATGGAAATAACTAAAATAAACTAATCTAGCTGTCTCGACACTAGTGAGACCTCTAATCTGTTTTACAGCATAGACTGCAGAACTTAGTCTGCTTGCTAATTGGGATATATGGAGGCCCCACTGGAGCTTTGCGTCAAGAGTGATGCCAAGAAAAACAGTGGATACAACAGGGTTCAATTCCTCCCCATTTAAAAACACATTGGTATTCAGATTTTTAACATTCCTTGTTGTAAATTTAACACAATTAGTTTTATTTCCGTTCAGATGCAGATTATTAACGTTAAACCAATGCACTAATTTTGATATAGCATTATTCACTTCGTCACTTTTAAATGATTGACGTTTACGTTTAAAAATCAAGGAAGTATCATAAGCAAATAATACTCATCATCATGACTATCCCCTACAAGGTGAGGTAAGTCATTAATATACACCAGAAACAGGAATGGGCCGATAATCGAGTCCTGAGGAACACCCATTAGTATAGGTGACCCGGAAGAACTTTTACCATTGATAATAACCTTCTGCTTTCTATTACTTAAATATGAAATAATAAGTTTAAGCGCTGTGTTCTTGACACCATAGTACTGTAGCTTCCTGATTAATGTCTCATGGTGAACACAGTCGAAGGCCTTGGAAAGTGTCACAATATATACCCAAAGCATCCTGTGAATTCTCCCATCCACAAAAAATATGTTTAATAAGCTCAACTCAAGCGTCAATTGTCGAGCGACCCCTTGTAAAACCGAATTGATTTTTATGTAGCAATTTATTAATATTAAAGAAACTTAACATCTGATCTAAAATAATTTTTTCACAAATTTTACCTAATGTTGGTAGTACAGAAATTGGTTTTAAATTGGCGGGGTCTAATGTACTACCAGATTTAAATATAGGTATGACTTTACTATTTATTTTTTATTAAATCAGGAAACACACGCTTATATTAAATATAGTGGCTAGATAAGGTGCTGACATATCTATTATAGATAAAATAACTTTAACGGAAATCTCCCATAAGTTTGCCGTTTTCTTAACATCAATAGTTTTAAAATATTTAACGATATCTTTTGGCAGTACTCTATGGAATTTAAAAGTATTTGAACAAGCCTTTACATTTTGTTTGAGCAATGATTCGGCGACAGTAGGAGAAGAATTGCATGATTTTGTTGTCAAAAAAGGAACATCAGTAAAATGTTTCTCAAAAGCCATAGCATCTTCTTGATCAGTTGAAAATCCGAGTTGCGCGGTTTGACCTTGCCCGTTTCACTATTTATTATTCTCCAGGTCATTTTAATTTTGTTGGATGCAGTTTTAATTTTGTTGCTTAAATGTAAAGCCTTTTTAAACACTTTTTTAAATATTTTAGAATATGTTTTTATATAATCTCTAAATATAACGCTACTATTATATGATCTTTCATCATAAAGCTCGTATAACCTTCGCCCACTTTTATAAATTCCTACTGTCGCCCATTCATTAAATGATTTGCGACTATTAAAAGAGGAAGTTTTAGAAGTAAATATTCTACTAAATTCACAACCTATAATTTCAAATAATGTAGCATACAAATAATTAGCACTATTTTTAAACGAAAGTGATGGAAGTATTTTTATTATATTACTTCTAAACTTCTCCAAGCGATGTTCATTTATTGGAACAAACACAACTTTCTTATTTTTCTGTTTTTTGTGTATGTAAGGTAGTGATACTAACTGTCCACAGTGATCTGAACTTAAATTTTGAATAATTGATTTATGCAAGGGCTTAACATCTATAAAAATGTTATCTATACAGGTCGCACTAGGCCCAGCAATACGTGTTGGTTCTAAGAATAAATTTACAAGATTATACGATTTAAACAATGAGCGAAACTTAATACTAATGGAAGAAGTTTCAAGGAGATTGATATTAAAGTCTCCACAGATTACAACAGACTTGTTCTGTTTATTAAGATTGAGTAAAACTTCTTCCACAATCCTTTCAAAATGGTCATAAGTAGCACATGGGGGTCTGTAAACACTGACAACAATGAGGTGCTCGAGCTCGACACAAGCCATTTCTACAGTTCGTTCAACAGAGAGGCTCACAATATCCTTACGTTCTTTATATAATAATGATTTATCTGCTAATATTAAGGAGCCACCACGTAAACTTTTTTCTCTATTGAAGGAACTGACCACCTGGTGATTTCTGAAATTAAACATGAAATTATAATATTTTAGCCAATGTTCAGTAATACAAAGGATGTGTTGTGTATTTTGATGCACCAGGTTGATACAGTTTTCATTATTGCTATTTTGTGAAATTGCATAATTATGTATCGGTAAGTTGTATTTTAAGCTATTTAAATTATCTTTTCTACAGATTACCTCTATTGTCTTATTATCTAATTTAAATTACTTGGAACTGGTTCCAAATCAAATGTAAAATTATTTTGTTCCTCAAAAGAAGCAGGTGTCAAGGTAGCCAAATCATTGGCTGAGTTAAAATACGAGTATAAATAATAAGATAGCGTATTTGCTACCAGTCTTAAACTATACTTTCATAGGTAATACCTATCTATCTCTTGTCAAAAACTTCTTAATTTAATTTTTTAAGTCAATTAAATGAAATTTATAATTATTACAATTATATGTCAGTTTTACATTATTGTTGCGCGCCACTATTAATGTCTTGTACATGGCAACACTAGTTACACTAGCGCTCTCTAGTATCGAGTAGCAGAACTAGGAGAGTCAAGATCCTTCTAGAAATTTCGGGACCAATATGTATTCGAACATTCTAGATGTCACTACAGTAGAAGGTTCTGGAAACTATCTGAGGTCCTATATAAGGCCGGTATAGACCACGACCAAGGCAGTATTGAATTGGCGATACAAGAGAATAATTCGAAGCGAAATAACTGCGAACTAAAGTGATTGTTTTTGTTTTATTATTAGTGTGGGTTTAGATTTTAATTAATGTTGTGTAATTAAAGTGTCAATTTTGGTAATTCAATCGGCAGTTTTTAATTGTCTCGAACCCCAAGCTCGTAACAATTGGTGTCAGAAGTGGGATTAAATATGCCGATTTTACTTAAAGATGACACGGAGGGTATCCGTACCCGAAGTCAACGCCAACAGGAGACGGACCAGAGACGATTTCGTTGTGCAACGAAGGAGGGCCAGCTGCTGACCACGGAGGACGGCCCGTCAGCAGCTCCTGCATCTGCAGCACCTGACTTAGGTGCTCTGATGATGATGCTGCAGGATCAGGCTCGCCGATAGGAAGAACAGGCCCGTCGACAGGAAGAACAGGCCCACAGACAGGAGGAACAGGCCCGCCGACAGGAGTAACAGACCCGTCGGTTGGAAGAGCAGCTGCAGCGCGGTATGGAAGAACAGATGCTCCTCAGGAAGGACCTTCACGCTACCTTCGGGTAAGAGATAAAGGAGTTGAAGGATAGGGTTGCTCAACATGATAACCGCCTGTCGAAAGCTGAAACCCGAATCGACCAAGTGACCAATCGGGTTGACAACGTGATGGTTGACGTGAAAAAAACGCTGGACAACCTCAAAATTGGGCATGGAGTTACAGCTCCAGTAGTAGCTACAACACCTTCGCTACGTGGATTCAAAGTGCCGCCGTTTGACGGGACTTCTTCCTGGTCGGCCTACAAAATCCAATTCAAGGCTGTCATGAAGGCGAACGTCTGGAATAAAAGTCAGGCCATGACTGCTCTCACCCTAGGTCTGCGCGACCTGGCCTTAACTGTTCTGGAAGCTCTCTGTAAGGAAGTGACTTACGAGCAGCTCCTTGAGGCATTGGAGGCGAGATATGGCAACGCTCACCTGGAACACGTCTTTCGTGCGCAGCTCAAAGATCGCGTGCAACGCAGTAACGAAAACCTGCAACATTGGGCCCTTGAGGTAGAGAAGCTGGTTCGAAAATCATACCAGTCTGTAACTGCGCTCATTGTAGGGAACCTGGTGCAGACATTCATCGACGGTATCCGCGACCTTGAAGTTAGAGCTGCTGTGAGGCTCGGGCACCACGAGACGCCGTGCGGCAGGATCATCGTTCCCATCGCGTCAGGGAGGTTGCAGCAGCTACAGTTCGCGACCGCAATAAATGATACAGCCCTAGGTGCTACGGCTGTGGGCAAAAGGGGCCATCTTCGATCCAGCTGCCCTAAGCGAACTGTAAAAAGGGAAGGTGATCGATCTCGAGAGGGTAGTGCGGCTAACAGCACCGCCCAGCAGCAGCAGGGAAACTGGCTGGTACTGGCTGATGTTAAAAGAGCCCCAAGGATTTCGGTCTCACAAACCCATGATGGTAACAGCCTAATCATCAAGGGCGAGGTCAACAGAACGCCGTGTAAACTGACCATAGACACTGGAGCCTCTCGCACGGTTGTGAGTTCCCAACTTATAAGTCAGTTCCTTGGGGACTCCGCATACAACCGAAAACGCATTAATTTGGTGACAGCCACTGGTCAGCGCATACCCATCCGTGGAGAGAAGGAGATGGAGTTGAAACTAGGCAGCATGATCTACCTGCATAATGTCATCGTGGCTGATATAATGGACGACTGCATCCTGGGCCGAGACTTTATGAGGAAGAATTGTTGTGAGATCGACGTAAAGCAAGGTGTTTTGAAATGTGGACAAAAGGAACTTTTTGTGGAAGGGGCGTTACCAGGGAATGCCTTAAGAAGATTGTTCTTCTGCCGAGATCGGAAACGATTGTGCCAGTTAGTCTTCCTCGGAATCCTGGGCAAGCTCATCGTAGTGTACTCGTGGAAAGGGTAGACAATGACCTTCCATGGAAAGTGGTTCGAACCTTGGTCAGATCCACCGACATCTCAGGAGTACGTGTGTTGAACCTTTGTGATAAGGAACAGATTATAGAAAAAGGCACATTGGTTGGTACTAGTGAGGAAGTGGATTGGCTGCGTCGGTGCGAATATCTATCGACTGGGACCCCCAGCAAGGATGGACAAACGAGAGTGACCACACTTTTAGAAGACTGTCGCAGCGTTCTCTCCCCGAATGAAATGATCAAGGCGAAGAAGTTGTTACTCAA
Source organism: Parnassius mnemosyne (assembly GCA_963668995.1). Lineage (NCBI taxonomy): Eukaryota > Metazoa > Arthropoda > Insecta > Lepidoptera > Papilionidae > Parnassius > Parnassius mnemosyne. The sequence continues at coordinate 494,901 of CAVLGL010000035.1, read as the reverse complement.
GTACGCCAATGTTTTCTCGTCAAACGAAGCTGACATAGAAAAGACTGGCTTAGTTCAACACAAAATAAACACAGGACAAGAATTGCCTATTCGTCAGCGGCCAAGAAGATTGCCTGTAGCACGTGAAAAGGAAATGGAAACCATGATTGACGGAATGGTGAAGGATGGTGTTATTGAACCTTCATCTAGTCCACGGTGTTCACCTGTGGTGCTGGTAAAGAAGAAGGACGGCAGCATGCGGTTTTGTGTTGACTACCGCTGCCTGAACGACGTTACGAAGAACGACAGCTATCCCTTGCCAAGAATTGATGACACGCTGGACATGCTTACAGTCGAAAAGTGGTTTAGTACGCTGGACCTTAAAAGTGACTACTGGCAGGTTGAAATTGACCCTAAGGATAAGTAGAAAACTGCATTCTCCACAGAAAAGGGTCTGTGGCAATTTAAAGTCATGCCGTTTGGATTGTGCAATGCTCCAGCAATGTTTGTAAGGTTGATGGAGCTTGTACTTACCGGGCTAATTGGAGATGCCTGTCTGATCTACTTGGATGACAACATCATCGTAGGCCGTACGTTTGAGGAACACCTTCAAAACCTGGAACGCGTGCTCATGAAAATCCAGAGTGCTAACCTCAAGTTGAGTCCGAAGAAGTGCTCACTATTCAAACGGCAAGTTAGCTTTTTGGGGTATGTAGTGTCGGAAGAAGGTATCCGCACGGATCACGAGAAAATTGCCGCTGTCAAGGATTGACCGGTTCCAAAAGACAAGACACAGGTCCGAACATTTTTGGGTTTGTGCTCTTATTATCGGCGATTTGTGAAGAACTTTGCAGATATAGCCAAACCTCTGCAACAAACTAACCGAAGAGAAGCGACATTTCTGCTGGGACGGAAGTTGCGATATTGCATTCCAGGAGCTCAAGAACCGTCTGTGCAAAACACCTATCTTGGGGTACCCTGATGCGGGCAAGGAATTTATAGTTGACACAGACGCAAGTGATATAGGACTTGGCGGTGTGTTGTCTCAACGGAATGGTGATCAAGAGATTGCGATAGCGTACTTCAGCAAGTCGTTGTCAAAGCCGGAAAGGAACTATTATGTCACAAGACGGGAATTGCTTGCTGTGGTAAAGTCCTTTTAGCATTTTAGCAAATATCTTCTGGGGCGGAAATTCCACTTACGAACCATGCTGCACTGAAATGGCTATTGCAGTTCAAAAATCCGAAAGGACAAGTTGCGAGATGGATTGAACTACTGCAGGAATACGACTTTGTGATCGAAAATCGCAGCGGAAAATCTCATGGCAATGCAGATGCATTGTCAAGAAGACCTTGCCCTGAAGCTTGCAAGCATTGTACTAGGCAAGAGGGTAAGGAAGTGAGGATACTCAGGACAGACCAGCTCAGCAATGAGTGGAAGGACAGCCTACAACATACACAGCAGGAAGATTCGGACATTAAGCCGATTCTGGAATGGATGAAGGCCAGTGCTCCTAAGCGCAAGTGGAGCGACGTCTCAGCAATGAGTTCGACCACGAAAAGCTATTGGGCCCAATGGGACTGCTTGCTGATTCAGGATGGAGTCCTGTGCCGTAAATGGTAAAATGGTTGAGGAGACAGGTGTCATTCGCAAATGGTTGTCCCTAAGGCTAAAGTACCGGATGTTCTACAGCTGTACCATAGTGGTTGTTCAGGAGGCGACCTCAGTTAAACGAACTCTACTGAAGATCCGAGAACGGTTTTACTGGGTCCACTGTCGTGACGATGTCGAGGACTGGTGCCGCAAATGTACAAGTTGTGCGGCTGTAAAGGGACCTCAAATTCGTAGTAGAGGCGCATTGAAATTGTACAATGTTGGTGCACCATGAGAGAGGATAGCCATTGACGTTGCGGGGCCGTTTCCGGAAAGTGAAAGTGGTAACAAGTATTTCATGGTTCGCCATTCCAAATCAAGAAGCTTCAACCGTTGCAGATAAACTAGTTCATGAAGTCTTTTGTCGTTTTGGAGTACCTTTCGAGATTCACAGGAAGGAATTTTGAGTCTCAAATATTCCAGGAAACTTGCCGAGCTATGGGTACTCATAAAACACGAACAACTTCTTACCACCCACAATCTGATGGAATGGTAGAACGATTTAATCAGACATTGGAGAGGTACCTAGCAAAAGTTGTGGAAAAACGGCAACGAGACTGGGACAGGCACATGCAACCGTTTTTGTTGTCATATCGAAGCGCTGTTCACGAAAGTTCGTCAGTGACACCAGCTTTCGCAAACTTTGGGAGAGAATTACGGCTGCCTGCAGACCTGATCACCGGAATACCACCTGAGGCCTCACGCAGTATAACCGATTATGCAAATGACTTGCGGAACAAAATGAATGACAATTATGAGTACGTCAGACATCCGGGCCAGCAAACGTCTGAGAAGATGAAAACAGGGTCTGACCGCAAAATGAAAAACAAGGGGTTTGACGAAGGTTCACTAGTGTGGTTACACAATCCAGTTCACAGCAAAGGGAAATCTCCTAAGCTTCAAGCTAAATGGGACGGACCGTACCGGATTGTGACAAGGGTCAATGACGTAACCTACCGGATACAGAAAGGTGCCAGAGGTATTTTTTTTTATAGGAGAGGGGGCAAACGAGCATGCGGCTCACCTGATGGTAAGTGACTACCGCCGCCCATGAACAACTGCAACACCAGGGGAATCGCAGATGCGTTGCCGGCCTTTTAAAAAGGAGTACGCTCTTTTCTTGAAGGTCCCTAAGTCGTATCGGTCCGGAAAAATCGCTGATGGTAATCGATTCCACAAGGAGGTCGTGCGAGGAAGAAAACATCTTCTAAATCGCACAGTGGTGGACCGCCAATCATCCAGATGGTGTGGATGGTATCGGGAGTTCTGCCGCGATGTGCGTTCGTGAAATTTGGCGGCTGGGATTAATCCGAACAATTCCTCAGAGCACTCCCCATGGTAGATGCGAAAGAAAATGCAAAGGGATGCAACATCTCTTCGCAGTGCCAACGAATCGAGCCGATCGGAAAGGGCTCGGTCGTCGACAATTCGAGCCGCTCTGCGTTGGATGCGGTCAAGTGGAAGGAGCTGGCACTGGGGAGCCCCTGCCCAGAGATGGGAACAGTATTTCATGTGAGGCCGAACTTGCGCCTTGTAAAGTAGCAGGCGGTGTGCCGGCATGAAATACTGTCCCGCTCTGCTGAGCACGCCAAGCTTTTTAGAGGCCATTTTGGCCTTCCCTTCCAAGTGACCACGAAACTGCACGTCACTCGATATGTCGACTCCGAGGATACCGATACTGGCTGAGGCAAGAAGGGGAGTGCCTTGAAACTGAGGAGATACGACAAAGGGGTTCTTTTTAGCGGTAAACGCGCAAACTTGTGTCTTCTGAGGATTAAATTGGATTAGATTTAGTCGCCCCCAATCCGAGACTTTGTTCAGCAAAGACTCGACTTCAGACACAAGTTTGTTCCGGTACTCAGCGACGTTTTCCCGAGAAATATTGGCACGGCCGGTGTATAGAGCATCACCAGTGCTGTCATCCGCATAGCAATGAATGTTACCAGTTAGCAGCATATCATTGATATGCAGAAGAAACAGCGTTGGTGATAGCACACAGCCTTGTGGAACACCAGCGTTAATAGGCTTGTAGTCAGAGCATGCACCGTCTACAACGACCTTGATGCTCCGATCTGCAAGGAAGCTGGTGATCCAATTGCACAATTTCTCGGGAAGCCCATAGGAAGGGAGCTTCGAAAGAAGCGCTTTGTGCCAAACCCGATCGAAGGCCTTCGCAATGTCCAGACTAACGGCCAACGCCTCCCCCTTGGACTCTACTGCCTCCGCCCATCTATGGGTCAGGTAGACCAGAAGATCACCAGCTGATCGACCCCGACGAAAACCGTTTTGGCGGTCACTAATCAGCTGGTGATCCTCAAGGTGCCGGATGAGCTGGCAGTTAATAATGGATTCCATTATTTTGGAGAACAAGGAGGTGATCGCGATAGGCCTATAGTTGGATGGGTCTGAGCGGTCGCCTTTTTTAGGGATCGGGTGGACAAAAGCTGTCTTCCATGAATTCGGGACTACGCCTTGGGAGTAGGAGTACCGGAAAAGACGCGTTAGGACCAGTGCCAACTCCGGAGCACACGTCCTCAGCACAATTGGGGGGATTCCGTCAGGCCCACTCGACTTCTGGATGTCCAGGGAGAGCAATGCTTTGCGAACTGAGCGTTGTGAGAACAGCACATCCGGCATGGAGCACTCACACCGCAGGATGGTCGGCGGTGTTTTCCCCCCGTCATCAAGAGTCGAGTTGGACGCAAAAAGGGAGCCTAAAAGGTCGGCTTTGTCTTTTGCGTCATGGGCCAGTGAGTCATCCTCCCTGTGCAGAGATGGTAGTGATGGCTTACAGAAATTCCCTTGGACAGCCTTGGCGAGAGACCAGAATGCACGGGTTCCCGAAGGAAGGCGAACTAGTTTCTCGTCAATTCTGCCTATGTGCTCTGACTTTGCCTTGGCAATAACTCTTTTGAAGGACCTGGAGGCGAAGTTATACTTCTTTTTAAGTGTGCTGGTATTTACATCCCGAGTCGCCGAAGCCGCAGCCCAGGCTTGATAACACTCCTGCTTACTGCGTAATGCAGTCTTACAGGAGCGACCAAACCAAGGCTGAGATCTGCCTCCGATGGGTACCACAGATGATGGAATAAATAGTTCCATTCCCTGTAGCACCACATCAGTGACAGAGTCAGCAACAGCGCTGGGATCATCCGGCGAGAAGCAAATCCGCCCCCATGGGTAGGATGCAAAGAAGGACCGCATCCCGTCCCAATCCGCCGACCTGTAATGCTGCAGTTGCCCCTAGCAGTAATGCTTTTGAGCGGAATTTTGCCCCCCCCCCCCCCCAGAATACGTTGTTTGTACTCTTAAGATCGTCCATGTGGATCGACTGGCGCGTTATTATGGGGCCAATAATGCTCGGGACGAGCATGTCTTAGGAGGCGGCAGTGTTGCGTGCCACTATTAATGTATTGTACATGGCAACACTAGTTACACTAGCGCTCTCTAGTATCGAGTAGCAGAACTAGGAGAGTCAAGATCCTTCTAGAAATTTCGGGACCAATATGTATTATAACATTCTAGATGTCGCTACAGTAGAAGGTTCTGGAAACTATCTGAGGTCCTATATAAGGCCGGTATAGACCACGACCAAGGCAGTATTGAATTGGCGATACAAGAGAATACTTCGAAGCGAAATAACTGCGAACTAAAGTGATTGTGTTTTATTATTAGTGTGGGCTTAGATTGTAATTAGTGTTGTGTAATTGAAGTATCAATTTTGGTAATTCAATCGGCAGTTTTTAATTGTCTCGAACCCCAAGCTCGTAACATTATTATTGCATATTAAATTATTCATTTGGATATTTAAGTCATGTCTTAATTTATTTTCTTTTGGCAGACCCCATAAGTAAGGCAATGTAAACAAAACAATCTTGTGAACATTTAAATTATTTAGAATTTCAATATAATCCAATAATTGTTTTAAATTCACATTGCCTCTTCTCCCAATAAGAAGTATCAATATACTATTAGGACGATGGCTACTTATTAGAATTATATTTATAATTTGGCTAAATGTTGCTCCAAACATACAAAAATTAGTAATTTGGTGTTCCTTTAGACAGTTATTTAATACTAAACCTAAGTTTTTACCTATATCATCACTGTACACAACAATATTATTTTTGCTAACATTTAAATTATTCAAATTATTTATTGATCTGGAACTGTCATGGAGTTTATAAGTAGGTGAGGGGTTCTTTTTGTCCATATTATTAAAACATACTGTCTCTGAAGTAACCGGTAATGAGCGCTGACACTCACACTGATGTTTTACTTATGACTCAAAACGTTCCTCATTATATTTACACAGTGTCACCAGCTCGTCCATGACCAGAATATGTTCCTTTATTTCGTTATGAGCTAATTTATATTTATTTGTCATAACTTGTAGTGCATTACGAAGTGAAGAAATTTCTGAATTAAAATACTCCATGTCAGTCTCATAACTTTTCCTAATGCTATCCACCTCAATTGAATATATTTTGACCTTATTAATTAATTCTTGTTTTTCTTTACATAACTTAACATGATTTTTAATACTTATTTTATTTTTATGTTTTTTGCAGTTTATTAATGTATTTATTAATTGTAATGTATTTCTTTAATTTATTGTTACTGCAAGCGATTCTTCCTGCTGTTCCAAATATGAATGTATCTTCACCTATCAAATCCACTGTTGATGAAGATTTAACTACGAAATCCTTTATAATACAAGTGTAATCGACGGATAACTCTAATCACGGGTATTAGACGGTCAGCTCTGCGTTATTGTGGAGTTTATTCAAGTACAAAGTAGTCATTTATGATAATATATAATCTGAATTTTTTTATAGCATAGGGTGACAATCGAGCACACACTCCACCTGATGTTAAGTGTATACTGTGGCTCATAGACTGTCTGCATTTATCCTCAATTAAGAATTAAAATACAGATGCGTTGTCACCCCTGAAGACTAAGATGGACCGCTTCGTTTCCAGTAAAAAAGGTCTCTGGTTCACTACACTCACCACACGAAACACTGCAGCTGCTATTTTACGCTGGTATTCTGTGAGAGCGTGGTCCTACCCCGGTCGAGACGACCTATTCGTGCTTCGACCATAATACAGCTGCAGCGTCGCTCTACCACGTTAAAACCTTAGGTTAAATTACCTTTAAAGGTTTAATGAGAGTAAAGTTACTTTAATTAACTTCCCTGAAGAAATTCAATTGTTTTTAACGATGTCGCATCAGCTCGCTTCATTAACAGTTATTTTTGGTCAAGCGTGAGACATCCACCATATTTATTTTATTTCTTTCTGATTTCATTTGAAACCATAACGTTCAGTGACTTTTGAAATCTCAGAGAACTTTACAACATGATTACAATATCACACATTGTATTATTGTGAAGAATTTATTGAACATAATACAAACTAGACTAAGCTGTATTGTTTATGACCGTTGTCTGCCTTGATTGACGAATCGTAACAACAAACAAATAGCATTCACGCCGTGGACAGAGAATCCAATAGGCAGCGTGATATATTTTATTTCATTCACAAAACAAAGGACGCATATATATTATTATTATTTAAAATTATTATTATTATATATCACATTAGCCATAGACTTAGAATATACTGGCGTATAGATCAACATATTGTACAAGGGAGAAGAAAATTCCTTATGGCAATAATGCAAGATAGAAAAGGATACTAAATCTCATGACTCTGTAACCGATTTTGAATGACAGATCGGCACAATTCGGCACGCAAGAAATAGCTCCTAGATATATTTTGTAATTTTTTAAAGTGTAATAGTGGTTATTTTTGTAAGTAACTTTTTTCGAAAATGCTTACTTGTTCAGTGAGTGATTGTGGTGTTAATAATAGAAATAATCCAGATAATTGCACATTTCACAGGTAAATTCTCAAGACGTCATCAATGCTATGACGCGTTTATTCTTGGTTATTTATGTTATATACTGTTTCAAATATAGAACGTTTTCAATTATTTTGTTAATTTTGATATTTTACTAAGAAAAAAGTCATGTTGTTGATAATTTGCATGAATTTGGTAAATACATTTTTATGCAAAATATTTTACACGTACGGTAGGGATTGACTCAACTATATCAAAATTGATGTCGATATTTATCTTGAATGTTTATAATGAATCGATAGACTTGCCTACAAAACAAGAAAATAACTCCTCAGCTTGCGTTCTAAAATGTAATTTTATTTTGCCGTTTGTCAAACAGATTCCCTCCGAATTCTATAATTAGAAAAAATGGTTAAGGTTCATTGGATGGGTTGGTTGTAATGCAAAGATGAACTCAACAATTTGCAGCAAACATTTTCTTGAGAAGTAAAAAAGAAAAAGTAGAATAAAAACAATTTTATAAAAAGATATTGTTATAATAAGACTTATACTGTATAATAAGACTTATGGAACTTAACGTTCAAAACTTTTGATAAATATAGATAAAGGTTGAGATTTAGAATCGTTTGGCAGAAGAGGGGGCAAGAGTGAGGGGAGGGGAGGGGGTGAACGTCCCCTTACTCCCGACACCACTCCCATTAAAAGGTAATACACTGTTCTTAAGAAAAATAATAAGACCTAATCCCAAAATGATAATATTTATCGTCTTTGGTACGAGGGGTGAAAAGGGGAGCAGGAGTGTGCTCTATCAGGGAAAGCCCTCTACCCTTTCCTCCTTGCGGAAAAGTATAGTTTATGAGTAATGGTTTTTTTTTAAATCATAACCTCACTTTTTTTTACACAGGAATATATACCCAAAGTTACTTCTATAACGGCTTCGGCGCAGCAGGGAGTACAGCCCCTTTGCCCTTACGTAGCGTAACCTTGCGTTCTATGCCTACGGCTTTACGAAAACACTCTAGGAGTAGGGCAGACAAGACTACGTGGAGTCGGGGCGTGCTAATTCTATTTAATATAAATGTTATAGTTATTATGTAATAACATACTGCTATAATTTTTATTTATTGCTAAATAATATTGAGAATATGAGCTATTTTACCAGGAAGAAGTAAAAATTACTAAAAATGGGTAACAAATTGATGATATATTGATTTAAGTTTTTAAAAGATGGTGTTGTGCCCATTACAAAAATTGGTAGTACCTAGCTGTCATACAAGTGGGTTAAGGGATTTAATACTAAAACCTGAGACTGAATAGTAGCGTATGTTATTTTTACCTATAAATTTGTATATGTAAAAGAAGCGGAACAGCTTACTGCCACGCACATTACTTATTTATCGTTGTTTTTGAGTCATTGGACGAAGAGTGCGCGTGGTACGCACTTTTCGTCAGAAAACAAAGCGTTTAAAATTAAAAGTGGCATATCTGGAACAAATTCTCGAAGAATTGACGGCCATAGCTCTTGTTAACGAAGAGGATGACAATCTACTTAACTCGATCGATCCTGTCAATAAAGATTTCCTTACATTGCCAATCACAGAATGCTTCCCATTAAAGATGTTGCTTTAAGATATTTTGAAATAAGAATACATCATGAAACCACAAAAATTAGCGAGTCCGTCGAAAAAATTAGGAATATTCATACGAAATTAGTTTCATTTTAAGGACAATAACAATTAAATTGAAATTACTAAGACCTATAAGTGTAATTATTACGATTTTCTTGACAAATAAATGTGTTTTAATATTTGTTATTAATATTACTTATTTGTTTTATTAGCTTTAGTTATACTATCCTAATAACATGTTAATAAACTGGCCTAGAATTCCCCTTCGGCCCTTCACAAATAAAATCTCTCTATTTTGTGGGAGGACATTGCCAAAATGGCAGCACTGTGATGCGTGAATGAAACGCAGAATAGTGTTTACGCGATCCCGCCGTCTATTGGATTCTCTGATTTCTCTCTCTACGATTCACGCATTCAGCACGTAGATAGATTCAACACGTAGATAGAGAATTGACTTAAGTCTATGATTCAGCACCAGCACTATGGTTCAGAATGGCGTTCTCACAGACTAGTATATTCTATGGGCGTTCTCAGCGTTCATTTCATTGTTATTTGACAATAATTTGTCAAACATAGAGTAATATATTTGTCAAATCAAATGTCATTCAGGATTCAGGTTTTGGCGGGAACTTGACCGGCGGCGGTTTGCTGCTCCTGTATTATAGTTTAAATAATAGTTTCAAGTGAAATTTGATATGTAAAAGTGGTGCGATTTTATGTATTAACTGTCTACGCATATGAACTATAAGTGGAAACGGTGAAACGGGTGCTCTGATGGTGATGGTTTCTCAAGATAAGCTGTTTGTTTGCATGGGCGCCTTTAAATACCATCGCCAACTGTCAGCTATCTGCTGGTTCAAGTTGCCGTCAAAATCTCCCAAGGGTTGCACAATATGACGCATCAACATATTATGAAGCAGTGAAATTCTATATATTCAAAATAAAAAAGACAAGGCTGTATGGCATAGTCCCTTTGCCTGCTCTCTCGAGCGAATAATAAAAGCAACAAGCAACAACAAATGTCATTCACAATTGTATTATAATCAAATCAAACGCTCATGGATTAATATTTTGTTGTTAGCGTTTTAAATTGTTTAGAATCAACAACTTTGATGTGTTTTGCATAATGAAATAGAGGTTTACTACTCTAACAAAGTAATAATGGCGCAGCGCTTTCCCTCTGGAGCACCTAGCACAGCGCCGCCGCCGCCGGGTCCTATGCAACCTCAGCAACGCTATCCAGGACCTGCACAGCCTCCAGGATCACCAATGCAGCAAAGACCTTATTCCGGCCCTAATTTCCCGGTAAGAAAACTAAGCATAGGTATGATATTTCAATTAATAGATAAAGAAGAATTGTCATCTACCTGTTATTAAAGTTTGTGCTATGTTTTTTATTATTCAAAAATTATACAAGCGGACTTATGCAGATTTATACTAACCTATGCGGCACATTTAACCTCCAAGCAAATAAAGTACAGGATTACAAAATGAATAGTGTCAAAATTCTAGTAGGATTATCAAATATACTACATATTTAAACTCTCACGCCCCTTATCCAAAGTGTTAGGCAAAGACTACAAACTTGCATTTGGCATGATCCTGACAAACCTTTCTTGCTTCTTTCACATCCATAAAACTTATAGAATATGTTATATGTTAGGCACACATAATGTAGGTATTTTATATCTTTAACTTTTTGTAATACAATGTACTCTTTGATTGCCTATAACTGTATTAATTGCTCTTTCCCATGTCAGTAATCCAAATAAATAAAGAAAATCCTAAATCATTGATAATGGCCTGCTACTATAGACTATCTTTTCTGTTGTTGCTAAAAACAGTGACACACATGGAGTTTCCACTGTTGTTTCTTCTCCAGTCAGAAATAAGTTTTCTCTGAAATACTTGTTTAATTTTATGTTACACACTAAAGCCCTGGATTTTTTTACTTTAATTTATCAATTTTCACATGACTTCTATACTTAATATGCAATTACCAATTATTATGTTCTGATTTTTCATTGATGATAATACATACATCCATAAACACTCACACTGTCACCCAGAGGGGTAGGCAGAGACTACGGACTTCCATTTGGCACAATCCTGACACAAGTCTCTTGCCTCCTTCACATTCATATATCTAAGCATATATGCTCGTCAATTAAGGGTACTCCTAATCTGGCCCATTTTCAATATATCACCAATTTGGTTGATAAACCTTCATCTAGGGTGTCCCTTCCCAACTCTACCATTTACATCTTTAATATAGATTTTCTTTGTCACTCTTTCCTCTTTCATTCTTTCTAGGTGACCAAACCACAACATCATCTTGCAAACCACACTTTTCTCTTATCACACAATTTCTCACCATGTCATTCAGATTCACTCCTAACATACTCCTTAATGACCTCATTTCTACAGAATTTATTTTAATCTCGTGCTTCTTCTGTCACACCCAACTTTCACTACCATACCTTAAAGTAGGGACTGAATTGTCATACATGCCTTTTGTGACACATTCTGACTTTCCACAAAAGAGCGTAGAGCCCCATTCACTCTATTTCCTGTGTTCACTCGTGGTTCCATATCCTCATAATAATATCTACCATCCCTACTAAATATACATCCCAAATTCACAAACACATCCACTTGTTCAATCAACACCCCTTCTTTTATTACGTTACATATTGTCTTACTTTCTTCTCTTTCCAAAACCATTATTCCTTCATTTTCATTCCCTTTTCTTTTAAAGACCTGTTCATTAATGTAACCATCATTTGGAATTCGCCTGCCGACAATGCAAATATGACTTGATCATCGGCTTAGAAAAGGCATTTGACAGTTAACCCATTCTTATCCCACATTCCTCAACTTTCAATGTTTCCAAATAATACATTCTAGTAAAAGTCTAGTTCCTTTTCCTATAATGAAAATGGAAGTTTACACTGAAAATAACCAATATTATTTGTTTCACCCTTATACTCTAAATACTCTAATAAAAATTGTATGGATTTAAATTTATTGAGGTAATATACATAGTAGAGCCATGCTTCAGCATTATTATGGTTGTAGTAAAAATGGATTGCCAGACCTGGGTAAGACCACACACACAGTATACTCACTTAAAATAGCAGCTTAATGCTGCTGTTTCATATTGTGAGTGTAAAGAAACAGAGACCCTTTTACTGGAAACAAGGCATTCCAACTCATTCCTCAGGAGTGACAACGCATCTGCATTTTGATTTTTAATTGAGGATATATTATTTAGATGTCTATGGGTCATAGCATTCACTTACCATCAGGTTGTCTGTGTGCTTGTTTGTCAACCTTATTCTATAAGTCTTAGTCTTATCCGACACTATTCTGATGATATCCAGGACGTCAGTCTGAGCGAGATTAGAATGGCTCTCCAGCACTTTAAAAATGGCAAGGCTCTAGGCAAGTTTGGAATTACAGTGGAGCTTCTGAAAGTGGGTGGGAAACCGGTACTTGAAGTCCTTCAGAAGCTCTTTAATTCCATTCTCCATGATGGCATTACACCAGAGGTGTGGAGCAGAAGTGTGGTGGTCTTGTTCTTCAAGAAAGGTGACAAAGCTCTAAAACGCTCTAAAACTAAGAACTACAGACCGATTTCCCTTCTGAGCCGCGCCTACGTGCTGTTTACGAGAGTTATTACGAATCGTCTCGTGCGCAGACTTAACGACTTAAAGCCTCACAAACAAGCCGGTTTCCAATAAGATAATTTAAAATTTTGTACAGCCGACTTCAATATAAGTTATTTAAGAATAACTCAATAACTATTGGTCTGACCTTGATCAAATTCAAATTTATATGGGACCACACGAGAACTATCAGCTTTCATATAAAAAAAGAATCATCGAAATCAGTTCACCCAGTACAGAGTTATGAGGTAACAAACATAAAAAAAAACATACAGTCGAATTGAGTACCATCTCCTTTTTGGAAGAAAAGGCTTTAGCACCATAGACCATATACATACCCTTCGGCAAATTGTACAGAAGTCCGAGGAGTACAATTTGCCACTATGTTTGGCATATGTGGACTATGAGAAAGACTTTGATTCTGTCGAAATTTGGGTGGTGCTGCAGTCCCTTCAGCGGTGCCAAGTTGACTGGTCGGTATATCGAAGTGCTGAAGTGCTTGTACAGTAGGGCTACCATGGCTATCCCAGTACAGAACCAGAATACGAAACCTTTCCAATTGCAGAGAGGTGTAAGACAGGGTGACCTTATATCCCCGAAACTCTTCACCGCTGCATTCGAAGACGTTTTCAAGCTTCTGGACTGGAAAGGATACAGTATTAACATCAATGGCGAGTACATTACTCACCTTCGATTTGACGACGATATAGTCCTAAGCACTACGCTCAATGGCCTTAACAGTGTTTCCCAACGGATAGGTCTTAAGATGAACATGGACAAAACAAAGATCATGTTTAATGTCACACCTATGCCGGTAGTTGTTGGGAGCACTAAGCTCGAAGTTATTGAAGAGTATGTTTACCTGGGACAAATAGTCCGACCAGGTAAGTCCAACTTCGACCAAGAGGTCAATCGACGGATGCAACTCGGTTCGGCAGCACTTGGGAAATTACGACACATCTTCTTATCAGGTATTCTTCAAAACTTGAAAATGAGACTGTACAACCAGTGCGTGTTGCCAGTGATGACCTATGGAACTGAGACATGGTCCTTCACTGCTGGCTGGATGAGCAAGGTCAAGGTTGCTCAGCGAGCTATGGAGAGGGCTATGCTCGGAGATTCTGTGCGTGATAAACTTATAAATTTGGATATCCACAATAGAATTATTTGTTACAGCAGCCTCCGCCTGCTGTAACAAATCCTCCGTAGCTTCGGCTTGTTGGTCGCCTTCGGCCTTGGTGATCTTTTTCGGAAAGAATCGACGTCCCTACTGACGACAATGACATTACAAAATGGCGTCAGTTTTATTGTAGGATTAGACATAAACAATGCAAGAATAATTGATTTTCAATAACTTTTTTCTCAAAAATTACGCGTTTCCGCATGTTGTAACTTTGTGTGTGTGCTTGTAATAGTGTAACTTTTCTGTAAAAATACGTATCAACCCCCAACTCGACGGGAGTCAATGAAAAGCTAAGCCCTTTTTATTTTTACATGAAGTTCCATTACAATTGGTGCAATCATTCTGAAGATTAGTGCTCATAGGCAGACAGACAAAATTTCTCTAACGCCTAAAGTGAATTTTATTCTGCACAAGCGATTGGGTGGTTATACCCGAAATATCCTCAATTTCACCTTGTCACTATCGATATAACGCTCCGCTAGTGACGTAACCTCTCGCTAATCTTCTTTACATTTGAAGTTAACGAAAAGATAGAATGCAATGCCTTGACAGTTATCTAGGGTGTATTTTATCGGAAAAACTTGGAGAATAAAAAAACTAAAAATTTAAAATAGATGGTGAAAGTAGTTTGTTCCGTCAGCAGCAGCAGCGGGCGGCTCTGGCGGGGGTGCCGGGCGGGCCGGGTGCAGGGGGCCCGGGTGCGGGGGGCGCGGGCGGGGGCGGGCGCGCGTTCGGCGGGGGGCCGCGCGCGCCCGCGCCGCCCGCCGCCAAGCGCGCGCCCGACACGCGCGCGCCGCTGCCGCCGCAGCACAAGCCGCAGCTCTACGCACAGTACGTCCCCGTCCCCGTCCCATACTCTACCTTTTTATACAACAACACTCAAACTACCACATAGTCTAGTTTAGATCTATGTTTATCCTCAATTAAGAATCAACCTACCAAATTTTCTAGAAGGCTTTCCATTTTAGTTCTCAGGGACTAAACTGTAATGCCTTCTTTCCGGTAAAAAGCGTCTCCGGTCCTCTACACTCACTATACAATACACAGCAGCATTCAGCAACACTAATGGGTCACCTCGATCGGGGTAAGACCACAATCTTACAGAATACCAGCGTAAATTAGAAGTTATGTTTTGTACACTCAACAAGTTGAGAAACGAAAATCTTTTTTGCTGGAAACATGGAATTCCATCTTAGTCCTTATAAATAACAATGCATATGCATTTGGATTCTTAATCAAGGATAATCATCTATGGGAAACAGCATCCACTTACAATCAAGTGAAATGTGTGTCAATCTTTTTAGAAATATACTTATCTAAATTACTGCCACTACTCATACAATGGACTTTTGTTATTGTATTTGTTATATATGAATCATCATCATCATCATCATCATGATATATATTTGTGGAAGTATATCTACAAAATCTGCACGTATCCACTACATGAGTAGTATGAACTACACATCAACAAAATTGTTGGTGCTTGAATCTGGTTGCATTGTGTTTCTGTCTCACACTGATATCCTAACCTACTATCAATCTTAAGGCGAGGAATTCCTAAAATAAAAATATTTTAGCGCTCCCTTCTATGCATGCATACAGGGTATTTTTGAAACGCTCCCGAAAACGAAGACAGACGACAATACCAACTAAACCTTTGATACTTAACTTTTTTTTTTTATAGGATAAGGGTGACAAACGAGCACACAGTCCACCTGATGGTAAGAGGTTGCTGCGGCCCATAGACATCTACATCTATCCTCTGTTAAAAATCAAAATGTAGATGCGTTGTCACCCGTGAGGACTAAGATGGAATGCCTCATTTCCAGTAAAAAGGGCCTCCGGCCACCTGCACTCACCAAGCGAAACGCAGAGATAAACCTCTACTTCACGCTGGTTTTCTGTGAGGTCGTGGTACTACCCCGGTTCGAGCCGGCCCATCCGTGCGACAGCAAAAGCTGCCGCGTAGCTCTACCACTGTTAAACTTATCTTCACGCACAATCCCTGACGGGGTAGCCAGAGAGAACAGATCGCCAAGTGTCACGATCCTTACAAACCTCTTTCGCTTCTTTCAGATTCATTATCTTCTTCATGCATGCACGTCTAGGTATCCGAGTACTTTTGACCCTACCCTCTTCGAGCAATTTGCTCACATGGCCTTCGAAAGTTAGTCTCGGTCTACCTCGACACCTTTTAATATTAACTTTCGCGCTATATATTTTCTTCACCATTCGGTCTTCACTCATTCGCTCAACGTGCCCAAACCACCGAAGCACGCCCTTATCAATTTTTGTGATAAGGTCATCTTTCAAACCTGCCATATTGCGAATCTCTTCGTTTCGCTTTCGGTCGGCCATGGTAACGCCGCACATTTTACGAAGAGATCGCATCTCCACTGCATTCAACTTACTTTTATGCTTCTTCTGGCATACCCAGGTTTCGCTGCCATATAACAAAGTCGGTACCAACACTGCGTTATGTATTGCAAGGCGTGCACTCTTCGCTAGGCCTTGCCTTTTGACTAACGCAGTCAGGGCACCATTGACTTTGTTCCCGGCAGCGACACGCCTGTCCACATCTAAATCACATCTTCCATCCCGGCTAAAAGCACTCCCCAAGTATACAATTTCATTTACCTGTTCTAGACATTCCTGATTTACCCATGTTTCACACTTCGTTCTCTCTTCGTCCCTTTCAAATACCAGAACCTTAGTTTTATTAGCATTCAAACGGAGACCTTTAATTTCACATTCCTCTTTCATACACGTGACTAATGCCTGCAGTTCTGCCTCTGATGGTGCAATAAGCACTGCATCATCAGCATACAGCAGACAATTTACTTTAATGTCACCCAATTTCACACCCAAACAACTATCTTTCAGCTTCTGTAAACAGCTGTCGAGATACAGTATGAACAGCCAGGAAGACATGACACAACCCTGCTTTACGCCCGTTTGGACGTTAAACATGGGTGACAGGTCTTGTCCTACCTTACAGGCTTTACAGTCACAGTAAAGAGACTGCACAGCCCTTAGCAATCGACCATCCACACCATACCCCGGCAACAGTTCCCACATTTTCTTCCTTACAACCTTATCAAATGCTTTCTCAAGATCCACAAAAGCACAGAAAATCTTCTGGTTAGCAGCCAGAAGCTTCTCCGTGATCATGCGGAGAGAAAACATTTGATCCGTGCATCCTCTTCCAGGTCTAAATCCGCATTGTGCCTCCCATAGAAATCTTTCCGATTTCTCTTGCATCCTACGTGTCAAAACCTTCGAGTAAACCTTACTTGCTAAACTGGTCAAGCTGATTGCCCGATAGCACCCGCAGTCAAAATGTGAACCTTTACCTTTATATAAAGGCACAATGACTGCGGATCGCCAATCATCCGGGACATCCCCCGTCCGCCAGCACAAATTGCACAGCAGATGAAAGCTGTCCCAGACGCGAGGCCCACCATACTTGACCATTTCAGCAGTAACTCTGTCTAGTCCCGCAGCCTTACCACATTTCAAACTTCGAATCGCACGTTCAATCTCTTTCATCCTGATGACCTCAGTGTCATCGAGGTCCGGGTCTGGCGTACCAGTCACGGCGTCATCCCCGGATCCCTCACTAAGATCATCACACGCATACATTTCTCTATAAAATTCGCTCCATCGCTGCATGACGTCCGATTTTTCTGAGAGGACGTCATTAGTTCTCGAAAGCACTTTGTTCATTCTTAAGGCCGTCGCACCACTTCGGGTCCTTCCAACCTCTTTCCAGAAGAGTTTGGAGTTCTCCTTAAAGTTGTGCGACAACCTTTCATCCGCTTCCATTCTACACCTTTCACGCACTTCCTCAATCAGTGCTTTCGTGTGAACTTTCTGCAGCCTATATCTTTCTTTCATCTTCTCTCTCATATCCTTATCATTACTAGAGGCCAAGTAGTCTAACCATGCTTTCTTCTTCTTCTTTACAGCTTCTTTCACTTCATCATTCCACCATGCATCTCTTCTTTTACTACTGCCTCTTTTTATTGTTCCGCACACTTCTTCCGCTGCACTTACCATTCCATCCCTAAGGTTCTGCCAAGTTCTTTCTACACATTCTTTTCTGCCATCGATGGTGTCAAGCTTTTCGGCTACCCTCGCATGATATTTGTCCCTAGTATCCGCTTCCTGAAGCTTCCAGCTTCGGATGCGACAGACCGACTGTGGTTCTGTTACTGCCGTCCGGTAGCGCCAACCCGCGAACAGACCCCTAAATCTAGTAATCACTAGATAGTGATCCGTTCCCAGGTCAGCACCCCTGAACACTCGCGTATCCATCACCTGTTTTCGCAGTCGGTCATCCACCAGGAACAAATCAATCATACTTCTCTCATTCTTTCGTTCTCTAGTATACATATGAATTTTCTTGTGATTAAACATAGTGTTTGTCACAAGAAGACCCTTTTCCTTGCACACCGCCAGTATAAGCTTGCCAGCATCATTAACCCTTTTATCGCCAAACTTTCCAAGTACCGACTCGTACCCTGGTCGAGCGGTACCAACCCATCCATTCAAATCACCACATACAACAATTCTTTCGTTTCCCCTAGCCAAATCTAGAACTTCTCTTACATTCTCCCAAAACTCCTCCAGATCAGCCCTGGACGACGAAGCTACCGGCGCATAAACAGCCAAAAGGAATAACTTCGTCAGTCCCAATTTAAAGCGAACCCAGAGAAGTCTTGAGTTCACAACCTTATATTCAGTCATAACATCGACCAACCGAGAAGACAGCAGCACCCCCACTCCCTGGCAGGCGTTCTCGCTCTCCGGGACTCCTGACCATAGAGCTAACGCCCCGCCAGGGAGCTCTTCAGTACCACTGCCCTTCCGTTTGGTCTCCGACATACACACGACATCTAATTCTCTTTCTTTCATTATTTCGATCAACTCATTCGTCTTGTCTCTCATGCCTCCTCTAACATTCCACGTGCCAACTCTGCACTCTGTCCTCCACCTTCCGCCGTGTCGGGCTGTGCGTGACGGGTGGCGGTCCCCATCGCCGCTTTGCACGCTGCATTCCACACCAACGGGGACGAGCTGGTGTGCGTCGCCTTGGGGGGACGCCCTAACCCTCGTTGGCATGGGTGCGCAGCTAGTAGAATTGCAGCCCTGAAAAGGGCTGGCAGGGGTCGCGACGAGCACGCTTCTACAATGACCCCTATATATAAACCTTTGATGATAGGTGAAATATAAAATCGATTCTGAGGAAAAAAATATCATCTTTTCACAACGTTTTATTAAATTTATTCATGCTCCATCATGTTAGTAAAGCTAAATGAAACGATAATTTCATAAAAAAAATCATGAAAATACTGAAACATAAAATCAGCAGTGATATTACTGAATTGCAATCAGCTGGCTAGAGGTCAATGTACGCGCGAACGCTGAAAAAAGAACGCTGGCCTTGAACCTGGACAGTGAGTGATTTATGAGTGACTAGTACGAAGGGGGCGCGACGGGGGAACAATCCGCCAGTATTACTGTGCCCGCATGCTATTGGTTCCCGCGCTTTGTTCGCTCCCAAAATACAGTCGCATACACAGCTTACTTTGCGACTAGCGACGATGGTTTTAAAAAGGAAGGAAAGAAAAATGATTTATATCTATTGTTTTATGACTGAACTAGTGAACGAAAAGGTAAATATGATAGGAGAAGGTGAATGGGGAAAATTGTGCAGTAAAGTTAAAAGTGTTGAGGAAGAATACCGAAAAAATTACCATGTGATCGACCTGATGACGGAAGCTCAAGCGAAGATCAAAGTGATGATGAAGTAACATCCAGTAACACCAACACACCATCGATATCTGGCTTCCATGTGACCCAAGACGACATAATGGACGGCATGTCACCCTTAGCTTAAGTTTTCTTGTTACAAACTACTTTATATTTTACGATAGAAATAACAAATAATGCTCAAGTAAACATTATCCATTTTTAATTCCAACCTCTTCTAAAGTTCTAAGTAGCTAGTAAAACACCTATTATGATTCTACAATAAAACAGTTAATTACTATAATATTATAAAACAATAGCCCAATACCGTGTAGTACTTTAGAACGCGACTGTACCCACACTCCCTCCACTGTCGACCAGTATCTAGCTCGGTGCGAAACAATGCCTAACCCGGCCGGCTGGTGTCGCCTCACGCTGTGACGCAGTAGGTTTCAGTTTTGGCGGGGTTTGTTATTTATTTTAGTTTTTGAGACAGTTCCGTGTTGATTTTGTACACGCGTGTGCGAGCGACAGTTCAATCGTTTTGATTATTAAACTCTTATTGTTATTATTTGGTATTACCTGTTATTACGTGGTGGTATTATTCTTGTTGTACGTTTTTTGTTTCTTTTTTGTTTTAATAATACCTAACGCGTACGTTTATAGTGCTCGTGAATACGGCAACATGTTAGGTATCCGAACCTAGGTACAAGAAGTATCGCTAAATTGTTAAGACGTCGGGATGGAACTAGTGTGTCATACTGTGCAGTGCACAAAGTGTTGAAGCGTAACCGAATGCACCCATACAAGTTGCACAAAGTGCAAGTTTTAGTTCCCGGCGATCACGACCGCCGACGAGTTTTCTGCCGTTGGTTATTAGACCAGCAACAACGTGTGCCTGGTTCCATTGAGCACATTATCTGGACGGATGAGTCTACATTTACCAGAAACGGCCTGTGTTTTTAAAAAACGTTACCCCCACACTAGGATTTTCTCCTGTGTCGTGGAGGCAGTTTACAAACATAAATTGCACAAGGACAAACATCCAGACCCGGAACAATTATTTGTAGGCCATACAAATACTTGTTCCGTGCGGGATTCGAATCCGCGGCCCCCAGCGCAACAACTGATTGCTAAGCCACTGCGCTACGGAGGCGTTTAGACAAGTGTTGTAAGTTATTAGGTATTGTGGTATGGCCCGCTAGCTGCGGGCCGCGCGAATTCGCGTTCGCGCGTACATTGATCTCTAGTCAGCTGATATCAATTCAGTAATTCCACTGCTGGTTTTATGTCAGTATTTAAATTTTTTTTTTATGAAATTATCGTTTCATTTAGCTGTACTAACATGGTACAGAATGAATAAAGCTATTAAAACGTTGTGAAAATATGATTTTTCTTTCATCAGGATCGATTTTATATTCCACCCATCATCAAAGGTATAGTTGGTACTGTCGTCTGTCTTCGTTTTCGGGAGCGTTCCAAAAATACCCTGTATTTCTCTAACACAAAGTAAGAGAAAATGTTACTTTACTTAAAATGTTTTTGCTTATTCTGCATAAAAATGATTAAGAATTTAATTCAATAACATACTTTTCTTTATATTATATTTTATGGTTATAGCGTAATAAGGGAGAACTCAAATTTCAATGTTTTTCCACGGCGATTAAATGCTATATTTTTTTTATCTCAATTATACAAAGTATTTTAAAACACATTTGATTAAAAATTTAACTAAGTATTTCATGTACTCATGTGGTACTAAAAAATTTGCGCAGAGCATATTTTTTTAGAGAATATACTATTTAAAGACGTATCAACCCTCAAGCGTCAAAATCGTTTCTAAAATACGCTATTACAGTTCAAGTAGGTGCTGCCTTTGTATTAGCGCATGCAATGTAATTTTACCATTACATGCAGGAAGTAGATGGATGCAAGGTAGCTCAGAACCGTGCTTTCTGGTATTTCTTGGGGGAGGCCTATGTTCACTGCTGACAGTTGGACTTGTGAAACGCTGTAATAATGATGGTGATGACGATGTAATGTAGTACCGTATGGTGGTACATTGGCGCAGGGAGGGGTACGGCGCTGGGGGCGGTGCAGGTGCCGCGGGGGGCGGGGCGGGGACGGGCCCGGCCGCCAAGCGTAAGAAGCGGCTTGCCGACAAGATCTTGCCGCAGAAGGTGCGCGACCTGGTGCCCGAGTCGCAGGCCTACATGGACTTGCTGGCCTTTGAGCGCAAGCTCGACGCCACCATACACCGCAAGCGCCTCGACATACAGGAGGCGCTCAAGCGCCCCATGAAGCAGAAGCGCAAGCTGCGCATCTTCATCTCCAACACCTTCTACCCAGGTAGGTGTCTATAAATTATAACCTATTAATTGCTATAATATATGCTGCGGCTATGTTATGGTTGTTGCACGGATAGGTCGGCTCAGTAGGATAGCACCACGCTGTCACAGTATACCAGTGGTAAAATAGCAGCTTAATACTACTGTGTTTCGTATGGTGAGTGAAGAGCACTAGAGATCTTTTTTACCGGAAACGAGGCATTTTAGTCCTCATGGATGACAACGCATATCTGCATTTGGATTCTTTATCGATAGGCGTAGATTTCTATGGGCCAGACTTTCCACTTATTGCTATTTAATATCTACTTTAGTCACAATTAATTACATGATTAACCTATTTAATGGATGATGATGGACGCTTACAGGTCAGGGCGACAACGCCGTAGCATCTTGGGAACTGCGAGTAGAGGGACGTCTGCTCGATGATTCTAAAAACGATCCCAATAAGGTACTTTTATTTTTCAATTCATTTCCTTATGTATTTAAACGATTTTCTTTTTAAGGTTATATTCAAGAATTTCTTTGACATGTTCTACTGAGAGTATGTAATTTTTGGGCTTTGTTTAGAATTTAATACAGAAAACAAGTCTAATGTTGGGTTCATTGAAATACACATATGTGTACTTGTTGTCAAACTTAGCCAACACATGTGATATTCAATAAGACTTTGTACATAATCCGCCTTATTCCAAAACACGGACTTAATATAGTACTGGAGTTAGTAATATATTTAAACCATAAACTAAGAAAAACGTTATTACAAAACGAAGATTATCTCTGGTTCAAGGATTATCTATGGTATTAAAGTTAATCTTTCGAGACCCCTAGTTTAGCTATGGTACTAACCTTTCTATATAGTTTGTGGTACTCTACTCTATACTAACCTCAATTTCGGTACTTCTTAATTTGAGGTGAGCGTTGTTTTCATTTGGTGTTATTAAAATCGTTAAAAATGGATATTAACATGATTGACTTGATGGATCTAGAAGATTTGGACATGCTAGACACTACTCGGCGACCTGATAGACATCGACATCGTGTGAATCCGTTTGAATTGAGTGACGAAGATTTTAGGTATAAGTATAGGTTCTCAAAACGTTTCGGAGAAAAAATAGTGGGTATCTTACGTGAGGATTTAGTGCACGACCCTCGAGGATGCCCATTGAGTCCTGAAATTCAAGTGGTTTGTGCATTACGCAACTGGGCTCGCCATGAAGTAAGTGCTGTTTATAATCTTGGTGGGGTCAATGTACCTAACATTACGCTAGATAAAAAGCCAGATAATACATATTATTGTTTTATTCGTAGATTCAAGACGATACAGCTGATTTACATGGTGTGTCTCAACCAGTAGTAAGTAGGACATGTAAAAAAGTAGCGGAAATTTTGTCACGGAAGTCCCGAGAATTTATTAAAATGCCTACTACTTTAAATGAACAGCAGGAAACCATTAGGAAATTTCGCAGTATTGCTAATTTTCCTACAGTAATTGGCGCAATTGACTGTACTCACATACGAGTAAAGAAAGTGAATGCTGATGGGGGTCAGTTATATATTAATAGAAAAGGATTTTCTTCAATTAATGTACAGGTAATATACAAATATTTTAAATAGCTGTGATTGTCTCTTAATAACTTTACTTTATCATAATAGAAAATAATTTGTTTGACTATCTTATGGTAATAAATATATATTAAAATAAACCAGAAAAACATAAAGTACTAATGAGCTCTTATTTTACAGGTGGTTTGTGACGCTGACCTGAAAATCATGGACATTGTTACCAGGTGGCGTGGTAGTGTACATGACTCCAGAATATTCCGAGAATGTAGACTAAAACAGAGGTTTGAGGCTGGTGCATTCTCTGGAATATTACTTGGTGACAGTGGCTATCCTTGTACCCCTTACCTATTTACACCGCTGCTGAACCCCACAACACCACAAGAAGAAAGATATAATAGGAGCCATATCCGTACCAGGAACACAGTGGAAAGATGTTTTGGTTTGTGGAAGCAACGGTTTCGTTGCCTATTAAGAGGTATGTTTGGAGATATTGAAACAGCAAAAAAAACAATTGTTGCATGTGCTGTACTACACAATATGGCCATCGACATGAGAGAAGATGTGTTTTCTGGTGAGAGAGATAGCATTGAACAATATTCATCTGAACCTATAGTACAAAGATATATTGCACCATCAATAAGGGGAAATATTAGAAGAAGACAGTTTATTGAAACTCATTTTCAGTAGGTAAACATTTTTTTTTACATATTTATATAGCTATTTATAATTAAAATTAATAATTATATTTATAAAATTGTCAATTTTTTTTCAATTGTCTAAAGCTATGTATATATAATTTATTTTATTTTGTTATTCAGAGGCCAATTTTGGCTATAAAATTACATTAAGGATCAATAAATGTATAAGACAATTATAATAATATTTCTTTTTGATTTCAGAGATAATACCCATTTATAAAGGAAAATATTTCTGCAGAGCCGTTGTCAGCTGTCAAAGAATAACGACTACATATTCACCAATATGAAATAAATTCAGGGGAGTATTGTGATAATATTTCATTTATTGAGCAAAATGCTTTTATTTAGGCTATAAATGATTGTGTTTCAGGGAAAGATGCGGGGTACAGCACATTCCACATCAATATGAAGCTATATTATATAAAGATTTAAGTGCTTTAGAGATATGTTTAGATTTTTTAATAAATATCGTCCCTCCTCTACATTCACAGCCAGATTTCCTTTCCAGAGGTGCAAGGGTCCACGGGGAGTAGGACTGTATGATGACTAAGTAATTAGGTTTAGTTTTTTTTATTATAGTTTTTTACTATTGTATATTATATTTCATTGTTATGTAAATAAAATGCATATTAATTATAATTATTTATTTTAATTATTAATAAAAGATGTACAAATATTTGCAGCAATTTAGTACCTGAAAATAATTGTTTCATATATGAGGATATTTACAAACATGTATCTGATATAGTCTCAAATATTTAGTTTTTTTTATAGGATAATGGTGATAAACACAGTCTACCACACACACACATACACACACACAGTCCATCTGATGTTAAGTAACTGCTGTGGTGCATAGACGTCCACATCTATCCTCGACTACAAATCAAAATGCAGATGCGTTGTCACCCGTGTGGAGTAAGATGGAATGCCTCGTTTCCTGTAAAAGAGGTCTCTCTCATACAAACTTTGTACAAAAATTTATCGAAAATTTGTCAATAAACAAGTTTAAATGTTTTATTAAAGAAAAATTTTATAAAAAGGTTATTATAATATCAAAGAATACATAAATGAGAATATTGGAAATACTGGAATTGAGGTGATCGCCACCATGGTGGTTCTATTAAAATTCATTTAAAAATTGTACAAATAAAATTATTGTTAAGAGAAATATGTTTATAAAAAAGTCCCGCTGGGTTTCTTACTAGTATTTAGTCTTTCAATAAGTATTCTGTAATAATCTATATTTAATAAAAATCATTCTATTCTATTCTCATTCTATAAACTCACCATAATAAACACAGCAGCATTAAGTTGCTATTTAACTTGTGTTTTTCTGACTTTCTAATAAAAATATTTGTAACTCTAATTTTCTAATTTTTAGGTTAGCTATTTTAATATTGTATTTATGTTCCTCTTCCATCATTTCCAGTTGTCTTTTTTTAAAATCTGTGTTACTTTTTACAATTGTTTGGTGTACATCTTCTCTTCTGTAAAATGAAATGGAATACTTAATGTAAGTTTTGTAGTTATTTTAGAAATTTACAAAGTATTCTAGAGTAATAAAAGTGCACTTAACCTTGTACACCAATTAAAGAAATATTTTTTAATTATTTTTAAATCAATTCATATTAAACTTTGCTTTTAATATTTGAAAACATGAAACAATTTTCAGTGTTTAAATACTAATTTTCACATTTTAAAAAGTATGTAATGTATCAGACTATGTAATTTTTTCAACATACCTATTTTGCAAGCTATTTTTCCTGTTTTTAATTTTTGTTATACCCCTAGTAATAATATCTTTATTGTTGGTTATTTTCACCATTTTGGCACTTTCTTCTGTATCTGTAGTTGGATCTATCTCTAAAAATTAATATAAATATAACAGTTTTAGAAAATTAACATTTATAATATTTACAAACTTGTATGCATATGATTGTAACTATAATAATAATATATTTTGCTTTTTAATAAATATTCAATCAGTATTATTTACCTTGCACATATACAACATTGGGTTCTGGATTTTCTACATTTTTAACTATAGCTGTGTCTGTTTTTTCAAAATTAAGGCGAGGCTTAGGGTCAGCAACTTCTTTTGATGTTGTAGCCACAGTCACTGGATCCTAAAATAAATCATTAAAACATTTATTAACATGTTTTCCTGTCACCTGTCATCTCTATTTTGCCCTTTATTGAATCAGGTATTTTCTATGTTGTAGAAATATTATTATGATCCAAGACAAAAGGTAATTTAATAAATTATTAATTATAATACCTAATAGACAAAAATAGAAAATTATAATCGGACTGTGTAGATAATCTAGTAAAATGTGTGTTATGATATTATATAGACCACTATATATGAATTTGTGACATTTCAATTTTGAATATAATTAATTATAAAGAAATTTATGTTAAATTGTTACTAAGTATATTAAATTTTGAATATTCGGAAAATAATTTTGGATTGTAAATTGTATGCTTTAAGAGTAGATTTCAGAGCACTACTTAGGTACTAAAGTAATGGAAAATAAAGTTCTTTAATTTTAATTAAATTTGTAAGACATGTAAGTAATTTTATTTACCACTGCATCACTATCATAATTATTTACTTCAACGATAAAGTCGTGAGGGGCAATGGACATTATTTCCAAGTCCTCAAGAGAAGGTGATGGAGGTTTTCCGCCACCCCCGGTCTTTGATTGTTTCCTCCTATATGTGTATAAGTTTGATTTAGCACACAACTTCGTTCTTTTCCAAGATAATTTCAATTCACCATCTGATCGGCGTTTACCTGTTATCTCATTAAATCTAAAAAAAAATACGAAATCACGTAAACAATACCATACCTATTTGTACACATAACAAATGCGATAAGTACTTACTTATTAGTTATATTCTTCCACTCTTTTATTTTTTGAATATTTACCGATGTTTTTGTCGACTTATTCTCTATTATATGTGCTGATTGTGAAATAAGTGTACGTAATATTTCCTATAATAATAAGAACATTCCTTTTAGTTGAAATAAGGATAATAGGAGGATAAGAGTATTGCTACGTACTGACAAATTTCGATATTTCACTAACTTTTTCTTCAGAACTCCAATTTTCACCCCGTTTTTTCTTTTGTTCCATTATTATATAAATATAACTGTAATAGCAAGTACTTAATTAATTATTAATAATTTAATTTACTTATTATAAGGCTGCAATATAAACTATTTTGAACGTCTCAAATCCCGCGCTCGCGTTACCTCTGTAATTCACTACATTTCACGCTAGAGTTGTTAAACTGAAAACAACTTGATATAATCAAAAGCGCGTCAAAAGTATATGTCGTGCTTGTTCAATAGATTTTAACGTAAACAAATAACAATGTATGATATGTTTTTGTATTGATGGATAATTATTTAAGCATAATTAAATGTGAAAATAATATTAATATTTTATGAAACCGAACGTTGCATTGAATGAAACCTGTATGAACGAATGATAGAGTGTCATTTTTTGTTTTTTATCTGTGAATGATATTTAATATAATACTAACGTTGGTATTAACTGGTCCTCGGGTAGTCTGCGTTTTGTAATAAGCACACGTTTTAGTGCTGGTATTAACTAGAATATTGTAACAAACCTGGACTTCTTACTCCTAAACTTAACCCAGTACTAAAACATTTTTTTGGAATAAGACTGAATATGTTTAACATTATATTGTTTATTTTTCTAAGTCAGAAATTCTAAGTATACTTAATGTAAGACGTGTATTTATTTGGCAGGTGAAGCGCAAGTTCTCGTCGTTCTTCAAGTCGCTAGTGATCGAACTGGATAAGGAATTGTACGGGCCCGACAATCACTTGGTGGAGTGGCACCGCACTCTCACTACGCAGGAGACTGACGGCTTCCAAGTAAGTACACTCCTCGAAGTTTTCAAAATTATTATATTGTTAAGATCTGTGCTTAAAAATAAAAATACAAGATTGTGTATTCCCTTTTCCCACGAAAACAACTACTCAATAATAATAATAATAATAAGGCGTAGGGAATTGACGACCCCATTGCCCGCTGACGTAACAGTTAAGTGACAAAACTGCTATGTCAGCGCAGTCAGTCAGCGCCTTGCCAAGAGGTGTGAGCGCCGTGCCTCGGCAGAACTGAGGGTGCAAAGGCTCGTTTGTGCTTACGGCCGCACCATGAAACGGTGCCGGGCCTGGGCGTCTCCCGTTAATTGACGCCCCTTTAATGGGTGATGGAAAAAAGAAGAGTGCGCAAAGAACCGCTGCCTGGAGGTTGCCAGGGCCCGTCTGGAGTTGGCGCTGGACGCGACAGCATGCGGGCCGCCAGCCGAGCGCGGGGGGCTGCAAGACCACCTAGCACCCGCTCGCATCCATCATCCCCACCAGAGGGCTTGATGTCGGCCGAGTCTTCCCGGACTCAGCAAGCGGCATCCGCCGCTGGTGGAGCACGTCGCATGCGTTGGACGGAAATAATGAACACAAACGCATTGCGAGCGTACTTTAGGGCGAAAGGGGAAGAAACTGGAATGTTGGCGTATCGGGCTCGGATGCATCGCTTTTTCGCAGAGCTGGAGCCATCGGTTCATGTAACGGAGCAAAACCTGGCAGACCGAGTTCGGTATATCCTGCGCTCCAACATATTTGGTAACGCCGAACTCGAACGACTACGACGTGAGGCTGTTCCCTCATCGGATGAAAATGCTGCAGCTGATAATGCGGCGCTACTGATTGCAGAGCAACCCGCACACGTGGATGCCGCCGTGGATATTCCAGTTGTGGTTCATTCAGACGATGATGAAATAGTCTCCCACAAAGTAGAGCAAATGAGGAGTATATTGGAAGAGGCTATTTTGGAAACGCGCAGTACGCCTCTCGAAAATCGACCGCGACTTCCCCGCATACCCCCAAGCAAGCGGAATCGGGCTGTCGTGAGGGCTCTCAACCCAATGCTGGTGACCCTATTTGGAAGCCAGCCGGGACCTTTGCGATACGGACTCAATTCTTTTTGGCGCCGCACTGGCAGTTTGCCGTATTATTGGCGCCAAACTTCCCACGGCTGGACGCGCTACTAGATAAAGTAGCGCCATCCCAGCCTGGAGAAAAAGAATTGAGGACCGTATCTCAAAGGCAAGAGCCCTAATCGGCAGACTGACAAGCTTCAGGTCGGGTAATAATAGACCGAGAATTGTGCGCACCGTCAGGATGGCGTTTGCTGGGACAAATATCAGTTTGTCCCAGCCGGATATTACGCAAAAGCTGACGGAGCTCAGAGATGAACTGAAGCAGAGAATCGCTGCTTGGGGAAAGCGGATTCGGCGATATACCGAAAGGTCGACACGGTTCAACCAGAATCGTCTCTTCCAGAGTGATCAGAAGACGCTCTATAAATCATTGAAGCGACCAATGGTACGTGGAACGGGCCAAGCACATATTATAAGTACTTGCCGGAAGCCGTGCTCGAAAATGACCGTGCCAGGCTCTACTGGGACCGGGCCATCATCACAGACAGGACCATTCTTGCGAATAAGCCTGATATTGTGCTGATGGACCGGGCACAGTCAAGGATATTTTTGGTCGACATTACCATTCCTTATGACGAGAACCTCGTGAAAGCCGAAACTGTTAAGCTGACAAAATATCTGGACCTGGCTCACGAGGTTACCGGCATGTGGGGTGGTCTGCCGACCGAAATTATTCCTGTGGTCGTTTCTGCGTACGGGTTAATCCCAGTCAGCCTCTCGGGTCATCTGAGGCGACTGACGGACCGCTCCAGGCTCAAATGCAGAAGGCGGTGCTCCTCGATACCGCCCGCATCGTCCTCCGGTTTATTTTTACAATTATATATTAACTATTAAGCCACGTGTACACTTATAATGGCCAACCAGATGAGAAAACTTTATAGATACCCCAAAATAATAATAATAATGGCCTCCAGACCAAAGGAGACAATTTCAAGTTGTGGGTACATTCAGCATTTATAGATACTTTAAGATCGATGGAAAATCCTTATGGTAGTTCCGGCTAAATATAGTGCCTGTTTGTGCACAAATGTGGTATGAATACTATTTTTTTACTTGTATTGATTGATTGTGAGTATACATCCCAAATACCATTAAAGTAATATGATTAAAGATAAGATGACTATGGGATAATATGTCCATTTATAATTGAACGTTATGGGAGCTTTTCTGCAGGGCTCTATCCTTTCAGACGTAGACATATTCTTAACCATAGGTGTTTGGGAAATAAACTATTATTTTAAAAAACAAAAGCTGCTTTGTGGAGTGTTGCTGGTAGGGCAGCGTGACGTGATAAGGAGATGACTGTTGAGCGAGTAATGGAGAGGTCAGCCGCAGTGCGTCTCTTATTTTGTGCATTTGTTTACACAACTTATGTGGGCGTATGTGAGACACACATGCTCTATTCGACCAATGAGCGGATTGGAGGGGAGGAGTGCGGGATGTGTGTTGAGTGTAATTTATCATTTATTTTTACAATCATACATTTGTCACACAGTTTATCGACATACAATAATTACTTATAGGCATACAGACAATAATTAACAAGTATACAACAAACACTATAAAGACATATAACAATTCTTCAAATAAAAGGCAATAAAAACATTAATAAGCTTACGTACTAGACAGTTGTAAAATTTACGTGACTAAAACTTAAATAACTACATAGATTGTATTAAAAGGCTGTTATTCACATCAATAATGTCTTAAATCTAAGCTGTTACTTACAATAATATTACCAACACGATATATAGAAAGAAAGATGTTTTTAACTGGTTGTGTAAAGATAAAAAACAAATTATAATACCACTGAATTTATTATTGTAAATCATCATTTCCAAATTAGACACACATAGTGGAACGGACAGACGGGCGCGATGTCAAGATTTTGCATGCCTGTTTTTCAAAATAATTGTACGTATCGAAATTGTAGTTACGAAAAAAGTAACGAAATCGTTGTAATTGTTACTAAATTGTAACTATTAAGCCACGTGTACACTGACTACTGAACTATTCCGAATTATTGATTACCCTACTACGTATACTAAAAAAGGGTTGTGATAAATACTTCTAGAATTATATTGTCAGTTTGTGGTGAAGTAACATTATGTGTATGTGTGTGAATTATGACTACCAACATAACTCCCAAATTATCAATAAAACACCATTACTTGACTAATTTTACTCTTTTTATTTAAATTTATCCAATTTTTTACTTAATATTATTGAAAATAAATCAGATCTTCGTCGCAATATAATACATATTCAACGGGGTTTTCCGACATTTGAAGCATTTTAATATGTTTTACAATTAAATCTTTGGGCACCGTGTCCTTATCATCACGGATTGTTTTACGGAACTTTAATTTGTCTTTTTTACCGATAGTTTAAAAAAAAGATATTGTGTACAATATTTCTGCTACATTGACATGTTCAATTATGCCAACATAATATTTCCAAGAATGTCCTATATAATTTCGTAATAGTACAGTATCTTCTATATTAAATATGTCATTTTCCGCAGGATGAGAGTATTACCACTTTGTTTCCTTTCCTTCATTACTCATCTCTGGCTCTTTCTGTAAATCATAAATCTGTATTTCTTCCCCTCTATTACCCTTATTTACTTGTACCTCTTTATCTGTCTCACCAATCTGATTTACATCCTGCTCTTTATCATTCTTAATCTGTAACTCTTCCTCTATCCCATTAATTTTCATCAAAGCAAGACGTCTTGTATAGGAGCGACGTCGAACGTGCAGCCGACAAAATGACTAGAGTGCGCGTGTCTGATGCGACATAAGAAAAAAAATCTTATAATATGTGTGGTCTCATATAACAACCAATGCGTCTGAATTTCTTATAAGACATTTCTCATAAGACACAAGAAATTTTCTTATAATGTGGAAAAGGACTTAATTTTAATCACCTACCTAGTAATGCTTATCACTACTACTACACCAGTGTATACATTACTTAAGACTATACAGTTTCGTAACATAACGAAAAGTGTCGAAATTGTTAGTGAAAAGTAACGTTAAATTAGTTTTTACATCAAACCGTCAAGTTTATCGTTTAAATGAAAACATATGATAGGATATATCAGTCTGTTCAACATATGAAGCATTAAATATATAATTTTTTTAAAATACCCATAAGAAAAGTCAACCGTTACTCAATTGTTAGAATATTATTTAAGCACAAGGCGTAAGCTTCAAGTCTTGTTTTCTTTTAAAGTCAATATGTCAGGTACAGCTAAAAATTGACCAGTCAGAGATGGCCGAGTGTTACTAGTATATTAAGATCAGAATGCGTTCAGAAAGTGAATACACGATCGAGCAGTTAGTGTTGCTAAGCTTGTATAACCTTGTATAAGCTTGAGCACCTTATTGTTGTCAGTGTTCACAGACCCCCTTGAACATGGGTTATGATACTTTTGAAAAAATTATGGAAGAAGTTTTAGTTAAGCTTAATAAACAGAATAAATCTCTTGTAGTGTGTGGAGACTTTAATATCAATCTCCTGGAAACTTCTTCCACCAGTATTAAATTCTGTTCTTTGTTCAAATCCTATACTCTTAATAATTTATTCTTTGAAGCTACACATATTGCAGGGTGTAGTGCAACTTGTATTGATAATATTTTTACAGGTGTTGTACCAATCAACAAATCAATAATACAAAAACTTAGTTCAGATCACTGTGGACAACTGGTTTCGTTACCTTATATGCACAAAAAACAGGTAAATGAGAAAATTGTGTTTGTTCCTATTAATGCAAAACGCCTGGAGAGATTTATAAGTAATATGTTAAAAATCCTTCCATCCCTTTCTTATAAGAACAATGCAGACTATTTATATAGAGAATTATTTACCTTTATAAACAATGAATTTAATAAAACATTCACTTCTAAAATATTCTCCAGAAACAGTCGCAAGGCATTAAATGAGTGGGCGACAGTAGGAATTCATAAAAGCAGACGAAGGTTATATGACCTTTACCATGAAAGATCGTATAATCTTTCCGATGCTTTTAAAGAATATGTAAAAAATTATTCTAAAATGTTTAAAAGAGTTTGCTCCACAGCCAAATCATTACATATTAGTAACAAAATTAAGACAGCTAAGAATAAAATTAAAATGACGTGGAGTATAATTAACAGCGAAACCGGTAAAGAGAAACCTCGTAATTCAAACTATCAATTAAAAATTAATAATGAATTGACTAAATCAAATCAAGAAGTTGCAGCGGTGTTTGAGAAATATTTCACTGATGTTCCTATCTTGACAACAGAGTCATTGAATGCTTCTCCAACTGTCGCCGAATCATTACTTAAACAGAATGTTAATACCTGTTTAAAAGAATTTAGATTTGAAAAAGTATTACCGCATAATATTGTAAAATACTTCAAAACCATTGATGTAAAGAAAACCGCAGATTTGTGGGGGATTTCCGTTACAGTGATTGCGTCCATAATAGATTTAATTGCACCTCATCTTGCTATTATTTTTAATACTTGTATCGATTCTGGTGTGTTTCCTGATTTAATGAAGTATAGTAAAATAACACCTTTATTTAAATCTGGTAGTACATTGGACCCCGCTAATTATAGACCTATTTCTGTACTACCAACTCTCAGTAAAATTTTTGAAAAAATAATTTTGGATCAATTGTTAATTTTTTTTAATACAAATAAATTACTTCATAAAAATCAATTTGGTTTTACAAGGGGTCGCACGACGCCTGACGCCGGTGTTGAGCTTATGAAATATATTTTTAATGCCTGGGAGAATTCACAAGATGCCTTAGGTATTTTCTGTGACCTTTCCAAGGCTTTCGATTGTGTTCATCATGAAACATTAATCAGGAAACTACAACATTACGGTGTCAAAAATTTGGCGCTTAAACTTATTACTTCATATTTAAGTAACAGAACTCAAAAAGTCGTCATTAATGGTAAATGTTCCTCCGGATCAGTAGTATCAATGGGCGTTCCTCAGGGCTCGATTCTTGGCCCATTCCTGTTCTTAATCTATATTAATGACTTACCTTATCTTGTAGGGGACAATCACGATATAGTATTATTTGCTGACGATACCTCTTTAATTTTCAAACTGAAACGGCAGTCAATTAAATATGACGATGTAAATAATGCTCTATCGAAACTAGTACATTGGTTTAACGCCAACAATTTGCTCTTAAACGGCAATAAGACAAAATGTATTAAATTTACAATACCTAATGTAAAACATTCGAAAACCAATGTGCTCTTAAATGGGGAGGAGTTGAGTCTTGTGGATACCACTGTTTTTCTCGGTATTACTATTGACGCGAAACTTCAATGGGGCCCCC
Source organism: Parnassius mnemosyne (assembly GCA_963668995.1). Taxonomy (NCBI): domain Eukaryota; kingdom Metazoa; phylum Arthropoda; class Insecta; order Lepidoptera; family Papilionidae; genus Parnassius; species Parnassius mnemosyne. The sequence goes on along the minus strand of CAVLGL010000035.1, from coordinate 460,164 downwards.
ATATATCTAAATTAGCAAGCAGACTTAGTTCTGCAGCATATGCTGTAAGAAAGATTAGAAGTCTCACAGATGTTGAGACAGCTAGGTTAGTGTATTTTAGTTACTTTCATAGCGTAATGTCTTATGGAATTTTGCTATGGGGTAATGCGACTGATATTGAAGCTATATTTGTTTTGCAAAAGAGAGCCGTACGGGCGATTTATAATCTAAATTGTAAAGAGTCCCTCGGAGAAAATTTTAAAGAAATAAACATATTAACTTTGGCATCGCAATATATTTATGAAAATGTAATGTATGTACATAAAAACATAAATAACTTTAATAAGAATAAGGATGTTCGTACCTTAAACACTAGGAACAAACATAAGCTTGTAATGCCAGTTACTAGACTCCACAGAATTAGTATTTCATTTATGGGGCAATGTATACGCTTTTGTAACAAAATCCCAGAACATGTTCAAAGTTTGTCAATAAACAAATTTAAAAGTTTTATTAAAGAAAAACTGTACATAAAGCGTTATTATAATATCAGGGAATATATGAATGAAAATAACCCCTGGTAATAAGGTGATCGCCACCATGCTGGTTCTATGAAAATTCTTTAAAATTGTAAAAACAAACTTATTGTTAAGTGAAATTATGTTTAAAAAAAGTCCCGCTGGGTTTCTTGCTGGTTCTTCCCAGGACAGAGGTATTTTCCGAACCAGTGGTAAATAAAATAATGACTTTCAATAAGTATTATGTAATAATCCATATTGAATAAAAATCATTCTATTCTATTCTATTCTATTCTAACGAAATTGTAAAAAAGTTGTGACATGTTGTTATTGCAATTTCTTGTTTTTTTTTATTAGTAAATCTAAAAAATTTATGATTATACCTAATAGATTATAATTTACTATATACAGAATGGGGTCCCACATATATGCAATAAATTAAACCACAAGTAATACTAGTCCATAGAAGTGTAGAAAAATTAAATATTAAATTAAAACCCGTAAAATAAAAAAGTAAAATTTTCAAACAAAATAAATATTAAAATAAATTCAGTAAAAGTAAACACTCTGTTTAGACAACGTACCTTGACCCCTTGGAAGAGTGACAACGTTGCACGCGGGTGGCATGGCGGTTGGCGGCAGGCAGCGTTATTGTTTGTCGGCACGGCCTATGGTTCGTTGGACAATGTGCGACGAAATAAAAACTTACTCACTAAACTGTTTAGGTATTTTACCGCCACTTTTTTATTTCGCGAAAATGGAACTGAACGAAATAAATGTTATTGCATATTACTAGCAAAATTTAATGAAACCCTAAATTTTAAAAATTTCAAAATCGTTCTTGAATGCACAAGTTACATCGCCGCATGATGTTGTCCTGAAGCTTGCTCAAAAACTTTCATTCAGGATCCAGAGCCAGGGCTTTTAATTTGTTAAAGGCGGCAACAATACGATTGCGCAGTTCATCTTCGGTTTCGAAAATCTTTGAGTACACTTCATTTTTAATAAAGCCCCATAAAAAGAAGTCTAGAGGAGTGAGGTCAAAAAAGTAAAGTAGTGTCAATATCACAGTGAAAAAATAAACGAACTTAAAACACTATTTACACACACAGTCAATTAACTAATAAGTGTCTATTTCACCGTAAAAGAATTGTTTGACTAATTGTATTTATCTTACGATAATACGATAATTATCTTACGATAAATAATTACGATGCGCGTAGGCAGCGAAACGCACCTATATCCTGGAACAATTGCGCGTGAACTGGAAGCTAAACTTCCAAATTCCAAAATGGCGAAAATAATAAAAGTAATAAATAGGGTGGCCACAAGGTGCAATAATCGTTTATCGATACTTTTCTTTTTACGCTTACTTACCTACTACATTTGAATACAAGTAATTTTGATTTTTGATTTGATAACAATCGACAAGTTATTGATAGTTAAAAAAAAAGTTTTTTTTTTGTACAATTGAACTTACGAAACTACCGATTTGTGACTTCCTGGGAAACGGGTAAGTATGTATTACTTGTTAATTGGTTGTTTTTATGGGTTTTTATCATGTTAAAATAATTTATTATCTCTAAATCTACAAGAACACACTTAAACAAAAAAAAGCTTTAAAGTTTAGCTTTAAATACTTAGGTCGTAGTGTTTTTAGGATTATCATAACAACACGATAATTCTAAAAAAACCATACCCTAAGTGTTTAAAGCTAAACATTTTTTTGTTTATCGATTATTACTTACTCCCTTTGAAATAAGCTAATCGTCGATAACAGGTGTCTTACTCTACGACAAAGGCGCGCGCGGAGTTGTGCCGTCGCCTTTGAAGTACGCCGCGTGCCTCGTGCCGCTTGTTTATGCACGCCGACAAAAGACACCGCTGTCGATACGTCGCAATACCAATAGTTTGCACTGCGTGGCAACGTCGCTTTTTAATGTTCAAGGATTCAAGTTCATTGAATCATTGACTTAGTGACCCAATTCTATAGAGGGTTCAAATTTGCTTAAAATTAAAATTCTATTTTTTGACCTAATTACTGGGCCGATTACGTTCATTTTTTGTATACCGTCAGCAAAGGCGATAACAAGTATGTGGTTTCATTTATTGCATATATGTGGAACCCCATTCTGTATAAGATGAATATTGTAAAAAATAAAACAACGTGAAAGAACTTTATGTAGTGCGGCGGGAATCTTGTGGGGAGTGGCAGTGACATTTCATATTTGTATGAAGGTTAAAAGATAAGGTGTAAGAAAAAAAAATGCTAATAAATAATTAGGACGAAGTAGAACATTCTAATATCGTTTTGATAATGAATGAAGTGCTAAGCTATTTTTATTGATAAGAAAAACTGGAAGACCACTACATACACACTTTAAAATAATGTTTAAATGTTAGTGACGTACATAATTTCGAAAAGGTACAATTATTTTGAAAAATACTCATAAATGATTGTTGAACTTATTACTATTTTTTTTTAAATCGTTTAATTATTATTTTTACATAAAAAGAGGTTTTAGTAGCTTATGGTGTGGATTTGTCAAGTCCGCATGGAGGCGTAAACACGATAACTTATGAAAATATCCATTGTTCAACTCAATCTATTTTTAAAATTTCTTCATCTATCGTGTGGGAAGCCATGAAATGTAAATGACAGTTTAATTTTGTTTTGTTTAGTTATAATTAATTTTTTTCGGCTAAGAAATGGCGAGATTTTCGGTGGTTTGAGAGTCTTGTATTAATTTATTTTACTAAATAAGACCACAGAGTACTTTATTTATCCCGGGCTCAAATGCCGTCTTGAGTGGTCGTTTGTTACAGCGGCTTGTGCAAAAAAAATATCGATCACCGTAGAAATACAAAATATTCCAAAAACCAAATGTGATACATACTTGACCAAGGTAAGATATTATTATTATTTTTATAATCACAGATTTTTATTACAATATTTTGTTTCGCTTAAAGCACGCAGAATTTATATATAAATATACTTATGCGTCTTGGACTTTATAGACCTGAAGGTGTGTCGGTATCTGCTACTGGAACTCCTCGACGATGAGAACTAGATGTGCCGAGTTTGGGCTCGTTTTGTTAGTTATGAGAGTCACTTGAAAGTGTACTTTGATGACTGCTACTGGAACTCTTCGACGATGAGAACTAGATGTGCCGAGTTTGGGCTCGTTTTGTTAGTTATGAGAGTCACTTGAAAGTGTACTTTGATGACTGCTACTGGAACTCTTCGACGATGAGAACTAGATGTGCCGAGTTTGGGCTCGTTTTGTTAGTTATGAGAGTCACTTGAAAGTGTACTTTGATGACTGCTACTGGAACTCCTCGACGGTGAGAACTAGATGTGCCGAGTTTGGTTTCGTTTTGTTAGTTATAGAATATAATAGATATATAGAATAGACCTTACCTCCGGACTTGACGGACTCACTTCAAGGTGTACTTCGTTGACTGCTACTGGAATTGATTGACAAATAGAACTACAATTTACAATTCAAATCATTGAGCGTTGTGAGTCGTGCACTTTTGGATTTTCCAAACTTTTTTAAATTAAAGTTTGACATAAAGATATCAGAAAATTGGAAGTATATTATTAGTAAATAAGGTTATTAGTGAAAACTTGTGTTAAATGCAATTAAATGAATTGCTCTTCAAAGCCGTTGAAGTTACATCAAATAGAGAAGCTTCCTTAAATCCCTCGACCCATAATTTTCTTTTAACATAAACTTCTTTTGTGTATTTATTCTATTATTATTATTATTATACAGGGTGTTTTTGGAACGCTCCCGAAAACTAAGACAGGCGACAACACCAAGTATACCTTTGATCATGGGTCACAAATAAATTCGATCCTGATGAAAAAAAAATCATCTTTTTACAAGGTTTTATTAGCTTTATTCACGCGCCATCATGTTAGTACAGCTAAATGAAACGATAATTTCATAAAAAATATCATGAAAATACTGAAACATAAAACCAGCAGTGGAATGACTGAATTGATATCACCTGACCTGAGCTAGATAAAAGTCAATGTACGCGCGAACACAAATTCGCGCGGCCCGCAACTAGCGGGCCTTCCCACAATACCTAATAATTTACAACACGTGTCTAAATACCTAACTTATCTACTTAACATACTATTTTGCCACTGTGCTTATCTCCACGTAGCCACTTTAATCCGAATTTACAGGTTAAATAACCCAAATAACTGGTTCGATTCCCCGCTAATGAAGAAATACTTAAATGAAATGTAACCAAGGTTGGAGTCATGCGTTTTTATTCATCGTGTAGGTATGTTTATTATTCTCGTGTATTCAGTTATGTACCTATTCAGATTAGTCTAGTACTAAGTTATTTAAAAAAAAATAGTTATGAAACAGCTTACTGCTCTAAATCCTCCGTGGTCTTATGAGATGCGGCCCAAATTGTGCTCCATTCATTTCAAGGCAGACTTGGGTGCAGGCGGGGCATCATCGTGTGGTCTTCGACACAGTCCGTACGTAGTTTCTCGAAAGCATCCACGATCCTTTGGCGCATTTCTTCAGCACTATCACATTCACGATTAAAAACCCTTTCTTTCACATACCCCACAAAAAGAAGTCTAACGAAGTCAGATCTGGTGAGCGAGGTGGGCAAGCGTGTGGTCCTAGTCTGCCGATCCAGCGATCATCAAATAGCTCATTGAGGCGCTCACGGACGAACCTCACGAAATGTGGAGGGGCACCATCATGTTGGAACTATGTGCGGCGATATTCAGCCAACGATAGGTCGTTTAAAATGTCAACCAACTGTTCATTTATAAAGTTTAGGTATCGCTGTCCGTTCAGTCGCTCTGGCGGAAACACTGGTCCCAGTATGCGATCCTTAAATAAACCTGTCCATACGTTAACCGACCATCGGGTTTGGTGCCCGGTTTGTCGAACAGCGTGCGGGTTAACCTCTGAATACACGTGTGTATTTCTTCGGTTCCACAGGCCGTTTCTGGTAAATGTCGACTCATCCGTCCAGATAATGTGCTCAATGGAACCAGGCACACGTTGTTGCTGATATAATAACCAACAACAGAAAACTCGTCGGCGGTCGTGATCGCCGGGAACTAAAGCTTGCACTTTGTGCAATTTGTATGGGCGCATTCGGTTACGCTTCAACACTTTGTGCACTGCACGGTATGACACACTTGTTCCATCCCGACGTCTTAACAATTTAGCGATACTTCGTGTACCTAGGTTCGGATACCTAACATGTTGCCGTATTCACGAGCACTATAAACGTACGCGTTAGGCATTATTAAAACAAAAAACGTACAACAAGAATAATACCAACACGTAATAACAAGTAATACTGTTACGCGCCACTATTAATGTCTTGTACATGGCAACACTAGTTACACTAGCGCCCCCTAGTGTCGAGTAAATGAAAGTATTGCGCGCCACTATTAATGTCTTGTACATGGCAACACTAGTCACACTAGCGCCCTCTAGTGTCGAGTAGCAGAACTAGGAGAGTCGAGATCCTTCCAGAAATTTCGGGACCGATATGTACTCGAACATTCTAGATGTCGCTACAGTAGAAGGTTCAGTTCGGCAGTATAATAACCACTATAAACGTACGCGTTAAGCATTATTAAAACAAAAAAGAATCCAAAAACGTAACAAAAACTTTAATATCAATACGTAATCACAAGTAAATTTATTAAACAAAACGATTGAACTGTCGCTCGCGCACGCGTTTACAAAATCAACACGAAACTGTCTCAAAAACTAAAACCAACGAACCCCGTCAAGGCTGAAAATTACTGCGTCACAAGCGTGAGGCGACAGGGTTAGGCATTCTGCCGTCATAATAAAAAAGGAAGTAACTAACAAAAACGTAAAATGGAAATAAAAAATAAATTGATGAATTTTTCTTTCAGACCCCGTGTCTAAAGTATATTAAAAAGTATCTATATTGAAATATATACGTAGAGACATGAAGATTTTAAGGACGAACTTATTTTTTTTTTAAATTTGTTTATTTATTTAAATAAAACGAATTTTCCTTTTCATCTTAGATTAAAAAATACACCTGGCAACACAAAAACATCGAAGGAAAGACGCATATAACTATTTGGGTCTTCCCAACCTAATAAATAAAACAAAACTACCATTCATTTAATATTTTTACATATTTTGGAAAGGTCATTTGAAGTTGAGAGGACGCTAATAGTAATTTACTACTTTTTTCTTAGTAAATATTAGAAAAGCATTGGTAGTGAGACACAAAAAATAACAACCCGCAACTCTTGAGTAATGATTTTAAAGGGGATATCATACAAGACTTACTACGATAATAATTAAAAATTAAAACATTTGTACAACCGACTTTAATATAAATAATTGAGGATAACTCAAAAACTATTGGTCTGACCTCGATCAAATTTATATGGGACCACATGTGAAACACCAGCTCTTAATAATAAGATATAAGCTCTTAATAATAAGATATAAAATAATAAGACAAGAATAATTTAAATTTAAGTAATCGATGCAAATATTGTTAAAAATGACGTAGCAACTGGTTAAATAAGTCTTTTCTTTTATGTTGAATTTGTATAAGTCTTTTCTACTAATAAAATGTCATCTGTGATCAACAGCTACGTCTAAAATTCTGACGATAATTTCTAAAATATTGATATTAGTGAATATTAAAAAAATTTAGTAGATGCGTCTTCTTATCATGAGTCGAATGGTATATTTAACTCATTTATTCGAAAATTGTTAGATGCGCCCTTTTTTCTTATGACCGCAGTATTGTTTCATACCGAGCTAGATACAGGTCGACAGCGGAGTGAGTGTGGGTACAGTCGCGTTCTAAAGTACTACATGGTATTGGGCTATTGTTTTATAATATTATAGTAATTAATTGTTTTATTGTAGAATCATAATAGGTGTTTTACTAGCTACTTAGAACTTTGGAAGAGGTGGGAATTAAAAATAGATAATGTTTACTTGAGCATTGTTTGTTATTTCTATCGTAAAATATAAAGTAGTTTGTAACAAAAAAACTTAAGCTAAGGGTGACACGCCGTCCATTATGACGTCTTGGGTCATATGGAAGCCAGATGTTGATGGTGTGTTGGTGTTACTGGATGCTACTTCATCATCACTTTCATCTTCGCTTGAGCTTCCGTCATCAGGTCGATCACATGGTAATTTTTTCGGTATTCTTCCTCAACAATTTTAACTTTACTGCACAATTTTCCCCATTCACTTTTTCGTTCACTAGTTTAGTCATAAAACAATACACATAAATATTTTTTTTTCCTTCCTTTTATAAAACATCGTCGCGAGTCGCAAAGTAAGCTGTGTATGCGACTGTATTTTTGGAGCGAACAAAGCGCGGGAACCAATAGCATGCAGGCACAGTAATACTGGCCAATATGTGATAAATCGCTGTGCCCAAGTTCAAGGCCAGCGTTCTTTTTTCACCGTTCGCGCGTACATTAACCTCCATTAGTCAGGTGATATCAATTCAGTTTCCACTGCTGGTTTTATGTTTCAGTCTTTTCATGATTTTTTTTATGAAATTATCGTTTCATTTAGCTGTACTAACATGATGACGCGTGAATAAAGCTAATAAAACGTTGTAAAAATATGTTTTTTTTTTTTCATCAGGATCAAATTTATTTATGACCCATGATCAAAGGTATACTTGGTGCTGTCGCCTGTCTTAGTTTTCGGGAGCGTTCCAAAAATACCCTGTATTATTTAATTTAGGTTTTACTAATAACATAAAACTAATACTTTGTCACTTTTAACATACTAATAAGACCTCTGTTTGTCTTTTGTTTTAGGTAGTTCATCATAAATTATAGATCTTATAGATTTTTCAAAATTCTAGGTGTACACTATTGTATTACATACATACTCTTATATTAATTAACTAAACTCATCAGTTTTCATTTTTGAATTTCGAATGTTATTGGTGAATTTTACCATGCAACCACAAAAAATAAATAAAAAGGAGAAATAGATAATGTGGAATATTAATGTTTGGCTAACCTATTATGCAATGGTCTAACATATTATGTTAAACACTTGTGCATCGATGAGACAATATTTATTATCTTGTAAACAAACAGGTATAAACTTTTTTGCTATTAACTAATTTTGCTACCAAAAAGTACTTTTAAAGTATATAACCACAGACCTTATACTTACAGTAGTGATGTAACTTGAACTCTGTTGTCACTGGAGTCAATCGAATAACCTTCAGAACACCACACAGCAATACACGTACTGCTTCGTGGCGGCGTAAATAGGTTACAGTGGTACCTAACCAATAATATCCTAACCAGTAAAGGAGTCTCACCACCTCTTTGGGGCACGCCTATGATTAAGGGTGCTCTAGACACTCAGTTCCATTAATTACTACCTTTCGCTACTGTGAGACACATATATATTTATTTATTTATTCTTAATTGCATTCCTTATAACATGAGAAAACAAAGGGCGGGCTTGATTTATTGAGGAATTTGACGTAGGTGTAGTAGATAATAAAAGAAAAGAAATATCAATAACGGTGTGCGTGTGTGCGTGTGTACGTGTGCAGGTGAAGCGGCCCGGGTACAAGAACGTGCGCTGCACGATCCTGCTGCTGCTGGACTACCAGCCGCTGCAGTTCAAGCTGGACCAGCGCCTGGCGCGCCTGCTGGGCGTGCACACGCAGGCGCGCCCCGTCATCGTCAACGCGCTCTGGCAGTACGTCAAGACGCACCGCCTGCAGGTCCGTGCCACGAGCTCCTCTATACCTACACACATCTATATGTCATCACATACAATATGTATACAGAGAAAACCATGTAACCTTTTTAAGCTTACTACACGCACAGAAGGGTGTAAGAATTGACTTAGTGAAACTTTATTTGAAGAGGAGTGCAAAAAGCTAAACTTTAAATATTATGTGTACTCGTATAAAAATACTTTAAATGAAATAAATTACTAAATTAATGTACCTTAAAGTGGCAGTGTAAGAATATTCACTACCCCATATCATTCCGTGGATGTCGTAAGAGGCAACAAATTATGAGATGGACAGCAGCGAATTCCTAATAACGGCTAAGCGTGGCAACTATGGCAAATATCCCCCTATGAAATAATCTATGGCGGTAACCTATGATTAGCAATGAACTTAAATAACGGCAAATAATTAGTATACTGTCAAATTGACTGTGTGTGTGTAGTGTGCGTTCAGGTAAGCGTGCATGTGTGTGCGCAGCGTGCGTGTGTGTGTAGGTGTGTGCGTGTGTGCAGGACCCGCACGAGCGCGAGTACGTGGTGTGCGACAAGTACCTGGAGCAGATCTTCGGGTGCGCGCGCATGTGTGTGTAGGTGTGTGCGTGTGTGCAGGACCCGCACGAGCGCGAGTACGTGGTGTGCGACAAGTACCTGGAGCAGATCTTCGGGTGCGCGCGCATGTGTGTGTAGGTGTGTGCGTGTGTGCAGGACCCGCACGAGCGCGAGTACGTGGTGTGCGACAAGTACCTGGAGCAGATCTTCGGGTGCGCGCGCATGTGTGTGTAGGTGTGTGCGTGTGTGCAGGACCCGCACGAGCGCGAGTACGTGGTGTGCGACAAGTACCTGGAGCAGATCTTCGGGTGCGCGCGCATGTGTGTGTAGGTGTGTGCGTGTGTGCAGGACCCGCACGAGCGCGAGTACGTGGTGTGCGACAAGTACCTGGAGCAGATCTTCGGGTGCGCGCGCATGTGTGTGTAGGTGTGTGCGTGTGTGCAGGACCCGCACGAGCGCGAGTACGTGGTGTGCGACAAGTACCTGGAGCAGATCTTCGGGTGCGCGCGCATGTGTGTGTAGGTGTGTGCGTGTGTGCAGGACCCGCACGAGCGCGAGTACGTGGTGTGCGACAAGTACCTGGAGCAGATCTTCGGGTGCGCGCGCATGTGTGTGTAGGTGTGTGCGTGTGTGCAGGACCCGCACGAGCGCGAGTACGTGGTGTGCGACAAGTACCTGGAGCAGATCTTCGGGTGCGCGAGCATGTGTGTGTAGGTGTGTGCGTGTGTGCAGGACCCGCACGAGCGCGAGTACGTGGTGTGCGACAAGTACCTGGAGCAGATCTTCGGGTGCGCGCGCATGTGTGTGTAGGTGTGTGCGTGTGTGCAGGACCCGCACGAGCGCGAGTACGTGGTGTGCGACAAGTACCTGGAGCAGATCTTCGGGTGCGCGCGCATGTGTGTGTAGGTGTGTGCGTGTGTGGAGGACCCGCACGAGCGCGAGTACGTGGTGTGCGACAAGTACCTGGAGCAGATCTTCGGGTGCGCGCGCATGTGTGTGTAGGTGTGTGCGTGTGTGCAGGACCCGCACGAGCGCGAGTACGTGGTGTGCGACAAGTACCTGGAGCAGATCTTCGGGTGCGCGCGCATGTGTGTGTAGGTGTGTGCGTGTGTGCAGGACCCGCACGAGCGCTAGTACGTGGTGTGCGACAAGTACCTGGAGCAGATCTTCGGGTGCGCGCGCATGTGTGTGTAGGTGTGTGCGTGTGTGCAGGACCCGCACGAGCGCGAGTACGTGGTGTGCGACAAGTACCTGGAGCAGATCTTCGGGTGCGCGCGCATGTGTGTGTAGGTGTGTGCGTGTGTGCAGGACCCGCACGAGCGCGAGTACGTGGTGTGCGACAAGTACCTGGAGCAGATCTTCGGGTGCGCGCGCATGTGTGTGTAGGTGTGTGCGTGTGTGCAGGACCCGCACGAGCGCGAGTACGTGGTGTGCGACAAGTACCTGGAGCAGATCTTCGGGTGCGCGCGCATGTGTGTGTAGGTGTGTGCGTGTGTGCAGGACCCGCACGAGCGCGAGTACGTGGTGTGCGACAAGTACCTGGAGCAGATCTTCGGGTGCGCGCGCATGTGTGTGTAGGTGTGTGCGTGTGTGCAGGACCCGCACGAGCGCGAGTACGTGGTGTGCGACAAGTACCTGGAGCAGATCTTCGGGTGCGCGCGCATGTGTGTGTAGGTGTGTGCGTGTGTGCAGGACCCGCACGAGCGCGAGTACGTGGTGTGCGACAAGTACCTGGAGCAGATCTTCGGGTGTGCGCGCATGTGTGTGTAGGTGTGTGCGTGTGTGCAGGTGTGCACGAGCGCGAGTACGTGGTGTGCGACAAGTACCTGGAGCAGATCTTCGGGTGCGCGCGCATGTGTGTGTAGGTGTGTGCGTGTGTGCAGGACCCGCACGAGCGCGAGTACGTGGTGTGCGACAAGTACCTGGAGCAGATCTTCGGGTGCGCGCGCATGTGTGTGTAGGTGTGTGCGTGTGTGCAGGACCCGCACGAGCGCGAGTACGTGGTGTGCGACAAGTACCTGGAGCAGATCTTCGGGTGCGCGCGCATGTGTGTGTAGGTGTGTGCGTGTGTGCAGGACCCGCACGAGCGCGAGTACGTGGTGTGCGACAAGTACCTGGAGCAGATCTTCGGGTGCGCGCGCATGTGTGTGTAGGTGTGTGCGTGTGTGCAGGACCCGCACGAGCGCGAGTACGTGGTGTGCGACAAGTACCTGGAGCAGATCTTCGGGTGCGCGCGCATGTGTGTGTAGGTGTGTGCGTGTGTGCAGGACCCGCACGAGCGCGAGTACGTGGTGTGCGACAAGTACCTGGAGCAGATCTTCGGGTGTGCGCGCATGTGTGTGTAGGTGTGTGCGTGTGTGCAGGACCCGCACGAGCGCGAGTACGTGGTGTGCGACAAGTACCTGGAGCAGATCTTCGGGTGTGCGCGCATGTGTGTGTAGGTGTGTGCGTGTGTGCAGGACCCGCACGAGCGCGAGTACGTGGTGTGCGACAAGTACCTGGAGCAGATCTTCGGGTGTGCGCGCATGTGTGTGTAGGTGTGTGCGTGTGTGCAGGACCCGCACGAGCGCGAGTACGTGGTGTGCGACAAGTACCTGGAGCAGATCTTCGGGTGCGCGCGCATGTGTGTGTAGGTGTGTGCGTGTGTGCAGGACCCGCACGAGCGCGAGTACGTGGTGTGCGACAAGTACCTGGAGCAGATCTTCGGGTGCGCGCGCATGTGTGTGTAGGTGTGTGCGTGTGTGCAGGACCCGCACGAGCGCGAGTACGTGGTGTGCGACAAGTACCTGGAGCAGATCTTCGGGTGCGCGCGCATGTGTGTGTAGGTGTGTGCGTGTGTGCAGGACCCGCACGAGCGCGAATACGTGGTGTGCGACAAGTACCTGGAGCAGATCTTCGGGTGCGCGCGCATGTGTGTCTAGGTGTGTGCGTGTGTGCAGGACCCGCACGAGCGCGAGTACGTGGTGTGCGACAAGTACCTGGAGCAGATCTTCGGGTGCGCGCGCATGTGTGTGTAGGTGTGTGCGTGTGTGCAGGACCCGCACGAGCGCGAGTACGTGGTGTGCGACAAGTACCTGGAGCAGATCTTCGGGTGCGCGCGCATGTGTGTGTAGGTGTGTGCGTGTGTGCAGGACCCGCACGAGCGCGAGTACGTGGTGTGCGACAAGTACCTGGAGCAGATCTTCGGGTGCGCGCGCATGTGTGTGTAGGTGTGTGCGTGTGTGCAGGACCCGCACGAGCGCGAGTACGTGGTGTGCGACAAGTACCTGGAGCAGATCTTCGGGTGCGCGCGCATGTGTGTGTAGGTGTGTGCGTGTGTGCAGGACCCGCACGAGCGCGAGTACGTGGTGTGCGACAAGTACCTGGAGCAGATCTTCGGGTGCGCGCGCATGTGTGTGTAGGTGTGTGCGTGTGTGCAGGACCCGCACGAGCGCGAGTACGTGGTGTGCGACAAGTACCTGGAGCAGATCTTCGGGTGCGCGCGCATGTGTGTGTAGGTGTGTGCGTGTGTGCAGGACCCGCACGAGCGCGAGTACGTGGTGTGCGACAAGTACCTGGAGCAGATCTTCGGGTGCGCGCGCATGTGTGTGTAGGTGTGTGCGTGTGTGCAGGACCCGCACGAGCGCGAGTACGTGGTGTGCGACAAGTACCTGGAGCAGATCTTCGGGTGCGCGCGCATGTGTGTGTAGGTGTGTGCGTGTGTGCAGGACCCGCACGAGCGCGAGTACGTGGTGTGCGACAAGTACCTGGAGCAGATCTTCGGGTGCGCGCGCATGTGTGTGTAGGTGTGTGCGTGTGTGCAGGACCCGCACGAGCGCGAGTACGTGGTGTGCGACAAGTACCTGGAGCAGATCTTCGGGTGCGCGCGCATGTGTGTGTAGGTGTGTGCGTGTGTGCAGGACCCGCACGAGCGCGAGTACGTGGTGTGCGACAAGTACCTGGAGCAGATCTTCGGGTGCGCGCGCATGTGTGTGTAGGTGTGTGCGTGTGTGCAGGACCCGCACGAGCGCGAGTACGTGGTGTGCGACAAGTACCTGGAGCAGATCTTCGGGTGCGCGCGCATGTGTGTGTAGGTGTGTGCGTGTGTGCAGGACCCGCACGAGCGCGAGTACGTGGTGTGCGACAAGTACCTGGAGCAGATCTTCGGGTGCGCGCGCATGTGTGTGTAGGTGTGTGCGTGTGTGCAGGACCCGCACGAGCGCGAGTACGTGGTGTGCGACAAGTACCTGGAGCAGATCTTCGGGTGCGCGCGCATGTGTGTGTAGGTGTGTGCGTGTGTGCAGGACCCGCACGAGCGCGAGTACGTGGTGTGCGACAAGTACCTGGAGCAGATCTTCGGGTGCGCGCGCATGTGTGTGTAGGTGTGTGCGTGTGTGCAGGACCCGCACGAGCGCGAGTACGTGGTGTGCGACAAGTACCTGGAGCAGATCTTCGGGTGCGCGCGCATGTGTGTGTAGGTGTGTGCGTGTGTGCAGGACCCGCACGAGCGCGAGTACGTGGTGTGCGACAAGTACCTGGAGCAGATCTTCGGGTGCGCGCGCATGTGTGTGTAGGTGTGTGCGTGTGTGCAGGACCCGCACGAGCGCGAGTACGTGGTGTGCGACAAGTACCTGGAGCAGATCTTCGGGTGCGCGCGCATGTGTGTGTAGGTGTGTGCGTGTGTGCAGGACCCGCACGAGCGCGAGTACGTGGTGTGCGACAAGTACCTGGAGCAGATCTTCGGGTGCGCGCGCATGAAGCTGGCGGAGGTGCCGGCGCGGCTGGGCGCGCTGCTGCACGCGCCGGACCCGATCGTCATCAACCACGTGATCGCCGTCGAGCCGCCGCACGACACCAAGCAGACCGCCTGCTACGACATCGACGTCGAGGTACGCACTCGCTCGGACCAATGCCCATGGATACCCTCGAACACACTCACTCAAGCGAAACAAACGCATTTATGATAATCATTTTAAATTTAAAGCCCCATCGTATTTCCTCTTAAGTCTTACATAAGCTTCCCTAAAATAATACCCCAAGCACAGTCCTGATTCACCAGCATCCATCAACTTCCTGCATCTCTCACCAGAGATTATTCTTCATCTTCATCTAACGGTTAGCCGGCGTTTTTCGCTTTATTCAACGTATTTGTAAACTAGCTGTTCCCTGCGACTTCGCCTGCGTGAAATTAATTACGATTACATTTCATGGGTTTTAATTTTTTTTACGCAGGACCTTAATTCTTTTTTTTAAATAAAAGTAACCTAAGTTACATTAAAATCAAATATCTGTTAGTGAAAGTCCCATCAAAATCGTTCCAGCCGTTTCGGAGATTAGCCAGAACAAACAGACACACAGACAGACTGACAAAAATTTTAAAAATTGTTTTGTTGTTATAAGTAAGTATACTTACATATGCATTTGGTAAAAATCTGTTATTTTGACATTACAAACAGACACTTCAATTTTATTTATTTGTATAGATAAAAGAGGATCATTTATGTATTTAAAAAAATAATGGTCACAATATTGATCCTTGGGGCACACCCATAATGAAAGATTCAGTTCCGTTTATAACTACTTTTTGTAACCGGTCGAACAGTTATTACTTTATAAGCTTTGCTGCGTTTATTGAGACACCATATATTATCATTTATTTATTTATTTATTTATTTATTTATTTAGAAAACCAACAGCGTATATAGAAAATATTAACATTAATGTAACAAACTAAAAGTATGGCCAATAACAGGTTTCCCTTATATTGTTTGATGGTAGGTGTATTGTTGTTAGAAGAAAAGGAAAAAGAACAATCTAATAGATAAATTATAAGCAAAATTATAAGCAATTCAATGTAATGAAGGTGGTCATTAGTTTACAGATCAGGAGAGATAGTCAGGTAGAATGATATATTAGATTACCTTTATATATATATATATATATATATATATATATATATATATATATATATATATATAAACATATAAGATATATATATATATATATATATATATACATACATATATATTTACTTATGTATAAATACATATTAAATGTTTAAATATATAAACATAATACAAATAATTAATTATAATATATATTAAATAAAATAACTTAAGTACTTATATTTATATTAGTAGCCTCAAAAATACATATAGAAGAAATAGATGAGAGAATATATGATTGTATGTGAATTTAACTTCAACTGCTCTATTTCGTAATAGTTTTCTTGATGTAATCTTTAAACGTAAGTTCAGATTTCGCAAAGAGGTCAATGTGTCCAAATTGTTCATTATATGTACGAGCAAGCCGCGAAAGAACAGTGTTTCGACAGTAGTTTGAATGATGCCAGGGAGTCTGTAACAATGTAGTATTGCGGGTACGGAATTTCGGAGTACGAAAGGTGATTCTTGAGACAAGATATGGACAGTCAATATTACTGTTTATTATATCATATAACAAAGCCATGTCAAGCAAAATGCGCCTGTGTTCCAGAGATAAGAGATCGTGCTCAGTGCAACTGACTGTGTAAGTATCGATTTTATTCCGACAGCGAAAGTTAAGGTGATTAACAAATATTTTTTGAATACGCTCAAGGCGGCTTTTGTAGACATTGTACTGTGGAGACCATATTGAACTAGCATATTCCAAAACACTTCTGACATATGCAAAATAAACCATTTTAATTGTATTAATATTCGAGAATGGTTTACAGATGCGAAGAACAAAACCAAGATTTTTATAGGCTTTACTGATAACGTAATCAATGTGTTCGCATAGTATCATTTTATGATCAAAAATTACGCCTAAATCCCTAACACTTACTTTTCGGCTGATTTCTAATCCGTCAAAGTGATATTTATTTAGAATTGGCTTAGATTTCCGTGTAAAACTAATACATTCGCACTTGCTTGCATTGACAGTTATATTATTTATTTTGTAATATTCAAATAAACGGTCCAGGTCTTTTTGTATCAATAGGCAGTCATGTATGGTGTTAATTTTACAAAAAATCTTCTTATCATCTGCATACATGAGGTAATTTGTGTGTATAATGCACGAACCAATGTCATATAGGTAGGCATTGTAAAAAAGTGGACCTAAGTGAGAGCCCTGAGGAACACCTGTAGGTATGTTTATGTAGCTCGAACGGAAACCACCTATCACGACTGCTTGTGAGCGGTTTGTGAGATATGATTCAGTCCATCGGAGCAAGTCACCGTGAATCCCTAATATTTGTAATTTGTTGAGCAGGATCATGTGATCCACACGATCGAAAGCTTTTTCAAAATCAGTGTAGATCACATCAACCTGCCCACCTTGATCCATATTTTCAAGGACAAAAGAAGAAAAACTTGCCAGGTTCGTAGTGGTGGATCGCCTTTGTAAAAAACCATGTTGCTGCTCAGGGAAGGCACGTGAAAGCGTGGAGTAAATTACGTTATATACTACTCGTTCAATGATTTTAGCCGCGGTGTTCAAAATAGAAATGCCTCTATAATTATTTATTTCTGTACGTGATCCCTTCTTGTGTACAGGGATTATGTGTGCACACTTCCATTGATGCGGAAATATCCCTTCACGTAGAGAGCGATTAAATATAATAGTCAAGGGGAGAGCAAGTGATTTAGCGCATCGTGACCAAAAAAAAGAAGGTAACCCATCACTACCGGCACCTTTGTTCGTGTCCAAAGTTTTCAACATTTTTTCAATTATTGCAGCGTTTGTCTGTACATTAGAAACGGTGTCAGTATACAACGATTCCGTATGTTT
This sequence comes from Parnassius mnemosyne, assembly GCA_963668995.1. Taxonomy (NCBI): domain Eukaryota; kingdom Metazoa; phylum Arthropoda; class Insecta; order Lepidoptera; family Papilionidae; genus Parnassius; species Parnassius mnemosyne. The sequence goes on along the minus strand of CAVLGL010000035.1, from coordinate 442,577 downwards.
TTGTATGATCCGTATGATTATGTAGTTATTACTAGGAATACCAAATACACTCTTGAAGAATGAGTTGAAAGCATTGCATATGTCTATACCATCGGTGTACTCTATATCTTTCAAAGACATTTTCTTAGGGTAACCTGACCCACCCCGAATGGCTTTGACGAAAGTCCAGAATGTTTTAGGATGTGTTTTGATGCTATTTTCACAACTTGACGTAAATTTATTAAAGCATTCTCTCTGAACACGGTGTTCTCTTGCTCGGAGTAACGAAAACTCATCGTAATCTAATCTATTCCTGAATTTTTTCCAACGTGTGTGAGCATTGTTTTTCTCCTTAATTATTTTTATTAAAGCAGGTGTGTACCATTTAGGATATGATCGCTTCCCTGTGTTATAACTAAAGGGCACATGTAAACGAACACAACTATCCAGTATGTTATAAAAGGTATTTGTAGCTTCGTCTACAGTGCCTGTACATAAAAGAGACCTCCAGTCCTGTTCTAAAAGATATGTATTAATTTTTTCATAATCAGCCCTCCTGAAATTTCGCCTCGGCGCAGCTGTTTCTCGTAGAGGAGTAATGTTTAAATCCAAAACTATGAAGCAAAAAGAAGGATGTGCGTGGTCCTCCCTGAGTAGCGGCGCAGCCGCAGGGATGATATTCAGAGGTAGATTAGAGAATGCAAGATCTAATGTGTTACCAGCATGATTTTTTAAAGTATTAAATTGTCTTAACCCGTGAAATGTTAGTGTTTCCATCAGCTGGATACTCGCTTCTTGTACCTCAGTAGGCCCTTTTTTCAAAGCTGTATATCCGTTTGGGTTCCAAGAAATGAACGGCAAGTTGAAATCTCCTAATATTACAAAATTATCATTTGGAGAAAGCTCGATAATACTATTAATTTTTTGTTTAATAAAAACGAGATCCGATGGCATTTGATGAGGGTCAGGGGCAATATATGCCACACAAATATGTAAGTTGGAATTTGAAGCGCACGCGCTTGAAGGAATAGTAATCCACAATAGCTCAGTAAGACCGCATACACCGAGGTCACGATACATGGCACCGAGTGTACGTCGTGTCAGTATTAATACTCCACCACCAGTACTTTTACCACTATTACGCACATCTCTGTCAGCCCTGAACACGTCATACCTATCGTCGCACAACTCACCATCAAAAATTCCACTGTGTAGCCATGATTCTGTCATAATTATAATGTCGTAATCGTTCGTCAAAATATTTAGTCGTAATTCAAGACATTTAGTCCTAAGACCACGAACATTCTGATAATAACAGTACAAATTATTTACATTATTTACAGCCATTAATCAAAATCAAATATGTACCCAAATGTGTTAAATATATAGTACTTTAAAGCTACACAGAGTAACAGAACTAATAATTTGTTTACGTTAGACTTAAGTAGTACGAACAATGATATATCACTTCGGCAGTTGCTAGTTAATAGTGACTTGATTTTTTGTATAAGGTGGTAGAGTATAAAATTTATCAATAAGATATAACGGAATGAATCCTTAAATGATTTGAGTAATATAGTCGAGTCAACATAAAAGGATGCGAGCTTATAAATATGCAGAGCAGTTATTAAATATATATATAAATATCGCGAATGTAACAATATAGACGTGTTAAGTATTGTTGTTAGATTTAATAAATAAATATTGAGCGGGTAATTATTATGAATAATAACAATATAATAGATGAATTCATAGATTGACAAAGTAAAATAAATTAATACATAATATACAAGACGCCAGAAAAAATATAATTGGTATTTTATTAAATATAAAGGATATAGTAAAAGAAACCATAATATATATATATAGTTGAGTAACGTTCGTGAAGAATATGGATGCAACTTAGCTGCACAATTATCGCGCGTGTGACTAATACACTTAAGACCAAAAATATTTCATTAATTGAGCTCCCTTTACGTGCGGTCAAACAATGATATATAATATAGACAAAATGAGATAAGAGAGACCAATGAATTGCTTTTACAACGATGGAATTGATAAATTTAAGCAATATAACATACTTGAAAATAGAACAAAACAATATACAATGTAAGATTAAATTAATTTTAAAACGTCTCTTTCCTGTGATATATGCAAAGCCGGAGATGTGTCGTTCTTCCTGACGTAGATCCTCCCGTTTTTTGTCCACACATATTGATACTGCTTAAGTTTCGCCGTCTCCCTACATTTCTTTAGTAGAAGTTTATTGCACTGTGTAAGATGCTCATTGACATATACGGGTCGAACGCTGCCATGTATGGCAAGGTCTTTGGTGGTCAGTCGGTTTTTTCGAGTGCCAGAGATTATGTTGTCCTTTAGAAGACGGGATTTAAGCTTTGCAATTATATTTTTCGGGCGGCCCTGTTGTTTGATTTTCGGTGTGACACGATTAACTTCTAATATATCATTAGGGGAAATAGTTACATTAGACTGCTTAGCAATGGATATAATTAAATTGGTTAAGTCTTCATCCTTGATTTCAGGAACGCCGACGATCTCTAAGTTCAAAAGGCGATCTCTTTGATTATTTGTGTTAATTTCCAATTGTAATAGTCTGTTTTCGTTATTCAATAAGTCCATTTTAGATTCTAGTGATTCGATTGCTTTTTTGTTAACAGATAATAATTCCATTTTCTTTTGAACATGGTCATATTGGTCGCAATTGAATTGTACAGAGTTTTCTAAAACTGTGATTTGGTTCATTGTCTCGTTGTACTTTAGGTCAAGAGATATGACCGACTTTTTAATCTCGTGATATTCCTGACGGACGCTGCTTAGTTCCGACATGATCTCAGCAAAGTATGCATTTAGTTTCTCAAGATCGGTTTTTAATACGAAGTCTAAATTATTTTTAATTCCTGATATTTCATCTTGAATTTCCTTTTTCCAGTCATGTAATGTTCTACGTATCTCTGAGGTAAAATTATTGAGAGCCTCTGAGAAGTCGTTGTCGTGTTTATGCTTTCGAGTAGTCATATTGCTAGGCTCACCTGATTTATTGATGTCAGGGTTGGAATTGTAAGGCTTGCGTGGCGTGGAATCTTTCCTTATATGAGATAATACACAATCTGCCACTTTCTGATTTGGTTCGGCAAACATCATAATCCGGCGGTGTTCACGAAAATGTCCGTTTTTCACTCCTAAAATTTTTTCGTGAAATTTGTGCTTATAGAAATTTACACCACTGTATAAAGCATCTTTTTTCGCATAAAATGTATAATTATATATAAAATAATATTATAATAAATAGTTATTTTAGTATATTTCAAAATATGGACAATTGTCACCTGTCACTTTTTTTCATTAATGTATGATAAGTGTATCATATTTTACGCAGTCAAACGCTTTAGATAAATCATAAAATCACCCTTAGTACCTATTCTGTTTATCCTCCATACACGCCTGCTTCAGTAGTACCTCAAAAAACCATATATACTGTTATAAAATATGGTACGACACTCAGAATATAAACTTATATAGGGTTACTGGGTACTCGATAGAATATAATAGAATGACTTTTTATTCAATATGGATTATTACATAATACTTATTGAAAGTCATTATTTTATTTACCACTGGTTCGGAAAATACCTCTGTCTTGGGAAGAACCAGCAAGAAACCCAGCGGGACTTTTTTTAAACATAATTTCACTTAACAATAAGTTTGTTTTTACAATTTCAAAGAATTTTCATAGAACCAGCATGGTGGCGATCACCTTATTACCAGGGGTTATTTTCATTCATATATTCCCTGATATTATAATAACGCTTTATGTACAGTTTTTCTTTAATAAAATTTTTAAATTTGTTTATTGACAAACTTTGAACATGTTCTGGGATTTTGTTGCAAAAGCGTATACATTGCCCCATAAATGAAATACTAATTCTGTGGAGTCTAGTAACTGGCATTACAAGCTTATGTTTGTTCCTAGTGTTTAAGGTACGAACATCCTTATTCTTATTAAAGTTATTTATGTTTTTATGTACATACATTACATTTTCATAAATATATTGCGATGCCAAAGTTAATATGTTTATTTCTTTAAAATTTTCTCCGAGGGACTCTTTACAATTTAGATTATAAATCGCCCGTACGACTCTCTTTTGCAAAACAAATATAGCTTCAATATCAGTCGCATTACCCCATAGCAAAATTCCATAAGACATTACGCTATGAAAGTAACTAAAATACACTAACCTAGCTGTCTCAACATCTGTGAGACTTCTAATCTTTCTTACAGCATATGCTGCAGAACTAAGTCTGCTTGCTAATTTAGATATATGGGGGCCCCATTAAAGTTTCGCGTCAATAATAATACCAAGAAAAACAGTGGTATCCACAAGACTCAACTCCTCCCCATTTAAGAGCACATTGGTTTTCGAATGTTTTACATTAGATATTGTAAATTTAATACATTTTGTCTTATTGCCGTTCAAGAGCAAATTGTTGGCGTTAAACCAATGTACTAGTTTCGATAGAGCATTATTCACATCGTCATATTTAATTGACTGCCGTTTCAGTTTGAAAATTAAAGAGGTATCGTCAGCAAATAATACTATATCTTGATTGTCCCCTACAAGATAAGGTAAGTCATTAATATAGATTAAGAACAGGAATGGGCCAAGAATCGAGCCCTGAGGAATGCCCATTGATACTACCGATCCAGAGGAACATATACTATTGAATATATTATTAAAAATAATAGCAAGATGAGGTGCAATTAAATCTATTATGGACGCATTCACTGTAACGGAAATCCCCCACAAATCTGCGGTTTTCTATACATCAATGGTTTTGAAGTATTTTACAATATTATGCGGTAATACTTTTTCAAATCTAAATTCTTTTAAACAGGTATTAACATTCTGTTTAAGTAATGACTCGGCGGCAGTTGAAGAAGTATTCAATGACTCTGTTGTCAAGATAGGAACATCAGTGAAATATTTCTCAAACACCGCTGCAAGTTCTTGATTTGATTTAGTCAATTCATTATTAATTTTTAATTGATGGTTTGAGTTACGAGGTTTCTCTTTACCGGTTTCGCTGTTAATTATACTCCACGTCATTTTAATTTTATTCTTAGCCGTCTTAATTTTGTTGCTAATATGTAACGATTTGGCTGTGGAGCAAACTCTTTTAAACATTTTAGAATAATTTTTTACATATTTTTTAAAAGCATCGGAAAGATTATACGATCTTTCATGGTAAAGGTCATATAACCTTCGTCTGCTTTTATGAATTCCTACTGTCGCCCACTCATTAAATGCCTTGCGACTGTTTCTGGAAAATGTTTTATTAAATTCATTGTTTATAAGGGTAAATAATTCTCTATATAAATAGTCTGCATTGTTCTTATAAGAAAGGGTTGGAAGGTTTTTTACCATATTACTTCTAAATCTCTCCAGGCGTTTTTCATTAATAGGAACAAACACAATTTTCTCAATTACCTGTTTTTTGTGCATATAAGGTAACGAAACCAGTTGTCCACAGTGATCTGAACTAAGTTTTTGAATTATTGATTTGTTGATTGGTACAACACCTGTAAAAATATTATCAATACAAGTTGCACTACACCGTGCAATACGTGTAGCTTCAAAGAATAAATTATTAAGATTATAGGATTTGAACAAAGAACAAAATTTAATACTGATGGAAGAAGTTTCCAGGAGATTTATATTAAAGTCTCCACACACTACAAGAGATTTATTCTGTTTATTAAGCTTAACTAAAACTTCTTCCATCATTTCAAAAGTATCATAAATTGAACATGGGGGTCTGTAAACACTGACAGCAATAAGGTGCTCAAGCTCAACACATGCCATTTCTACAGTACGCTCAACAGAGAGGCTCACAATGTCTTTACGTTCTTTACATGATAAGGATTTATTAGCTAATATTAAGGAGCCACCACGTAATTTAGTATCTCTGTTAAACGAACTGACCACCTGGTGATTACTGAAATTAAATACGGAGTTGTAATCTTCCAACCAATGTTACTATTAAAACTAAGTTCGATACCTTTATTTAAATCTGGTAGTACATTAGACTCCACCAATTTTAGACCTATTTCTGTACTACCAACACTTAGTAAGATTTTTGAAAAAATTATTCTTGATCAAATGTTAAATTTCTTTAATATAAATAATTTACTTCATAAATATCAATTTGGTTTCACAAGGGTTCGCTTGACGACTGATGCCGGTGTTGAGCTGATTAAATATATATTTAATGCATGGGAGAATTCACAGGATGCTTTGGGTATATTTTGTGACCTATCCAAAGCCCTCCATTGTGTTCACCATGAAACATTAATCAGGAAACTTCAACACTATCGGCGTAAGAAGTGATGCTCTTAAATTAATTATTTCATATTTAAGTAAGAGAACGCAAAAAGTTGTCATTAACAGTATGAGTTCTTCCGGGTCGATGGTACAAATGGGCGTGCCTCAAGGCTCAATTCTCGGCCACTTTCTGTTTCTTGTATACATTAATGGCTTACCTTACATAGTAGGAGATAACCATGATATAGTATTATTTGCAGATGACAGTTCTTTAATTTTCAAATTAAGTCGACAATTGCTAAAATATGACGAAGTAAATAATGCTATATCTAAATTAGTAAATTTGTTCAATGTTAATAATTTGCATTTAAATGGCACAAAAACGAAATGTATGAAATTCATGACTCCAAATATCAAACAATTATAATAATTTTAAATGGGGAGAAACTGAGTCTTGTAGATACCACAATTTTTCTTGGAATCACACTAGACGCGAAGCTTCAATGGAGCCCCCATATATCAAAATTAGTAAGCAGACTTAGTTCTGCAGCATATGCTGTAAAAAAGATTAGAAATTTTACCAGTGTGGAAACAGCAACCACAGCATAATGTCGTATGGTATTTTGTTATGGGGACACGCGACTGACAACTGAAATTATATTTGTTTAACAGAAGACGGCCATAAGAGTAGTCTATGATTTAAAACCTAAAGAGTCGATCCGACAAAAATTTAAGGAAATTAATATGTTAACTTTGGCCTCTCAATACATTTATGAAAATGTAATGTACGTACACAAAAATAAAAGTAGTTTTACAAAAATAAGTGATATTCATTTGGTAAATACTAGGAACAGACACAAGCTAGTAGTACCAGTTACTCGGCTCCATCGAGTCAGTAATTCATTCTTGGGGCGACGTATACGCTTTTACAACAAAATTTCAGAAAATATACAAAATTTGACCTGCTCAAAGTTCAAAAAATTTACTAAACTAAGTTAATATAAAAAGTGTTATTATAATATTAAAGAATTTATAGATGATAATAACCCCTGGAAATGAGGTGAACGCTACCAAGCTATTTCTAATTTGTTGTTAATTTGTGTATCATACATGATTGTAAGCTGTTATTTAAAAAAAAAAGTCCCGCTGGGTTTCTTGCTGGTTCTTCCCAGGACAGAGGTTTTTTTTCGAACCAGTGGTAATTATACAAAAGAGTGACTTTCAATAAGTATTATTTATAATCTATATTGAATAAAAAAGTTTCTGTTTCTGATTCTGTTTCTTCCTGGCAGGGCGTGTGCGAAGTGTGATCTACGTCTATCTAGGTGAACTGTGTGCTTGTTTGTCACCCTGACCCTGTAAAAAAAACTATATGACCTTCCGATTGCTACTTCAGCTTAATTATCTACTATTATGATGAAATTATTTTATTTTCTTTTGAGAAACTGACTTAAGTAAACTAAATTTCACAAAATTCAAAGTAAAAGTAGAAGGTTGTCTAAATAATTACTTTAAAAAATGCATCTCCTTGAATAAAACTAATTTTAAGTATTTTTTTGCGTTTAAATTAACTTACCAGGGTGGTCTGAAAAGTTTCCAACTTTAACGTGAAGATGGCAGCACTCGTCAATAATAAAAGTAAGTAAATGTAGTTGTGCATCGTTTGACAGTTATGCACCAAACATTCAGATAATTTGTTAGGGATTACTCAAATGTTACAAATTAGACCCCAATATGTATGGCCGAAAATGAACAGGTCTTGAGATATACGGATTTAACTAATATTCACAAATCATCCAGAATTTCGTATTAAATTTTAAATAAAAATAGAACATTTTTTGTATGCTTTCTTTTAAGTTTATTTATTTTCTTGAAGCTTCAACCAAGCGAATATACAATCATAAAAAGTACAAACTTTTTATGATTGTATATTCGCTTATATATATTAATATTTTTTTTCTTTTTTTTACACTTTATGTAAAATGTTACGTACTTCAAAAAATTACTATGACATGAGACATAAAAATGTTTTAAAAAACGCACATTTAATCAGCTATCCAAAAAGGTAATAATATCCTGGTGAAGTCAAGGAATAATAATAATAATAATAAAAGGGCCTTTTACTGAACGCAGGTACCTTATACATTTTTAGTCACTTGATACATAAAGTGTAAAAAAAGGGAAAAAATATTTATTAAGACCCATAATTTTTGTATTGTGAATACTTTTTGTATATTTTTATGATTGTATTCGCTTGGTCGAAGCTTCAAAAAAATAAATTAACTTAAAAGAGAGCATACAAAAAAGGTTTAATTTTTTTTAGAATTTAATACGAAATTCTGGGTGATGATTCATTTTCGGCCATACATATCGGCGGGTCAAATTTGTAGTATTTTGATTGTATCACTCCCTGCTAGGAAGTTGTCGAGTTCCCACTAACCCTGTATTAATAGCAAAATTGTCTTATGGGTTAGGTCTTAAATTGTGTTATGTCACCATATTAACTCTTCAATTCCCATGCCTATCTTTATCAAAAAAATTATACTTTCTTTTATTATAAGGTTCAGATATATTTAGTATAGAAAAAAAAATTATAAAAATAAGGCGACTACACCCACTTATTTCTTATAGGGGTGTCACTGGCATTGTTTAAATAGATCATAAAGTTTAAGTTTTCTTTCTGTAGGGATAAAACATCCGTTTTTATAAAAGAAATATTTATTGACACATAAGAAACATTTAACACATTATTACTTTGAAACATATACTAGAACTTTAGACGCAAAACGAATTGGTACTTGGGGCACATTTTTTGAGTTCGTTGATGACAATATCCACATCGCCGCTAAGAACGGACAACTTCTACATGGTCATTCACTGCAGGCTAGGCACTCCAATCTGGAATGGAACTTCACAGGCAAAATCACGGGTTGGAGGCTTATCATATGTTTGCAGGTAGATAGTAGCAACGTTTCTGCGAAAATCACAGTCCAGTTATTTTGGCAAGCAGCGTCTATATCAAAAGCAAACAGGATACCACCACTTTTTTCCGCGAAGTCAAAAAAAAATAGCTGGACAAACCACTCTAATTTTCGATCGCTTATCGCGATACTTTTGTGAAAAGTCTCAATCCATGGAAGTTAGGTGCAATGGTGGTGATACTGTTGTCATGCTATTTATTTAGCTGCAATAATTTCCTAACATTTTGGTCTCGCAAATACTTTAGTAATGGTAAGCCAATAAAATAGTTTTACTGTCCCAATATTTTTGATAATCTGGAGAGCAAGTAATAGAAAGATGGTACACCAACGGTATAATTTTTTTATAATACTTCCTTTTTTATATTTCTTCTTTGCTGTAGAACCCTTGACTTTTTTTCTTCTACTTCCTCGTCATTTACAAAATTTTTTTCCAGAGTCAGAAGGTCTACTTTGTAGTTCTACTTGAGACTTAACCAAACAATTAGGAAAATATAGAATATTCGCCTTGTTTTCATCCCCACTGTCTCCGTCAGTTACCTTACCATCATCAGGAGGAAATAAAATAATAGTAACTGGGTCCTCCCCGACTTGCAACTCCTCAGCAAACTCATCTAACGTCAACCCGTAAAACGTAAACGACGCTCCAAAATACCATCCACCACTACAAAGCAATCCAAAGAAATCAATAGTTGTGTACACGCCCCTAGTTGCCCCTACAAAGGTCGACCATACAGGGGCCCATACAGCTGTAGATTCGACGGACAACTAAGGGTGGGGCTCAAAAAACAATTATCCTACACAATTGATGTAAGGCTAGGTAATTAATAAGAACTTACCTGGTTCCGAATCGAGAACCGACCCCAAGGCGCGGTGAGGCGTTAAGTATGTGCATGTGAGTAGTGTGGACATGTGTAACTTGATTTAACCGTGGAAGTCGAACCGCAAATCTGCAGGCGCTGCGTTTCTCCAAATGTGCGATCCTCCAGTGATAGTTCACCTTATCTGAACTCAAGTCTGACGTCACTTCACTATTTCAGTCTATCAACTTTATTGTACATATAATTAACTTCAAAGTCAACCAATTAAACGTTCATCGAAATCAAACACGTGACACACGGCACAACTAATGAACGGTCGATCAAAGTTCACTTCCGTTTTCTTTCAGCAACAAATTATTTCTACGAGCAAGTGAACGAACGCAGTCTCTTGTCGAGTCACAAAGTTAGCGTTCCGCACGGCAAGCTAGATTCTTTTGTACGATATTAAATACTACGCCCGCAATAATAACTCAAAATCAGCCTCGCTGACACGCAAAACTAACTAAATAGTCAATACACAAAAAGGCACTTAACCCGACGTACCGTCGGGTTAAGTGCCTTTTTGTTCAACATTAACTTACAAAAACAATTAACCGGCCACGCCCTCGAAATGGAATGCGAGCATCAAATTCCAGACCGTCTGTCCACTCGGCGTGCGCGCAAGGTTCCACGTCACACAAGCAAGTTAAATATTGCAAAATGCATTTCAACATGCAATCACTATACAAATTGACGTAATTACTTGCAACGAAATTACTCTAATCACTCAAATACAAGCCTCTTGTCACGAAACGTACAACTTAGACAACTAATTCGAGGCGGTCTACACGAATCCCAGATATTCAATAGAAAATTAAACGCGCACAAATACTCAAATTGTAGACCACCAAAACCCAAAACTGGCCGCGCGAAACCGATGCAGCGGTCACAAAAAAAAATACGCTAGTAGACAGAGCCACTACTGTCAAGCTACTGATCAGCCCACCGGCCGGAATCCGGGAAGCCGGCACACGACCGCCCCCCGGCGGCGTTTAACTCACCTCGACACCATCGGGTGATGCACCGAGTCAAACGCGATTGGCTATCGTTTTCAAATGCCCATGTTTGGGCCTAAACAAGTTGTAATTAGAAATAATGCCCAGTGTCACCCACAGGTGACACGTCATATTTTGAGCGTTGTAATGAGTAATACGTTAATATAATTTTAAATTGCGCATTAATATTTTAGCTAATATATTCATTTATCACGTTCATGAAAAATAACAATTCTTACGATGTATGTATGTATGTAACATTTTTATTTCAGCTTGTATTGCAAGAAATCACACTTAGAAAATTCCAAATATGAGCGAATGAATTTAATGAATTTTACAAATGACGTCTAGTTAGTGTTAAAATAAAATAACAATAAATTTAATGACTAATTATCTTTGTAGTAATAATAGTAAGATGCCAAAAAAAAATTATCATATGCTAGAAAAAAAAAATGTTAAACATCTGTCACCTACAGGTGATACTGGGAATTGAAGAGTTAAACGAAAACCTCTGAAACTATTGATTACTATTTATGGATAATCAATTCCGAACAATGTTTCAAAAATAATTAAATTTCTATTGATCACATTCCGGAGAACTATGTTTTCATCTATGGAACTCTTCTTGTTCAGAATACAAAGTCTTGCATAATGTTGCATTCTTGCAGAACTAACTTTAAGTTTCGGATAATAAGATTGAAAAGCCTCATGCACCTAAATTATAAAAGATATTTTAAATTTTTATGAGTTCTCAGTGTTTAAATGTTAAGTAATAACAACAAAAAGTAATTCATCCGGAAACTAAGGTAATTCATAGAGTAAGTAAATATTAAGAGAAGAGATTGCATATCTATACAAATTATAAAAAGCGAATACTTTGAATTCCGATGCGCTTAAAAAACGAAATGAGAAACTAAATGTAACAGTCACAAAATTTATATAAAATGTTACCGAAATTGAATTACGAAATCCTTCATTGAAAAATCAGGACGCAGGCACTCCCCTGGGTCCAATTTCTGAAGACGTCAAGTCATCAGTTAAAAGCCAAGCAAGAAAGCTACCACATGACAGGCAATTTGTATTAAGCTAAAGCTGAAACACGAAATCATCAAAATATACTGCGTGTAAGAACTATTTCCACCGCAGACAAAACCAGCCATGATTAGCTCAGCTTAAGGTTGTTTGCCTTCATGATTGACCTATGTAGCCTTCAGTCAATAGGAGCCCTGGCCGAAGAATCCCAAGCGCTTCTGTCACAAGTGACAGCGGTCAAAATCCAATGATACTTGACACTTCTCGATGGATTGATGTTGTTATAAATGACAACGAACACCATCCGACTTATGGCCTTAAAAACTACGTTACACGCCTTTTAATTTTATTGATTAGTTTAGTTCTGCAACCACTAAATGTGCTTGTTCACATTTTCACCACAGTAGTTTCCAACAAATTTTAACTTTTACCCGCGAATTCAAGAAATGTAGGTGCATCAACAAAAGTTTTTAGTCGTGAGTTAGCTTATTCATTTTTAGACATTTATTAGATTTCAAAAACGTATATCCCCCAACGAAGCAATCTATGAGGGAGGTCTATGTTCAGCAGTGGATGGAAAAACGTGTATCAAATGTTTTTGTTTTCATAGAAGAGCGTTAATTTAATTAATTTCATTTTTTCATAACCATCACTAATATGATATAATGTATCTATCTCATTTTAGGTGGATGATACACTTAAAACACAAATGAACAATTTCCTACTGAGCACAGCCAACCAGCAAGAGATACAGGGCCTTGATGCTAAGATACATGAAACGGTAAGTTGACATCAGAATTAACACTATGTGTGAGTATAACAACTCTGTTTTTTCGCCCCCCCCCCCCCCCCCCCCCCCGTACACCAATAGAATAAATGGTATAAGAGTAATTTTTGAAGTGAAACGTTTTTTTATAATTGTTGTGATTTCAAACTCGATGAAACGAAAAAGCGACACTAAAAAGAGACAAACATACATTTATAGGATTTAGCCTGTGAGAGAATGAAATAGAATACAGTGCAGTAAGCGACGGTAGCCTAATGGCAGGGTGCGGACCGAGACCTCATAAGGTTGTGGTTTCGAATACGTCATTCGACTACTGTCGTGAACCACTTCTAACACATGCTTTTTCATCTTGAAAGTAATGGTATAACCATTACTAGTAATTCTCTATTATGGGAATATTAGTAATGTATTACTAATATTATTACAGTAGTGTATTACGTGGTAGAGCCATGCTGCAGCTATATTAGTAGTATATTGTAGCACGAATGGGTTGGCTCGACCGGGGAAGGACCACACTCTCACAGAATACCAGCGTAAAATAGCAGCTTAACGCTGCTGTATTTCGTATGGTGAGTGTAGCAACCGGAGACCCTTTTTACTGGAAACGAGGCATTCCATCTTAGTCGTCACGGGTGACAACGCATCTGCGGTTTGATTAGTAAAAAAAAATAGGCATTTTTAATAAACTTATCAATAGACTCTGGTATCTTCCCTGCTAAACTTAAAGGAGAATGCCAGATTCTCTATAGAACTTTGCCCCACTCAAAAGTGTAGTGTACACGAATGCCGTATGCAGCATTTTTTCTATTTTATTACTTCATCAATATTATATAATTTGAAGTCTCTAGAACTTGCGATTTTTTTAAACTGAACTTTAATAATTACATTTACCTTATTTTTAGAACAGCATTCGTTGCAGTTCATTGTAATTTCAGAATATAAATTGTTTTATATATATTTATATTCTGAAATTACAATGAACTGCATTTATATATATATAAATAAGAATTTAAGGAGCGTAATTATATAATGATCAGTAACATTGATAAAATGGTTCTCTTCTATAAGATCTAAAACACGCTTACACAATATAAGACTAGTACCATCTGTTTTTCATAAAATCTTAAGTCCTAATCATGTAAACGAGTTATATTATTTACAAAATTATTTATCAAGATACATATTATTATGGCATGTGTCTGAAGAAGGTGTAAATATTTACAGATTAGTAACTAATTTTACGACAACAGCAGGATAGGTGATATAATCATAATCAATATATTTCACAAGCACAAATTAGTCAATGTGTGAAAATATTCAACATTAATTTGACATACGCACTTACGATATTGACACAATGACGTGTGTATCATTTCACAGAATGCACGAAAATCAATGATTGTTATTCAGCAATTATCTAATGCAATTCATGATTGTTGTCGATTTATAATAATAATTGAAAATAAAAATTGTTAAGTAACATTTTTGTATGACAAAGTCTTATAATATATTTTGATAGAAATATATATTCTTTGATACTTTATGCATACGTATGCATAAAGTATCAAAGAATAATCGTACAAAGATACGCAGATGTTATTAGAAAAGACTGAAAATGTAAATATTAATCGTTGATTTTTTTTTAAATAATATTTTACCGCAAGTTGTACAAAATAACGATTTATCACAAAAAACTTCAAAATTTATTATTTTTACCTTTTTTGTACAAGGTGGTGCACGATCTGGCATTCTCCTATTCTTTCATTAAGCCTTTGTACAAAAGAGACAAAAATCAATTTTGGACAATTACCGTCCTATTGGCTCGTGCCAATTTTGTCAGCGGTTAAGTTTTCAAAGTATGTGAAAAATCACATCGCTCTTTGACAAGTATCATGTCCTGAATCCCAGTCAGTATGGGTTCCAGAGGGAAAATCTACTGCACATGCTGTTTTCGATATGGTAAATGAGACTCTAACATGCCTAAATGCTAATAATTATAAAATTGCTCTCTTTGACATGTCGAAAGCCTTCGATTTTGTATCGCCTAATTTACTACTGAAAAAATTGGAAAAATGTGGTATTAAATGCACTGCTTTAAGTTGGATTAAAACCTACTTGCGAAATAGACGACAATGTGTTGAAATAAGTAGACCAGACTACAATTATGTGGTCCTAAATTACATATCTGATCATAAAGAAAACAAATATGGAGTTCCACAGGGAAGCGTTTTGGGACCACTGTTGTTCTTAGTCTATATTAATAATCTTGCGTATGTAACTAAACACAAATGCATTTTATTTGCTGACAACATATCTGTAATAGTGATAACTGTATCTTGGCTAAAATAAATTGATATATATATTCAACACCGAAACGCCATATATAATCAAACAGGCACAGGAAACGTAAGCCCTGTTTTATTCACGACACGTTACTCTATCCAAAACAAATAAACTGCAGGTGCACACATTATATAATAACTGGCCGTTGAGCTGTCATTCTAAACTTTAAGCAACCTTTAAGTATGAAAAGAATATAGATAGGATCTAAAGTTGTGACTTAAAACATCCATAATACATACATACACGAAAAATAAAATATCATATTAATGACATTAACATTACAGTAAAAACAATAATATAATGGCTTAAAAATAACAATCTAGTTAAAAATCTTGACAAAACTTATTTTATAAATTTCAATGGCATATTATACCAGACAATGAACATTAATTTTGAAGGACAAAATCTTTAAAGTACAAATATGACAACAATCCTATGTATATGGATGGATCAAAAACTAAATTGGAAAAGTCAAGTTGAAAATGTTTGTAAAAAAATAAATAGATTTTCGTACGCACTTTACAAACTAAGCAAAGTAGCCACAAAAATACAGCATTTACTGCGTACTTTGCTTATGTGGAATCCGTTCTACGATACAGACTCATTATATGAGGTAATAACACAGATGCAAAAAAGGCATTCATTGCCCAAACAAAATGTATTAGAGCAGTATGTGGCACTGCACCTGATGAGCCTTGCAGACCGCTATTTATATCTCTGAAAATACTACCCCCAAAGTTTGTAAAACAAAACATGTATTATTTCAGACAAGCAAAAGAGATTTACACGCGAAATACCAGAAATGGCAATAGACTTCCTGCTGATATTATACCCAAGAGTGCCTGATTTTTAAAAAAAACTGCTCCTGGATGTGTATCCTCATATTTAATAAAATACCCCAAAACATAAAATACTTACCCCTTAATATATTTAAAGGTGCTCTTTACAGGTGGCTAAATGAACATTGTTTTTATAATGTGAATGACTACCTAAAGAACAATGGCAGACTTACATACATAAAATTAGTTGAGAAGGAATGGTAGCGTCTGTATATCAAAAATATCTTAAAATGTTAAGCGTCAGTCCCTAAATAACATTGTCAAGGAATTTTGTCCTGAGAAGGCGTCAAAAAAGATATTTAGATTTGAACCATTTTAGGTTATGTTTTATGTCACTTGGAAAAAGTCATGCGTCCTGTGGTTGTTTGATTTTAGCTTAATACATTCTCAACATAGTGTATCTACCTACATAGACGAAAGTTTTTGGATTATTGTATGTCTGTTATATATTTAAATACTATAAATGTATATTTCTGGCATGGCTCCAGGGCCTTTGTGTCATACAGTGACATTTTCAGAAAGGCTAGAACCCAGAGCCTTAAAGTCAGTTAAAAAAACAGTGACATTTTGTTTTAGCTAGTATTGCCATAACATTAATTGGAATTGTTACATAGTACTATGATTGAGATAATGTATTATTGTAGGAAGTTCTTTGTAAGAAACTTATTTTCAACCATATCACTTTTATTTTTATTATTACTGATAGTATAGTTATTATCAATAATAACTTAATATAACAATATTTTGTATTTGTGTGTTGTGTTGGTAGTCTTACAAAGTGTATACGAAAATAGTATGAATATAGTAAATGGCAGCTCTTGAATAGTGTAAAAGGATTAAAGTCATTTGATATTCCCAAAAATATATGTTTTTTTTTTAATGTAAAATTAATTTTTATTTGAAAAATCGTAGAATAATAATTAAACTCATTTTATATACAGGGTATTTTTGAAACGCTCCCGAAAACGAAGACAGACGACAGTACCAACTATACCTTTGATGATGGGTGAAATATAATATCGATCCTGATGAAAAAAAAATCTTTTCACGTTTTATTAGCTTTATTCATTCTCTATCATGTTAGGACAGCTACATGAAACGCTAATTACATAAAAAAAAAATCATGAAAATACTTAAACATAAAACAAGCAGTGGAATTACTGAATTACAATCAGTAGGGTTCAATGTACGCGCGAATGCCGAATTCGCGCGGCCCGCAGTTAGTGCCACTAGCTTCAGGCCGCGCGCCCACTAGCCTAGTGGGCCATATCACAATACCTAATAATTTACAATACTTGCCTAAATACCTAACCTATCCACTTAACCTACTATGTTGCCACTGTGCTTGTCTCCACGTAGCCACTTTAATTCGAATTCACAGGTTAAATAACCCAAATAACTGGTTCGGTTCCCCGCTAATGAAAAAAATACTTAAATGAAATGTAACCAAGGTTAGAGTCATGCGTTTATATTCATCGTGTAGGTATGTTTATTATTCGATGTATTCAGTTATGTACCCATTCAGATCAGCTCAGTAATAAGTTAATTAAAAAAATTAGGTATGAAACAGCTTACCGCTCTAAATCCTCCGTGGTGACGTGCTCAATGAACCCAAGGCAGGTTGTTGCTGGTCTAATAACCAACGGCGGAAAACTCGCCGGCGGTCGTGATCGCCGGTAACTAACGCTTGCACTTTGTACACTTTGTATGGGCGCATTCGGTTACGCTTTAACACTTTGTGAACTGTATAGTATTACACACTTGTTCCATCCCGACGCCTTAACAATTTAGCGATACTTCGTGTACCAAGGTTCGGACTCCGGCGAACGACATCTAAAATGCGCTCCTCTGAGTGAACAGCCACTTGACTTCCACCTCCTGCCGCTACCAGAGCAATGGGCCGATTTCCCAACACTCGCTGAAATGCTGCTTTTATCAGATGAGAGTCAGCTGGATGTCGAGCGGTCGGGAATTTCTCTCGGTAAATTCGCAATGCATGCGAAGCATTCCCGCGAGCTTCTCCAAGGCACATTAACATGTTGCCGTATTCACGAGCACGATAAATGTACGCGTTAGGCATTATAAAAACAAAACAAGAAACTTAAAAAGTCACAACAAGAATAATATCATTAAGTAATAAATAACAAGATAGGGGGTGCTAAGAATCTCCGGTGGAGGTTCGGTTGCCACCTACAACGACTCGACCTGGCAACATACAACGCACGCACCCTGAGGACTGACGAGAAGATTGTGGAGCTGGAAGAAGAGATAGACAAGTTACGCTGGCATATTATAGGATTATCCGAAGTCCGAAGAGAGGGGGAGGACACGGTAATCCTCGAATCCGGCAACTTGCTCTATTACCGGGAGGGCGACCATCTGTCCCAAGGAGGTGTCGGATTTATCGTCCACAAGTCTCTCGTTAACAACGTTGTAAAGATTGAGAGTGTGTCGACGAGGGTTGCGTACCTTATACTCAGAATCACCAAACGGTATTCGCTGAAGGTCATACAGGTTTACGCACCAACCTCGGCACACCCCGATCAGGAGGTGGAGGAAATGTATGAGGATATCTCTAGAGCCATACATTCCTCCAAAACCCAATATACGGTGTTAATGGGAGACTTCAATGCAAAACTAGGCACAAGAGAGAACGGTGAGCTGAAAGTGGGGAAATTTGGAATAGGGCAACGGAACCCAAGGGGCCAGCAGTTGGCCGACTTCATGGAGAAAGAGGGACTCTTTATGATGAACTCTTTCTTCCAGAAGCGGCCCCACAGGAAGTGGACCTGGTCGAGCCCCGACGGTTCGACAAAAAATGAGATTGACTTCATTATGACGACCAGACGACAACTGTTCAGTGATGTCTCAGTGATCGCGAGGGTGAAAACCGGCAGCGATCACCGAATGGTTAGAGGCACACTGAACCTAAACGTTAAGTTGGAGAGGTCTCGTCTAATGAAGTCAACGCTCCGTCCCCCTCGTGCTCTAATCCAAAGTCCCGAAACCTTTCAGCTCGAGTTGCAAAACCGTTTTCAGTGCCTAGAAGACTGCTATGAAGTGGACGATTTGAATGACAAGCTCGTGGAAACTGTCCATGCGGTCGGAGCTAAGTTCTGCAAGACCCGCCGCAGAAGAACACAAAAACTCTCCGATCACACTCTTAATCTCATGGCTGTTAGACGGGAGATGAAGCTACATTCTTCAACAGATTTGACAGCATACAGGCAACTGAACAGACAGATCTCCAAATGCATGCGGCGGGACTTACGCAACTTTAATACAGCTCGTATTGAAGAAGCGATCGAGCGGAACCAAGGCTCCAAAGTCTTTGCCAGAGATCTGTCTGCCAGAAAGAGCCAACTGTCAAAGCTGAAGACCGAATGTGGCAGCATCGTTTCCGGGGCACCTGAGATTTTGAGTGAGATTGAGAGGTTCTATGGGCAGCTGTACACGTCATCGTTGGAGCCACACGCCAGTGTGAGTAACGATCCAAGAGCGAGTCTTATCCGACATTATTCCGATGATATCCCGGACGTCAGTCTGAGCGAGATTAGAATGGCTCTCCAGCACCTTAAAAACGGCAAGGCCCCAGGCCAGGATGGAATTACAGCGGAGCTTCTGAAAGCGGGTGGAAAACCGGTACTTGAAGTCCTTCAGAAGCTCTTTAATTCCGTCCTCCATGGTGGCATTACACCGGAGGCGTGGAGCAGAAGTGCGGTGGTCTTGTTCTTCAAGAAAGGCGACAACGCTCTCTTGAAGAACTACAGACCGATTTCCCTTCTGAGCCGCGTCTACGTGCTGTTTTCGAGAGTCATTACGAATCGTCTCGCGCGCAGACTTGACGACTTCCAGCCTCCCGAACAAGCCGGTTTCCGAAAAGGCTTTAGCACCATAGACCACATACATACCCTTCGGCAAATTGTACAGAAGTCCGAGGAGTACAATTTACCACTATGTCTGGCGTATGTGGACTATGAGAAAGCCTTTGATTCCGTCGAAATTTGGGCGGTGCTGCAGTCCCTTCAGCGATGCCAAGTTGACTGTCGGTATATCGAAGTGTTGAAGTGCTTGTACAGTAGGGCTACGATGGCTATCCGAGTACAGAACCAGAGTACGAAACCTATCCAATTGCAGAGAGGTGTAAGACAGGGTGACGTCATATCCCCGAAACTCTTCACCGCTGCGTTGGAAGACGTTTTCAAGCTTCTGGACTGGAAAGGATACGGTATCAACATCAATGGCGAGTACATCACTCACCTTCGATTTGCCGACGATATAGTCCTTATGGCAGAATCGCTGGAGGACCTAAGCACTATGCTCAATGACCTCAATAGTGTTTCCCAACGGATAGGTCTTAAGATGAACATGGACAAAACAAAGATCATGTTTAATGTCCATGTCACACCTATGCCGGTAGTTGTTGGGAACACTAAGCTCGAAGTTGTTGACTAGTATGTTTACCTGGGACAAATAGTCCGACTAGGTAAGTCCAACTTCGACCGAGAGGTCAATCGACGGATTCAACTCGGTTGGGCAGCGTTCGGGAAATTACGGCACATCTTCTCGTCAGGTATACCTCAAAACTTGAAAACGAGACTGTACACCCAGTGCGTGTTGCCAGTGATGACATACGGAACTGAGACGTGGTCCTTCACTGCTGGCCGGATGAGGAAACTCAAGGTCGCTCAGCGAGCTATGGAGAGGGCTATGCTCGGAGTTTCTCTGCGTGATAAACTCAGAAATGAGGATATCCGCAGTAGAACCAGAGTGACCGACATAGCCCAACGGATTAGTAAGCTGAAGTGGCAATGGGCCGGCCATATAGCTCGAAGAACCGACAACCGATGGGGAAGAAAGGTTCTCGAGTGGCAGCCTCGTACCGGCAGGCGAAGTGTAGGGCGTCCCCCCACTAGATGGAGTGACGACCTGGTAAGATGTGCAGGAAGTCGATGGATGCAGGTGGCTCAGGACCGTGCTTTGTGGCATTCTTTGGGGGAGGCCTATGTTCAGCAGTGGACTTGTGAAGGGCTGTAATGATGATGAATAAATAACAAGTAATAACGACAATAATTTAATAAACAAAACAATTGAACTGTCTCTTTTGATAGTCAACACGGAACTGTCTCAAAAACTACAATAATTAATCAAACACGCTAAAACAAATGCGCACAATGTAAAGTCCTTGAAGCACTGGAACCTTCCACACACCGTTAAAGCGTTATGTTAAGACATCGTCAACGTTTATTATTTATAAGTTTTATCCCTACGACTAGTCTTCATATGGAATTTAAAAGTTATGATTGTAATTTTTAATACAATTACACAATCAATTGTACCCTGACGCAACAAGCAGTTCTTTACTACAAAAAAATGTTGAAATTAATAAACGTACCTAATTGGGTGCTCAGTACTCACACAATTATAAACACTATTTTTTGTTTAAACTATTTTCATGATTTTTTTAATGATATTATAGTTTCATTTAGCTGTACATGATGGAGCGTGAATATAGTTAATAAAACGTTGTGAAAAGATGATTTTTTTCCTCGGGATCAAATTTATTTGTGACCCATGTGCTAAGGTGTAGTACCTACTATCGTCTGTCTTCGTTTTCGGGAGCGTTTCACAAACACCCGGTATAAGTTATTTCTAGACGCAATAATTTTTGTCAACTATTTTTCTGCCATTGTTCTTTGACATGATGTGACACAACAGTGGTTCTATATTTTAATTGAATTTTAATCTTAATTATATTTAAATTTTTATGCAATTATAATACAAGTGTTGGTACTAGTATTGCTAATTTGTAAACGATGACATGCCGATAAATATTTTAATTGAATTTGATATTGCAATATAGTAAACTTAATTATAAAAAAATGTATTTGCATGCTATTCATAGATGGCTAAAAAAGCTGAACTAAACTTTACAATAACCACCTAAATGCTTTTTCAAAGCATAAATCTTCATTTCATTTCAAAACTGATAGTGGTAAGAATTTTGAAATTGTTACACTGATGATATGTGGAGCATTAAGGTGTCAGAAATCAGAAATTGTGATCCTCGATTTGTTTGCCACATATTATAGCGATTATGGAAGTAGGTAACTCCCAACCGTGGACCGTTGAATGTAAACTATATGCGCTGTATTTTATATATCACTATCATATTTCAGGTGGATACTATCAATCAGTTGAAAACCAATCGCGAATTTTTCTTAAGCTTCAGTAAAGATCCGCAACAGTTCATTCAGAAATGGCTTGTCAGTCAGTCGAGAGATTTGAAGGTGAGTCCAAATTGTATTATATCTAATTGTATATATCTGGAGTATCGTACAATGTGAATAAAATGATCTCCTATTTTGCCTAGTAATCTATTTGGGTAGAAACAAACCTCTTAACTATTTTTGTAACACGTAGTAAGTAGCAATGCATAAATACACTTGTGAAATCGTTCAAACTGTTTAGGCTGATTGTGTGCTAAGAGATATTATGACAATTAAACTGTTTGGCCAATGGTGGCGCGCATGTAGTTGATTCAGCCTTTATCGATTCACTAGTAGTCTCTATTCTAGTATATACTTGTACTAAAGAAGAAGACACAGACTGACACATCGAACACGTTCAAATGGTTACAGACCCCGTGCTAAAACGGATACATTTTAACACCCACCACGCTAAATGAATTAGTTCACGCTTAACCTATCATGTGGGGACATCTGTTTATGACTTTGCCTTGGCTTATAGTCTGACACAACTATTTACTTCGCCTACCGGGATACCAGATGTGGAGGATCATGCACCTTTTTTGTTTTACTTTCTGCTGACCTCTCATCCGGACGGATATCATGTCACCGTGCTCTTGGAGTTGCCACCGGTTCTAATGCGTCTTTTTCGATACTCCTACTCCCTTGGCATAGTCCCAATATCATGGAATGCACTGGATCCCTAAAGAAGGCGATTTCTCAGACCCGTCCAACTATAAGCCTATCGCCATCATATCCTTGTTCTCCCAAATAATGGAATCTATTATAAACTGCCATCTCGAAGAGCATCAGCTAATTATTGACTGTCGAAAGTCCCGCAGATACAGTTTTCGTCGAGGTCGCTCAGTTGGTGATATTCTTGTCTTACTAACTCACCGATAAGCGGAGGCTTTTGAGACCAAAGTGGAGTCCCTGGCGGTTAGTTTAGACATAGCCAAGGCCTTCGATCGGGTTTGTCATCTGTCGAAGCTTCCTACTTATGGTCTTCCCGAGAAACTATGTAATTGGGTCACCAGTTTTTTTGCAGATCGGAACATCAAGGTCGTCGTAGATTGTGCATGCTCCGACTATAAGCCTATTAATGTCGGTGTTCCATAAGGCTGCATTCTATAACCTACGCATTTTCTTCCGCTTATCAATGATATTTTGCAAACCAGTTACATTCATACCTATGCGGACGACAGCCGTGGTGTTTTTTTTTTTTACATCGGCCGTGCTAATTTTTCTCGGGAACACGTCGTCGAGTACTGGAAGAAACTTGTGTCTGAAGTCTAGTCTTTGTTAAACAAAATCTCGGATTAGGGGCGACTAAATCTAATCCACTTTAACCCTCAAAATACACAGGTCTGCGCGTTTACTGCTTAAAGAACCCCTTTGTTGTATCTCCTCGATTTCAGAGCACTCCCTTTGCTGCATCATCAGCATCGGAATCCTCGCTGTCGAAATATTGAATGAACTGCTGTCAGTCATCTCTCTTTCGCGGTCGGTTGAAAGGCTAAATTAGACTTAAAAAGTAGAGGGGGCAAACGAGCATGCGGCTCACCTGATGGTAAGTGACTACCGCCGCCCATGAACAACCGTAACACCTGAAAAATTGCAGGTGCGTTGCCTGCCTTTTAGAAAGGAGTAAGCTCTTTTCTTGAAGGTCCCTGAGTCGTATCGGTCCGCCTCTAAAAAGCTTGGCGTGTTCAGCAGAGTGTGTCAGTATTCCATCCCAGCACATACACATATGTGCGTATGCAATTATACAAGGCACAGGTTTGGACTCACATGGAATATTGTTCTCATCTCTGGCGCGGGGCATCCTCATGCCAGCTTTTTCAACTTGATCGTACCCAGCGCAGAATGGCTTCAATAGTTGATAATTGAATGATTTCTTATTAACTCAATCCTCTGGCATTGCGTATAGATTTGTTGCATCTTTTGCATTTGCTATCGCATTTCCCATGGGGTGTGCTCTAAGGAATTGTTCGGATTGATTTCAGTCACCAAATTTAACTAATGCAAATCGCGATAAAAGTTACGATACCATCCACACCATCTATTTGTTTTGTGGTCCACTATGCCCCGATTTATTAGGAGTTTTCGTCTTCGTACGACATTACCATTAGGTGAGCTGTATGCTCGTTTGGCCCCTGTTCTATAAAAAAATAAATAAGAATAGGGTTAAGTTTTTGAGTTTTGGTTGTTAAATGAAAAGAGGATATCTTTAGCTGGGCAAGGTGTTCAGTTTAGAAAGCGGCCAACGCTTCGTGTGATAGACAGCTATTTTATATATACCGCAGTATTCTGTGCTTTGACAGTGCGTTTTAGGTGTCGGTCGGTGCGTTTCGCTTGTGGCGGGACGATAGCATCGTCACAGGTTGAATGATAAGTTTACTTTGTTTAGCTAAGATTAATGGCTTATTGGAACTAGGGTCTTGACAAACGAAGCGTTGTCCATGCCACGTACTATTCACTAGCGTTAGTCACGGCGTACATTTCTTGGCGACAAATATTGCATGTCGACTTTTGGAAAGAGATGATCGATTAGTTCGGCGTCGAAGAGCGTTATTTCTGTTGTACGAAGCAATAACAGTCTGTTGTTTATTAGTCGTAAAATAATTATGATTTTTTTTTTGTAAAAACATTTAACATTTTGTCTCTAGAAACCTAATTGGGAAAAAATTATTGAGAAACGTCACAGATGTTAGTGTATGATAGAGGTAACGCTCAACGAAGTCAAAAATAGTCGATTTTTTTTTGAAGGTCGACGTACAATGTTTGTGGGTTGATTCTGTACTTTGAATTTTAATTATGTTTATATGTCGAATAAAACTATTTTATATGTATTTTATCGTGTTTAATTTTATTTATTTTTAATTTGTGACGTTTCGGGTGCTTTATCACACTCGTGGCTATGGGTGGGTTGAGGCGTTGGACGTGTCGATGTGTAAGTTGAAGCGGAGTAGGTTCGTGTTTGAGGAGCTAGTGGAGGGGTGTGAGTGTGTGTGCGTGTGTGCAGACGCTGTCGGGCGGGTCGGGCAACCCCGAGGAGGAGCGGCGCGGGCAGTTCTACGCGCAGGCCTGGAGCGGCGAGGCGGCGGCGCGCTACCTGCACGCGCGCCTCGCCGCGCGCCGCCGCGACCTGGACCTGGCGCACGCGCCGCACGCGCCCCACGCGCCCCACGCGCCGCACCTGCAGCGCCTCTAGACAATATACCGCTGTACCCGTATCCTCCTTGTTTCATTCACTCGCCCCGCCCACCTTTACTCTTTCTACCATTCAACAAACCCACGTAATAAAGCCACGCTGCAAGTATATTATACTTATAGCACGAATGGCTAGACTCCACCGGGAGAGGACCACGCTCGCACAAAATACGCTAAATAGTGCTCAATGCTGCTGTGTTTCGTATTATAAGTGTACAAAACCGGATACCCTTTTCACTAATTGCAAGACATTCCACCTACGTCCTCAGGGGTGACAGTCCATCTGCATTTTGATTCTTAAACGAAGATAAATGTCTACAAACCACATCCATCCACTGGAACGGTTTTTTTTTTGTCAATATACACTAGTCACAAAAATTAAGAATTTAAATTAAACAAAAAAAAGCAAAAAAGAAAAAACAAATTGTAGCTCCAAGCGTCTAGTTTTCAGATCTAAACATAACATCTGGATTTTTTATCACATTAGGTTCTAGAGTGATCCTAAGGAAACTACCCGAAAATATTTCCAAATTTTTGCTCATCTAAAAAAAGGGAAAAATGAATAAGATTCAAAAATTGCTCATAACGATAATTTTGGTGAAAACAAAAAAAATATTATTATTATGTATTAAAACTCAAATTTTTATCCTTTCTCAATGAAAATATCGCTTCGAAAATAATTTATTCGTCAAAAGCCATTCATGGTACCTTAAGCAAAATGTCATGCAGTTTTCAAAAGCCTCCTTCAATTTCCTATACGATCACTTTATTATATCTACTCTACCGGGTGTTTGTGAAACACTCCCGAAAATGTAAACAGATGATAGTACTATGGATACCTTTGATGATGGGTCACAAAGAATTTCGATCTCAAGAAAAAAAAACATCTTTTCACAACGTTTTATTAACTTTACTCACGCTCCATCATGTTAGTACAGCTATATGAAACGAAAATTTCGTTAAAAAAATCATGAAAATACTTAAATATAAAACCAAGAGCAGAATTACAATCGGGCTAACTAGGCGTCAATGTACGCGTGGACGTCGAATTCGCGCGGCCCGCAGCTAGCCATGGCACCACTATACCTAATAATTTACAACACTTGTCTAAATACCTAACTTATCCACTCAATCTACTATTTTGCCACTGTGCTTATCTTCACCTAGCCACTTTATTAACAGGTTAAATAAACCAAATACCTGGTTCGATACCCCGCTAATAAAAAAAATACTTAAATGAAATGTTAACAAGATTAGAGTCATGCTTTTTATCCGTCGTGTAGGTATATTTATTATTCAGATTTATACAGTTATATACCTATAGAAATGAGTTCAGTACTAATTATTAAAAAAAAATTAGGTATGAAATAGCTTACCGATCTAAATCCTAAGTGGCCTTATGAGATGCTCCAAGGCACATTAACATGTTGCAGTTTTCACGAGTACTATAAACCTACCTACGCGTTAAGCATTATTAAAACAAAACAAGAAAAACCAAAGGCAACAACAAGTTATAACAACAAGAATGTAATAAACAAAACTATTGCTAAACTGTCGCTCACGCGCATGCGATAGTCAACACGAAGCTGTTTCGAAACTAAAATTAATAATCAATCCCACCAAAACAAATGCGCACGAGGCATTCGTAACGTCCTTGAAGGACTGAGCACTTCCACAGACCTTTAAACCGTTACGACATTTAACGTTTATTTTATAAGTTCAGTTATCCCTACGACTAGTCTTCATATGGAATTTAGAAGTTATGGTTGTCATTTTTAATACAATTACACAATCAATTATACCTCAATAAAACATAGGTACGAATTTATGAAACGATGTTTATTAATCAAACACAAAAATCTAATTAATTTACTCTCCCGTTAAAAACCATATTATACAGGGTTAGTGGAAACTCGACAACTTCCTGGCATAGCATGAATTCACTCTAAATCTCTAGGTCAGAAATAATAAAATACACACAATAATTTGTAGGAAAATATTCCATTAACTATTGCTGTATTTGTTTAATGGTATCTAAATTAGTCGGTACAAAGATAAATATTTTGATTTATGTTTATTTTTGTACTCGTATCGGTATTTTTGCATAATATGTCCCGATCGTACCTACTATCATATTTCGCTGTCGTGGACGTTGGACATGAATACAATTTTCTAGAAATAAAATTAGTTATTTATCTAACTTATATCTACCTTGTACGGTACACTGACTGATCACCTAGGTTGGGTGAAATTCTTATATTTCAGAAAAAAATATTAGAAAGGTTAAAAAACAACCTGAGCTAAGATAAAAGGCCGTTATCACTTCGCTGTTTTGTTTACATCTAAACGTGTCGTTGGTCGGGATGAATGACCGGATTGGTCATCATCAGCTCCTTACACCGATATATAAACCGAAGGATGTTCTTTCACAGATGATTTTTTAAATTGGCGGTGGACGACTTATAAGTTAATACATCTTTACATTCATTACACGTTGCTGAAAGTTTTATTGTCTTATTCAAAATGGTGCCATATCACTCTACTGTTTTTACGGGCCGACGCCAACATAGTTAATATTTACACTATTTGACCACTTAAATACATAAATACCACTATTCCTGTTTATACTATTCACTATTAACACTTAGAACTTAATACTATGAATAATTATATTTTAGTTAATCTCTCAATTTAGAAAACTACTAAATACGTTTAACTATGTAAAGCACATTTCAATGGAGACTAAAAAAATAATGTCAACAAAATTCAAAAATCTGGCTACATAGATATGAAATATGCATGTCAATATGACATGCATATTTCATATCTATAAGCATTGTAATAGAGCTTACTTTTACAAAACACCACCCATTTCGAGAGTCGAACACGTGCAGAAAGAGAGAGATAGCCGTCGAAACAAGCAGTGTGAAGAAAACGGAATGTTCACACACATCTGTTATCATAGTCACAAAATCAAATTTACCGATAGACAAGGACAGAGATAGGAAACGTAGTTGTGCGAGCGAAATCGCGTTAGTTAATTGCGTATCGTGTCTCTCGCGCATGTTTGTATTATCTATCTCGCTCTCACAAACATGGCGAAGTCAACAACAAACATCATTATAATTTTCAACAAAATAAAATTTTTAGCTATAATTATGAGTGGTAAGTAATCCCGTGTATCTTATTTTTATTTCTTGAATTATTAGAACACTGTTTAGCTGCACAAGACGTCATTCAGAGTTTTTTTTATGTCAACTCTCAATTCCTTTAGTAGTTACTCTATTTCTGACATTTTGGTGCCTTATATAACTGTATCAACAACTCAACACAACCGTTTTGCAGCGTCCGTACAGTTAACGCCCTCTACGGAAACTCCACAGTACTAATTAATACATATCTCCGCTAACTCAATAACTAACTAATCGAAAAATCGATCGATGTCTTTGAGCGTGGCAAGTGGTTTTGATGATTGAAAATAGATGTCGCTGCTATTGCGCAGACATTGTTCTTGTTGGATGACAAAGCAAAAATAACTTTGTTGTTATAGGTTATAAACATGTGTTTTTTTTTTCACTAATAATATTATATTATTATTTTTTTATATTATTATTTATATTTGGATAAGAACTTAGTAAGGACTCTAAGTTATATTTACCTTCATTTAAAAAAAATTGTCTTTGGCCTGACCTACTATATATAATATATACTCTGGCTTGACAATATATCTAACTAATTTGGTGGTTATTATAAATGGGTGGTTAACAAACCTTTCTCCGTTCAAAGCCCCATCAATGAATACGGGTCCGAAGATGTTGTCACCGTAAATAGCTGCCCAAACATTTACTGAAAGTCTGTACTGATGAGCTGACTCCCGCCAAACGCGTGGATTTTGGTTTTTGGGTGCCCAATGGTGCAGATTGTGCTGGTTCGATATGCCGTTTCTGGTGAACGTGCTTTCATCAGTCCAACAAATTTGGGAAAGAAAGTCACTGTCCTCTTCAATTTTACTCAGTAACCACTGACAATAATTCACTCTTATTAATTTATCACGCGACCGTACGGATTCGGCTAGCACTAAAAAAAAAACAAAAAAAAGAATTCGATTTCGGTGCAGTGGGGTGGGACGGCGCGCGTTATCTGCGCCGTCAAAGGATGTCTCTTTTCTTCAATAGTATTGTTTATTCGTTTTAATTTCAATGATGCGATGTTATTATCCGTGAGTCCGTGACCCCGGCCAATGACCACTCCGCGACAGTTCTCTAAGTACAGGTTGCTCTAAGATGCTATTTTCTAACATTTTAAATAAATCCGTAAATAATAACTGTACACGCCCCTAGCTGCCCCAACAAAGGTTGACGGGACTAGGGCCCATGAGTAATCCCATCGACGGGCAACAAGGGACGGGGCCCAACGGCCTATGGAGACTTATAATTCTACACAATAGATATAAGGCTAGGTAAACAAATAGTACGTACCTGGTTCCGAAGCTAAGACTGCCCCAAGGCTCGGTCAGGCGGTAGGTAGGTGTAGGTGCATGTAAGTGGTGTGTAGTAGTGTTTATATATTATGTGACCTGACCCAACTGAGGTGATCGGGCAGCGGCCTGGTCCGATGCTGCCCCACAATGTGATTTTACTCCAGCGTACGTCACCAATTGACAACTTCTTTCTTCATCTCACTATTTCAGTCTATCAACTTTATTGTACACTGTTTCAATCCATCAACTTTATTGTACATTCAAACTCAACTAAATCCTCGTTAATCGTAATCAAAAACGTAGCACATGGCACGACTAATGAACGGTGGATCAAAGTTCACTTCCGTTTTCACTCAGCAACAAATTATTTCTAGAACCGAACACGACCTTCTCTAGGGTCACAAGTACCGCGTTACAAACAACAAATTAAATTCCTTCGTACGATATTAAATACTACGCCCGCATTAAGACTCAAAATCAGCCTAGCTGACACGCAAACTAACTACATAGTCAACACACAAAATGCACTTCCACATGCAATCACTATACAATTGACGTAATTACTTTCAAACGAAATTACTTTAATCAGTCAAATTCAATACAAGCCTCTTGTCACGAACGTACAACTTAGATAAACTAATTCGAGGCGGTCTGCACGAAACCCCAAATGCAATAGCGAATTAAACGCGCACAAATACTCAAAATCTAGACCACAAAACCAAAACTGGTCGCGCGAAACCGCTGCAATGGTCACCACAAAATACGTTAATCGACCGCGCCGCTGCTGTCAAGCTACTGAGCTGTCGCCCACGAGGTCGAACGCCGGGAAGCGGTATACGGCTCCCCCCCCCCCCCCCCCCGTCACCTCACACCATTGGGCGATGCGATTAGTCAAACGCGTTTCAAATGCCCATGTTTGGGCAATAACTTTTAATGAAAATATAATTTCTTCATGAAACGAAAATGGGAAAACGTATCACATATACGTGTTAAATTAAAGTCACCATTGTTGCTGCACGTTTGCAGACTTGTCCATCTGCTGTGCCGGAAAATATATAAAAGAAATTGCTCCCTTTGTAGAATTCATAACCCTTTTTGCGTACTTTACCCCTCCGCGAAACAAGCACTTTGACGGGCCTGGGTCGCCGCTTAAATGTGTTTGGTCAAGATTTAAGGTGTGCGAGGCAGGATTTTTTCAGGTGTTCTTTTAAATTTTGAAAGTATTCTAAAAATTCCGTTACAGTATTTATATATTTGGGCAATGCCTCTCGTTCAGTTTTTCAGCGTGACGCTGGAAGAAAGTTGAAACTCATTGTTTTCCTGGGCGTTTGGTATCAACGATACTTTCTCTGCCATTTTTTTTGTAAATAGTCATATACTATAGGCCTTACTGCAATTATTACTTTGATATTCTTTTGTTCCTCTACCTCGCTCAGGCACGTGGGACATCCTAGACTTTATTGGTGCTTTCCCTTTAATTTGGAATTCCAAAATGCCGTGCGGCTTCCCTTGAAGACATTGTTTATCTTTTACATATTGTTTGACAAGGTTTAACATATCTTGAGTGTAATTTTGATATGGTCGATTGCCGAGGACGTCTCCGGCTTTTTTGTTATTGATCTAACCATCCTGAAAATAAATGTAAACAATTGATGCTTGTAATGTAATTCTTTAAATCGAATTTTCGATATAATTGTAATATAATAAAAAAATAAAAACATCGTTTAATACACTTTTAATGGTCTAAAGTTAGTGTTTATATTGAATTTTATAAATTAATAAAACCTAGAAAGTAGGTAACTCTTAATGCATCACGCGGCCCTTTTTTTTCATAAATATGCAATTTACCCACCCCTAGTAGAAAATAAGTCTTTCGAATATTAATTTTTAGATAGGTAGAAAAGTAAGAACCTAATTACTTAGAGAATGCCCAAAAAGACAGACGAATATTAATTTCTAACAGTCACTTATTATGAAATTAGTTTCTGACAAAATAATCTACCTACGACTACCACCGTACATACTTATGCACAAAGTAGCAACGCCAAGAAACAAGTCGCAAAAGTTACCTACACACTTAAGTACATAAGTGAGTATTTACATAGGGATTCTAAGTTGAATACGAACGTAAAATAGCAGCTTAACGCTGATGTGCTTCGTATGGTGAGTGTAGAGAACCGGAGACCCTTTTTACTGAAAACTAGGCATTACATCTTAATCCTCACGGGTGACAACGCATCTGCATTTTGATTCGTAATCGAGAATAGATGTAGATGTCTATGGGCCGCAGCAAGCACTTACCTTACAGGTGGACTGTGTGCTCGTTTGTCACCCTTATCCTATAAAAAAGTGACAACCCATTTTGGGCTGGTCAATGTTGTAGACCTGAATGAAAAAGTTCTCATAACATTATCCACCCCGAATTTCTCAAGAATTATAAAGAGATTTAAACTCAAACCACGTCATAACGCTTCTCCGTATAGTTTACAACAAGAAATATCTTACCTGAGAGGAGTTTAGACCGGACTACTAAACAGAAACTCACTTAACTTATTTTAACCGCCTGCAACAGAAGTAACTAAGAGCACTTGCCAGCCGACTGAATGAGATAACAATAAACCTAGCGGTCAATGTTGCCACATATATCCTCCAGTTTACCTTTAAAACCACAAAGTGTTGCTATTGTGCTTAAAATAGGAACCATATGCAGTTTTAGTTATTTTTTGCATTTGTCTAAAGTTGTAAGCCAAGGCTTAAGTTGTAAGGTTTACGATATATAGATGTTTGAGATTTGAAGTTATGAATTTCATACAAGTAATTTTAGTGCCATTTAAATGCAAATTATTAACGTTAAACCAATTTATTAATTTAGTAATATTTTAGTAATTGTTGTTTGATTTTGAAAAATTATTGTCATCAGCAAATATTACTATATCATGATAGTCCCCTACCATGCAAAGCAAATCATTAATCATCATCATCATTACAGCCCTTCTATAGTCCACTGCTGAACATAGGTCTCCCCCAAGGAATGCAACAAAGCACGGTCCCGAGCCACCTACATCCATTGACTTCCTGCATGCCTTACCAGGTCGTCACTCCATCTTGTGGGGGATGCCCTACACTTCGCCGGTACGAAGCTGCCACTCGAGAACTTTTCTTCCCAATCGGTTGTCCGTTCTTCGAGCTATATGGCCGGCCCATTGCCACTTCAGCATACTAATTATTTGGGCTATGTCGATTCCACTGCGGATATCCTTGTTTTTAAGTCTATCACGCAGAGAAACGCTGAGCATAGACCTCTCCATAGCTCGCTGAGCGACTGAGCTTCCTCATACGGCCAGCGGTGAAGGACCACGTCTCAGTTCCATAGGTCATCACTGGCAACATGCTCAGGTTGAACAATCTGATTTTGAGGTATGTCTAACGAGAAGATGTGTCGTAATCTCCCGAACGCTGCCCAGCCGAGTTGAATCCATCGATTGACCTCTCGGTCGAAGTTGGACTTAACTAGTCGGACTATTTGTCCCAGGTAAACATATTCGTCAACAACTTTGAGCACAGTGCTCGCAACAACTACTGGCATAGGTGTGACATGGACGGTAAACATGAGTTTGTTGTCCATGTTCATCTTAAGACCTATCCGTTGGGAGACACTATTGAGGTCATTGAACATAGTGCTTAGGTTCTCAAGTGATTCTGCCATAAGGACTATATCGTTGGCAAATCGAAGGTGAGTTAACTCGCCATTGATGTTAATACCGCATCCTTTCCGTTCCAGTAGCTTGAAAACGTCTTCCAATGCAGCGGTGAAGAGTTTCGGGGATATTACATCCCCCTGTCTTACACCTTTCTGCAGTTCGATAGGTTTCGAACTCTGGTTCTGTACTCGGATAGCGATCGTAGCCCTACTGTACAAACACTTCAGCACTTCGATATACCGAGAGTCCACTTGGCACCGCTAGAGGGACTGCAGCACTGCCCAAATTTCGACGGAATCAAATGCTTTACAGATACGCAAGACAAAGTGGCAGATTGTACTCTTCTGTATTCTGTAAAATTTGCCGAAGGGTATGTATGTGGTTCCGAAAAGGCTTTACCACTATAGACCGTATGTGGTTTCGGAAACCGGCTTGTTCAGGAAGCTGGAATCGAGTCTGCATGCGAGACGGTTCGTAACAGCACGTAGATGCGGCTCAAAAGGGAAATCGATCTGTAGTTGTTCAAGAGAGCGTTGTCGCCTTCCTTGAAGAACAAGACCACCGCACTTCTGCTCCACGCCTCCGGAGTAGTGTCTCCATAAAGAACGGAATTAAAGAGCTTCTGAAGTACCGGTTTTCCACTCGCTTTCAGAAGCTCCGCTGTAATTCCATCCTCGCCCGGGGACTTGCCGTTTTTAAGGTGCTGAAGAGCCATTCTAATTTCGCTAAGACTGATGTCCGGGATATCATCGGAATAGTGTCGGATAAGACTCGCTCTTGGATCGTTACTCACACTTGTGTGTGGCTCCAACGATGATGTGTATAACTGCCCATCATCATCATCATCATTACAGCCCTTCACAAGTCCACTGCTGAACATAGGCCTCCCCCAAAGAATGCCACAAAGCACGGTCCTGAGCCACCTGCATCCATCGACTTCCTGCATATCTTACCAGGTCGTCACTCCATCTAGTGGGGGGACGCCCTACACTTCGCCTGGCGGTACGAGGCTGCCACTCGAGAACCTTTCTTCCCCATCGGTTGTCGGTTCTTCGAGCTATATGGCCGGCCCATTGCCACTTCAGCTTACTAATCCGTTGGGCTATGTCGGTCACTCTAGTTCTGCTGCGGATATCCTCATTTCTGAGTTTATCACGCAGAGAAACTCCGAGCATAGCCCTCTCCATAGCTCGCTGAGCGACCTTGAGCTTCCTCATCCGGCCAGCAGTGAAGGACCACGTCTCAGTTCCGTATGTCATCACTGGCAACACGCACTGGGTGTACAGTCTCGTTTTCAAGTTTTGAGGTATACCTGACGAGAAGATGTGCCGTAATTTCCCGAACGCTGCCCAACCGAGTTGAATCCGTCGATTGACCTCTCGGTCGAAGTTGGACTTACCTAGTCGGACTATTTGTCCCAGGTAAACATACTCGTCAACAACTTCGAGCTTAGTGTTCCCAACAACTACCGGCATAGGTGTGACATGGACATTAAACATGATCTTTGTTTTGTCCATGTTCATCTTAAGACCTATCCATAGAATCTCTCAATCTCACTCAAAATCTCAAGTGCCCCGGAAACGATGCTGCCACACTCGGTCTTCAGCCTTGACAGTTGGCTCTTTCTGGCAGACAGATCTCTGGCAAAGACTTTGGAGCCTTGGTTCCGCTCGATCGCTTCTTCAATACAAGCTGTATTGAAGTTGCGTAAGTCCCGCCACATGCATTTGGAGATCTGTCTGTTCAGTTGCCTGTATGCTGTCAAATCTGTTGAAGAATGTAGCTTCATCTCCCGTCTAACAGTCATGAGATTGAGAGTGTGATCGGAGAGTTTTTGTGTTCTTCTGAGTCGGGTCTTGCAGAGCTTAGCTCCGACCGCATGGACAGTTTCCACGAGCTTGTCATTCATATCGTCCACTTCATTCCAGTCTTCTAGGCACTGAAAACGGTTTTGTAACTCGAGCTGAAAGATTTCGGGACTTTGGATTAGAGCAGGAGGGGGACGGAGCGTTGACTTCATTAGACGACACCTCTCCAACTTAAAGTTTAGGTTCAGTGTGCCTCTAACAATTCGGTTATCTCTAGACATATCTTCATACATTTCCTCCACCTCCTCACGGGAGGAACACGACACGGCCGCTGTCTAGGTGCTGTAAAAACAAGAATTTCACTATTTTTCGAGTTGTACTTCATTCCGTGGTCCTCCGCGAATTTTTCGCAAATCGACAATAATTTCCTTAAGCCGCCCATAGATAGACTGAGCAGTACCACGTCGTCTGTATAGCTTATATTATTAAAACATGTCTCGTCAATATGACAGCCGACATGTGTGCTAACCAGTTCCACGATTAGCTGGTTAACATATAAGTTAAATTACAACGGTGAGCTTTAACTGTCCTGTCTGAGACCATATTTTAATCTATATTCATCTGATCCCCATCCACCACCCGCCTTTCTCACCCTTTTTTTTTATTACTGTACCAGTATTTGATCAGAGAAGTATAATCCGCCAGCACACCTGAGTCGCTCAACTGGCTCTATAGTATATCATAATTGACCAAGTCAAAAGCCTTGGACAAGTCGAGAAAACATGCGTATACCGTCGTCCTCTTAGCCGTGTATTACCTGACAGTATGCTTCAAAGTAAGAATTGCAGTTTTCATCGACAATCCTGCCCTGAATCCGAATTGGGTAGTTGCAAATATCAGATGCATCACCTTTCTTGTTTTTAATAATCCGTACCACAATTATTCGCATCAGCCCCTTATGCAAATAAGAGTGACCTAGACACTGAGAAAAAAAACATGGAAAGAACTCATGGTAAATGGAACCCTGCGTATTTAAAATGTTCAATACTGAGACCACCGTGACTCGGGAACTTCCCACGCTGCATTCTCTCAATAATCTGTGTAAAAATTCCACCATTTTAGTAGGTATCTTATCATTATTTTTCGTCACGTTGGTCTCAGAAACAGAAACAGAAACTTTTTTATTCAATATAGATTATAAATAATACTTATTAGTCACTCTTTTCTTTAATTGCCACTTTTTCGAAAAAAACTGCTATCCTGGGAACAACCAGCAAGGAACCCAGCAGGACTTTTTTTTATATAACAGCTTACAATCATGTATGTTACACAATTAACAACGAAAACTGATTAGAAATAGCTTGGTAACGATCACCTCATTCCCAGGGGTTATTGTCATCGATAAATTTCTTAATATTATAATAACCCTTTTTATACAAACTTTATTTAATGTTTTTGAACTTTGAGCAGGTCAAATTTTGTTTATTTTCTGGGATTTTGTTGTAAAAGCGTAGACATCGCCTCAAGAATGAATTACTGACTCGGTGGAGTCGAGTGACTGGTACTACTAGCTTGTGTCTGTTCCTAGTATTTAAAGAATAAATATCATTTATTATTGTGTACGCACATTACATTTTCATAAATGTATTGAGAGACCAAAGTCAATATATTAATCTCCTTAAATTTTTGTCGGAGCTACTCTAGGTTTTAAATCATAGATTGCTCTTATGACTCTTCTGTAAACAAATATAATTTTAGTGTCAGTCGCGTGTCCCCATGGCAAAATACCATACTATATTATGCTATAGAAATAGCTTAAGTAAAAAGTCTAGCAGTTTCAACACTGGTAAGATTTCTAATCTTTCTTACAGCATATACTGGAGAACTTGCTAATTTTGATATATGGGGGCTTCATTGAAATGTCGCGTCTAGTATTATTCCAAGAAAAATGGTGGTATCGACAAGACGCAGTTCCTTCCTATTTAAAATTACATTATTATTTTTTATTTTACATTATAATTTAAAGTAGACCTGTGCTTTGCTACGGAGGCAGAGCAGACATGGCAAACGCTCTGTCCCGGTGAAAATGTTCCACGGGAAGTAAACCAATTAAACAGTGGGATATTCCGTTGGTACAGAGCGTGCAGAAAAATTTGTTTCATAATTTCCATAGTGACCAAGATAAGGCACGCCTTCTAGCTGTTTCGACTAAGGAATCTAGTCACTGGTTACACGCTTTACCATCAAGTAATTTCGGCACATTACTTGATGGGGAAAGCTTGCGCATCGCCGTAGGAATCCGACTAGGAGCGGCCATTTGACTACCCCATCAGTGCCCCTGTGGTAGCAGCGTCGACAAGTTTAGGCTCCACGGACTTTCATGTAAGAAAAGCGCTGGTAGGTTTTCACGACACAGTTCTTTGAACGATGTCATCCGAAAAGCTCTTATCTCTATAAATGTTCCCTCGGTTTTAGACCCTTGTGGAATATTTAGAGACGATGGCAGGAGACCCGACGGTATGACATTGGTCCCTTGGGAGAGAGGTAAAGCCGGTAAAGAGGTAAAGAGGTAGACACCTTGGCGGCCTCTCATCTCAGGGGTACCTCGTGTAGAGCCGGGGCGGCATCAGAGGTAGCTGAACTGAGTAAGTGGCGCAAATATGAATCTCTGAAAGATGACTACATATTTGTGCCATTTGCTGTAGACTATCGGTCAGTGGGGTCCACGTGCGGTGGAGTTCCTAAAAGAACTCCATCCGCGACTAATCGTTGCTGCTGGTGATAAGAGGGTT
Organism: Parnassius mnemosyne; assembly: GCA_963668995.1. NCBI lineage: Eukaryota > Metazoa > Arthropoda > Insecta > Lepidoptera > Papilionidae > Parnassius > Parnassius mnemosyne. The sequence goes on along the minus strand of CAVLGL010000035.1, from coordinate 404,181 downwards.
GGTTCTTTTCTCGCTCAAAGGCTAAGTATAGCCATTAGCGGGGAAACGCAGCCAGCGTTTTTGGAACCATACCGCGGGGAGTAGGACTATATCATAATTAAGTTTCTAGTTTTAGTTTTTTTTATCATTATTACATACTATAGTTTTTAATGTATTATAAATTAAATGTTTGACATTTGGAGTCATGAATTTCATAAATTTCTTTTTAGGGCCGTAAATTCGTTATTAACATTAAACAAATTTACTGATTTATATGTAATTATATATATGTATATATATATATATATATATAAATTACATAGAAAATTATGTCGTCGTTTAGTAATTGTCTTTTTAATTTGAAAATTAATGAAGTGCCATCAGCAAATAATACTATATTATAGTTATCCCCTACTATGTAAAGTACGTCATTAATATGTATATACAAGAAACAGAAAGGGGCCGATATGTGTGCCTTGCACGCCCATTTGTACTATCGACCCAGAGCTTTTTTTTTTAATATTATACGTAAATGCGCCATTACGAAATGTGTTATTTGTCAAAGGTATAATTGCACGATGCTTTTCACCTATAATATATAGCATTATTGTGAATATTTAATACCACCTACACAGAGGACTATTTTATTTTTATATTGTGCAATCAATTTTAAAAGTATTCCATTTTGCTTTTATTGACTATAACGTAAAGAAATATATTTGTACGCCACACTGTGGTAGAATACACGATACCTACTGTAAATTTTACTAACACCTAACTTACTGTATTCACAAATAAATGAATGAATTTGAATTTGAGCTCATACTATTAACGACAATTGTTTACGTTATGTTTCTGAAATATGAAATAATTAATTGAATAGCATTACTTTTTACACCGCCGTGTTGTGGCGGTTAAGAATATCCACTACCCCATATCTTCCCGTGGGAAAACTGCGGTTGCCAACCCGCTCGCCAAGCGTGGCAACTATGGCAAATACCCCCCCCCCCCCTAAAAAGATGAGAGCGCCCAGCCCCGGCTGCTCCGCTACTCCTGGCTACGGTGGCGACCATGGTAACGGCGGGGCAGGGGGTGCTAAGAATCTCCGGTGGAAGTTCGGTTGCCACCTAAAACGTTATTAACGGTGGTAGAGCCACGAGCAGCTTTTGCTGTTGCGCGTATGGGCCGGCTCGAGCCCGATTAGTACCACGACCCCACGGAATACCGGCGTGAAGTGGAAGCTCTGCTTCCGCGTTCCGTCTGGTGAGTGGAGGTGACCGGAGGCCCAATTCCCCCCCCCCCTCCCCATCAACATGGTAGCAGAATTAAATCAAAGACTACCCCAGGTACCCGTACCCCTGGAGAATCCCTCGCCGAGCATCCACGACCATGTTATTCCACTCCTGAGCGTGGGTGCCCCGCGCATTCGGGGGGGGGGGGGCATTCCGCTCAACACAATTACTGCTCGGGGCAAACTGAGCAACAAGACCAAGGCGACCCCTGCCACGCTATCCGTGAATTTCTGCAACATCAGGGGACTCCACTCGGACCTAAACGCCGTCCACTATCATCTCGAGACGGCGAAGCCGGCCTTGCTCTTCTGACCGAGACGCAGGTGTCCTCTCCGGCTGATACTTCGTATCTCTCCTACCCGGGGTTCAAATTGTAGCACTCCTTTGTGCCTCGGGCTGGAGTTTGCGTATACGTCAGAGAGGGCATCTGTTCCCGACGCCTCGGCAATCTTGAAGGTTCAGAGCTGTCCATACTTTGGCTATGCGTAGACAGCGACGAGCATCCGTGCGTCTACGGGTGGCTCTATAGGTCCTATAGCGGTAATGCCGAAACAGACCGACTCATCGACCACGTCCAAATGGCTACAGATTCCTTGCTACAACAGGTCCCATCCGCAGAGATCGTGATCCTTGGCGATTTTAACGCCCACCATGGTCTGACACAACTGGTTACATCGCCTACGCGGATTCCAGATGTTAAGGATCATACACCTTCCCTGTTAGACCTTCTGCTGACTTCTCATCCGGACGGATATCAGGTTTCCGTCGATGCCCCTCTTGGCTCTTCGGATCTTTGTCTGATCCGGAGTTTGGTGCCACTCACGCCCCCCTCACGGTTGCGTTCTGCATGTTGCCGCCGTGTTTGGCATTACAGATCGGCGGATTGGGACGGAATGCGGTCTTTCTTTGCTTCCTACCCATGGGGGCGGCTTTGCTTCTCGCCGGATGATCTCAGCGCTGTTCGTGGAGAAAGAGGGACTCTTTATGATGAACTCTCTTCCAGAAGCGTCCCCACAGGAAGTGGACCTGGTCGAGCCCCGACGGTTCGACAAAAAATGAGATTGACTTCATTATGACGACCAGACGACAACTGTTCAGAGATGTCTCAGTGATCGCGAGTGTGAAAACTGGTAGCGATCACCGAATTGTTAGAGGCACACTGAACCTAAACGTTAAGTTGGAGAGGTCTCGTTTTATGAAGTCAACGCTCCGTCCCCCTCGTGCTCTGTTCCAAAGTCCCGAAACCTTTCAGCTCGAGTTACAAAACCGTATACCGTGCCTAGAAGACTGCAATGAAGTGGACGATATGAATGACAAGCTCGTGGAAACTGTCCATGCGGTTGGAGCTATTTTCTGCAAGACCCGCCGCAGAAGAACACAAAACTCTCCGATCACACTCTTAATCTCACGGCTGTTAAACGGGAGATGAAGCTACATTCTTCAACAGATTTGACAACATTCAGGCAACTGAACACACAGATCTCCAAATGCATGCGGCGGGACTTACGCAACTTCAATACAGCTTGTATTGAAGAAGCGATCGAGCGGAACAAAGGCTCCAAAGTCTTTGCTTGAGATCTGTCTGCCAGAAAGAGCCAACTGTCAAAGCTGAAGACCGCGTGTGGCAGCATCCCCGGGCGAGGATGGAACTACAGCGGAGGTTTTGAAAGCGGGTGGAAAACCGGTATTTGAAGTACTTCAGAAGCTCTTTAATTCCGTCCTCAATGGTGGCACTACTCCGGAGGCGTGGAGCAGAAGTGCGGTGGTCTTGTTCTTTAAGAAAGGCGACAATGCTCTCTTGAAGAACTACAGACCGATTTCCCTTCTGAGCCGCGTCTACGTGCTGTTTTCGGGAGTCATCATTACGAATCGTCTCGCACGTAGACTTGACGACTTCCAGCCTCCCGAACAAGCTGGTTTCCGGAAAGGCTTTAGTACCATAGACCACATATATACCCTGCAGCAGATTGTACAGAAGACAGAGAAGTATAATCTGCCTTTTTGCCTTTCGTATGTGGACTATGAGAAAGCCTTTGATTCCGTCAAAATTTGGGCGGTACTGCAGTCCCTTCAGCGGTGCCAATTAGTCTGTCAGTATATCGAAGTGCTGAAGTGTTTGTACAGAATGGCTACGATGGCTATCCGAGTCCAGAATCAGAGTTCGAAACCTATCCAACTGCAGTGAGGTGTAAGACAGGGTGACGTTATATCCCCGAAACTTCACCGCTGCATTGGAAGAGGTTTTCAAGCTACTGGACTGGAAAGGATGCGGTATTTAACATCAATGGCGAGTAAATCACTCACCTTCGATTTGCCGACGATATAGTTCTTATGGCAGAATCGCTGGAGGACCTTTGCACCATGCTCAATGACCTCAATAGTGTCTCCCAACGAATAGGTCTTAGGATGAACATGGACAAAACAAAAATCATGTTTAATATCCATGTCACACCTATGCCGGTAGTTGTTGGGGGCTCTAAGCTCGAAGTTGTTGACGAGTATGTTTACCTGGGACAAATAGTCCGACGAGGTAAGTTCAACTTCGACCGAGAGGTCAATCGACGGATTCAACTCGGCTGGGTAGCGTTCGGGAATCTTCTCGTTAGACATACCTTAAAGCCTGAAAACGAAATTGTACAACCAGTGCGTGTTGCCGGTACGGATCAGAGACGTGGTCCTTCACTGCTGGCCGTATGAGGAAGCTCAAGGTCGCTCAGCGAGCTATGGAGAGGGCTATGCTTTGGGTTTTTCTGCGTGATAAACTTAGAAATGAGTAGAATCAGAGTAACCTACATAGTCCAACGGATCAGTGAGCTGAAGTGGCAGGGGCTCGGCCATATAGCTCGAAGAACTGACAACCGATGGGGAAGAAAGGTTCTCGAGTGGCAGCCTCGTACCTGTAGGCGAAGTGTAGGGCGACCCCCCACTAGATGGAGTGACGACCTGGTAAGGCATGCAGGAAATCGATGGATGCAGGTGGCTCAGAACCGTTCTTTGTGGCATTCCTTGGGGGAGGCCTATGTTCAGCAGTGGACTTATGAAAGGCTTTAATGATGATGATGATAATGACTTTTTACACCGTAGTGTTGTAGTTTCTGATGTTTCATGGTGAACACAATCGAAGGCTTTGGACAGGTCACAAAATATACTCAAGGCATCCTGTGAATTCTCCCATGCATTGAATATATATTTAATCAGCTCAACACCAGCATCAGTTGTCGACTGACCCCTTGTGAAACTGAATTGATTTTTATGAAGTAAATTATTTACATTAAAAAAATTACATTTGATCAAGAATAATCTTTTCAAAAATTTTACTAAGTGTTGGTAGTTGAGAAATTCTAATTTACTACCAGATTTAAAAACTATTGGTAAATCCAATTGAGCATGACTTCGCATTAAAAAAATACGTATAGCATGATTATACGGAATTTTTTAAAGTAGTTTAAATACACACAAGTTTTCACTAATAACCTTATTATACTTCCAATGTTCCGATAATTTTATGTCAAACTTCAATTTGAAAAAGTTTGGAAAATCCAAAGTGCACGACTCATAATGCTCATATGATCATCATATCATCATTCATGTCACTCCAAAAAGTCCAAGACGTATTCAAGTATAAATATTACATTCTACTTACTTTTAGTACGTACTCCTATTATTTATTCTGTGCTTTTAAAATATTGTAATAAAAATCTCCGATTATTATAATAATCAAGTATGTATGAAATTTGTTTTTTGAATATTTTGTATTTATTTGTACAGCGATCTTTTTGCGTCGCTGCAAACAACCGATACAGTATCCACTCACAACGGCGGTTGACGCCGAACTAAGCGAGGAGGCACAGGCAGTCTCTATTTAATGAAATAAATTCTAACACAAGGCTACCAACTCAACGAAAATTTCGCTATTTTGGAGCCGAAAAAAATTAATTATAGCTAAACGAAACAAAATTACACTGCCATTCACATTCAGTGGCTTCCCACATGATAGATGAAGAGATTAAAAAATACTGTTCAATAAAATTGGTAAATCCAATTGGACATGCCTTAAGCGCATTAAAAAAATTACGTATAACATGATTATACGGAATTTTTTGAAGTAGTTTAAATACATTTCGACAGCACTATCGGCTTCAACTCTCTCAAAAACCATGAAAATGACACCCATGATGAAAAAATTGATACCTTTTGCAGCCGCCATCTTGGATTTACATTTCGACAGCACTATCGGCTTCAAGACCCTCGAAAACCATGAAAATGACAGGCAAGATGAAAAAATTGATATCTATTGCAGCCGCCATCTTGGATTTACATTTCGACAGCACTATCGGCTTCAACACCCTCGAAAACCATGAAAATGACACGCAAGATGAAAAAATTGATATCTATTGCAGCCGCCATCTTGGATTTACATTTCGACAGCACTATCGGCTTCAACACCCTCGAAAACCATGAAAATGACACCCATGATGAAAAAATTAATACCTATTGCGGCCGCCATCTCGGATTTACATTTCGACAACCCTATCGGTTTCAACACCCTCGAAAACCATGAAAATGTCACCCATGACAAAAAAATTGATACTACTTACTTTTAGTACGTACTAATATTATTTATTCTGTGCTTTTAAAATATTGTAATAAAAAAATCTCTCATTATTTTTATAATAAAGTATTTAAGAAATTTGGTTATTCGAATATTGTGTATTTGTACAGCGATCTTTTTGAGCCGCTGCAATCAACCGAAACAATGTCCACTCACGACGGCGACCGACGTCGAACTGAGTGAGTGAGTAAAGTACTCTCTGTGGCTGCAGCTCAGAGTGCGGCATCCGCCTATTTACAGAAATACTTTACATACAAGGCTACCAAATCAACAAAAATTTCGCCATTTTGGAGCCGAAAAAAATTAATTATAACTGAACAAAACAAAATTACACTGCCATTTACATTCAGTGGCTTCCCACATGATAGATGAAGAGATTAAAAAATAGATTGAGCTAAACAATTGATATAATTTTCAAAAGTTAGAGTGTTTACAAGCCTTGGCGACTTGATAAATCCACACCATAAGCCACTAAAACCCCTTTTTTATGTAAAAATAGCAATTAATCGATTTAAAAAAATATTAATCAGTTCAACAATCATTATCTTTCTAACAATGTGCTTTTAATATCATTTATATGTATAATATGATTGCTAGATACGATTTCATGCTACAAAACGTTGGAATCTTGATTTTTAGGCGCTAGTAGAACATACCTATGCGCTTTGAGCTCGACATGCAATAAAAGAATTAGTTTGCTTCATTAAATTAGGAAACACACCATATACGATACTAGTATTAAAATTAATAGCTAGTTGAGACGCGTTTATATTTATTATAGATGCAATTACTTTAACGGAAATCCCCCACAGATCTGCAGTTCTGTTAATATCAATAGTTTTAAAATATTTTACAATATCTTTTGATGATATTTTATGAAATGTAAAATTCTTTGTATACGCATTTACATTTTGTTTAAGTAATGATTCGGCGACGGCAGGAGTAGAATTCAGTGACTCAGTGGTTGAGATCGGAATATCAGTAAAATATTTCGCAAAAACTATTGCTCACTATCGCTCATCTCCTCACACATAGGACTTAAGAGTGACTGCACGTTGAACTTTTTCCTAAAAGCATCTGCAATTTCTTTATAGTCACAAGCATTACCGACATCCACAGGGAGGTACGGCCTTATAGGGTGGGTGTACCAGTCCCAAACCAGGTACCAGTGGTTGACCACTCATGTTCATGTTCAATTGAATAAATTAAGAAATGGCGGGCATTTTTTAAGAATTCAATAGTTTTGTTATGTAGCCTAGACTATAACCAATCTTCCGAACATCATTTTTTGCGAGAGTAAACGAAAAATATCAATACCAAGCTCTTTTTCTCAGGCCAGTGTCTTGTTTACTGCCTTTCGGCCACCATTACAGTTAGACTTGCACGTCGAAATGATAAGTTAAATATTTTAATATTACTTATTATTTCCTAATTACTGTCATCAAGTTGTATTATTTTAAAAGTTTTGTGTTCATTTAAGTGATATGCGGTGTTATTTTTATTAAATAATGACATTATCAAGTATTTTTAAAGGTGGTTAGCTACTGGAACACACCTTGTACTGAGTTCCTGTTGTTGACCAACTGGTTTGCAACTGGATGCTTATGGTGTTTCTTTTTTTGTTCTTTTTTTTCATAGCGATGCTTTTGTTCGACAATTTAAAGCTTAAAGCCAATTATTAAAATCGTTTTATGCGGTATGCCCCAGTTCTTGACCACTGGTTTGCTATTGGTACACAGTAGTAAAAAAGTGTTCCTATGGATAACCACCAGATTAGAGTTTTAACTTTTTTCGTTGTTTTAGATTGAAGATAGACCCAAAAAGACATTTTTGAAATATACAGAGCTAAATTTGCTTAAGTATCTTGATGAAATTCATAAAGGCGCTAAAATAAGGCGAATATATCGAAAATATCATATCCTTCACCCGACTGCTATAAACAAACTAAAAATGAGACATTCTCAACGGAAAATGGGACCACCAACTATCTTGACCCTAAAAGAAGAGTTTGTATTATCTATGTGGATTAACACTAACACGGAAATGATGGTTTATTGGAAACGGTTAGCCAAATAATAAGAGAGCACATCTTTGACTGATTTTGGACCTGGACTATCAATCTAACAGCCAGAAGAAAAGGAAGTTACCTTACTTCCACAGGATTTTATTATAGGATAAGGGTGACAAACGAGCACAGAGTCCAATTAATGGTAAGTGGTTACTGTGGCCCATAGACATCTACATCTATCCTCTATTACGAATCAAAATGCAGATGCATTGTCAACCGTGAGGACTAAGGTGGAATGTCTCGTTTCCAGTAAAAAGGGTATCCGATTCTCTACACTCACCTGACGAAACAGAAGCGTTATGCTGATATTTTACACTGGTATTCTGTGAGGGCGTGGACCTGCCTCGGTCCAACTGACCCATTCGTGCTACAACTATACTACTAATACAGCTATAACATGGCTCCACGTAAATAATATTGAAGCGGCACCACCAAAAGCCAAAGGTAGCCAAGCACCTAAACAACTATTTCCCTGAGAAAATCAAAAACATTGATGGATGTAACGCTGAAGTCAGTACTATGATGTTATCATCTGCGACCATTTTCAAATGGCTTGAAAAAGATTATATTGTATGACCGTGACAGTATCATTCGAGTTATAAAAGCACCTGTTTCTATAAATACCAGAGGTTCCTACAAGGTTGAAGACATGGCCAAATTTTTGTAATGAATCCTACTAATATTATAAATGTGAAAGTTTGTTATGATGTATGGTTTTAGGTTGTAAATAGCTCTAATGGCCCTCTTCTGTAAAACAAAAATAGTTTCTGATTCAGCCGCATTTCCCCATAGCAAAATCCCCTAAGACATTATGCTATGGAAATAACTGAAATAAACTAATCTAGCTGTCTCGACACTAGTGAGACCTCTAATCTTTTTTACAGCATAGGCTGCAGAACTTAGTCTGCTTGCTAGTTTGGATATATGGGGGCTCCACTGAAGCTTTGCGTCGAGAATGATGTTAAGAAAAACAGTGGATTCAACAGGGCTCAGTTCTTCTTGTCTGCTTGCTAGTTTGGATATATGGGGGCCCCACTGAAGCTTTGCGTCGAGAGTGATGTTAAGAAAAACAGTGGATTCAACAGGGCTCAGTTCTTCCCCATTTAAAAACACATTGGTACTCAGATTTTTAACATTCGTTGTTGTAAATTTAATACATTTAGTTTTATTTCCGTTTAAATGTAGATTACTAACGTTAAACCAATGCACTAATTTTGATATAGCATTATTCACTTCAACATTTAAATGATTGACGTTTAAGTTTAAAAATCAAGGAAGTATCATTAGCAAATAATACTATATCATGATTATCCTCTACAAGAGACGGTAAGTCATTAATATATACTAGAAATAGGAATGGGCCGAGCATCGAGCCCTGAGGGACACCCATTAGTACAAGTGAGCCGGAAGAACTTTTACCATTGATAATAACTGCATTCTATTACTTAAATATGAAATAATAAGTTTAAGCGCTGTGTTCTTGACACCATAGTACTGTAGCTTCCTGATTAATGTCTCATGGTGAACACAGTCGAAGGCCTTGGAAAGGTCAAAAAATATACCCAAAGCATACTCTGAATTCTCCCATGCACAAAAAATATATGTAATAAGCTCAACTCCAGCGTCAGTTGTCGAGCGACCCCTTGTAAAACCAAATTGATTTTTATGTAGCAATTTATTAATATTAAAGAAACTTAATATCTAGTCTAAAATAATTTTTTCAAAAATTTTACAACATGTTGGTAGTACAGAAATTGGTCTAAAATTGGCGGGGTCTAATCTACTACCAGATTTAGATATAGGTATGACTTTACTATGTTTCATTAAAGCAGGAAATACACCAGATTCGACGCTTATATTAAATATAGTGGCTATATAAGGTGCTAATACATCTATTATAGATAAAATAACTTTAACGGAAATCCCCCAAGTCTGCCGTTTTCTTAACATCAATAGTTTTAAAATATTTAACGATATCTTTTGGCAGTATTCTATGGAATTTAAAAGTATTTGAACAAGCCTTTACATTTTGTTTGAGCAATAATTCGGCGATTAACAACGTTAGTTTATACAATAATACAATACCAGGTCATAGTGTCTTTTGATAATACATAGTTATATTTATCTATGATTACAATCATTAGTTAAATCTAAGATAACTTAATCTTTTGCTAAATTTGACTTGCAATACCTATCACCTCATGATGCTTTGTTTTGTATAAATGATATTTAAATATAAGTCATACTTACATCAAAGTGATCTTTACAGAAGTATAGTCTAGTATTTGTAGACAATATCTTCGGGTCTCCTCTCGCCAGTTTTAACCAAGTATTTCTCATATTTAAATCAGTTGGCACTTCAATTCATAACTTCCCCGGCGTTCTTATGCTCGTATTTTTGCATTCAGGTACAACACACCAATGATAAAGGTGATAAGTCATTATTAAAAATCCGAAAATATATTTATTCCTTTGCAAAATACTTTTATTTACTTAATCAGTGACGTCAGCTAGCGTTTTCGCGCGAAAATTAATATTATTTTTAATTTTCGCACAAAAATAATAATAATAAAGTAAAATTATGACACTATGTCATAATAACCACCGTATATATTAAAAATAAATTGGTTTATTATCACTCTAGGACTCAAAACACTGTTTGAAAATGGGTGCAATACCCTATTCGCACTAGTCAATCACAGTTCACAAGTTATAAAGGTTCTGTCAATCAGTTGTTCCCGACTTCAATCCCGAATCGTTCAAAACTTGCAATCATCAATACTTTTACGCGATCCGGGTCAATTGACCTTTACTGTTTATGCATTGCTTTATAGGTTGTACATGCTACTCCATCCATTACAGACTACAAAAGTCACTGCTGAACAGGTCACCTCTTAGATTGCCTTATAGATTTTGCCATTGTTGCCAAAAAGTCTCTGCCGCCCATCTCCTGGTTTGGTTCCTTTTTTCGTTTTTTTTTTTTTGGTGTTAGGATGGCACGCTTGCATATAACATTCTGCAGGTTTATCGTGAATATTTTTAATGTTTGAGTAAATTTTAGCTATAAACTCTTTTACGGTGAAAACAATTGTACCTAACTCTGTAGGGAGAAATATATTATTATCCAGTTCCGGGAAATCACCATTTTCTATTTTAAGCAACAGGTCTTAGAACTGTCTGGCAATAACATCTCCCCAAAGATGGACTCTCATGTTTTTGGTATGGCTCAGTTTTGCCACTGAAGGCCACAAATGAGACCAATTCACGCAAGCTTTAACTTCGTCCACTCGCGTTCCTCTGGGCAGTACTAGTAAAGTCTGCCGGAAATCGCCTGCTAACATTACAGTAACTCTTCCCATTTGACAATTATTATTCCTGATATCTTGTAAACATCTATTTAGGGCTTCGAAACCCCTTTTATGGGGCATAGTAATCTCATCCCAAAGAATTAATTTCGTTTTGCGGAGTACTTCTGCCATATTACTTTGTTTGGGTATATTGCACAGGGAGGTTTTTTATTGTATCAACTCGAGAGAAAGTTTAAATGCGGAGTGTGCAGTTTTACCTTCTTCCAGCAGAGTGGCAGCAATCCCGGACAATGCAACCCCTAAGGCGATATCACGATTGCTTCTCACTTTGGCCAACGCTAAATTTAATTAAAAAGTCTTGCCTATTCCACCAGGAGCCTGCGTCGATACTGGAAAATATTTTATAATAGATATGTCTTTGTTCATTGGTTAGAGAACCTTCACTACTTGACACCAGTTCTGCTAAGGAATTGACATCGTAACTTGTTTCCTTCAAGTAGTCCCGGTTATTGTGTAAGCCTGCAGACTTTTGAGGCTAAGGCAACCCGTACTGCTGTAGGCTTTGTCCTTCTAATGCTAATACAGCTTCTCCTATGGTTACCGACATTTATTGTATATTTCATCTGCTAGATGTTCATTTATAATGTCAGAAAGCCTGTCCAGTTGTCGTTTTTAGTCTTTTTATAGGCTATCCCTGTATTTTACCCAAAGATTTAGTGCGTCTGTAATGCGGGCCCCCCAGTAAAAGAAGAAGGTAGCACCACCTTTTGACTCAGCTGATCAACAACAATGTCTTGTCTCCCCATCGCATCTTGCAAGCGTATATAACTGTCCGCTGTAAGCTGCACCTGATTGTTCCTAATATAACTCAACCTTTCCGTCTCGATTTTCGCAAACATGTCAAATAAAAACTGTCTAAACAGCGAACGAAAATATAGAGATGATTATCTTCTCTTTTCCTAATCATTATACGGTAAGAATAAAAACTTGCAGCAGATACCATTTTTTTTAAAGTAATTGTTTGGTCTTAGGATCGCACTGGGAGTATCCATCCTCAAACAAACGTGGGTACTATAATGAATCGTATGAACTATGGATTTCACTTATTCGATGTATCTTACAATCACCTCTCACAATTAGAATATCCCGCTTAGAAAATTGCTGTCCAACAATAAAGCAAATTCATTTGACGTAGATTGATGATACCGTCCACTGTGGCCATTTGTAGGCTTCAAGATTTGTAACAACTTGAAATCTATTTGCCGTAGCAGATACTTTCTCCAGGGCTAGCTTTAAGTCTCTTACGTATACATTATGAATATGTAGCATTTCTTATAATTATTGCGTTACCAGGAGTATTATCTTTTTATATCAAGATGAGGTCATTTGAAAACAGCTAATATAATGCCGTATGCCAGCCATGAAGTGATCTTGCTCAGGGTGGAAGTTATTTATCAAACAGTAAAGAAGATCTGGAATCTTTTGCAAAGGTTCGAGCTGGACCTTTCTTAAATCGCAGCACATTCCAACAGATTCATCCTTGTAGTTGAGAGTTTTACACCACTTGCATTCGATGTTCATCGGTCCTAAAACAAAAGTATTTTCACTTTCGTACGCTATGTTAATATGATAACTCATTTCAGAAAATGCTTTAGAATTCAAAGGTTGTAGACAGGCTGGTGCAACTTCCATAGTAAAAATTATATGTACTACAGGGGTCAAATTTTAATGACGGTTACTCTTCTTTATGCTTTTCGTGATATGTCTATTAACGACATTGTCAAATGAAATAGGTTCAAATGTCAAATCAAACAATTATATTTGTATATATTTTATTAATTAAGATTGCTTTTAATTTTGCTATAGGAGCCGTTGTTCATTTACAGAATTGTTAAGAAATTAAATATGCATTATAAAACTTTCCAATTAAATGGTGCAAGAAGCGGAAAAAATTATAACAAGAAAAGGCTATTCGTAACAACATTTCCCTTAGACGATGAAAGGTATGTGGTGATTTCAACTTTAATAAATAGTAATATTTATTTAACTCGAGTATATTTTTGGACTACCCATCTATGTAGGACATGTTTTTATAGTGTACGATTGTGTGCACAAATACAAACACACTATTTCCTAAATCTGATAGTTCGATGGTTTGGCAATCCGAAACGAACTATATTTAGAAACTACAAGTCAATTCTGACTGCTAACATTCTATTTGTTCAATAATAATGTGATTTTATTTATATTATTTTTTCAGATGCAAGCAATGGGTGAAATAGCTAGCACATGCACCAATTGAAAAGATTCACATGTTAAGACATATTTGTGACAAACATTGCATATGAACCCAACTAAAACGAACTGTTATTTCTTTAGTGGACTTACTTTAAACTTCCACAATTTATGTGTATGTTAATTAGGTTTCATTTACATGTAGCAAAAGATAATATCCCTCTAAAGTCACATTTTGGCAAGAATTAGATTATATAACCAAATCATTATTTTATTCATCAATAAACATTAGCTATAATGAGCACTTATTTTGAAAGCGACAATTAGTAAACGATCTCTGCGAATAGTATGTACATAGGTGCCTCTGTGAAGAAGCCTAGCGATTTGTACATAGTATTTGTTACACATAAAAGCAATTTAATCCAATCAGCATTAAAAACCCAATATTTTTACCCTTAAAAAAACTAACGTTGAAAACAAGCATCCAGATGCAGACTATTTATTTTACAGCATAGCAACAATTGTTTAGTGCGGGAAGGAAGCCTCGGTCCTGCAATGCCGCAGCCAAACGCTTAGCCACTGCGCTACGGAGTCGTCATTTATTTTTTACTTAATTATTTACTAGTATAAAAGTGCTTTTTTTATTTTATATTTTCTTTATACATACTTTTGTGCCTAATTGTAGAGATATAAATACAAATTGCTGTATGTAAAATACATTGATTTCTTATCCTTATCGGCATTTTTACTCAATCCACACGTTAAAAATTTTATTTCTCATAAATAATTCAGTATAGAGATCTAACTTTTCTTATGTAAAAATATTGATAATCAATATATCGATAAAGGTTATATCGATAAAATTATTCGAGGATAGACATTTACAGCACTATTGTAAGTCGTCAATGTTGTCAGCACTGTTTCTCAAAACTAAATGTCATATCTTGATGTTGGTAAAGTAACTTGGCGTAATTTAATGCAATTATTTTCACTATGGAAGTCCCGCCTCTTAAACGTAGTGATTATATTCTCTTTGGTTGTAGAAGTGATTATATTCTCTTTGGTTGTAGACGTCTTTCAACTTGCTGTCCTTGATGATTTTGTTCATATCATGACTGTGATACATAGTACACTTCAAGGTGTTTGCGCCGATATTTACTTGCAGCCTGCTTATGTACTTCAGGGTTTCCTCTGATAATCAACGACAAACGTGAACTTTGGGGTGTTTTTTCTGATAATTAGCTGCATGTTTACGATAATTAGAAGGTTCCTTTTGATTATATTTTTTCCTGCTTCCTTAAGTTGCAATTTTCTTACCACATTGCTAACCCTAGCCCTGCATTTCTTCGCCTTATTTTTTGTGACTTATTTCTCAAACTAATTTCATTTTGGACTGACTCTTGGGTAGTCAATGTTGGAGAGTCTATGCAATTATTCGTGGACAAAGAAGAAATTAAATCTGACTCACATTCGGATTCAGTAATTGTATAAGTAGGCTAATGAAAGTCTTGCACAAAGTTAGAAATTGGTGAAGGTTGAGTAAACGTCGGATAAATAGCCATTTCAATGCGTCGTTTTTTTGCTTTTGGACGCTCGTCAGTTTTATTATCTTCATCGGCAACAGCGTAGGCATCAAAGTGACCATTAGAAAGATCTTTAGAAAAACGTAACCTTTTGATGGGTTGGTCTTCTGTACCAAATTTGGCATACAGGTTGCCATTTCGATACACATCAAATACAAATATTTGACCGGCTGCAACTAACTCGCAGAAACCGCCGCTTTTGTCCCATGAATCGCCATGACGATCATGAGACATAACATCGAATTCATCCCAATTGTTCTTCACATAACGCAAAATTTCTTTACGAATATCTATCGAGCATTCTTGTGTACCATACAACAAATAAGAAAGCGTACGGAAAAGGCATGCGTCATCCCCCACTATTTGTGCGTCATCCCACACTCATTTAGCTATTATTTTTAATACTAGTATCGAATCTGGTGTGTTTCCTGATTTAATGAAGCATAGTAAAGTAATACCTTTATTTAAATCTGGTAGTACATTAGACCCCGCCAATTTTAGACCTATTTCTGTACTACCAACACTTAGTAAGATTTTTGAAAAAATTGTTCTTGATCAAATGTTAAATTTTTTTAATATAAATAATTTACTTCATAAAAATCAATTTGGTTTCACAGGGGGTTGCTCGACAACTGATGCCGGTGTTGAGCTGATCAAATATATCTTTAATGCATGGGAGAATTCACAGGATGCTTTGGGTATATTTTGTGACCTATCCAAGGCCTTCGATTGTGTTCACCATGAAACATTAATCAGGAAACTTCAACACTACGGTGTAAGAAGTGATGCTCTTAAATTAATTATTTCATATTTAAGTAAGAGAACGCAAAAAGTTGTCATTAACAATATGAGCTCTTCCGGATCGATGGTACAAATGGGCGTGCCTCAAGGCTCAATTCTCGGCCCCTTTCTGTTTCTTGTATACATTAATGACTTACCTTACATAGTAGGGGATAACCATGATATAGTATTATTTGCAGATGACACTTCTTTAATTTTCAAATTAAGTCGACAGTTACTAAAATATGACGAAGTAAATAATGCTATATCTAAATTAGTAAATTGGTTCGATGTTAATAATTTGCATTTAAATGGCACTAAAACAAAATGTATGAAATTCGTGACTCCAAATGTCAAACAATTAAATACTAATGTAATTTTAAATGGGGAGAAACTGAGTCTTGTAGATACCACCATTTTTCTTGGAATCACACTAGACGCGAAGCTTCAATGGAGCCCCCATATATCAAAACTAGCAAGCAGACTTAGTTCTGCAGCATATGCTGTAAAAAAGATTAGAAGTCTAACCAGTGTTGAAACAGCTAGACTAGTTTACTTCAGCTACTTCCATAGCATAATGTCGTATGGTATTTTGCTATGGGGACACGCAGCTGACACTGAAATTATATTTGTTTTGCAGAAGAGGGCCATAAGAGCAATTTATGATTTAAAGCCTAAAGAGTCGCTGCGACAAAAATTTAAGGAAATTAATATATTAACTTTGGCCTCTCAATACATTTATGAAAATGTAATGTACGTACACAAAAATAAAAGTAGTTTTACAAAAATAAGTGATATTCATTCTGTAAATACTAGGAACAGACACAAGCTAGTAGTACCAGTTACTCGACTCCATCGAGTCAGTAATTCATTCTTGGGGCGATGTATACGCTTTTACAACAAAATTCCAGAAAATATACAAAGTTTGACCTGTTCAAAGTTCAAAAACTTTATTAAACTAAGTTTGTATAAAAAGGGTTATTATAATATTAAGGAATTTATGGATGATCATAACCCCTGGAAATGAGGTGATCGCTACCAAGCTATTTCTAATTTGTTGTGTTGTTAATTTGTGTAACATCATGATTGTAAGCTGTTATTTAAAAAAAGTCCCGCTGGGTTTCTTGCTGGTTCTTCCCAGGACAGAGGTTTTTTCCGAACCAGTGGTAATCAAACAAAAGAGTGACTTTCAATAAGTATTATTTATAATCTATATTGAATAAAAAAAGTTTCTGTTCTGTTTCTGTTTATTGGTACAGTAGTAAGGTTTATTAATTTCTAGTGATGCAACGAATACTACTTTTACGAATACGAATATCAAACCTACTATTTGGCGAATACGAATACGAATATCTCGCCATGGTAATAAAAAACTAATTTATTTGATCATTTTCTATTCTAATAATTAAAATATACAATAAGCAAATTTTTATTTAAAAAACGTAAAATTTGTAGATTTTCTGGTTTTAGGCGATTTCTTCTTTCAGTCTGGATGATCCCAGCCGTTGAAAAAGTCTTTCCGAGGCGAATGTACATAGTTTCAGTGAAAAATATTTTTGGGCGAGTTTTTTCAGCCTTGAAAAATGGACATCTTCTCGCCAAAAGACCAATGGATAAATTTGGGAACTTTAGATAAGCATAGTTTGCGAATCCCCTGTAAAAACATTTTGAAATTAAATTTAACTTTTTCTATGTAGATAACAATGATTACCTATTAAAAGTTACTAACTTTCCTTTTTAGTACTCACCAGAAAATATTGAAATTGGCTCTTCCATTTCGGTCTCTTCAATTATTTTTTGGCATGCTTGCCAAATTCCTCTACTTGTCGATGGTTGAGGTTCTTCTGGAGGTCTTGTCGGTCTTACGGCCTCTCTGTCATCAACAGCAACGTTAAGAACTGATCAAGCGGTTTCAGCGACCACTGATCTTTGTTTTGAATCGTGGGTCAAGGACCGTTGCTAATAGATTAGTTTCATGAATTTTCATAAACGCACATCTATTTGAAAGTTCACTGAGTAGGAAGTTTGTCAGATTTTTTACATCAGGATGACAAGAAGGATCATTGCTAATTTTATTGAGGCAATATTTAAGACTTTGTATTATTGGGATTGCTTGAGATAATGTCGTTGATTCTTTGCTTAGCTCTTTTGTAGCCTCTTCAAATTTGGCCAAAATATCAATGATTTGGCTCATAGGAGCCCATTGCCTTGTTGTGATTTTATGGTGACAATTTGGTAGAGGTGGTAAAACATCTTGAATCGCTATGCGTTGTTCATGTAATCTCTTCAATATCTGATATATTAAGTCCCTCAGGTTTCAACATCTTGAAATAAAATATGTTTCAGTATATTGTTAGCTTGTTGAGAATCTTTCAGTTGTTTGAGTGATTAAAATGAGTAATAACTCCCCTGCATGTGGTTAACATTTCAGCTATGTGTTCTTGATCAAACAAACTTTCTTCAGCGCTAATTGGATGCTGTGCACCAAACAAGAAATATGTTTAAAACTTAGATCAAGCTCATCAATTGCTTTAACTATATACCGTGCGTTGTCCGTTACAACTGCTGCGACTTTATCCAAGATGCATTTTAGAAACATCATATGCATATTGTGGGCAATATTTTCTCCTGAATGTGAGTCACCTTCAAAAGGATACACTTCCAGACAATAAGATTTGAGCTGGAATTCTTCATTGACACCATGGCCAATAAGACTTATAAAATCATTGACTTTTGAGGAAGCGTCACTGGCCCACATGTCTGCTGTGACAGAAACATGTGGGGTCTTTGTTAACTGCTCTTTCAATTTTATTTTAACACGTTCATTAATATCCAGGAGGATTTTTCCTGAAAGGTGAGTTCTAGATATAATATTATATCTGTAAAAAAATAACAGTCAGGATGAAACTTGTGTCTGAAGTCGAGACTTTGTTGAACAAAGTTTCGGATTGGGGGTGACTAAATCTAGTCCAGTTCAATCCCCAGAAGACACAAGTGTGCGCATTTACCGCTAAAAAGAACCCCTTTGTCGTATCTCCTCAGTTTCAAGGCACTCCCCTTGTTGCCTCAGACAGTATCGGAATCCTCGGCGTCCACATATCGGGTGACGTACAGTTACGTGGTCACTTGGAAGAGAAGGCCAAATTGGCCTCTAAAAAGCTTGGCGTGCTCAGCAGAGCGGGACAGTATTTCATACCGGCACACCGTCTGCAACTTTACAAGGCGCAGATTCGGCCTCACATGGAATACTGTTCCTATCTCTGGGGCAGGGGCTCCCCAGTGCCAGCTCCTTCCACTTAACCGCATCCAGCGCAGAGCGGTTCGAATCGTCGACGACCGAGTGCTTTCCGATCGGCTTGAGTCACCGGCACTGAGTAGAGATGTCGCATCTCTTTGCGTATTTTATCGCATTTACCATGGGGAGTGCTCTGAGGAATTGTTCGAACTAATTCTAGACGCTCTATTTCACCATCGCACATCGCGACAAAACTTGCGATACCAACCTGTATGATTGGCGGTCCACCACTGTGCGATTTAGAAGATGTTTTCTTCCTCGCACAACTTCCTTGTGGGATCGATTACCACCAGCGATTTTTCCAGACCGATACGATTTAGGAACCTTCAAGAAAAGACCCTACTCCTTCTCAAAAGGCCGGCAATTCACCTGGTGTTGCAGTTGTTCATGGGCGGCGATAGTCACTTACCATCAGGTGAGCCCCATGCTCGTTTGCCCCCTCTCCTATAAAAAAAATTCAAAAATAGTTGTGTGAAAGTTGAAAGAGTATCACACTAATATTATAAATTAAATTCGAAAGTTTGTAAGTGTGTGTTTATGTGTGTGTTCTACCGCTGGACGAACTTGGCTGAAATTTGTAATGAAGATAGCTTACACACCTTAATTCTGATTAAAACATAGGCTAGACTACTTTTTATCCCGATAAAAAAATTCCCATGGGAGGGGAAAAGCGGCTAAAACCGACGTATGCGAGGACGCAGTCGCGGGAAAAGTGTAGCATTTAATTAAAAGCAAACAAACCTTGGAACCAGTTCACTGGGTAAACGACGGTATACCTTTTTACTTACCAAATCCAGGGACTCCATATCTAGACAAAGTTTTTCAGCTTCATTGGTGAATATGCTGAATATGTGATTTCGACAGCCCTAGGATCATCAGTTTCATACGTAGTACGTTTTTCCTATATTTCCTGGATACTTGTTTCTTCGCTGGTGTTACTTCAACTTCAGTGCTTGTTTCATCTACGGTACAGTGTGTGTGTGTGTTTGTTACTCTTTCACACTGCAACCGCTGGACGTATTTGACTGTTTGGAATGGAGATAACTTATATACCAGACTAATACATAGGCTACTTTTTATCCCGAAAAATAAAACGATATTCCCGTGGGAAGGGAAAAGTTACTAAAACCGAAGTCTGCGTGGACAAAGTCGCAGGCAAAGTCTAATACTACATAGACAAAGCCATTACTTACCTACCTTTTGTTGATACAAATGAAATACAGACTATATAACTACTTACTCGGTAATATATAGAAGTGTTTCCATATGTCACTTTGATCTCGTTTACGGGCAGACATTTTACCTTCAACTTCTTTCTTTCACTTCGCAGCAACCTCACAAAACAATTAAATTAAACAATACTTTCTTGCTTGACCTGTGCTTTCGTTCGACTGTCAAATGAAATGAATCAATCAATCCACGGTTCGTAATGGTAGGGAAACTCCCGGAGCCGGGAGTCCCCCGTCGTTGAGACTAAGGGCCGAAACACACGTATTTTTTACGCGCCGACGACGCGCGTTATCCAAGTCCGTCAGTTAGAGTTGCGTACAAAAATATTAGTTTTGAAATATTCGTGATTGGTATTCGCCGAATACGAATATTCGGTAAATGATACTATTCGACGAATACGAATATTCGTATTCGTATTGGGACTGAGATGTTTGACGTCCCAATGTCTCAGTTAGCCCGGCTACCTTCAGTTTTTTAATATTAATTTTTGGTTCGATTTACGCAGAATAAACTTA
This sequence comes from Parnassius mnemosyne, assembly GCA_963668995.1. Taxonomy (NCBI): domain Eukaryota; kingdom Metazoa; phylum Arthropoda; class Insecta; order Lepidoptera; family Papilionidae; genus Parnassius; species Parnassius mnemosyne. The sequence goes on along the minus strand of CAVLGL010000035.1, from coordinate 383,284 downwards.
CATTATCTGGAAGTCTTGTATTGGTCTGCTTGGGTTTGGATTTAATTTTGTTAAATACAGGATCCCAAACAGATGGCAGCGCCCATCCATCATCTCTATTGAAATTAGGATGTTTTTTAATTTCAATAGCCTCGCGTATAATCCTTGGTAGGAATCGGTGTTCTTTTGCGAGGATTTGTGGTCTATCAAATCTGATGTAATGGCGGGGACGATCTTGCACACGTTCACAGACTGCAGACTTCCCAGAGCGTCGGTGTTTCACGTCAGCTATATGTTCTTTCACACGGGTTTTAATGGATCTTTTTGTTTGTCCTTTTTTTATATATAGCAGAGGGGGCAAACGGGCATGCGGCTCACCTGATGGTAAGTGACTACCGCCGCCCATAAACAACTTCAACACCAGGAGAACCAGGGGAATTGCAGATGCGTTGCCGGCCTTTTAAAAAGGAGTAGGCTCTTTTCTTGAAGGTCCCTAAGTCGTATCGTTCCGGAAAAATCGCTGATGGTAATCGATTCCACAATGAAGTTGTGCGAGGAAGAAAAGATCTTCTAAATCGCACAGTGGTGGACCGCCAATCATCCAGATGGTGTGGATGGTATCGAGAATTCTGCCGCGATGTGCGTTCGTGAAATTTGGCGGCTGGGATTAATCCGAACAATTCCTCAGAGCACTCCCCGTGGTAAATGTGAAAGAAAATGCAAGGGATGCAACATTTCTTCGCAGTGCCAATGAATCGAGCCGAACGGAAAGGACTCGGTCGTCGACGATTTGAGCCGCTCTGCGCTGGATGCGGTCAAGTGAAAGATGCCCAGAGATGGGAACAGTATTCCATGTGAGGCCGAACCTGCAATTTGTAAAGTTACAGGCGGTGTGCCGGCATAAAGTACTGTCCCGCTCTGCTGAGCACGCCAAGATTTTTAGAGGCCAATTTGGCCTTATCTTCCAAGTAACCACGAAACTGCACGTCACTCGATATGTCGACTCCGAGGATTCTGATAATGACTGAGGCAAGAAGGGGAGTGCTTCTGATGATTAAACTGGATTAGATTTAGTCACCCCCAGTCCGAGACTTTGTTCAGCAAAGACTCGACTTCAGACACAAGTTTGTTCCGGTACTCGGCGACGTTTTCCTGAGAAATATTGGCGCGGCCGGTGTATAGAGCATCACCAGTGCTGTCATCCGCATAGCAATGAATGTTACCAGTTAGCAACATATCATTGATATGCAGAAGAAATACCGTTGGTGATAGCACACAGCCTTGTGGAACACCAGCGTTAATAGGCTTGTAGTCGGAGCATGCACCATCTACAACGACCTTGATGCTCCGATCTGCAAGGAAGCTGGTGATTCAATTGCACAATTTCTCGGGAAGCCCATAGGAAGGGAGCTTCGAAAGAAGCGCTTTGTGCCAAACCCGATCGAAGGCCTTCGCAATATCCAAACTAACGACCAACGCCTCCCCCTTGGACACTACTGCCTCCGCCCATCTATGAGTCAGATAGACCAGAAGATCACCAGCTGATTGACCCCGACAACCGTATTGGCGGTCACTAATCAGCTGGTGATCCTCAAGGTACCGCATGAGCTGGCAGTTAATAATGGATTCCATTATTTTGGAGAACAAGGCGGTGATTGTTACAGGCCTGTAGTTGGACGGGTCTGAGCGGTCGCCTTTTTTAGGGATCGGGTGGACAAAAGCTGTCTTCCATGAATTCGGGACTACGCCTTGGGTGTAGGAGTTCCGGAAAAGACGCGTTAGTACCGGTGCCAAATCCGGAGCACACGCCCTCAGTACAATTAGGGGGATTCCGTCAGGCCCACTCAACTTGTTGATGTCCAGGGAGAGGAGTGCTTTGCGAACTGACCGCTGTGAGAACCGCACATCTGACATGGAGCACTCACACCGTGGTATGGTGGGCGGTGTTTTTCCCCCGTCATCAAGAGTCGAGTTGGACGCAAAAAGGGAGGCTCCCTTTTTGCGTCCAACTCGAAACAAAAGGTGGGCTTTCTCTTTTGCGGCTTGGGCCAGTGAGTCGTCCTCCCTGTGCAGAGATGGTAGTGATGGCTTACAGAAATTCCCTTGGACAGCCTTGGCGAGAGACTGCACGGGTTCCTGAAGGAAGGCGAACTAGTTTCTCGCCAATTCTGCCTATGTGCTCTGACTTTGCCTTTCCAATAACTCTTTTGAAGGACCTGGAGGCGAAGTTATACTTCTTTTTAAGCGTGCTGGTGTTTACATCCCGAGTTGCCGAAGCCGCAACCCAGGCTTGATATCACTCCTGCTTACTGCGTAATGCAGTCTTACAGGAGCGACCAAACCAAGGCTGAGATCTGCCTCCGATGGGTACCACAGATGATGGAATAAATAATTCCATTCCCTGTAGCACCACATCAGTGACAGAGTCAGCAACAGCGCTGGGATCATCCGGCGAGAAGCAATCCCCCCGCCATGGGTAGGATGCAAGGAAAGACCGCATTCCTTCCCAATACGCCGACCTGTAATGCCAAACACGGCGGCAACCTGCAGAACGCAACCGCGAGGGCAGCGTGAGTGGCGCAACACTCCGGATCAGACAATGGTCCAAAGAGCCAAGAGGGGCATCGACGGAAACCTGATATCCGTCCGGATGAAATGTCAGCATAAGGTCCAACAGGGAAGGTGTCTGATCCTCAACATCTGGAGTCCGCGTAGGTGATGTAACCAGTTGTGTCAGACCATATGCCAACGCAAAGTCATAAACAGATCTCCCCGCATGATGGGTTAAACCTGAACCGAGCCATTCGGCGTGGTGGGCGTTAAAATCGCCAAGGATCACGATCTCTGCGGATGGGACCTGTTGTAGCAAGGAATCTGTAGCCATTTGCACGTGGTCGATGAGTCGGTCTGTTTTGGCATTACCGCTATGGGACCTATAGAGGCACCCATAGACACGCGTATGGTCGTCGCTGTCTACGCGTAGCCAAAGTACGGACAGGTCCGAACCTTCAAGACTGCCGAGGCGTCGGGAACAGATGCCCTCTCTGACGTATACGCAAACTCATGGGCCAAATTAAGAGTATCCTTAACCGACGAGCATGTACCTATGCAAATACATATAGGTATATATGTAATACGAAATAGAAGTCTATAGTCTCTGCCTACCCCTCTGGGTGACAGGCGTGATAATTTATATATGAATAAAATTATTTGTTTAAAGACACCTAAAGAAAAGAAATTAATTTTGTATCGTGCTTAACATCTGTAACTTGCAATATTATGATGAGCTCAGTGTGATGTTTTGTGTACATTAAGGATGCGAAAATTAGAACATGATGACAAATGTAAACCGATTGTTCATAAGAATATTGTTATAGAGCAAATATTTTGTGCGGAAGTGTAACGATAGGTAAAGATCGAGAATCTGTTTCAGCAGACGTTCACTAGCACATCATAAGGCGATACTCCCGCTCCGCAAATATAATTAAGTTGTAATTTAAATGATAATGTCTGCCTTATAAAACGAGACGTTTACAACATTGAGACGCAATTTTAATAAATTCTGGTTTTAAATAGTAAACAAGTGTCATAAAAAGTGTATTCAAGTGAGCTTCTGTATGAAGATGGTGTACGTAGAGGGGCTGACGGCGAACACCGTTAATCGTAAGTGAGAAAATGTATTAAAATTCTTGAACATGGATAAATAAAAGGTTCTGTGTTACTTTTTTCTCAACATTATACAGGGTTATTTTGCAATAACCGACCAAATATACAGAGAAGGTTCAGAATAAGTAGTATAGGCAAATGGTGAAGAATAATTAACTAAAAAACATCTTAAACCTTCTGTCCTTTTTATCTTTTAAATTCAAAATGCATGGTAATAAATTGTAACTGATTTTACTGCGTACCAAAGATGTTTTACTGCGTACGCACATATTCGTAAGGGTCGATCGGTAGGTAAAAACTCACAAAAATCACATTCAATTTGGGATAATTTCAAATAAAAGTAAAACCCTTATTTACTCGTATTTTGAAAAACTGAAATAACGGCATATCATTATTTACACATTTATATTGACCCAAAGTTTAAAATTTGGCTACTTTTTGTAAAATAACCCTGTATACATTTTCACCCACCAACATAGGATAGTATAGTTTTTTTCAATATACTTTAGAAGAATACTTATTAACTTCCTTCTGTGTAGCATTGAAAGGAAGTTAATGGTTTTAGCTGGCAGTCTGTTAGTCTGTATGCCGACACGATAACTTCCGTTCCACTGGACCGATTGACTTTAAATTTGGTATGTGGATACCTTGAGGTAGAGTAATTTGGGTCCTGTAGGTCAAAGGGCACCAGAGATATGGGATTCACGCAGAAGGAAGTTGTTTTTCTTGAATTTACATTCAACTCGTTGAAAATAATTTAAGCTTTACCACTGGTTTGGAAAAAACGTCTGTCCTAGGAAGAAGCAGCAAGAAACCCAGCGGAACTTTTTGAAACATTATTTACAATATTATATTTTATACAATTAAGTATCTATGAAAATAAAAACATGCTACTATACGACTGTTTTGTTGCTGTAATCTTTTACCATACAGTACACAGTTGTATTGGGTGTCATGGTATCTCAAAGCATACTGCATACAAAAACAAAAATAGTGTTAATAAAAATATTGATGTACATTCTGTAAATACCAGGACGAGTTGTTAATTACTTTTTACTTCTACGCTTTGATAACAATATCCCGGAAAATATTCAGGGTGTACCTGACAATAAGTTTATATTTTTTATTTAATAAACGTTGTGTAAAAGGGATTATACTAACCCTTTGATTTTACTAATCAATGTACTCCAAACCGAATTTCGATCACGGCTGTTCATAGTCTCAACGAAGACTAGCCATCTGCACAGGATAGGATTAAAGTTGCCAAGTGTATGCGCAAGCACTGGTGCACTCTCTATTCTCCCTCTCTCATAATCCGATGGGACGGTAACCGACCTGGCTGGAGAGACTCAGGCGCAGGACCTACGGCTTTACGTGACTCCAGCCTGCTACTGAGAATTTCTTGGCAGAAAAAACAGTAACTGATTTCGACGACGGATTTGAACCCGGGACCTCATGATCAGCAACCGCATTTACGATCACTGGACTAACGAGGCAGTCATTATAATATATTTAGCGGCACGGAATGTGACACAAACGTACTATGAAGGTTATTATCAAAATAAACCGCGATACGGCTATTTTTTGTCTTGGATTTTTTTTATTGTTTATTCAAATCTTAAATGCAAATGATTAATAAACAAAAATTGTGGTAACTTTATAATTTTTTTAATGAAATAAAAAAAATAACAAATGTTTATTAATGAATTTAACAAATTAAAATTACTAGTAACTAACGTTAGTAGCGGGTATTTCCACCTCTGGCCCTGATAAGCGCCTGCATACGATCATTCATGCTGTGGATGATGTTTTTGATATTAACTTGGGTATTTCATCCAGGCATGTCGCAGACATGTTCTATGGGATTCATGTCTGGGCTTCGAGCTGGCCACTCCAATTTAACAATTCTCACCTCCGAAAGATTGCTCATTATCTTGCATTAACTTAAATTCTTCGCTCCCAATGAATTCCACATAGGGTAAAACATGATCATGGAAGATCTGTTCAATGTATCGCACTGCCGATAAACGACCTTCAACTACCACTAACTCTGTACGTGCATCTGCACTGATCCCTCCCCAAACCATTACGGATCCACCATGAAAACTTACGGTTTGCCTGTTGGTGATTGACAGAAACCTCTCTCCACGCTTTCTCCATACACGTTCACGGCCATCTGGAGCTCTTAAGGCTATTCTGCATTCATCGGTCCACTGAGGTTTACTCCACTCTTCATGAGTCCAATTTCCATGCTCGCGAGCGAACCGAAGTGGAGCTACGCGATGTTGCCGGAGCAGTTCTGGACCTCGTGCTGGTCTTCGAGAACGCAGGCCCCGTTCCTCCATTTTCCTTCCTGTCGTCCGCTCACTAACGTATACGCCTCTTGCTGCTTGCAGACGCTGTCTTATTTGAACCGCAGTATGGAACCGATTTCTCAAAATTGCGAGAGTGATAAATCGGTCATCCTGCGCTGATGTACACCTGATTTCGATACTTTCTGGTCTCCTCGTGTACAGACCGGTCTGTTCGTACCTTTGTAAGGCGTATCTAAGGGTTGTACGTGGTACATTTATAAATTCAGCAACCTCTCGCTGACTGCGAAGCAACACAGCTTGAGCAACTTGAGCTGGAGTTACAGTCGTTGTGTTCCGATTATAAAAGCAAGAAAAGACTACACATTAATTGGAAAACAAAACCAAAAGAAGATTCACCAACAATAAAATGCACCATTATTTAAAAAAAATATTTTACTCGCCTGTTTCGTGCATTCTAGCGACACACTAACAAAAACTAAGCCACAGAAATTAAACAAGTTAAGTTTTTTTAGCTTAAACCGTGTTAACAATCTGCCACTTCAAATTCTCATTCACGGCACCAAAATCACCTGTTATCGGTTGGTTTATGTTTGGGTCACATTCCGTGCCGCTAAGTAAAGAATACATAACTGACAATACCCCTGGGAATGAGGTAATCGCTACCATGCTAATTTTAATGAATCATAATCGGGTATTGCTGTCCAAGCCTTACGTGCATACCTAATTTCAAAGTACCCAACGTCAGTAAGCGTTCTCTTAGAGTAACGCGATCCAGACTACAGCATTAGGTATTATTATGATAAAATTTCGATTCTACTAACAAAGAGTATACCAAATTTGAAACTATTAACCGTTATATAACTCCAACGAGAGACTACGATTTTGGCTACAGCACTCTATTAATTACACTAAATAAAATAACTTTTTTTCAGAAAGTGGATTGCCGCATTAATTATCTACCCAAAAAGCAAAGAGGAATAATTACTTTGTCAACATGTTGTTTACGAATTGTTTACCCATGTATAATAATTGTAACGCTCATCAAAATGGCTGTTTATATAATGTGTTACAGTGTAGACACAGTCCTGCAAAAATAAAACCATTTATGGCCCGATCAATTAAAATATTTGCACTTGTTCTGTTATCAGATAACGTTGTAAGTGTGCATTTAGTAATGCGTTGATTTTGAAGTAATAGATAACTGGTGATAAGTATAGATAACTTTATAAGTAACAAAATAGTAAACTGTAATTTCTGATAATTAATAGAATCAGGCAAAACTTTGCAGAAATCCATTTTATTAAAGTTGTTAGAACTTAATTTGCTTATATCCGCGTAATGAAATAAAATGTTGTGTCTTGCCTAATTTGTAAAGCACCTCCCACCCTCTTTCGATTGCGTGCACTATCCCCGTCACCACCAATCCCAGCACCTCAACTCCCAGCACCACCACTCCCAAGACCACCGCTCCCAGGACCACCAATCCCAGCACCACTGTTCACCGCTAAGACAGTAAACCTCCGCGAGTCTAGTTCACCTGAGGATGTCTCGTGTAGTCATATTGTCGAGTGTGGTGTGTCGTTCCTAGTGTGGTTCCTACTCTTGGTTTGCATAATTTGGTGTCATTATGTACGAAGACGGCTGATAAGTCCGCGGCCTGAGATACTTAATGAAAGAAAATATAATATGGTTTCTATTTTTTATTTTTCATTATAATCTCCCTCATGAGAAATACATTTTTCACATCTCGCATACAATGCCTCTAACCCACCAAAAAATATTCTGTATCTTTCGTTTCAAAATTACTGATGAATCAACCGCAGCTTTCATTTCGTTGTCATCTGCAAATATCCCGTAAGTCCTTTTTCAAATTGGAAAACAGGAAAAATCGCTAGGCTAGGCTATACAGAGGGTGGTCAATCTCTGAGAATCCTGTGTCTTTTAGGGCTTGCCTCGCAACATGTGCGGTGTGAATGGTCGCGTTGTCTTGCAGAAAGAGCATTCTGCGCGTCAATTTCCCACGTCATTTCCGTACAATAGCCTCGTGAACCTGAGTCAATAAGTTGGCGTAATATTGTCCATTCATCGTAGTTCCCCTGGGTAGGTAGTCGATAAGCAAAATTCCCTCGCTATCCCAGAAAACAGTGGCTATTAGCTTGGACGCCGACTTTTGCATCTTGAATTTCTTTGGCGGCCTTTCTCCTTTTTTATCCATTGTTTGGACTCCGGATCATATTGGCGCATCCATGTTTCATCTACGGTAATTATCTGTTGCCAAATGTCTTCTTTGTTATCGCCGACTAGCTCCAAAAAATCTTTGCAACTTGCGAGTCGACCTTGCTTGTTGAGCGGTGTGAGCGCGCGCTAATTTTTCTCATATTCAAATGTTTATGTACTGCTACAATTTAATTCTTCGGACGGTCAGAACGATTTTTTCGACTTTTCGGACGTTTTCTTCGCTCTCAAGGTAGACAGGGTCGTTTTCACAGCTCTCTCGTCCTTGTTGAAATATGCGGGCCCATTTTTTCACCATTGTATAGGTATGAAGGCGCAGAATCCCGAAGAACCCATGACATCTCTTCAAAAATGTCTTTCGGTGTATTTCCCTTCTTTACGAGCAATTTTATCACTAGGCGGTGTTCAAAATTCCGAGAATTATGTCAATTATCATCAGCCGTACGTGCGCTTTACACAAGAGGTAAAATTTAAAAATTCTACAAACGACTTCAATATAAATGAAATGAGAACATCATCAATGTAGTCAAAGTCAATTAAATACGCATTGTTAAGGACAACTCAAAAACTACTGATCAGATCTTGATCAAATTTACATGTGTAGTCAGATGGCGCTGTTGCCATTTAAGTGCATGAATTTATTTGTGATAAGAAGAACTGTGTCATACTAAGTGCAGTCAGTGTTATTAATAAAAAGTAACAAAAAGCCATTAAGTTATATTGGATTTATTGTGATGAACTTAATTCTGCTGTGAATTATCTATTTACGGTATCATTCTATAAACAGAAATTGAGTTTTTATGTTACTACGCATACAGCACCGAAATACATGTAAATATAATTAATCGTGGACGTCACTTTTTAAACTTGACAATTTACGATACAAACAAGATCAACTAACGTTTAAGTATCATCTTCTCGTTACTAGATGTCATCACCTTCCATACATGAGGTCATGGCATATAACTCCATCTACGCATGTTATTGAGAACCACACATGGAAATCAATTCCAGATGTCTAAACAGCAACATTGTAATAGTTCCACAATTCACCACTACGAACAAAATTTGAAAAAATTCGCTTTATTGTACATAGCTCAGTAACGCCATCTACAGAAATATTAACTAATTAACTAGAAAAATTAAATATTATAATAACAGCATGTCTTCTAAAGCGAGTACAAAATCTACCAACGGCAGCCATAAGATGTCAGCACCATTATGTTGTTTTAAATGCAAAAAGTGTTGTTACGGCTTGAATGTTTTGCAAGGTGTTTCGTGGGTGGTTTTGAGAACCAGAGAACAACCAGACCAATGGCTGGCCAACCCGATGACCCCAACCGAGAAGTAAACAAAAATAGCTTTAGAACTTGGTAGATAAGGCAAGGATACTCACAAGACTGGAGCACTCCTCGTGGTTATGATGAAGTATAAATATTTATGCTGTAGTAACGTATACACAGACACCACACTGAACTTCGAACTTATATAAATAAATAAATGATAAAAATATAATAAAAATAAAAAATAAAAATCGTTTATTTCGACCACTAGGATCATAGATGTTAGTAATAATACAAATCTTAAAACTAATGTTAGTAAACTTAAAACTATTTACCTAATTCTAAAACTATATCTAAGACAGGCCCGATTAGTTAGCACGTCAGCAGCAGCATTACATGGACACGAGCAATTGCACGATAGTCTTACAACTTTACTTATTGAGTATTTTTAAAACGAGCTGTAACGAACATGGTTAATGCGTACGCGGCTATCTTGCTTCTTACTTTCTTGGCGATAGGTGGCGCACCATTTCTGAGTAGGGCATATATAGGGGAGGCGGGAGGATAGGAAATACTAAGGAAAAGGATATTATATGTGTGTTGACTGTTCCGAAGTCACAACATTTCCTCCCACCTGAAACCACCTTGGGATTTCACAAGACAACCATCGACCCGGCAGCTCTCCAGGTCCCCAGTCGCTCATGAATGTACATTAATATAAACTAAACAGATATCTGAATTAAGTTGCGCATAGTAATTTAATTTTAAAATTAGAAATTACAATCTAGTTTAATAAAATAATAAAAATAAGACTCAATCAAGAGGAAGAGGGCAGACTTTGACTACTGGTCTTGTAAGTAAGCCGCTTTTAGTCTTTAAGGTCACAACCCGGATAATATTGTCCTTTCCGTTATGGATTTGGACTACCTAGACGCCATTCGTTAGGTGGTGGTATTAGGTTCAATGATTGAAACGAGTTGACCAATGTTAGGATGTTTATGATCGTCCTTTTTTTTTTTTTTTTTTTTTTTTTATAGGATAAGGGTGACAAACGAGCACACAGTCCACCTGATGGTAAGTGGTTGCTGCGGCCCATAGACATCTACATCTATCCTCTATTAGAAATCAAAATGTAGATGCGTTGTCACCCGTGAGGACTAAGATGGAATGCCTCATTTCCAGTAAAAAGGGCCTCCGGCCACCTGCACTCACCAAGCGAAACGCAGAGGTAAACCTCTACTTCACGCTGGTTTTCTGTGAGGTCGTGGTACCACCCCGGTTCGAGCCGGCCCATCCGTGCGACAGCAAAAGCTGCCGCGTGGCTCTACCACTGTTAAAATAGTCGTAGTCCTTAAACCACTTAATCTTTTATTGAAGCGTATTGTAAATAATCATGTTGCCGAATACGCCAAAAACTTTGAGAGGGCTTTTGAAGTAACTGCCAGCGTGTTCCAGGATTCATATATTCAACGGACGGTTCTGGTAGAGCGACTAAAGGACGTCCTATAATAAAATGACCAACCGTGAGAACATCAACTTCGCCAGGATCAGACGATAACTGACAAATCGGTCTTGAGTTCAGCATCACTTCAACTTTAATTAAAACTTTAGTTGGTACTTCAAACGTTTTTATACGTGGTAGAGCCATGCTGCAGCTATATTATGGTTGTAGCACGAATGGGTCGGCTCGACCGGGGAAGGACCACGCTCTCACAGAATACCAGCGTAAAATAGCAGCTTAACGCTGCTGTGTTTCGTATGGTGAGTGTAGAGAACTGGAGACCCTTTTTACTTGAAACGAGACATTCCATCTTAGTCCTCACGGGTGACAAAGCATCTGCATTTTGATTCTTAATCGAAGATAGATGTAGATGTCTATGGGCCACAGCAACCACTTACCATCAGGTGGACTGTGTGCTCGTTTGTCACCCTTATCCTATAAAAAAAAAGTTAGGCCTTTTAATACTATGACCCTCTTGAGATAATATTTAGTAGATTTTATACCACTTTCAAAAATGCCTCCAAAGTGAGGTGCTGAAGGTTGATCTAGTTTCCACGAGATTCCACTAGACGATCAGAAACATCCTGTTTTTTATCTATCAATAATTTAACAATTTCCTCAAGATATCGTTTAGCGCCTACAAAGTTAGTGACACAATCTGTCACAATATGTTGACATATTCTACGTCGAGACACGAATCTGTCTAGGGCGGCTAGAAACGCTTCTATGGACAGTTCAGATATGAGATCAATAGTCTGCGCGCTACTAGTTGGCCGCGCCTTAGGTGGCGACAGGGGTGAGGTGCGGGTTGCTTAATGAACGGGACGCACATGAGATTAATTATTCAACATCCAGCTTTATTTATCTCAAGATATCGCACTTCGACTAAAATAGATACGTATCAGACTTACTAAGTGAATGAGTAAAGTGAATAATGAAAGAACCATTATAACTTTTAAAGTTTTTTTTTAATTAGTATGATTAACATATATATAGGGGGGATGAGTCGCTCGCGTCCGTAGGCTTCGACCACCTAACCCTAGGCCCACCCTATACGTGTCCCCCGGGTGATGCTAAACGAGCGACAAAGCCAAAAGGTTAGAGTCCTCGCCATATAGTAGCGGCGTAAAATCTACCACCTCTTAGTTCGGACCATGAGCCAACAAATAAAAGAAATGGCCCTGAGTTCCTGGCGCGCCTTTAATGGGGCCGGGGTGCGAAGAAACTCCGGGAGAAAAATCGGCGACGAGGTTCGCCACCCGTCACGTCCTGTCACGAAAAGACGAAAAGTGGATTGCGGAGGCCCGTCTGGCTACGCTGAATGTATGTGGAGCAATGAATGATAAGATGGATGAAGTATGCGAAATGTTGAATGATAGAGAAATGAATGACAGAGGAATGAAAATAAAGATGTGTTACCTATGTGTAAATGAGACGAAACGAAAGCGAAGAGGTGTATATGGCATGTATACCGCTTACTGGTCTGGATTAGTCGTCTACAGCCGTTCTCGTGAACGAGCGAGTATGCTACGGAGTCGGTGTCATCCTTTCAGAAATAATGTGTGAAATAGTATGAATGTCTTAGCCCAAGGCTGCTGTGCAAATGAAAGTGGGCTTAAAGAAGTTGTTTGTGCTAGGGGTGTACGCCCCGGATATGTCTAAGCCCACTTATATTCGAGAGCAGTTTTGGGACATGGTAAGGCTGGTGTTGATGAAATGTAAGAAAAATGAAAACATTATTATATTAGGAGATTTTAATGGAAGGGTTAAGGTGAAAAGGTCTGGTTATGAAAGGATATTAGGAACGTTTAACGATGAAAGTATAAATGAGAATGGTGAAGACCTACTCACCGTATGTGTGGAAAAGAATATTTTTGTGACGAACACTTTCTTTCGCCATAAGAGGATTCACATGTTTACATGGGAAAGAGGAGATGATAGAAGCATGATAGATTTCATAATTGTGGATGAAATAATAAGGAGCGCAGTTGTAGATACAAGGGTTTATCGGGGGTCCAACGTAGGGGCGGATTATTACTTGGTCTTATGCCGAATGAATGTTCTATTCAGGCGTTGGCGGCATCGGACATCTGTGTCTACCACTGCGTTACAGCGTATAAGAATAGAGAGGTTACAAGATGAAGGTGTGAAAGAGAAGTATAAATGTAGACTGAGGGAAAATATAAGTGGTTTGAATGAATTGTGTACTAATGATTTAGACATGAAGACTGTATGGAATAATGTTAAGAAAGTTTTGATGGATGCAGCCACCGAAGTATGTGGTGTAAGTAAGAGAACGAATAAAAGGAAAAGTAATACATTGTAAAGAGATGATGAGGTACGAATGGAAGTTAAAGCATAGAATAGAGCATGGCCAGATTTACTAGCAACCAAAGCTGGTAATTAGGGCGGTATGAATGATGCGATTGAAAGAAAAAAGGCAGACTTTAGACGTATAAATAAGAGAGTAAAAGAAGTTGTTCAAAGAAAAAAGCAAGAAAGTATGGATAAGAATGATAGAACGATATCTGATAACTTCCAGACAAGTATTAAAATGTTCAGGAAACTCGTAAGAACTGCCAGGGGAAATTAAAAACAGTCTGGAATGAATTCTACACGAGACGAGAAAGGCTGCATGCTGAATGATGAAGTTTCGAATTTAAAGAGATAGAAGGAATACTTTGAAAGCGTGTTTAAGAGTGAAAAGTCGTCCGAATTAAGTGAAATAGAAATTCCGAAAAAAGTGAAAAAAGGTAGGGAGATAAGTGTAGATGAAATAATGAAAGCAATGAAAAGCATGAAAGCAGGTAAGGCAGCCGGATATGATAGAGTATCACTCGAAATGCTAAGGGCTGGAGAGGGTGTGGTTGCATGCCTGCTGTACACCTTATTTAATTTATGTTGGGAACTAAAACAGGTACCGGAAGACTGGTGCAAAGCCGTTATAATCCCAATATATTAGGGAAAGGGGTCACAGTAGAACTGTAAAAACTACTGTGGTATCAGCTTGCTTAGCATTGTGGGTATGCTATGGTGTTAATTGAAAGAGTTATGGAAGAAACTGATGGAAAAATTTGGGATGTGCAAGCTGGATTTAGAAAGGGGATGGGGTGTACGGATCAAGTCTTTTCCATGCGTATGATTGCGGAGAAGTTTTTGGCCAAAACCGTTTTTTTTTAAGTTTTTTGTGCGTTCATGGACTTGGAAAGGCTTATGACAGATTGGACAGGAACGTGTTATGGTAAACACTGAACTCATTTGGGTTGAGCGCTGGTTTCATACAGGCATTAAAGTCTCTTTATAGGAACTCTAGTGTGTGTGTCAGGATCAACGGGGTCCAGAGACGGAGTAAGTGAAATAGTTTTCCGTTGGATCCCATTGAACTCCATAAACTTTAAGCATTATTTAACCATCATCAGAAATTGACATCGGACACTGACAATGTTCCATGGGTCACAATCCAAGAAATAAAGGGCTGTTACTGCTCCACTTAAGGAAATCTAGCTGAGCACAATTAAGAAGATTGATCAAATATTCTTTAAGCTGAGAGGCTGCTTCGATGGAGGAAGCACCTGTAGTTATATCATCCAATTAAGTATGATGCTGAAGAGCTTTAGCAGCATGAGTAAACTGATCACCGTGATCTGCAGCTAATTGATGTAATGTTCGTATCGCTAAGTACGGTGAACTTTTGACTCCGCATGTGACTGTACGAAGTTCAAATTCTTCAACAGCCAAAGAAGGGGATTCACGCTATAGTACGTGTTGCCACACTCGATCCTCAGCCCCTATCAATATTTGCCTGTACATCTTAGATATATCACATGTAAACACTACCTATATTATGGATCCGACATCCAGTAATAATATCAACCAAATCAGCCTGTAACTTCGGTCCAGTGTAAACAATATCATTTAAAGATTAGTCGTCTTGTGACTCGCATTAAATACAACGCGAAGTTTGGTCGTTAAGCTTTCTGGACGGGTCACACAATGGTGAGGAATGAAATATCTACCAAGTGGAATATCCTTTCCTACTGGTTGCATTTGATTAAGCTGCTCATAATCACGCATAAAATCGTTATAAAGAGGTATAAGTTCTAGTTGTCGGCAATTTTTTTTTCTCATGATTTATAAACTGCAACAAGGAACTATTATATAAGCATCCCATATAAAAATAAAATAAAAAATAAAATAAAAATGTTTTATTTTTCAGGCATCGTAGGCCCATATCATGTTAGTAATATAAAATAAAACTTAAGAACTAATGTTAGTAAATAAAACAAGACATAAATTTGTGAAAAATTTGGGGTTTTATCAAGCTCCATTTCGTAAATGTAGCTTAATAAACCTACCCAGTGTCGGGCCATCTAGCCGTTCCGCAAAGACCCTCAAGAGACTATTCGAGCTCCTCCTCACTCTGTGCATCAGTGACCCCACTTTTTTACGCATGATCGCGAAGTAATCGTCAGTATGCGCATCCGCGAACATGCCTGATGCACTACAATAAGGTGGAAGCCCCAACAGCAACCTGAAGGCGTTGTTATATTGGATACGCAGGGTATTTCCTGCCCTTTGGGTATGATTGGCCCAAAGGCTGCTGGTGTAAAATGTTTGGCAGAAAGCCTTGAACAGTGTAATTTTAACTGGTACAGAGCAAGCAGCAAACCTTCGAGCCACCATGTTACCTCTCACAGCTAGCGCCCTGCGTTCCCTTTCAATATCTAGATCATCCTTCAAGTCTTCTGTTACAATATGACCCAGATATTTAAATTCGGCTACTCTCTGTAAAAGTGAACCGTTAAGCTTTACTGGAGGGATATGGAACATTATTTAAGCTTATTTGCAATGAATTTAATAATACTTTTACTTCTAAAACATTCTCCTTGAACAGTCGGAAGTCATTCAATGAATGGGCGACAGTAGGAGTCCATAAGAGCAGGCATAGGTTATATGATCTTTACCATGAAAGGTCATATAATCATAGCGTCGAATTTAGGGAATATGTAAAAAAATATTCAAAAATATTTAAAAGAGTGTGCTCCATAGCCAAGTCTTTGCATTTGAGCAACAAAATTAAGACGGCTTCCAATAAAATTAAAATGACATGGAGTATAATTAATAGCGAAACTGGTAAGATCAACTCTCGCAATTCAAATTACCAGTTAAGTGTTAACAACAAATTAACTGTATCAGATCAGGACGTAGCAATGGTTTTTGAGAAATATTTTACTGATATTCCGATCTTGACCACTAAGTCACTGAATTCTTCTCCTGCCGTCGCCGAATCATTACTTAAACAAAATGTAAATGTGTGTACAAAGAATTTTACATTTCATAAAGTGTCATCAAAAGATATTGTAAAATATTTTAAAACTATTGATGTTAAGAAAACTGCGGATCTGTGGGGGATTTCCGTTAAAGTTATTGCGTCTATAATAGATACAATCGCGCCTCATTTAGCTATTATTTTTAATACTAGTATCGAATCTGGTGTGTTTCCTGATTTAATGAAGCATAGTAAAGTAATACCTTTATTTAAATCTGGTAGTACATTAGACCCCGCCAATTTTAGACCTATTTCTGTACTACCAACACTTAGTAAGATTTTTGAAAAAATTGTTCTTGTTCAAATGTTAAATTTTTTTAATATAAATAATTTACTTCATAAAAATCAATTTGGTTTCACAAGGGGTCGCTCGACAACTGATGCCGGTGTTGAGCTGATTAAATATATCTTTAATGCATGGGAGAATTCACAGGATGCTTTGGGTATATTTTGTGACCTATCCAAGGCCTTCGATTGTGTTCACCATGAAACATTAATCAGGAAACTTCAACACTACGGTGTAAGAAGTGATGCCCTTAAATTAATTATTTCATATTTAAGTAAGAGAACGCAAAAAGTTGTCATTAACAATATGAGCTCTTCCGGATCGATGGTACAAATGGGCGTGCCTCAAGGCTCAATTCTCGGCCCCTTTCTGTTTCTTGTATACATTAATGACTTACCTTACATAGTAGGGGATAACCATGATATAGTATTATTTGCAGATGACACTTCTTTAATTTTCAATTTAAGTCGACAGCTACTAAAATATGACGAAGTAAATAATGCTATCTCTAAATTAGTAAATTGGTTCGATGTTAATAATTTGCATTTAAATGGCACTAAAACAAAATGTATGAAATTCGTGACTCCAAATGTCAAACAATTAAATACTAATGTAATTTTAAATGGGGAGAAACTGAGTCTTGTAGATACCACCATTTTTCTTGGAATCACACTAGACGCGAAGCTTCAATGGAGCCCTCATATATCAAAACTAGCAAGCAGACTTAGTTCTGCAGCATATGCTGTAAAAAAGATTAGAAGTTTAACCAGTGTTGAAACAGCTAGACTAGTTTACTTCAGCTACTTCCATAGCATAATGTCGTATGGTATTTTGCTATGGGGACACGCAGCTGACACTGAAATTATGTTTGTTTTGCAGAAGAGGGCCATAAGAGCAATTTATGATTTAAAGCCTAAAGAGACGCTGCGACAAAAATTTAAGGAAATTAATATATTAACTTTGGCCTCTCAATACATTTATGAAAATGTAATGTACGTACACAAAAATAAAAGTAGTTTTACAAAAATAAGTGATATTCATTCTGTAAATACTAGGAACAGACACAAGCTAGTAGTACCAGTTACTCGACTCCATCGAGTCAGTAATTCATTCTTGGGGCGATGTATACGCTTTTACAACAAAATTCCAGAAAATATACAAAGTTTGACCTGTTCAAAGTTCAAAAACTTTATTAAACTAAGTTTGTATAAAAAGGGTTATTATAATATTAAGGAATTTATGGATGATAATAACCCCTGGAAATGAGGTGATCGCTACCAAGCTATTTCTAATTTGTTGTGTTGTTAATTTGTGTAACATCATGATTGTAAGCTGTTATTTAAAAAAAAAGTCCCGCTGGGTTTCTTGCTGGTTCTTCCCAGGACAGAGGTTTTTTCCGAACCAGTGGTAATCAAACAAAAGAGTGACTTTCAATAAGTATTATTTATAATCTATATTGAATAAAAAAGTTTCTGTTTCTGTTTCTGTATATGTTGGACTTTTATTTCTACCTCTGAAAACCAACAGTTCACTTTTATCAGCATTATATTTCAATCCATGTTGATCAGCATAATCCTCACAAATGGCAAGCAACTTTCGCATTCCACATATTGACGGGCTCAGCAGCACCATATCGTCTGCGTAACTTAAGTTGTTTAGACTTCTCCGTCTATATGGCAACCAACATGTGTGCTGCTAAGGTCGTCAATCAGTTTATTAATATAGATATTAAAAAGCCTCGGAAAGGTAAGACCTCCCTGCCTCACACCGCACTCAAGTTTATAAGGGTCAGACAATACATTGGACCACCTTACAAAGTTTCTTAGCTTGTCATACCACCTACATAATATAGACACTAATGAAGCAGGTACTCCCGCCTCCCGAAGCTTTCGCTATAAACAGACGACTGCTTCAATAAGATAGGAACAACATATCAACCGTCCGATTACCTATAAGTTTGAGTGGAATACAGGCGTTCGACCTCCTCATCTTCTGGGGCAGATACATGTTGGTGAGGCGGTTCCTCGACTTCCCAAAATAGTTTCACCATCTTAGCCAATGAATTAGTTGAAGTAATTAACGAAAGGCCAACCAATTTTACCTAACTCACCCACATTTGTCGGTCCTGAGAGAACCCAACCAAAGACGCTATGTAAAGCAGCGGGATAGCCTGGCTCTGGTTGAATGACACGGCCGTCGTAGATGTGATGAAATACTTCAGCACCTAGCAATAAATCAACATCAGACGGTTTGTCAAAGTCACGATCCGCTAATACTAAGTGTTTATAACAGTCTCGATCCGCTAGACCAATATCAGTGGTTAGCATTTTAGAAGTACCGTTATCGATGATTATAGGATTAATATCGAATTGTTTGTCATTCGAATCTCACGGGCCTATAGGGCATTGAGTCACTCCCTTGACTTGATACATAGACTGTTGTCCAAGTCCAGCCACAGTTGTGGTGCATCGACGCAATTGAAAACTAAGTCTTTTTGTGCATTTCATAGTAATGAATCAGTCCTGAGCGCCGCTATCGACGAGCGCTCTAACTTGATAGAACGTGCCACTAGAGTCCTGTGCACGGACCATGCACGTCCCGAGCAGCACCACGCACGGGCCACGAGCCTATATGGCCTCATCACCGCGGACATCTCTGCGGCTAAACTTAGGACTTCATAGTACATATCATCTAATGCAGACGCTTGCATATCTATTTTTTCTTTAGGAAACTGTGCCAGTTTTAACGAATTAATTTTTTCTGTAAGCAACACAGATTCGTCACGAATGTTCTCAATTTTAAGAGATCTAAATTTAAATTGGATAACTTTAAATGAACTTGAGTCTTCCCGTATTTGAGTTGATAAATCGAAAAGAGTGTGAATAGAACGAAAAATATACTCGCGCAGTGACGTATAAAGTTTAAGTTTAATTTCTGCTTGCGACATGATTATAAAGTAACCGCTAAAAATGAAATATGAATGTTCAGTATAATGTTAAATATATTAACGATAGATATTTAAAACAATAGTAAGTTTCTCAAAACTAAATTAACATTCAATTACTGAAATTAACGTTAACGTTTTTTAACTATTTTAATTAGATAACAATTATTCAATACTTAAGTGCTATTATTCCAATACTAAATAAATAATTTCCATAAACCGCTTTAGTACTTTTTTCCAATAATAATTATAAAATTGAGGGTATTTTATATGTACTATGAAGTCCTATATTTTATTAATTATATAGTTATAATAATTTTCAAAGCGTAAGACTACCAATGCACATTCGACATAAACTTAGCAAAGATAACGCAACCAAATAAGATAAGTCTGCAAAATCTTAAGACGCAAGACCTCTAAATAAAGATGTCATTCAAAATTTGGTTACTTTATCTTACGACGCGAACGTGATACTTACAGAAGACAAGGAACGAACGCCATTCAAGGTGAGCAAACAGGAATCGAAATCTTAGCTATTTTTTTCTTTTTTTTTTAAATATTAATAATGCTATTAAACATTACTAATATTCCCTTTAACCACTTCTGGTAAGCATAAAATGCTTGTGTTAGAAGTGGTTCACGTCAGTAGTCAAATGGTGGATTCCAACCCACGACCTTTCGAGTTCGCGGTCCGCGCCCTGCCATTAGGTTACTGGCGCTTTGATTGTAACTCGGACTAGCTTTTCTTTGCTTATCAATACCTATTACGTTAACTCACTTAACGTGATTGTGGAGTCTTTCGAATAATTTTGTGAAACTCGCACTAGGGACTCGATCGTTAAACCGATATGACACTGATCAATTGCGGTTCAATACTGCTTTCAATTTCATTGCTTCAAGAAAAATATACATAGCCGCATATTAACGAAATTACGCACGTACGAGTTGGCGTGACATCTCATTGCTCTGTGAACATTGAATGGCATTTAAATGATTTACGTGTATATTGGTAAAGCCGTTCAATGTGCTATGTTTCAATGCTTTTCAATGGAATTGTTTCAATTTGGTTGATCCGTGTAATATCATCTTTATTAGCTATCGCGGCTCGTTACGTCATAATGCATCCTGATCTTATAACGAACAATTTTCTTATTTATAAAGGTAGTTTCTGCGCAAACCTAGCTTATATCTGGGATCAAGGCTTGATTTGATAATATAATATTCTCAATACAATAAACATATTATAATTTGTTTATTTATTTATTTTATTCTGAACACCAAAAGCTTTCATACATTTCGCTTATTACAAAATATTATATTGATAAGAGAAGAAGAAGGTATTCGCATTTGAAAATCAAAATGTACTCGGCTAATCAATAAGTTTTTGGGAACGCAATAAAACTCTATGATAAGTATACGTACATTGTATTTATTTTCAACGTATATAACGCCTTTTAAGCTAATACATCTTGAGTACCGTTTTGCATGCTGGTTAATTGCCTTAGAAAAAATGGCTTGATCCTGGTACTCGAAAAAGGCTTCCACAGCACACTTCACCTTATCATCGCCGTCGAATATCATACCCCGTAAGTGCTTTTTCAGGTGAGTAAAAAGTTGAAAATCACTCGGAGCTAGGTTTTAAGAATATTTTTTATGGGAGAGGGGGCAAACGAGAATACGGTTCACCTGATGGTAAGTGACTACCGACGCCTATGAACAACTGCAACACCAAGGGAATTGCAGGTGCGTTGCGTGCTCTTGTCTGTCCCGGAAAAATCGCCAGTGGTAAACTATTTCACAGAGTTCGTATGCGGCAGAAAACTCCTAGTGAAACGTATAATGGTGGACCGCCGTACATCCAAATAGTGTGGATTATATCGGGAGTTTTATCACGATGTGCGTCCGTGAGATTTGGCGGCTGGGATTACTCAGAAAAATTCGTCTGAGCGCGCCCCGTGGTAGATGCGAAAGAAAATGCAAAGAGATGCAACATTTCTTCGCAGCGCCAGTCAATGGAGATAATCTGAAAGGACTCGGTCGTCGACTATTCGAGCTGCTTTACGCTGGATGCAGTCAAGTGGAAGGAGCTGGCACTGGAGAGCTCCAGCCCAGAAATGGGAACAGTATTCCATGTGAGGCCGAAACTGCGCCTTGTAAAGTTGCAGGCGGTGCGCGGGCATGAAATACTGTCCCGCTCTGCTAAACACGCTAAACTTTTTAGAATAATATTTGGCCTTCTCTTACAAGTGACCACGAAACTGCACGTCACTCTATATGTCGACGCCAAGAATTTCGATACTGGCTGAAGCAACAAGGGGAGTGCCTTGAAACTGAGGAGATACGACAAAAGGGTTGTTTTTAGCGGTAAACGCGCAAACTTGTTACTTTTGAGGATAAAACTGGACTAGATTTATTCGCCCTCAATCCGAGACTTTGTTAAGCTAAGACTCGATTTGAGACAAATTTGTTCCGGTACTCGGTATAAAGCATCACCAGTGCTTTCATCCGCATAGCAATGAATGTTACAGGTTTGCATATCATTGATATGCAGAAGAAACAGCGTTGGCTATAGAACGCTGCCCTGTAGAACACCAGTATTAATAGGCTTGTAATCGAAGCATGCACAGTCTACAACGACCTTGATGCTCCAATCTGCAAGATTGTGGTCAAGCTGGTGATCCAATTGCACAATTTATCGGGAAGCCCATAGGAAGAGAGCTTCGAAAAGAGTGCTTTGTGCCATATCTGATCGAAGGCCTTGGCAGTGTCCAAACTAACAGCCAATGCCTCCTCCCTTGGACTCTACTGCCTCCGCCCATCTATGAGTCAGGTAGACCAGAAGATCACCAGCTGATTGACCCTGACGAAAACCGTATTGGCGGACACTAATCAGCTGGTGATCCTCAAGGCACTCCATGAGCTGGCAATTTATAATTGATTCCACAATTTTGGACAACAAGGAGGTGACGGCGATAGGTCTGTAGTTAGACGTTTTTAGGGATCAGGTGGACGAAAGTCGTCTTCCATGATTTCGAGACTACGCCTAGGGAGTAAGAGTACCGGAAAAGACGTGTTAGAACCGGTGCCAACTCTGGAGCACACGTCAGACCCACTCGACTTGTGGATGTCCAGGAATAGGAGTACTTTGCGAATCGCGCGCAGTGTGAACCGCACATCCGAGAGCACTCACACCGCAGGATGGTCGGCGGTGTGTAACCCCTGTCATCTAGAGTCGAGTTGGATGCACAGAAAGAGCCTAACAGATTGGCTTTCTCCTTTGCGGCATGGGCCAGTGGGTCGTCCTCCTTGTGCAGAGATGGAAGAAATGGATGACAGAAGTTCCCTTGGACAGCCTTGGCGAGAGACCAGAATGCACGGGTTCCCGAAGATAAGCGAACTAGTTTCTCGCCAATTCTGCCTATGTGCTCTGACTTTGCCTATGGATCTAGAGGCGGAATTATACATCTTTTTAGGGGCGCTGGTGTTTTCATCCCGGGACGTTGATGCGTCAGCCCAGGCCCGGTAGCACTTCTGCTTATAGCGTGATGCTATTTACAAGAGCGACTAAACCATGATTGAGACCTGCCGTCGATGGGTAACACATAGGAACGAATAAAAAGTTCCATATCCTGAAGTACCGCATTAGTAACAGAATCAGCAACAACGTTGGGAACGTCCCGCGAGAAGCAAACTCGCCCCCAAGGGCACCACACTCCGGACCAGACAATGGTCTGAGGAGCCAAGAGGGCCGTCGACGGAGAACTGATATCTGTTCGGGTGAGAGGTCAGCAGAAGGTCTAACAGGGAAGGTGCATGATCTTCCACATATGGCATACGTGTAGTCAAAGTAACCAGTTGTGTCAGACCATAGGACAAGGCAAAATCATGAACAAATCTCCCCGCATGATCATTAAACGTGAACCGAGCTATTTGGCGTGGTGGGCTTTAAAATCGCCAAGGATCACGATCTCTGCGGGTGGGATCTGCTGTGGTAAGAAATATGTACCCATTTTGACGTGGTCGATGAGTCGGTCTGTTTCGGTATTACCGCTATGGGACCTATAGAGGCACCCGTAGATGCGCAGATGGTCGTCGCTGTCTACACGTAGCCAAAAGATGGACAGGTCCAAACCTTTAAGACTACCGAGGCATTGAGAATCGATGTCCTCTCTGACGTATACACAAACTCCAGCACGAAGCACAAATGAGTGTTCCAATTTGTACCCCGGGTAGAAGAGATACGAAGTATCGGCCGGAGAGAACACCTGCGTCTCGGTCAGAAAGGCTTCGCCGTCTCGAGATGGTAATGAATTGTGTTGAGGTTCGAGTGAAATCCCCTGATGTTGCAGAAATTCACGGATAGCGTGGCAGGGGTTGCCTTGGGCTTGTTGCTCAGCTTGTTTCGACATCTTGAATCTCTTAACTGTTGGGGAAGACGGTCTTTTCCACACATTGCTTTGGTTTTTCGTCTTCGGGTCAAAATAGTGTATCCACATTTCATCTCCGGTTACTAAACGAGCGCAAAAAGAATCTATATCTTTTTTAATTATTGCCAAATTTAGCTTTGAAATGTCAACTCTTGCTTTTTTGGGCATTCTTCGGATTTTAAGGTATGACTTAAACTAAATTGGTACAAACGAAAGCTTTAGGATCTTTAGAAAGCTAAATAATGGATGGTCACACATCGATCCTACTTAGAAATTTCTTCGACTTTTAAACGTTTTCTTGCGTAGCAGCCGTTGTTGGCTGCCCGGAGTAAGTGTCCTCATTGCCTGTCAAAGTAGACTGCAGTTTTCCGCACGAAGTTCAAGTTTCTCTATTTTGCATACAAGTCAAATTCCCGCCAAATGTGAAGCTTGAAAAAAATTGGGTATAGTTTTTAACTTAGTCTTTACTCTCCTTGGCTACTAACGAATTTAATATATAAAAAAAAAACTAGAACGCATCCCTATAACTCATTAATAAGTTCCCTATACTGAAAACTTATTAATCAATCGAGTATTAGAACACCGCGCAAGCTTAACCTCAAAACAAAATCAATCAATTAAAAAATTAAAAAAGGTGGAAAAATTTATGGCACGCATATAGTGAGGTTCGAAAAACTCTGACGCAAACAGCTTGTTGATTTTTGAAGGTTTAGTCTTTGAGATTGTTAAAAATTGAGTAGTATACTTAAAGATCATAAATTCTCCGTTTTCAGGAATTATATCATGTAGTTCGAAGCAGGACTAGTACGTGTATTTGGAGGTGGGGGATGTCGATCTTTGACGTGATGGCGGCGTTGGGGACTTTCGGATCAATTTGATTAGATAATTTAAACTTCCCAAAACAATAAACATATAGTATATAACATAAAGTTCATAAAAATCTCGGTTTTCAGGAATTGAATCATGTGGTTCGAAGCAGGCGTCGTACGTGGATTCGGAGGTGGAGGACGTGGGTCCTTGCAGCGTGTGTGGGGCGGGTGCTGGTGAGGCAGATAGTGGAGGTAGTGGGGGCGGTGCGGGGCTGTGGCGCGAGGTGGCAGCGGAGGTGTGCGGTACGGCACTGTTGGTGCTGCTGACGTGCCTGTCAAGCTGCGCCGCCGAGCCGCCATTGCACACTGCACTCGCCGCTGGACTCGTCGTTGCCACTCTCGTGCAGGTACCCGCAGTATGCAGTGTCAAGTGCGAGGTCACGGCACTGCTGGTACTGCCGATGTGCCAGCCGGGTTCGTCGTCGCCGCGCTGTTGCATTCCTGTACCTACAGTGTGCAGTGTATCAATTATAAAAAATAGCAATATTACTTATAAATAATATTAATAATTCGGGGCTCACCAAAGAAACTTAAAGGACGTTAGATGACTTATAGTATCAAACTAAAAAAACCGTTTGTATACATCGAAACACACCGAAGCCTAAATCACGCTATCAATGTTCCGAAGTACTGCGCTATATGTAGGACACCTCTGTACAAACATATGGAGCGTTGGTTGCTCCCCGGACTGATCCCCTTGCGGGCAAGATCTCATACTCACGGCCAAATATTTATTAAAACTTTTTGTGTTCTATAATTCTATATACGAAGCAAACCATCTCAACAAGTTACCATGCATGCCGTTAAATGCAATTTTATTAAAGTGGTTTTTGTCAACCTTGTCAAAAGCTTTTCTAAAACCTTTGTTTGTAGCATCTATTTGTACACGATAGTCCATATTTTCAAAGATAAAGTTAGTATAAGTACCTATACCATAAGATTGGTAATAGTGGAGCGACGCTTAACAAAACCATGTTGTTGAGGCAATATGAAGTCTTCAGACTTGGATAAATTACATCGTGTACAAAATTTTCGAAAACCTTTTTTACGCGGTAGAACCACGCTGCAACTATATTATGGTAGTAGCATGAATGGGTCGGCTCGACCAGGGATGACCACGCACTCTCATATCAGCGTAAAATAGCAACTTAATGCTGTTGTCTTTCATATGGTGAGTATAGAGAACCCGACTCTTTTTATTGGAGACGAGGTATTCTATCTTAGTCCTCGGGGGTAATAACGCATGTGCATTTAGATTCTTAATTGAGTATATATATATAGATGTCTATGGGCCATTACCATCAGGTGAACTGTGTGCTCGTTTGTCACCCTTATTCTATAAAAATAAGGCGTAAATTTTTTTACTACATTACCGTTTTATTTCTTTCCTTTTTTCACTATGGATATAGGACAGTACTTTTCAATGTTATGCTCATGACCACTATTAAATATTGGAGTGATTTTAGCAAGCTTCCAAATTTTAAGAATTATTCTTAATATAGTTATGGTACTGTGGATATCAGGGTCACTATTGTATGCATAAGTATACACTGAACTCGCCTAACAGAGAATACCTGATATAAAATTATATTCTAAAATGTTTGGCTATGCATTGTCTACCACCAGTGTCTATGATCAGTGTCAGAGGTGAATAAGAAACCAGAGGTGAAATGTAAATTGAAAAACCGTTAAAAACGCCTGACAAAACAAAATTGCAATTTCACACAAAATATATATTTTGACTTAATAATAATTTCTAAAAACCAAACATTGCTATAAAGTGCCTAAAGAAAATAATTAATACTGAATAACATTCCTCATGCACTACCAATTAAGCTTTAATAAGAAGTCGAAAGCAGTGAAAATCATGTGTAAGACTAGCGGAACCCGAAAAGCACAGACACAGCATGGACGTAGCACGGACACTCCTATAAGGCACCAACCACAGTTCAACTCATAACCTTCCCTAAGACTGATGATGCTGAAGCGGATTAGGAAAGCAATACTAATTAGCTTAGTAAGGGATTTCCAAATGTTCATGTACATAAAATAAAATAAAACAAAATAAAATAGCCTTTTACTTCATCCGTAGCTTTCATCAATATTTTAACATTTTCATTTTAACCTGTTATTACAATAAAATAATTAGTAAAGGATTCTTACATTAAATTATGTTTTCAATTGAAACTGCATTTCTGTTTCTAAATTAAATGTAATAATTAAATTCATTTTTTTAATAATTATATTCGTATAATTCTTGGCTTTTAATATAGTTTTAAAAATAAAAATATATGTTTAAAGTAAAGTATAGATTTAAAATAAAATAACATGTATGAACCCCTCAAGTAGTGAGGGCGAAAGCCTCTTCCAGAAAACGCCAGCGGTCTCGGTCTTTGGCTTCTGACAGCCACTTTTTGAACAAGTCGTTGCAGGTCTTCCCCTTTTTCGAGTGCCTGTGGTACCTGTCCATGACGCATTAGAGCATACGTGATCTGTTTCTCCTGTCTTTTGACTGATGACGGATTTTCTGACTTTTTCTGATTTTTGTGATGCCTCTCCATGATTCGCCTGCAGGAAGTGATTTTATTTTTGGCTCGTCGTATGAACTTCTGCGTTAGACAGGCTTAAACTTTGCTCTTGACTTTCATTGACATCTGACTTTTAAATTTTAAAGACATACGATTACTTATAGCGTTTTGTGCGGTATTTGTCATGAGTGTTGTTTTCCTCGGATTAATTTCTAGTCCTACCTCTCAGCTTGCTTGTTGTAACGTATGTAACCTTGACTCTAGGTAGCTCTGCGGTATTCTGACAGAAGAACAATGTCGTCGGCGAACCCCAAGTAGCAAATATAATTGCCTACCTGTTCTATCTCAATTTAGTTTTCCGATAATTTATTTTGGTACTACTATTACGACTTTTGATGGGGATAGGTGGTCCTGTGTTCTCTAGTTTCACTCTACGAGTGTTGTTCTCGTAAAGATATTTTAAGACTTTCCCTTATTTTATTTTTTTCACTTTTTATGCTTGTAAAACTTTCCTTACTGCGGGATGTAGTATTGTATCGAAACCTTTCTGCTAGTCTACAAACGCTATGTAGAGTGGTCGTTGATATTTTTGATATTTTTCAATAAGAAGTTCCAAAGAGTGGATGTGATCTATAGTGGAATAGTTCCTTCAGAACCCAGCTTGCTCAATCGGTTAACTATTTTCCAGTGTAATACTGATTTTTTTCTCTATTATTGATGAGCAAAAATTATAAAGTGATGGAGGAAGGCTTATTGGTCGATAATTGCCTATGTTCTTTGGAACAACTTTTTTGAATAACAAGATAATATTAGACTCAGGTCACTATATGGGTGTTGTAGAGAAACTTAATATCAAATTAAATAGATGTTTCAGAGGGCTAACTAAGTAAGTGCCAGCTATTTTTATGGCCTCCTTTGTTATTCTCTCCGGTCCTTGACTCTTTTCTGATTTTAACTTTTTAATTCCCATTATAATTTCCAATTTATCCGCTGGGGTTATTTTACGTCATTGTCATCATTTTCCGTTTCAGTTTGGTTTATGTCTTGGCATTCTGGAGCACTGTACAAGTTTTTATAAAAGTTAGTTGCTATGTATAGGATCTCTCTTTGGTCAGGCGTTGTTCTTTAAGACCTTTTATCCATGTTTTATCAGATTGCAGTTCTTTTTACGCTTTTTAATACTTTCTGTAGAGTTAATATGTTTTTGCCGACTTCCAAAAAGGAGACGGTACTCAATTCAACTGTATTTTTTTATGTGTGTTACCTCATAACTTTTTACTGAGTGAACCGATTTCGATGATTCTTTTTTAGGTGGTCCCATGTGAATTTGATCAAGGTCAGACCAATAGTTTTTGAGTTATTCTTAATAAGTTATATTGAAGTCGTCTGTACAAAATTTTTAATTTTAAATTATTCGATGGTATGTTTTCGATGGTTTGAGTTGTTTTTTCGAACATATTTGCTTACTAGTTTTTAAAGTGCTTTCAATTATTTTTTCATAGCTCGCGCCTTTGGTTTTATTATTTGTAGAGCACTTCCGCGTTGTATTAGTTTTGTAGTATGAGTTGATATCACGCTGCTTCTTTCCACGTCTTTATTTTGTACGAAAGCTTTCTTCAAACTGGTTTCTATAATGATAATTATTTTGTCATAGCATTCTCGTACAGGGTTAATTTCTTGGCGATTTGAAAGGTCTTCCTTGTATTCTTCGAGAGATTATTATTTATTATTTATTATTATTTTTTTTAAAAAAAAACGTTACACCCACACTAGGATTTTCTCCTGTATCGTGGATGCAGTTTACAAACACAAATTTCACAAGGACAAACATCCAGACCCGGAACAATCATTTGTAGGCCATACAAATACTTGTTCCGTGCGGGATTCGAACCCGCGCCCCCCAGCGCAGCAACTCATTGCTAAGCCACTGCGCCACGGAGCCGTCGATTGTTCATATCTCGATCTTTCTTTTACGTTTTTAAGCGAGCTTCTTGTGTTGTTCTTGTGCTCTTACGAATCTGTGGTCCGTAGAGAAATTCAAGTTGATGACTTGTATATTGTACACGTTCTTCTGTAAGTTTGTCAATATATAGTCTAGTTCGGTTTTAAAAGTAACTGCAATGTGAGAAGCAAGACAAGCGAGTAAATTAAGCACGCAGATGCAGTTTAGAAACTGTCTCGTTTATTGAATTGAAAGAGACTTATATATAGTAATAATAACGTAGGTACATAGGTAGGGTTCGTGTTACCTGTTTCCAGTTATATATGCGTGAATCGGAAACTTTTCAGACTACCCTAGTATACCTTCATGCTTCACTTTCATAAACTAACTTGCATTATTCTCGCTCGTAATGAATTCCTGGCAAGCACCATCAAATATTTGGGGATCAATCCAATACTGACGAAACCTAGAAACTCAATCATTCGTATTCACACTTTTGAACATTCTTTTCTTTCGTTCCTTACACCTTTTAAATACATACTTTCTAATTTTGTACCATCTTTTGCCAATTAATTTTCTATGTTCATGTTTAACTTTGTTCCGAAACAGCACTATTAAAAATTACTATTAAAACCTCTCCTAATTATGATATTCCTTTCTTTACAGTTATTATTTTTATCTTTATATTAATACGATTACGG
Organism: Parnassius mnemosyne; assembly: GCA_963668995.1. Taxonomy (NCBI): domain Eukaryota; kingdom Metazoa; phylum Arthropoda; class Insecta; order Lepidoptera; family Papilionidae; genus Parnassius; species Parnassius mnemosyne. Next base: position 353,279 of record CAVLGL010000035.1, on the reverse strand, counting down.
GTCATTTAATTTCTGATACTTATTATTTTTATTACAATTCTGTTATGGTTTATTTTCGTGTACCTGTTCATGCATCGCATATTGCTCCTTATGTTTATTATACGATACGCTAATTATATATTTTGATATGCGTCATCCATAAAAAAAGTCTTTACTGTCTACAGATTGATGCTTGTTACATTTATCTTTCCTGGATTAGTTTGTTGTCTTTAGGTCATTAGGAAAGGAAAAAAGTGAATATGAAAAATTCGTTGATGATAAACCATGGTTAATTTAAGAAAAAATCTGTCGTATTATTTCACTTTTTTTGAAAGACAGTAATAAAAATAATAAGAAACAATAACTGTATGAAAGTGAATATAAAAACCGTATTGTGCTAGATGCGTCGAATCAGGCGCAGCACACCCGCAGATCCATCACAAGGCGCAATACCTCAAGTAGCAGTAGGCATCACACCCACACGAACCCTTCCGACTTTGGTAACAAAATTGGTAATGTTGTTAACTAAAAATACCACCAACGTATTATAATAGCACGCTACTAAGACGTCAGTAGCCAAAACTTCACGTATCATTAAGACATGGCTATTGCACTAAGACATGGAGTTGAGTATGCTTGCTGCATTTAAAAGTACTACCAAACACGCTCACACTAATCTGAAAGATAGCCGCCCACAAACGGTAGGGAAGTGAGATGTGGGCACAGGCAAGTCGTATTGCTACAACAAACCTGCTTACCACCGGCACTAAAATGATATGTCTAGGACACATCGGTTAGCGAGTCCAAGTTTACCTCGGTCTCGGACGCTGTGAAGCAATCTACACGCCACTATAATAATCCTTTTCAAGTCCCATTTCTTCCAATATAATGCTTTTACATATTTGAGACCTTCCACATATTTGCTTTATTTCATAGACCATTTTATTATATGTCTTTTAAATATGGGACTTTAAGTCATAACTCTGCTATCATAATACTTATACATCATAGAGACCTTCTATATTAATGCTTTAGTTCCTTAGACCTTACTATCATAAATCCTAGGAGTACATTGTGCAACAGTAGTATGTGTTTGTAGTAGCAGTCGGTCAGCCGACCACCCTATATGTACACCCATGTCTATGTGTCTCCGGCAACACCCTTCATATAAGCAATCATTACATGAACACACTCATTAACTTTTTGACCCATTTTTTTTTTCAATTATATTACATATGTTATTTATCTTTATTATTGCAACATAAACGACTTGTAATTATATTATTGCATGCCGTAAGCGCAACGCGCGTAGGTATGTAGGTAGGTCCTACTAGCGCCTAAAAATCAAAATTCCAACGTTTTGTCGCATGAAGTCGTATCTAACAATCATATTATACATATAAATTATATAAAAATCACATTGTCAGAAAGATAAATGATTGTTGAACTTATTAATATTTTTTAAATCGATTGATTGCTTAAAATAATTGCTAAAAATGGGTTCTACTGGCTTATGGCGTGGATTTATTAAGTCCGTATGGCTTTTTATACACGATAACTTTTGAAAATATCAATTGTTCAACTCAATCTATTTTTAAACTCATCATGTATCATGTGGGAAGCCATTGAATGTAAATGGCAGTTTAATTTTTTTCGGCTGCTAAATGTCGAAATTTTCGGTGATTTAGCAGCCTTGTGTGAATTCATTTTAGTAAACAGAGCCGCCGTTGTGAGTGGATACTGTATCGGTAGTTTGCAGCGGCTCAAAAAGATCGCTGGACAAATAAATACAAAATATTCGAAAAACAAATTTCATACATACTTGATTATTATAATAATCATAGATTTTTATTACAATATTTTAAAAGCATAGAATAAATAACAGTAGTACGTCCTAAAAGTAAGTAGGATGTAATATTTATACTTAAAGACGTGTTGGACTTTATGGAGTGACAAGAATGATGATCATATGAGCATTATGAGTCGTGCAAAAAAAAAAAAGTCGTTTCAAATTGAAGTTTGACATAAAATTATTGGAAAATTGGAAGTATAATAAGGTCATTAGTGAAAACTTGTGTGTATTTAAACTACTTTAAAAAGTTCCGTACAATCATGTTATACGTATTTTTTAATGCGATTGGGGTATGCTCAATTTGATTTACCAATAGTTTTTATATTTAATACGTTTTGAATATTTTTAGGTAGAGTTTTAATAAATTTGGAGATTTTTAAAGACAATATTATGCGTTTACTATACTCAATATTCGAAATTTTTAATTGTTTAAAATATAATTTCTATGATATTTTAAAATGTTTTCATATTGAATTTAATTATTATTTATTAATAATTATTAAGAGCCGTCACAACAGTTAGGGTTCGTGAACGTGTTTCCAGTTAAAGACACGTGAATGATGTCTTGACACGTGGACTCTTTATATGGAGGATATCCTTTAATATTTTAGTTACATTGTTTCGTCAACTATGACCTACACTACATACGATTTTCTATTTTTGTTTATTCTTCTTTTTATAAGAAGTGTTTATTACTGATAGTTTGTTTTCGAATGTGAATTTTATTAGTCGTTCGCCTCTGTTGTTTCTTGTGCGGTATCCGTGGTTTTTCATAATTAATTTATCTTCTAGTTTTGGTTGACCAATTTTAACTTTATAGTCCTCCATTACAATTAAGTTCTTTTCTGATATTTTCAGGGCTTTATCGATCGTATTACTCTCTCTATCATTTGCAGCGTCTGTTGGAGCATAGACTTGTATTATACGTATTCTGTTAATCTAATTGTTTATATTTAACGTCAATAAAGCCACTCGTTCTGAAAGACCGTGAAACCTCTCAATGCGAGGTTTGAGGTGTTTCTTCACGAGTAAACCCACACCATAAAGGCCCGGTGTCACTTCCATGTAGTTTTAGGTAATATTTTCACATTCTTGAATTGAATTTTCTAGCCTTTTAGTTTCAGCGAGGTCTATTATATCGAATTTAATATTTTTCGGGTCTTCCAATAATTCTATTAGCCGGACTTGTGTTAATAAATGGTTTTGGTTTTTTTCTCCTACGAGGACCGGCCGGTGTTGATATACTTACAGTGAAATGCTATATTATTATTATATAGTAAACGTATATTATGAGATTTTATTTTAGCAATTTAATCGAGAAGATTAAAATCCTAAACGTTTATAAATAAACATAAACTAGTTAAGGTAGATTTCCCTTTACAAGTTAATATATACAAGATACTCACCACCTAACTCTTGAAATAGGTAGAACACGAAACGTTCGCTCACTGACCGTACTATATTTTTTAATAAACCTAACTATAAAAATAAATAAGGAATTCTCAAACTTAGACTTGAAATATTATGCGTGGTATTTATGGAGATGAGGCGATGGTATTAGGGCTATATTTTGAAATCAATAAAAAATCTTCTTATAACTCCATGTACTCAGCCTCGTAATGAAAACATCCTCCAATTCAAATGTTTGCAAGACTAGATTTCATAAAAATACAAGAAACTTTTTTTTATAGGATTGGGGTGACAAACGAGCACACAGTCCACCTGATGGTAAGTGGTTATTGTCGCTCATAGAAATCTACATCTATCCTCCATTGCGAATTAAAATGCAGATGCGTTGTCACCTGTGAGGACTAAGATGGAATGCCTCGTTTCCAGTAAAAAGGGTTTCCGGTTCTCTACACTCACCATACGAAACACAGCAGTGTTAAGCTGCTATTTTACGCTGGTATTCTGTGAGAGCGCGGTCGAGCCGACCCATTCATGCTACAACTATACCAGTAATATAGCTGCAGCATGGCTCCACCACGTATACACGTACCACGTACACGAAATATTAAATTTGGTTAGAAATCGATCGATGCGGTACCACGAGTACGAGTGTCAAACAATATAATAAAACATTCAAAGATAAAGCTGCAAAGACAATTAAAATCAACTTTATCTAATTTGGTTATACGTAAATAGCCAAAGATCAGGTCAAAATGTCGCTACTTGCGGTCAAGAAATCTGAGATTTATCGCAGAATAGGATTTCGTATATTTGAACAAAATTAACGTTTTCATCTTCTAATAAAGAAATAAAATTATTGATCCTTTTTTAATTATATTTTAATATTTTTTCAAGAAAAGTAATGAAAGCAGGCAATTTAAAATAGTGAATGAAAACTATGCTAAAACTTATTAACTATTAAAGTAAAAAAAGTAAAATTACAGCTTATATACACCCCGCTCTTAGACTTTCTCTCATTACTGAGAGGGATTTAGGACAAGAAAGTGTCCACCGCGCTGCCCTTATGCGTACTGGCGGACTACATATGTTTTCGATTCTTTTTTTGAATTTGTCAGACATAAAGGTTTCCTCACGATGTTTTTCTACATCACTGAGCAAATGATAAAACACCAAAATTTAATTTAATTGTATTATAAAAATTTTATTTATAAAAGGGGCCCGAAATACTTTAAAACCTAGTATTTGCTTAGAGGAATATTTCCTAAAGAAGTTTTATTTACTTGCTAACTTATTTAGTTTTCACAGCCAAGCGGCCTATACCCCTAAATTAGAGGTAGAATAAAAAAATATCTAAGTCATATCGGTTTATGTCTAACAAAACCAGAAAAATTTAAAGAATTTGGAGTCTTTATACTTTGCCAATGCTATAATATATATAATTGTTTGTTTATATGCACATTAAAATAAGTATATTGTAATCGCAAAAGAGATTACTATTAAAATTAACCTTCTCTTTTCTTCCTCGCACAACTTCCTCGTGGAATCAAACACCACCAGCAATTTTTTCGGATCGATACGACTTAGGAACTCAAGAAAAGAGCCTACTATTTTTTAAAAGGCCGGCAACGCATCTGAATTTCCCCTGGTGTTGCAGTTTTTCATGGGCGACGGTAGTCATTTACCATTAGGTGAGCCGTATGCTCGGTTGCCTCCTCTCATATAAAAAAAACAAATGTAGATACATCCCTTTTACTGTTGTATTAAGATCTTATCTATCTTAAATCTGTGTCTGACGTAACATTTAAAAAAATCTTTTATTCATAATTATTAATGTTTCGGCTCGACCGGGGAAGGACCACGCTATCACAGAATACCAATGTAAAATAGCAGCTTAACACTGCTGTGTTTCGTATAGTGAGTGTAGAGAACCAGATACCTATCATTTTTACTGGAAAAGAGGCATTAGATCTTAGTCCTCACGGGTGATAACGTCTATGGGTTACAGCAACCACTTACCATCAGGTGGAATGTGTGCTCGTTTGTCACCCTTTTCCTATAAAAAAATATTTTGGTACGTGAATACACTTTGCAAATTCACCTTCTGGAACCTTCTTATAAGACATCTTTGAATCTTCCATGTTGTCGCAGTAATATATGTTATCTTTTTATGTATTTGATAGTTTTTTGCTACTAAGTATATTATTGCCGTGTAGTGGCGGTCAAGAATATCCACTACCCCATATCCTCCCGTGGGTGTCGTAAAAGGCGACAAAGGGAAACAGGCAGGTGATGGGCAGCAGCATCTTCTTGATAACAATAATCTAACAATAAAAAAAAAACTGCGGTTGCCAACCCGCTCGCCAAGCGTGGCAACTATGGCAAATACCCCCCTATGAATGACAGTAACAAAGAAAGGGCCCCCAGTCCCCGGCGGCCCCGCTATTCCTGGCTACGGTGGCGACCATGGTAACGGCGGGGCAGGGGGTGCTAAGAATCTCCGGTGGAGGTTCGGTTGCCACTTTAGACGACTCGACCTGGCAACGTACAACGCACGCACCCTGAGGACTGACGAGAAGATCGTGGAGCTGGAAGAAGAGATAGACAAGTTGCGCTGGCATATTATAGGATTATCCGAAGTCCGAAGAGAGGGGGAGGATACGGTAATCCTCGAATCCGGCAACTTGCTCTATCACCGGGAGGGCGACCATCTGTCCCAAGGAGGTGTCGGATTTATCGTCCACAAGTCTCTCGTTAACAACGTTGTAAAGATCGGGAGTGTGTCGACGAGGGTTGCGTACCTTATACTCAGAATCACCAAACGGTATTCGCTGAAGGTCATACAGGTTTACGCACCAACCTCGGCACACCCCGATAAGGAGGTGGAGGAAATGTATGAGGATATCTCTAGAGCCATGCATTCCTCCAAAACCCAATATACGGTGTTAATGGGAGACTTCAATGCAAAACTAGGCACAAGAGAGAACGGTGAGCTGAAAGTAGGGAAATTTGGAACAGGGCAACGGAACCCAAGGGGCCAGCTGCTGGCCGACTTCATGGAGAAAGAGGGACTCTTTATGATGAACTCTTTCTTCCAGAAGCGGCCCCACAGGAAGCGGACCTCGTCGAGCTCCGACGGTTCGACAAAAAATGAGATTGACTTCATTATGACGGCCAAACGACAACTGTTCAGTGATGTCTCAGTGATCGCGAGGGTGAAAACTGGTAGCGATCACCGAATGGTTAGAGGCACACTGAACCTAAACGTTAAGTTGGAGAGGTCTCGTCTAATGAAGTCAATGCTCCGTCCCCCTCGTGCTCTGTTCCAAAGTCCCGAAACCTTTCAGCTCGAGTTACAAAACTGTTTTCAGTGTTTAGAAGACTGCAATGAAGTGGACGATATGAATGACAAGCTCGTGGAAACTGTCCATGCGGTCGGAGCTAAGTTCTGCAAGACCCGCCGCAGAAGAACACAAAAACTCTCCGATCACACTCTTAATCTCATGGCTGTTAGACGGGAGATGAAGCTACATTCTTCAACAGACTTGACAGCATACAGGCATCTGAACAGACAGATCTCCAAATGCATGCGGCGGGACTTACGCAACTTCAATACAGCTCGTATTGAAGAAGCGATCGAGCGGAACCAAGGCTCCAAAGTCTTTGCCAGAGATCTGTCTGCCAGAAAGAGCCAACTGTCAAAGCTGAAGACAGAATGTGGCAGCATCGTTTCCGGGACACCTGAGATTTTGAGAGGTTCTATGGGCAGTTGTACACGTCATCGTTGGAGCCACACGCAAGTGTGAGTAACGATCCAAGAGCGAGTCTCATCCGACACTATTCCGAAGATATCCCGGACGTCAGTCTGAGCGAGATTAGAGTGGCTCTCCAGCACCTTAAAAACGGTAAGGCCCCAGGCGAGGATGGAATTACAGTGGAGCTTCTGAAAGCGGGTGGAAAACCGGTACTTGAAGTCCTTCAGAAGCTCTTTAATTCCGTCCTCCATGGTGGCATTACACCGGAGGCGTGGAGCAGAAGTGCGGTGGTCTTGTTCTTCAAGAAAGGTGACAACGCTCTCTTGAAGAACTACAGACCGATTTCCCTTCTGAGCCGCGTCTACGTGCTGTTTTCGAGAGTCATTACGAATCGTCTCGCGCGCAGACTTGACGACTTCCAGCCTCCCGAACAAGCCGGTTTCCGAAAGAGCTTTAGCACAATAGACCACATACATACCCTTCGGCAAATTGTACAGAAGTCCGAAGAGTACAATTTGCCACTATGTCTGGCGTATGTGGACTATGAGAAAGCCTTTGATTCCGTCGAAATTTGGGCGGTGCTGCAGTCCCTTCAGCGGTGCCAAGTTGACAAGTACAGAACCAGAGTACGAAACCTATCCAATTGCAGAGAGGTGTAAGACAGGGTGACGTCATATCCCCGAAACTCTTCACCGCTGCATTGGAAGACGTTTTCAAGCTTCTGGACTGGAAAGGATACGGTATCAACATCAATGGAGAGTACATCACTCACCTTCGATTTGCCGACGATATAGTCCTTATGGCAGAATCGCTGGAGGACCTAAGCACTATGCTCAATGACCTCAATAGTGTTTGCCAACGGATAGGTCTTAAGATGAACATGGACAAAACTAAGATCATGTTTAATGTCCATGTCACACCTATGCCGGTAGTTGTTGGGAACACTAAGCTCGAAGTTGTTGACGAGTATGTTTACCTGGGACAAATAGTCTGACTAGGTAAGTCCAACTTCGACCGAGAGGTCAATCGACGGATTCAACTCGGTTGGGCAGCGTTCGGGAAATTACGGCACATCTTCTCGTCAGGTATACCTCAAACCTTGAAAACGAGACTGTACACCCAGTGCGTGTTGCCAGTGATGACATACGGAACTGAGACGTGGTCCTTCACTGCTGGCCGGATGAGGAAGCTCAAGGTCGCTCAGCGAGCTATGGAGAGGGCTATGCTCGGAGTTTCTCTGCGTGATAAACTTAGGAATGAGGATATCCGCAGTAGAACCAGAGTAACCGACATAGCCCAACGGATTAGTAAGCTGAAGTGGCAATGGGCCGGCCATATAGCTCGAAGAACCGACAACCGATGGGGAAAAAAGGTTCTCGAGTGGCAGCCTCGTACCGGTAGGCGAAATGTAGGGCGTCCCCCCACGAGATGGAGTGACGACCTGGTAAGACATGCAGGAAGTCGATGGATGCAGGTGGCTCAGGACCGTGCTTTGTGGCATTCTTTGGGGGAGGCCTATGTTCAGCAGTGGACTTGTGAAGGGCTGTAATGATGATGATGATGAAGTATATTATTTATTTATGTATTAGTACTTATAGTTAGGTATATTAAATAACTGATGCGTTCGTAATGAAAAATAAGAGAGCCAGTATAACTATAAGCAGTGAAGCATTTCATGTTAGTTTTCGAGGATGACAAGGCATCTGTACAATCACAGTGTGATGTTGTGCTGTCAGATAACGAAGTACATTTTACTTGGTTAAAATGAATTTGGGCCAAGACCAAAAATTCTTGTGTTAATAAACGTATCATGATTTACACGGTAAAATCACACTGCAGCTAAGCTGCAGCACGAATAATATTACTGTTAGGTATGATGAGTGTAAAGAACCAGAGACCCTTTTTACTAATAACTAGGCAGTCCGTTTTAGTTCGCAGGGGTGACAACGCATCTGCAATTTGATTCTTAATCAAGGATAGATGTAGGTGTCTATGGAATGTAATACCCACTTGGCAACAGGTGGACAATGTGCTCTTATTCTATAAAAAAACGCGTCGACAGGTTCAATCTAATGAGGGCTAATAATCTTCTGCTCACCAGATGTCGCTAGTTGACAATGAGGTCAAGTTTTTTTGTTACACAATGACATTTCATTAAGAAGTTAGTAGTTTTAAATAAAAGCTTATGAGTTTCTAGAGTAATAAATTAATACACAAAGCAATGCCTCAGTGGTCTGCTGTTTAAATTTTTGCACATTATTAACTTTTTTCTTTTTTTTTACTTTTATGAATATTTGAGGTTTGATTTTATTTATTTTTAATCTACATCATTACCATCATCGTCATCATTACATCCCTTCACAAGTCCACTGCTGAACATAGGCTTCGATCAAGGAATGCCACAAAGCACTGTCCTGAGCCACCTGCATCCATCGACTTACTGCATGTCTTACCAGATTGCCATTCCATCAAGTGCGGGGTTAGTTACTTTTAATTTTTAAACCAATTAATATAAATTATAACTAATAGTAAATAAAAAAACATTTACCTTTACATTTTCCGAACAAATTAACTTCCCCGCTATGAAATCTGTCAAATATTACAGGTACATCATATCTAAGTGGCCCTGGCCCTGGTGTCAAAAAAAGATGGATCATGGATGCTGTCATTGCTTCTAAAACGAAGCTATATAACATTATTTTTGTTTAAGTCGACATCTGGTATTCTTGTGTAGGGCAGTTTTTATACTCATTGGTGGTAGTAGCTTAGCGAGTGAGTTTTTTTTTTTATAGAAAAATATTGACACACGAGCACACAGTCCATTTGATGGTAAGTGAACGCTGTGGCACATAGATGAAGAATCAAAAAGCAAATGCGTTGTCACCCCTGAGGACTAAGATGGAATGCCTCGTTTCCAGTAAAAAGGATCTCTGGTTCTCCGATCGATCCATTCGTGCCTACAACTTTATAGCTGCAGCATGGCTCTAGATCACCACACCTCGGGGGAAGCCAGTTAACCAAGCTGGCTAAGATTAGTATGTATTTCTCAGCATGTTTCCAGCGCGACGCTGCATGTGACACCGTACTGATTGTCTGTGCTCGATTTGATGAGTAACGAAAGCTTAACATGTCGTTGTTTGTTAACGCGTGGCGGCAGTGCCTGGACCACATCTCGGGCGCGATGATAAACCCAACGGTGACGCTGGCGGCGGTGGTGGCAGGGCGGCTGAGCGGGGCGCGCGGCGCGCTGTACGCGCTGGCGCAGGCGGGCGGCGCGGCGGCGGGCGGCGCGCTTCTGCGTGCCCTTGCGCCACGTGCCGCCGCTTGCTGTCGCACTTGCCCCGCACCGCACGTCTCGCTCGCACAGGTACTTTCCACAACAGCGTTTCTCAAACATGTAGCCCTACGCACCTCTATTAAATTTACCAGACACGCCATTGTCTATCTACCTAAAAACAAAAATAACGGTTCTTTATTTTTAAAATACTAGCATACGCTACTTGTTGAGCTACGACGATCCTTTGTCCTATAAAAATTCTTAAATTCGCAATAAAACATACGAGCTAACCTTTTTTTTATTCATAGAAAAAGGGCTTTGTCGCTGATACAATTATGCCGCCCTGGTAGTTACAAAAAAATCTTAAATATAATTACTAACAAATAAACTTATTATGTTTACTAGTAATCTCTTATTAACTAACAAATACAGTTTTTTGGCATCATCTGATAACGGGGCGGATAAAATACTATTACTACTACCAATTAAGGACAAATGTAGATTACAATTTGCTCTTTCTCTTGAGTTCTGGGCACATTCTATCAAAATGTGATAAGCATCATCGATAATATTACAAATTGAACAATGTGGTGAGGTAATTTTTCGCATCAAGTGTAAAAATTTATTGCATGGAATGTGTCCAGATCTGAGTCTTAATGCTGTTACAGTGTCGCGTCTACACAATAGTCTGTTATCTATCCAGGTTGATCGCATTGGGTGCGTCTGGATCGTACGGTACCATATACCCTTCTATTTTGATCTTTCGTCAAAATACTTACCAGAGATCATAACAATATTTTTTCAATAAATTTTGAAACGAAGGGGTAATATCAATGTCAATGCCGTCAGAGATAGCTTGCTTGGCTAAGATATCAGCTTTCTTATTACCATCTAAGCCAATATGTAAATATACTATTCTGGAATCAGCCTGTAACTTAACTAGAAGCTTAAAAATCGCATATGCTAATGGTAAGCCTCGGAAAACCGAAGTATACCGAGCAAAGTGTTGAAGCGCACTCCTTGAATCTGTTAAAATAACGACATTGCTATAATTGTTTGATTGTGTATGGGATAGGATAAAGCTTCATAGATTGCCACAAGCTCAGCTTCCATTATTGAAATACTCCCATTGATTTCTAACTTTATTGCCATACCGTGCAGTATATCGTAAAATGAAGCCCCGATAACGAAATTATCTTTCGAACCATCTGTAAATATCTTCAGGTAAGTTGGGTACCTACTGTCCGTTTAGGTAATTAACACACCTTGAAAACAAGGTCAATCCATGGTATTGATGTTTAGGGCTTAGGACTCCATCTATATTTGGTCTTAAAAAATCTGAAAGGTTTAAACTAGTGATCCACCGATCCAGAGAAAACATACCTAACTCTGAATTTGAATATATAACGAGTGATTTGAACTTATCATGGAGTATTGTTAACAGTGGTCTTTTCTTATTATTCCAATACCTATTTTGAATGACATCTGATAGGCTAGAGATAAGATTAATGGAAGAGTTATTGAATAGGGATTTATTTTTTAACCAGAAACGAGCAAATCTTGCAGTAGTCGCATATGATGTGTAACATCTGACATCTGGCCGTGGTAATAAGCAACATTAACATTTTATCCTGAAAAAAGCTATTTAGTTTTTTTAATCAAAATTAAAAATATTATTTGAGCATCGACAGAAATTAAGCTCAAAATTAAAAAAGCTAAATACTGATATTTATTCGAACAAGAATACTTAAAATCATAGTTCCAAATAAAATAAAAAATAAAATCCGCGATGACGTCAGTGGTCTTTTCAAACACTGTAAAATTTTACCAATACATATACAAGTATTAAACATTTTATTAAAAGAACAATTTTTTAATCAATCGCTAAGAAAACCGATCGAGCATTCTGTATACACTCGAGCAATTTCTAAGAACCGTCTCATCGAGCCGCGTGCTTGCAATGCGTACGGTGAGCGGACATAATACCTCGGCTTATCAATAATATGCCGTCAGAATTGTTGGATAATATCAATAAAAATAACATTAAGTGTAAGTTAAAGGATCATTTTCTTAAGTTATTATAACGTGTTTTCTGATATATATTTTTCTCTGAATGTTTGCATGTTTTTTTTTTCTTTTTACAGTATCTTTAATACAATATTACGCTATTATCTTATAAAATTGTAAACTCTCGATAACATAGATATAAACCTTAGTGGTTTTTTATATGCTATCACTATAAATATTTGTAATGCTTGTTGATGTGATAAATAAATGAAAAAAAAAAACATATTGAGGAGCAAGCATACACGTTTATAAAATTTCACTGAAATCGGTTGAGTGATTTTAGTGATTAGCGTTAACGAACATTGTGATACGGAACTTGTACATATTATTAATATGCAGTCACAAAGGACTTAACTTAATGAAATGAAATGAAAACTCATAATGGTAGTGGCTATATACGCTAGGGTGTACCTGACAGATTTACCTGTACAGTTGAACTGTAAAGGTAAGCCAGAGTGTTCTCTACTCAGCTCAAGCTGACCTGATGGATAACTGTACAGCCAAACCTGACACTCTAGCCTAGCATGTGTGGCTAGCGTTGTCACACCTGAGAACTAAGATGGAATGCCACGCTTCCAGTAATGAGTCTCCGGTACTCTACACTCACCAAACGAAATACAACAGCATTAGGCTGCTGCTGCTAGTTTACGTTTGTATTCTGTAAGAGCGTGGGCCTTCCCCGGTCGAGTCGATCCATTCGAGCCACAACCATAATATAGCTGTAGCGGGGCTCTACCCCGTACACGTGACTCTACTACGTACACGCGGCTCTACACGTGAGTGTGTGTGTATGTGTCAGGCGGTGTGCGTGGAGGCCGCACTAGGAGCGGTGCTGGCGCTGTGCAACTGCGCGGCATGGGACGCGCGCAACCGCCGCCTGCTCGACTCCTGGCCGCTACGCGTTGGGCTCACCGTCACCGCCCTCTCGCTCGCAGCGGTAACGTGCGATTGCCAACTAGTGATATATTTTTATGGAAGAGAAAGCTAACGAACATGCAGCTCACCTGATGGTAAGTGATCACCGTCGCCCATGAACACCAGTTGAATTGCAGTAACTAGGACTTCTCCTGTACCGTGGAGGCAGTTACATACATTAATTGCAGAAGAACAAACACCCAGACCCGTAACAATTATTTGTAGGCTATACAAAAACCTGTTACGTGATTTGAAAATGTGATCCCACAGTCCTGCCGTCAAATTTTAGCAGCTTAGTCATTACTTGTAGGCCGTACAAGAAGATGGTCAGCAGCATCTTTCTGACAATAATAAAATAACAATTAAAAAAACTGTGGTTGCCAACCCGCACGCCGAGTGTGGCAACTATGGCAATATACCCCCAATGAATAAAGTTACCAAGAAACGGCCCCCAGTCCCCGGCGGCCTTGCTATTTCTGGCTACAGTGGCGACCATGGTAACGGCCGGGCAGCGGGTGCTAAGAATTTCTGGTGGAGGTTCGGTTGCTACCTACGACGACTCGACCTGACAACTTATAACGCGCGCACCCTGAGGACTGACAAGAAGATCTTGCAGCTGGCAGATGAGATAGACAAGTTGCGCTGGAATATTATAGGATTATCCGAGGTCCGAAGTGGGGGGAGGACAACGTAATCTTCGAATCCGGCAACTTATTCTATCACCTGGAGGGCGACCATCTATCCCAAGGAGATGTCGGGTTTATCGTCCACAAGTCTCTCGTTAACTACGTTGTAAATATTGGGGGTGTTTCGACGAGGGTTGCCTACCTTATACTCAGAACCACCAAACGGTATTCGCAGAAGGTCATACTGGTTTACGAATCAACCTCGGCACAACCCGATGAGGAGGTGGATGAAATGTATGAGGATATCTCAAGAGCCATGCATTTCTCCAAAACCCACTATACGGTGTTAATGGGAGACTTCAAAGCAAAACTAGGCACAAGAGAGAACGGTGAGCTGAAAGTAGGGAAATTTGGAATAGGGCAACGGAACTCATGGGCTGGCCCCTGCTGGCTTCATGGAGAAAGAGGGACTCTTTATGATGAACTCTATTTTTAGAAGAACCGTCGAGGCTCGACCAGGCCCCACAGGCAGTGGGCTTGATCGAGCCCCGACGGTTCGACAAAAAAATGAGATTGACTTCATTATGACGACTAGACGGCAACTGTTCAGTGATGTCTCAGTGATCGCGAGGGTGAAAACTGGTAGCGACCACTGAACGGTCAGAGGCACACTGAACCTATACGTTAAGTTGGAGAGGTGTCGTCTAATGAAGTCAACGTTCCGTCCCCCTCGTGCTCTAATCCAAAGTCCCGAAACCTTTCAGCTAGAGTTACAAAACCGTTTTCAGGGCCTAGAAGATTGCAATACAGTGGACGACATGAACGACAAGCAAGAGTTTTTGTTTTATTAAGAATTCTCATGTATTATTAAGAAATTTCATGGATTTTAGACAGGAAATGAAGCTGCAGTCTTCAGTAGATTTGCTAGCATACAGGCAACTGAACAGACAGATCTACAAATGCATGCGGCAAGACTAACACGACTTTAATACTGCTTGTATTGAAGAAGCAATCAAGCGGAACCCGGGCTCCAAAGTCTTTGCTAGAAATCTGTCTGCTAGAAGGAACCAACTGTCAAAGCTGAAGATCGAGTGTGGCAGCATCGTTTCCGGGACACCTGAGATTTTGAGTGAGATTCTGTCTTGTCTCAACATGGGTGCCACTACACCGCAGGCTTAGAGCGGAAAAGGGGTAGTCTTGTTCTTCAAGAAAGGTGACAACGCTCTCTTGAAGAACTATATACCGATTTCCTTTCTGAGCCGCATATACGTGCTTTTTTCGAGAGTCATTACGAATGTCTCGCCTGCAGGCTCGACGACTTCCAGCCTCCCGAACAAGCTGGTTTCCAAAGAGGCTTTGGCACCATAGACCACATACATACCCTTCGGCAAATTGTACAGAAGTCCGAGGAGTACAATTTGCCACTATGTCTGGCGTATATGGACTATGAGAAAGCCTTTGATTCCGTCGAAATTCGGGTGGTGCTGGTCCCTTCAGTGGTGCCAAGTTGACTGTCGGTATATCGAAGTGCTGAAGTGTTTGTACAGAAGGGCTACGACTACTACCCGAGTACTGAACCAGAGTACGAAATCTCTGATAATGTATAACGTCCATGTCCTACCTAAGCCAGTAGTTGTTGGGAGCACTAAGCTCGAAGTTGTTGACGAGTATGTTTACCTGGGATAAATAGTCCGACTAGGAAGTCCGACTGAGAAGTCAATCGACGAATTCAACTCGGTTGGGCAGCGTTCGGGAAATTACGGGACATCTTCTCGTCAGGTATACCTTAAGCCTTGAAAACCAGACTGTACAACCAGTGCGTGTTGCCAGTGATGACCTATTGAACTGAGACGTAGTCCTTCACTGCTGGCCGTATGAGGAAGCTCAAGGTCGCTCAGCGAACTATGGAGAGGGCTATGCTCGGGGTTTCTCTGCATGATAGACTTAAAAATGAGGATATCCGCAGTAGAACCAGAGTGACTGGCACAGCCCCACGAATTAGTAAGCTGAAGTGGCAATGGGCCGGCCATATAGCTCGAAGAACCGACAACCGATGAAAATCGGTAGAAGTAAGTATAGGGTGGCTCCCCACTAGATGGGGTGACGACCTGGTAAGACATGCAGAAAGTCAGTGGATGCAGGTGACTCAGGGCCGTGCTTTGTGGCATTCCTTGGGGGACACCTATGTTCACCAGTGAACTTGTGATGGGCTATAATGATGATGATGATGATGATGATATAGAAGTGACATTCTATCAGTGTTCTTTAATATTTCTATATACAATACAATACGGTACAATACAAGCAATATAATACAATATCTACATTTCAGGCTGATGGCTGGCGCCATGGTCCTTTAAGCCGAATTGCATTAATAGGCTTTTACTTGGACATGGTCCATGTCAGGATGGGACCATATGGTGGTGTGATCGATAAATACACGATATACTAGGGTATATCGTTTATTACAGTACACACCGAATCATACACTGTAGATCATACACAATACAAATTATTCTACGGCTCATAAGATTGCCATGTGCATCAAATAACACCGTGACACAAACAACGCCCAACGCCATCTGTTGCACAAACTAAGTTACTTCGTACATACCGCCTACAAAGGGCAATAGTGCCGATTGTCCTTATTTTATTGACACGCCATCTATCGAAAGCCATGAGATCTTTCTGTAATTTACCCTAGACATCTCTTTCAACACCCACAGAGCGAAGTGTGGGGTGAGAGATTTTTTTCTATAGAATAAGGGTGACAAGCAAGCATACAGTCCAACTGATATTATTCTCCGTCACGATTTAAAATGCAGATGCATTGTCACCCTTGACTAACTTGGAATGCCTTGTATATAGTAAAAAGGTCTTCGGTTTTCTACACTTACAAACGAAACACAGCAACATTAGATTGTGATATTCTGTGAGAGTGTGGTTCTCCCCGGGTCGAGCCGATCCATTCGTGCTACAACCATAATATAACTGCAGAATGGCTCCACATTGAACTAAGTACCAAGAAATATTTCCATGCTGCCATTGCATTAATTGTGCGGCTCCCAGCACATGATAGGACGAGCAGCTCATGTTGGTACTCTCCGCAGGGCGAGCTTACGGGTGCCAGCATGAACCCGGTGCGCAGCCTCGCGCCCGCACTCTACAGCGGGGACTGGACTGCGCAGTGGGTGAGTCTGACTGATTGTACACAGTATCTTATAAATAGTTGACAGTGTAGATAGCCCACCGTTACAGCCAATAAAGTCCACTGCTGAACATAGGCCTCCCCCATAGATTGCCTCGTAGGGAGACTTTTGCCATAGTTGCCAATCTTGGCAGGCGGGTGCCCGAACGCAGTCTTTTATTCTTTATTTTAAGTTGTTATCAGGAAAATACTGCTGCCCATTTACTGTTTCAGTTTCCGTCTGTCGCCTCTTACGATACCCACTGGACGATATGGGGTAGTTATCCACTACATCTTACACTGTGTGTATAGCATGCTAATCTCTTATTGAAGCACCGCATAATATATTTATATTTTGTTCTCTTTTCTGCTCAAGCAACGGCGGTGGTTTCGGAACCGTACGCCCTTCTTATATTTCATGGTAAAAAAAACTGGTTTCAATAATTTCTCTTGCAATCATCACTTAAATCACTAACTGTAACCTTATGTGTGACTAGACACTGAAGGATAACTTTATAAGTAGGTGCTTTAGCGACTAAATGTAATTTTGAGAGTAGAATATAATCGTACAAGATTAGTTGCTCATCGCATGGAAAATTGTATCGCACAAATCGGTATAACTTTGTTGAAAATTAATAATAATAAAATATACTGCGATCGCCAAGCTCATCGATTATAAAGAAACTGCCTTATATGGATGAGGTTTATTTTCAGTAGTAAATAAAGAATAATTTGAAGAATAATAATAGATAATGTCAATTGATGACGTTATAATATTGACACCTTACATATTTATATCCCATTATATCATTACTGCCTATAAAAGACCATTGCTGAACATAGGCCTACCCCCATTGATTGCCTTATAGGATGGATTTTACCACAGTTGCCACACTTGGCGGGTGGTTCTCAACCAGTTTTTATAATTTTGAGTTGTTATCAGGAAGATGCTGCTGCCCATCACTTTTTTCAGTTTCCTTTTGTCGCCTCTTACAACACCCACTGGATGACATGGGGTAGTGGATATCCTTACATCGCCACTACACGGTATATATATCTGTATTTACAACCTCATAAATATAGCACGTTACATTTCTGTATATAGCACGAATAGCTTGGCTCGTCTCGAATGGGATTATCACATTGTCACACAATACTAGCGTGAAATAGCAGCTTAATACTGCTGTTTTTCAACAAAGCATTCTTTACATAATGATTTCTTATATTTACGCAAACACTACACATTGAATAAAACTACTTTTACGGCTTTTATCGCGTTTAATTAACTTATTTTATATTTCCGACGTTTCGGTTGCTTTCCAGCAACCGAAACGTCGGACCAAAATCGGACCAAAATTAATAATTAAAAAATCTGAAGGTACTCCGGGTTAACTCTGACATCGGGACGTCAATCACCTCAGTCCGCAGTGACCACGGTTGCTGAAAAGCAACCAAAACGTCGGGAATATAAAATAAGTAAATTAAACGCGATAAAATCCGTAAAAGTAGTTTTATTCAAAGATTTCATTATTTATTCCTCAAGGGTGACATTTACATTTTGATTCTTAGTCTAATCGGTGATAGATGTAGATGTCTCTGGGACGTAGCATCCACTTACCATTAGGTGAACTGTGTGCTCCATTACTCTTATTAAAAAAAACATACTACTGTATCAGTGCGTAAATTCGAAGTATGTATATGTTATTGTGAATACATACATAAGTTAAATATTAAGATGATCTTTTTAGTAACATCCGCATGCAGAAGTTAAGACCACAAGTAAAGATCACAATCAAATGTTTGTGCCGTGTAGGCGGCGTAAGAACCCGCTGTCCTATTTTTTAAATTTAGAATGCACTTATGCAGGTCGAAAAAGACCAGTGTCACAGGGATTTATAAAATCTATTGTGATCGCTGCTATGGCTATAGTTCACCCTTAAGCTTTATTTCTCCAATGAATTGAAAAAGTTGCTTAGCTGTTAGCATTTTCACTTCTTCTGGGTTAAGTACGTATAATGTTAGTAAGCATCAGCGATTCGCGCAGGTGTACTGCGTAGGCCCACCGTTGGGCGCGCTGTGCGCTACAGCGCTGTACCGCTGCGTGTGGTGCGCCCCACCAGCCGCAATCCCACGTGGTTCCGCGATACTTCGAGCCACACCTGCGCACACACACCGTCCCTAGTACCTACCACCCAAACTGCTGCTGTCTGTCTGGCCGGAAGTGTAACCTGAGCTATATCATAGATCATAATACAATGTGTAAATTTTTTAAAAGAATAGGGGTAAAAAACGAGCGCACAGTTCACCTGATGGTAAGTGGATACTGTGGCCCATAGAATTAAAATGCAGATGCCTTTTTTCCAGTAAAAAGGCAGTTTCCAGTTGAAATGGCAAAAACTAGATTAAAATGGCAAAAAATAAAAATGGTGATTTGAGCCATACGATTATGCCGAACATGGCATAATCGTATGTGTAAAATGTGTTTTGTTTTAGTTATTTTTGTCTTGTTACGCTAAAGAAGTATAACTTCTTACGTGCGTACATAAGTACATACACACGTTTATTTTTATTTACCGCTGGTTCGGAAAATACTTCTGGGAAGAACCAGCAAGAAACCCAGCGGGACTTTTTTTAAACATATTTCACTTTCCAATAATTTTGTAAATATCATCATAAATCAGCATTATCGTTACAGCCTTCCACTGCTGAACATAGGCCTCCCCCAACTAATGCCACAAAGCACGGTCCTGAGCCACCTGCATCCATCGACTTCCTGCATGTCTTATCAGATCGTCATCTAATGGGGGGTCGCCCTACACTTCGCCTACTGGTACGAGGCTGCCACTCAAAAACCTTTCTCTCACATCGGTTGTCAGTTCTTTGAGCTATATGGCCGGCCCATTGCCACTTATGCTTGCTAATCCGTTGGGCTATGTTGGTCACTGTGGTTCTACTGTGGATATCCTCATTTCTAAGTGTATCACGCAGAGACACCCCGAGCATAGCCCTCTCCATTACCCGCTGAGTGACCTTGAGTTTCTTCATACGGCCAGCAGTGAAGGAACTCGTATCAGACCTATAGGTCATCACTGGCAATCTCGTTTTCAAGTTTTGAGGTGTACCTGACGAGAAGATGTGCCATATTTTCCCGAACGCTGCCCTGCCGAGTTGAATCTCTCGATTGACCTCTCGGTCGAAGTTGGACTTACCTAGTCGGACTATTTGTCCCAGGTAAACATACTCGTCAACAACTTCGAGCTTAGTGCTCCCAACAACTACCGGCATAGGTGTGACATAGACGCTACACATTATCTTTGTTTTGTCCATGTTCATCTTAAGTCCTATCCGTTGGGGGGCACTATTGAGGCCATTGAGGATAGTGCTTAGGTCCTACAGCGATTCTCCCATAAGAACTATATCGTCGCAAATCAAAGGTGATTGTTGTACTTGCCATCGATGTTAATACCGTATCCTTTCCAGTCCAGTAACTTGAAAACATCCTCCAATGCAGCGGTGAAGAGTTTCGGGGATATAACGTCACCCTGCCTTACACCTCTCTGCAATTGGATAGGTTTCGTACTCTGGTTCTGTACTCGGATAGCCATCGAAGATTCAACGATGGTTGCCCTACTGTACAAACACTTTAGCACTTCGATATACCGACAGTCAACTTAGCACCGCTGAAGGGCCTGTAGCACCGCCCAAATTTCGACGGAAAGGAAGGCTTTCTCATAGTCCACATACGCCAGACATAGTGGCAAATTGTACTCCTCGACCTTCTGTTTAATTTTCTGAAGGGTATGTAAGGTATGTAAGGGTCTATGGTGCTAAAGCCTTTTCGGAAACCGGCTTGTTCGGGAGACTGGAAGTCGTCGAGTCTGCATGCGAGACGATTCGTAATGACTCTTGAAAACAGCACGTACACGCGGCTAAGAAGGGAAATCGGTCTATACTTCTTCAAGAGAGCGTTGTCGCCTTTCTTTAATAACAAGACCGCCGCACTTCTGCTCCAAGCCTTCAGTGTAGTGCTACCATGGAGGACGGAATTAAAGAGCTCCTGAAGGACTTCAAATACCAGTTTTCTACTTGCTTTCAGAAGCTCCGCTGTAAATCCGTCCTTGCACGGGGATTTACCGTTTTAAAGATGCTGGAGAGCCATTCTAATTTCGCTCAGACTGACGTCGGGAATATCATCGGAATAGTGTCAGATAAGACTTGCTCTTGGATCGTTACTCACACTTGCGTGTGGCTCCAACGATGATGTATACAGCTGTCCATAGAACCTCTCAATCTCACTCAAAAATCTCAGGTGTTTCGGAAACAATGCTGCCACACTCTGTCTTCAGCTTCGACAGTTGGCTTTTTCTGGCAGACAGATTTCTGGCAAAGACTTTAGAGCTCTGATTCCGCTTAATCGCTTCTTCAATACGACCTGAGTATAGCTCGTATTGAAGAAGCACTTACGCAACGCAACTTCAACTACAGGTTGCGTAAGTCTCGCCGCATGTATTTGGAATTCTGTCTGTTCAGTTGCCTATATTCTGTAAAATCTGCTGAAGACTGCAGCTTCATTTCCCGTCTAGCAGCCATGAGATTGAGAGTTTGATCTGAGAGTGTTTGTGTTCTGTTACGGCGGGTCTTGTAGAACTTAGCTCCGACCACATGGACATATTCCACGAGCTTGTCATTCATATCGTCCACTACCTTGAAATCTTCTAGGCATTGAAATCGATTATGTAACTGAAGCTGAAAGTTTTCGGGACTTTGGATTAGAGCACAAGGAGGACGGAGGGTTGACTTCATTAGACGTAACCTCTCCGACTTAACGTTTAGGTTCAGTGTGCCTGTCACCATTCGGTAATCTCTGTCGGTTTTCACTCTTACGATCAATGAGACATCACTGAAAAGTTGTCGTCTAGTCGTCATAATGAAGTTAATCTAATTTTTTGTTGAACTGCCGGGGCTCGACTAGGTCCACCCTGTGGGGCCGCTTCTGGAAAAAAGAGCTCATTATAAAGAGTCCCTCTTTCTCCATGAAGTCGGCCAGCTGTTGGTCCCTTGGTTTCCGTTGCCCTATTCCAAATTTCCCTACCTTCAGCTCACCGTTCTCTCTTGTGCCTAGTTTTGTGTTGAAGTCTGCCATTAACACCGTATAGTGGGTTTTGGAGGAATGCATGGCTATAGATATTTCCTCCACCTAATCGGGATGTGCCGAGGTTGGTGCGTAAACCTATATGACCTTTAGCGAATACCGTTTGGTAATTGTGAGTATAGGGTACGTAACCCTCTTCAACACACTCCCAATCTTTACAAAGTTGCTAACGAGAGACTTGTGGTCGATAAATCCGACATCTCTTTGGGACAGATGGTCGTCCTCCTGGTGATAGAACAAGATGCCGGATTCAATGATTACCGTAACTTCCCCCTGTCTTCGAACCTAGAATAGTTCTAAAATATTCCGGCGTAACTTGTCCATCTGTTCTTCTAGCTCCAGGATCTTCTCGTCGGTCCTCAGGGTGCGAGGTTGAGTCCTCTTAGGTGGTAACCGCAATTAATGCATAACGTATAAATATTGGTTATAGATAAATTATCTAACATCGTAAGATATCTAGACATTACATTATTATGATCTTAAGTATAAATATTGTTTTTTGTATTCAGACTCGAATCATTGCAAAAAGAACTTTTATCAGGTACCGTACCGTCATTATTGTAATTTAATTTATATCTTATTTCACTTCTTTTCTTGTGCCTCAAAAGCAGTCTTCAGTTATAAAAAATATACAAGAAAGACGTTTATTTCATTGTTTCTGCTAGAAATATCGGTGATGATTTGAATAAGATATGGTTTTTTGTTTTATTATTTATCCATTCAATATAGCACAACCGCATTTGTTCTTTATTACCGCACACAAAACTACCGCACGACAATAGTCACCTTTTTATTATTCGGAAAGTAAGCAAGTGACCATAAAGATATGTTACCATCCTGAGAATTTCTGTAAAACCTACATAAGGTACAAAACGTATATATTATAAATTAAGTTATTTTCTGCTATTCATAAATTTTTTGATATTATGTATAGAGAACCGGAGCCCCTTATTACTGGAAACGACGCATTCAATTTTTTTCATATTAGCCATCCTCAGTGGCGACAACGAATTCTGCAGTTTGATACTTAATTGACAGTAGATGTAGATTTAGATAGTGGGCTCATTTGCCAGCCTTATTCTATAAAAAAATTCATACATTATCATACATTTTCTCAGGAATCATTTCATTACTTATAACCACTCTTAAAATGTATTTCAGTTGACATTCATCAAGAAGCAATAAGCAAATTCTATAATAAATCTTAAAATATCGTGAGCTACTTAAGTAGTCCTATCTAATAGTTGTAGAATTATTATTTATTATAAATAAAAAAATATATCTTATAATTAAATTTGTTTTATGTAATTTTATGTAAAATAAAAATTTACGGAAAGTTTGTTGTTTTATTTTTTTATTAAAGATGTTAAAGTTGATTAGCTTAGATCCGAGTAAAAAAAAATATTTTTTATTCTTTACGCCGAACTTAGCTAATCAACTTTAGGCCACCCCCAAGGAATGCCACAAAGCACGGTCCTGAGCCACCTGCATCCATCGACTTCCTGCATGTCTTACCAGGTCGTCACTCCACCTAGTGGGAGGCCGCCCTACACTTCACCTACCGGTATGAGGCTGCCTATTGAGAACCTTTCTTCCCCGTCGTTTGTCGGTTCTTCGAGCTATGTAGCCGGTCCATTGCCACCGTACTTCAGCTTATTAATCCGTTGGGCTATATTGGTTACTCTAGTTCTACTGCGGATATCCTCATTTCTAAGTTTATCATGCAGAGGAACCCTGAGTATAGCCCTCTGTATAGCTCACTGAGTGACCTTGAGCTTTTTCATACGGGCAGAAGTGAAGGATTACGTCTAAATTATCACTGGCAACATGCACTGGTTGTACAATCTTGTTTTCAAGTTTTGAGGTACATATATCTGACGAGAATATTTGTTGTGATCTCCTGAACGCTGCCCAGCTGAGTTGAATCCGTCGATTGACCTCTCGCTCGAAGTTGGACTTACCTTATTTGCCCCGGGTAAACATACTTGTCAACAAATTCGAGCTTAGTGCTTCCAAAAACTACCCGCATAAGTGTGACATGGACGTTACACATGATTTATTTATTTATTTATTATATAAATATAACATCATTACGGCTATATTAACCAATGCGATGCTATAACTAACCTCATGGTAAGAAAACTACTGACTTGTAAATAATGACTATAAAATAATGAATAATGAATAGTAACATTAACATGATTATAAAATAAAATACTAATTAAAAAAATTACAATTTTCAACGCATTTGCGAACTTCGTCTGACTACATGTAAATATGTCAATATCCTGTGAGATGATATTAACGTAGTGTATGGCACGTGTCAATGGTGCATTCTGAAGCAGCTTCGTCCTAGCAGTGGGCACGAGGAGTAACGGGGCGCGCCGACAAAAACACACGTAATTATCAGGTACACGTAGCTTTAGCGTAGCGAGCACATCTGGGTGATGTATCCATCCACGTAATACGTTCCACACATATTTAATTTTATTTATTTATTTATTTATTTATTGCACCAACAAAGTACACACTGTTACATACAAAAATATCAGAAATACAAAAAAAAAACATATAAAGTGCTACTTCAATTATAGGCGCAAACAGCATTCTCTGAAAGTCACGTACATTAACTTATTTTATGAAGAAATTTAATTTATTTATGTTAAAATGAATGCATTTTTATAAGGAAGTTACTATACAATTAATTAACTTATTAGCAATATTAACAACAACAAAAATAAAATTTAACTATATCACTATATAATAAGCGCGATGTCTCTCCTCACACTCATGCAGCTGTAGCCGACAGTACAAATAGACTCAGATACATCAGTGGAAAACTAGGATAGATTCCGTACTGCTTGAAATATAAAAATCGTGAAAATTTATTTAAAATTTTTTCGATCATGACACTATATTTACTTTCATGTGGATTCCAAATAATGACATTAATTTCAAGTTGACTTCTTACGAGAGCATTATATAAAATCCTAATAGTAAGTAAATTCCGATAATCCCTGCACTGCCTTAAGATAAAGCCAAGATTCCTAAAAGATTTTTTACAAATATTTAAAAAGTGATTACGAAAATTAAGTTCCGGGACCATCTCGACGATCTTTCGAGACTCGTAAGGAAATTCCAAAACTTCTGGATCCTCTTTTATATTATTTGTACCCTATACTGATATGCCTCGTAAACACATCTTATTTCATTTTTAACTACTGTACAATACCGAAAAAGATTCATAACCCGATCGAGATCCCGTTATTTTAAATAATTTATGATATTTCCATATGAGCATTATATCAAATATTAAATGAATTGTATACCAATCAGGGTAAGTATACTTCGTGTTATAATTACATAATTTACGTTTCTTCCAAGGCACACATTTACTAATCTAATTTTTTACATTATCGTAGAAATAAGACAAGGAGGATTTAGCATCCTCTAACAGATATAACGAACTCCAGTCAATTGAATTTAATAAATGATATAATTCGAAGAAGTCACATTTCCTAAAATTCCAACTAGAGCTTTCAATTAATATATTATTATCATTCTGTTTATTATTAATCATACTGAAAGAGGATCGCCCACTCCTCGCGTCCACTGCCGTCATTTTTATGGTCAGAGGTGGGTGCTGCTCGTCAATATTAACTAAAGACTCACCAGATAGTAATACCTCCACGTCACCTACCGGCAAAGTTGTTCATACCAAATCTAGAATGCGATTGTTTATATTAAGCACTTCATTTACCTTACGAAATCCACAACATGCTGTAACACACCACAAAATAGTTTTGTATTTCTAATGTCGAAGAAGGCATGTTAAAATCTCCGATCACTAGCACTTTGTCATATTTAGTACACTCCTTTTCTTTTTCTTATTTTGATGTCATCAGAAAAATGCTGCTGCCCATCTCCTGCCTCATTTTCACTCTATCGCCTCTAACGACGCCTACGGGAAAACATGTGGTAGTGGATATTCTTACACCGCCACTACACGGCATTACCTAATTAAATCACCATAATAACGCACACTACCTGCTACCCCAAGGAGTACTCCTAATTCAGAGGACTCCGTATTTCTTCTCAAGCGACTTTAGTGTTATCTAAGGGTCACTATTTGGTGAATAGCACTTGCTTTCCCCTCAATAATAATTTTCATTGTATAAAAATTATGGAGCATGTATCATGTGTATCGGCGGTCGAATCTTTCAGCTGTGCATCGTAAAGGCCTATATAAGTTTATTTTGCAATATACGGTCAAATTTGCAGAGAAGGATCAGAATAACTTATCTAGCAGAATGGTGAAGAAAAATGTATTAAAAAAATCTCAAACATTCTGTCTTTTTTGATCTTTTAAATTCAGATTGCGTGGTAATGCATTGTTTTAACTGATTATCATTCATATATTTCCAATGCCTACTATTTTAATATACACACACACACATACAAGCACATTCGTAAGGGTTGCTCGGTTACAAACTCCCGTTAACTGTTACACCGCTAGATACCTACGCCCACCGGGTCGGCCGACAGCTGACAGTGTTGGCTGTGATCTCGTTACGTACATGTGTGCTTTTTTCCATGAGGAAATGCCTATGCATACCCGCCTCGCGTGGGCAAGGACGGATTATGTCGGAATCGCACCGACTAAATCCTCTTTGTTCACCGCGGGTGACCAAGCCACGGCTACTAAGCCCCCTGAATGCTTTTCGTTACCAATGAAGAAACGAAAATTTTCGGACCGCGAATACTATAAAACTATGAAATGGTGTGGTATTACATTTTAAGCAATGAAAGTTTACGTGGTGCGCAAAGATTATAGAGTCTTTGTCGTGGCAAGAAATTAACGTACGTGTTGACAACTAATCAAACTATTCCAGTGAAGTAAGCGATAATTTAAATAGTGATCACGGTTAGACTTTTATCTTTGGGGTGAAATAAAAAGTCGTGTTTACGTCAAAGAGGCCCAAACCTGTGAGGATCGCCACAGTAAAATTATTATTAGAAGTTAAAATTCTAAAGCACAGGTAATAAGATTAAAGAATAATTTAAAAGAACGTGCTCGCCATGTTTTATTATTCATATGCATTTCTCTCTGTGCAAATGAATAATAAAACACGGATTCCATTTTGAGGTATCTATATTAGTTATTGGGATTACTTGCGTTATTTAGTTGTAACTAGTTTATTCCAATTTTTTAAATACGCAATAATAATGACAGTCATCGGTTACGTCGTTGATAATCAAAATTTTTTTTTAATTTTATTTACTATGACGATCCTATGCCTGTTAAAATTGTAAAAGGAAATTTGCAATCATATTTCCCGTCTTGTAGTTATTAACTTAAGCATTAGTAGAAAACGTGTCACTAAGAAAGTAAACAGTAGGCCAAAACTTGAGAAACGAAAATGTTAATTGAATCGCACACACAGCAGCGCGCGTTCGTGTAGTTGTTGAACATAAATCACACTCAATTTGGGATAATTTCAAATAAAAGTAGAAGCCTTATTTACTCGTATTTTCAAAAACTGTAATATCGGTATATATTTGAATTTAAATATAAAATGTGGCTACTCTTTGGAAAATAACCACGTATAATATAACAGTACCACAGGTCACGTACAAAAAGCAAAGGAAGGTGATAAAGACAAAAAATCATATGATGGCGTGTTATGACGGCGTAACAGAATCCATCACCTCATTTCGTTCTGTGAGTGTATAAGTGACGGATATGGGATGTGCCAGGATCCTATGATTTCCAATAGATCGCGGTATAACTAATTCTTGACTGGCGATGAGCTGCAGCGTCAACGCTGCGAGAGGTCTGGTACTTCGATTGTTAATCCCAGCGATTGGCTTTAACAAGCCTTGATACAACGGTTGACCTAGACGATACGGGCTAATAAATAAGCAAGACTTTTTTATAGGGTAGGGTGACAAACGAGCACACAGTCCACCTGATGGTAAGTGGATGCTGTGGTCCATAGACATCTACATTTATCCTCGTTTGCGAATCAAAATGCAGACGCGTTGTCACCCGTGAGGATTAAGATGGAATGCCTCTTTTCTAGTAAAAAGGGTCTCCGATTCTCTACACTCACCATACGAAACACAGCAGTGTTAAGCTGGTATTCTGTGAGAGCATGGTCCTTCACCGGTCGAGCCGACCCATTCGTGCTACAACTATACTACTTATATAACTGCAGCATGGCTCTACCACGTAAAAAAGACTGTGGTATATAGTCTGGAATGTACATTATATAGTTACCGATTCCATTAGTCTACATAGAACAAAGTTAAATAATTATTGTGCATACTAGTAATGTACATGTAGCACAAAATGCCAGAAGAAAATGCTGTAGTGATTTTTTTTAATACTTAAATGACAATCGAACTAACACTCCGGTTTGTATTTGGATGCAGGTGTCCATGGGCTGCAGCAGCTACTTACAGACAGATTTATATTTAGACAAAGTAAAGTTGAGGTGTTTTAACTCATATGAGTAATGAAATTAATCCAAGTTTATCAAATAAATAGTGAATAACAAACTCTAATTTTTTTTTTGGTATAATAAAATAACCGCAAGTTTTAGTGTTGTATTTGAATTCTAAAGCCACTTAAAACTTTTATTATGTATAGACTATGGATTTTAATAAAGGTATCGAACAAAATTACCTTAAATTTAAATTGACTTTGTCACTGACAAGAAACAAGCATCAAGGTCGTTGTAGACGGTGCATGTTCTGACTACAAGCCTATTAACGCTGGTGTTCCACAAGGCTGTGTGCTATCACCAACGCTGTTTCTTCTGCATATCAATGATATGTTGCTAACTAGTAACATTCATTGCTATGCGGATGACAGCACTGGTGATGCTCTATACACCGGCCGGGCCAATATTTCTCGGGAAAACGTCGCCGAGTACCGGAACAAACTTGTGTCTGAAGTCGAGTCTTTGCTGGACAAAGTCTCGGATTGGGGGCAACTAAATCTAGTCCAGTTTAATCCTCAGAAGACACAAGTTTGCGCGTTTACCGCTAAAAAGAACCCCTTTGTCGTATCTCCTCAGTTTCAAGGCACTCCCCTTCTTGCCTCAGCCAGTATCGGTATCCTCGGAGTCGACATATCGAGTGACGTGCAGTTTCGTGGTCACTTGGAAGAGAAGGCCAAATTGGCCTCTAAAAAGCTTGGCGTGCTCAGCAGAGCGGGACAGTATTTCATGCCGGCACACCGCCTGCAACTTTACAAGGCGCAGGTTCGGCCTCACATGGAATACTGTTCCCATCTCTGGGCAGGGGCTCCCCAGTGCCAGCTCCTTCCACTTGACCGCATCCAGCGCAGAGCGGCTCGAATCGTCGACGACCGAGCCCTTTCCGATCGGCTCGATTCATTGGCACTGCGAAGAGATGTTGCATCTCTTTGCATTTTCTTTCGCATCTACCATGGGGAGTGCTCTGAGGAATTGTTCGGATTAATCCCAGCCGCCAAATTTCATGAACGCACATCGCGGCAGAACTCCCGATACCATCCACACCATCTGGATGATTGGCGGTCCACCACTGTGCGATTTAGAAGATGTTTTCTTCCTCGCACGACTTCCTTGTGGAATCGATTACCATCAGCGATTTTTCCGGACCGATACGACTTAGGGACCTTCAAGAAAAGAGCCTACTCCTTTTTAAAAGGCCGGCAACGCATCTGCAATTCCCCTGGTGTTGCGGTTGTTCATGGGCGGCGGTAGTCACTTACCATCAGGTGAGCCGCATGCTCGTTTGCCCCCTCTCCTATAAAAAAAAAAAAAAAAAAAAAAAAAAACCAAATGAAGTCGCATATTTTCCTTTAATTTTGATCGCGCTTGCAGTGCATGCATGTACTTCCTCTGTCTCCGATAACGATAGCTACGCTTCAGTCATAGATAACGATATTTAATTTAGATTTAGTTCGATGTTCGAAGTTTAATGTCTAAATAAAGTATATCCGTTTTTCAATACATAGCGTGATAATTCAATCAGTGGCTAACAATGTTTGCGCTTATGATGCCACAGGCATACACATACATGGTAAATAGAAAAAATGAGATTACTACTTTTGTATTGCGTCAAATCGTACTTGTACTCAAGAGTCTTTCCGTACGCTACTTTTATTACATGGCTGGAATTTGAAGTCAGTAGTCATAACTTACATAATCTATAATATAAAAATGAATCGCTGAATGTGTTGCTAAGCGCAAATCTCGAGAGCTGCTGAACCGATTTCGCTAATTCTTTTTTTTATAATATTCCTTGAAGTACGAAGATGGTTCTTACGGAGAGAAATTTTTAAAAAATTGCCTGTAAAAATCTAAAAACAACACTTTTCTATATTCCCATACAAAAAATTCGTAATAATACTTAAAAGTCAATTTGAACTTTATTACCATATCATAAAGTTTAAGTGTTAGTGGAGGGTTTCCGGGAAGGCAAAAAATTGAGTGTATTGTGTGTGTGTCGTATAAATATTAATGTCAAAAATTTGTCAATATTTATACATACTGGCAGATAGCTGATGTTATAAGGAGTAACATGGG
The DNA here is from genome assembly GCA_963668995.1 of Parnassius mnemosyne. NCBI lineage: Eukaryota > Metazoa > Arthropoda > Insecta > Lepidoptera > Papilionidae > Parnassius > Parnassius mnemosyne. The sequence continues at coordinate 322,483 of CAVLGL010000035.1, read as the reverse complement.
ATGCTTTTATTTTAGGGTTCCAGGAAAAATAACTCCACGCGGGTGAAGTCGCGGGGAACAGCTAGTATACTAAATAAACGGTTTTGATACAGTATTTAAATGTAATTTGCATTGCATTGTGTATTCTAATTGTATAGCGAAGTAGTCTCGTCGAACTGGTTATCTTCCGACAGGTTTTCCTTTGGTTGAAGGTCATGAACACACAGCTATATTTCTGATTTCGAACGCAATATTATGCAAGTGGCATATGTATTTATTCAAATAGCTTCGGTGAGAATCAACACGTCTCATTTCATCAGTTGACTGCTGGACACATGCCTCGCCTCGCACTTGGAAGATTTTATGTTGGAAGATTTGATAGTAATAATATAGTGTTTACTTGCTATGAAAAACTACTTTACAAACAGTATCGAGCAGCATGTTTTCCTACGATTATTGTTTAGCATTTTCTTAAAAGTTTTTGAGTATACGAAAGCCTACCGTACGAAATGAGATGTATTAAATAAATCATTTTTCATTCGTGTTATTTGATTTGAACAATGTTTTTATGAGTTCTTATATTTTCACGAATATTACACAAGAATTACAGATTTTATTGCATTTTATTTTAACTTTTCGGGCACCTTACAGCACATTAATTAATCATTAAAAGTTGATGGTAGGCTTCATTAGCTATGACATCAGGACGTCAAGGTCAAGCACTTCAGTCCTCCTCCCCGTAACCAGGGATGCTGTAAATTGCCCGAAAAGTCGGAAATTAAAAAATATTCAAATTAAACGCGATAAAATCCGTAAAATTAGTTTCATTCCAATATTTTCTTTAACATTTATAAATTAATATACACTGATATATTATTAGATATTATACTCTTATATAATATATAACAGATAATTTTGTAACTTGTTATTTAAACGTGTGTATACGTTAATTTCACAAGTTACCAAACATATTTGATTAACACTTTATATTTACTTATTCTAGGACTGACAATTTCAACTAGCTCTTGTTGGTTTTGCTGATTAAAAGGATTTACATTATCTGCCTTTTTGAATAAATGTTTATGACGCGGATGACAGCACTGGTGATGCTCTATACACCGGCCGTGCCAATATTTCTCGGGAAAACGTCGCTGAGTACCGGAACAAACTTGTGTCTGAAGTCGAGTCTTTGCTGAACAAAGTCTCGGATTGGGGGCGACTAAATCTAGTCCAATTTAATCCTCAGAAGACACAAGTTTGCGCGTTTACCGCTAAAAAGAACCCCTTTGTCGTATCTTCTCAGTTTCAAGGCACTCCCCTTCTTGCCTCAGCCAGTATCGGTATCCTCGGAGTCGACATATCGAGTGACGTGCAGTTTCGTGGTCACTTGGAAGAGAAGACCAAATTGGCCTCTAAAAAGCTTGGCGTGCTCAGCAGAGCGGGACAGTATTTCATGCCGGCACACCGCCTGCTACTTTACAAGGCGCAAGTTCGGCCTCACATGGAATACTGTTCCCATCTCTGGGCAGGGGCTCCCCAGTGCCAGCTCCTTCCACTTGACCGCATCCAACGTAGAGCGGCTCGAATTGTCGACGACCGAGCCCTTTCCGATCGGCTCGATTCATTGGCACTGCGAAGAGATGTTGCATCCCTTTGCATTTTCTTTCGCATCTACCATGGGGAGTGCTCTGAGGAATTGTTCGGATTAATCCCAGCCGCCAAATTTCACGAGCGCACATCGCGGCAGAACTCCCGATACCATCCACACCATCTGGATGATTGGCGGTCCACCACTGTGCGATTTAGAAGATGTTTTCTTCCTCGCACGACCTCCTTGTGGAATCGATTACCATCAGCGATTTTTCCGGACCGATACGACTTAGGGACCTTCAAGAAAAGAGCGTACTCCTTTTTAAAAGGCCGGCATCGCATCTGCGATTCCCCTGGTGTTGCAGTTGTTCATGGGCGGCGGTAGTCACTTACCATCAGGTGAGCCGCATGCTCGTTTGCCCCCTCTCCTATAAAAAAAAAATGCTTCCTTAAAAACATAGCTATAGAAGCATGGATAGAAAGAGTTGGTACTAAGACGAGTTTTTTAAACACATGTTGACTGATGAATCGTTCATTTGGTGCCCATAATATATTTTCTTGATACAATTTTTCATTTTGACAGGCTGACTGTTGGCGCTGCGCCGATATTATCGCACTGGTCATGCTGGTATCCAACACCAGTCTGTGAAACACGTGTTCAGTGTTTTTGGGTGGATTGTGCATTACCAGTTGATCGCCAGTCCCGCCATTGTAGAGAAGGTTTGCCTCGTCACGCTTGGCCGGTACAAAACAAGATTATACTGCCATCTTTCGCAAGCCAAACATCTTTTTGGCACTTCCTATGCCTCTTCCGACGGTTTTTAGGACGAAATGATAATAATTTGTCTATTTCCCTCTATATTCATTCCTTCATTATCGCCCTTCACAAGTCCACTGCTGAACATAGGCCTCCAACAAGGTATGGTTAAGTGTAAAAATAACTGCCTCCATCGACTTTCCGCATCTTTTACTACGTAAATAGGTATCTTATCATAATAAATTTACTTTGTGCAAAATATATATCAAAATAAATGAGTGCCATAAAATTTTATATCATTAATTTTTTTTTCTCCCAAATATACAATAAATATTTTTAACATTTTCTTCTGCCAAGCCGCAATACAGTTTGTCAGCGGTAGTTCTCGTGTTACATGCTTATGTTTATGTAATTTTAAGTGTAATTTCTTATACATATACTTACATCTATTTTATTATTCCACTTATACATATTTAGTACAAAGTTTGTTATGAGGTCTACATCAGCCAAATATTCAAATTGTTTCATTCGTTTTTGAATTGTTTTTTTTTTGTTAGTCGTAGTATAAAACTCAATGCAGCTGTGCAATTTCTTTTAACCTTTTTTGACCTTTCCTTGTTTAATACTGGCAGGATTTTTAAGCACTTCACAACATTGCTATTAAAAACTCGTTAGGACACAATTTTAATATATTTTTTATAGAATAAAGGTGACAAGCGAGCACACAGTCCACCTGATGGTAAGTGGTTGCTGTGGTCCATAGACATCTACTTACATCTATCCTCGACTAGCTGTTACCCGCGGCTTCGCCCGCATGGTCACTGGGAAATGAACTATCCATTGCTTTTTGAATTGAAAGAAAACTGAGTTTTATAGATTTGTCAGAGATGCAGCCATTAAAAGGAAACTGAGCAAAATTGATTCGTCAGCCTATTTAAATGTTTTGAAACGCAGCGTATAGGAAAGCATGAAAATAGCCTGTTTATTCCAAATGGAAATGAGATATTTTTTTAATTAAAGGAAACTGAGCATAATTATCCGTCAGACATGCAGACTTTTGAAAAGAAACTAAGCTAAATTGATTCGTCAGAGGTGCAGTTTTCTGAGTTGAAAGGAAACTGAGCCAAATAAAAGATCCGTCAGAGATGCAGCCTTTTGAGTTGAAAGGAAACTGAGCTTAATAGGTCCGTCAGAGTTGCAGCATTTGGAATTGAAAAGAAACTGAGCTAAATAGGAAATTTTGAATTGAAAGGGAAGATCTGTGGGAATTCTGATTAATTGATTGTGGGAATTTTGGAAAAAAAAACTAACTGAACACTATTTTAAGATGCTACTATACACAATGTTATATGTTTTTCCAGAGAGATTCTGGGCATTTGACACACGCGAACATGCTACATACAGCTGACCATGAGAGAAGCACTGTTTTTCTAAGTTGACCCCCGCTACCTGTAACTTTTGCCCTTGCGCTTTATTAATTGTCATTGCAAAAATGAGCTTAATAGGGAACTGCAACCTTTTGAATTGAAAAGAAGGATCTGTGGGAATTATAGGGATCCGTGGTATAATAACATTTTCACCTTTTCCTACGCCTGTGAAAATTGTAGTACCGATTATGTTCCGTCCAAGATGTGTCACACGCAGCCTTGTCCCGTTACATAACCGAAGAGCATCTAAATTTCGCATTAGCATGACTGGGACGCCTAATTTTAATTGAAGCTTATGTGAGGGCACACCTGACAACTCTAGAGAATTTAGAAACTCTACGGGATATGAAGTGCTCTGTTCTGTGTCCATAACTGTGTCTACTGACAAATACTCTGTTATTTCTCCTGCTACTTCGCTTAATATATCTGAATTTATTTTGTTAACGCTCTCATTTTTTGGTGAAAGAATCGCCCTTTCACATAACCATTTGTCTTCATGCATGTTGTTCGTTAAATCTGAATAAACGCTCGCAATTAATTCGGAATGACTCTGTACTAAATTACAAAAATCTCTCGTCAATTTAACGCAGCCCTCAGCATCCGTTTCCAACCGCCCATCGCCAATTTTTAATAGTGTGTCAGCATAGTTTCCAGCATTGATATCATTATACAAATGCACTCTCATATTCGTAGTTGAACTGAATTTTGTCACCTTGTTCCATAAAATAGACGACTAGAGGCATGCTTTAATTTCATCTGCAGGTGTGCCCTTTTGAATGACAGGTAAAGTTTGGCGAAAGTCACCAGCTAGTAAAACCACCATTCTTCCCATTACATCGGTATTGCTGCGTAAATCCTGGAGCCTTCGATTTAGTGCTTCTACAGCTTTTTTATGCGACATTGTACTTTCGTCCCACACTAAAACTTTGCATTATCATAGCATTATACCTCGTGCACTATTTTTGCTAAAGTTGCAGATCGGCGATTCTTCCTGGGCTAGATTTAGAGGGAGTTTTAAAACAGAATGTGCAGTGCGGCCCCCGCTTAGCAGCGTGGCGGCTGTACCGGAGGAAGCTACGGCCACAGCAATGTTTTTATCTTTCCGTACTTGCGCTAATAATGTCTTCCCAGTTCCTCCAGGGGCATCTAAAAAGAAAAGTGCACCATTTCCAGATTCAATTTGTCCTAATATTTTGTCAAAAACTCGTTTTTGTTCGGGGAGCAAGCGGGGTACAAATTCGGCTACTTGCTGCTGCAAAGCTGGTATATCGTAGTTTGTTTCACGTATAATTTCATCACTTAGTTCATTTTCGGTTGTTCGCTGAGGGCTTATCATTCCAAAGTCGCTTAATTTTTTGCCTACCATTGCCATTACTTTATCTTCAATTTTTCCAAGTGCTTCATTATAAATGTGTTCATTGTATGTCATGTTCGCGTGTGTCTGCTGACCTTCGCAAAATATCTTCCGCCATGTACTCTTTATATTTGTCCCACAATTCATGTGCATTAGATAGCCCGCAAAATGATATGAGAGTTGCATAAAGATCCCTAATTTTGGCTGGGGACTGGCACTGCACAGCTTCCTCCATGGTTTCATCCCAGTGATTATCGTTTTCTAAAAGATGCAGAGCTTCACATGCTTCTCTATAAGTTGCGCATTCCTGACCGTTGACAGTTTTAAGGTCTTTATATCCTGTAGGACGCCGAACATGGTGCAGCAGCAATCGTAAATAGAAACATTCAAAATTAGTTACATGGACGGTATATACACGACCAAGGGCATCTAATGACTTTACACCGGGCCAATTTTCAACAGGCGCGCCTTGAATACGGCGTTTCCACTCCTTCCTAGATGTGTTCCAAGTATAATAGCGGGGGACTTCAGAATATAACAACGTTTTTGCAAAGGGGTCGGTTTGACAAAGTTGAAAGAAGGCTGTTAGTGTAGTTTTTGGCGGTGATGCAATTCTTTCTTGGAAATTCGGTGAAATATACACGCTCTCCATTTTGTAAGTGCACAGCAAAGTGAGTAACTGTTGGATGCCTTTCGTGTAAAGGGAAGCCAAGGAGACGCCACGCTGCCTCGTAACTGCTGACATAACGCCCTGCTTGAAAGGTCTGTACTTCATTAACGGGATTTGCCTCACCTTCACTCCTGAGATTAAATATTGCTTGGTCGCTTCCTTTATTTATGTACTTACAGATATACTTGATTGCGCGGACAGAGCTACATGCTTCTACATTAATGTGGACATTAAACATTTTACATAGAATGGGCGAATACGGGACAATCCAGCTGTTATCTAAGATTTCGAACGCTCCAGAGCGCGATTTGATTGTAACTTTCCTGTCACCTTCTTCGGGAGCTTTGCGTCTATATAAAGGGTAGCCATTGTCATTGTGACTTTTTCTTTTAATAGCTGTTTAGGGAATTCCTTTGTACATTTTCCTTCATTCATACATGGCGATAATGAATTTCGTGCTCCACATGGACCGTGAATCATATTTCGGACGATGGTATCATACAATTCTTTATCTTGCTCAGGATCCGGAATCTCGGCGCTTACCGGATCCTGTTTAAAAAGCGCCGTGACTCATTAGCATCATATAAAATGAGAGTTTTCAAAGGTTCTTCTCGTTCCCCAAGTAACGGAAGAGACACTTTGCCATTGGAATAGCACATGCCTGCGGTCTCATCTTTCCATTTTAAAGCGCTGCAAAATCGACACGTCTTGTCCATCAGTCCGATAACAACTAACCTGTGATTTTTATAATCATTCAACGGATCATAATTGAATGCTGCGTCATTAAAAACCGACCAAATGTTTCTTTGAAAATTTTGTCGACGTTCAGCTTGGAGCTGTGCATTTGCATCTCTTCGCGCCTGTGTCTGTTCTGGTGTTTCAGATGCCCTTATAGTAGATTGACGTTCAGCTTGCTCAATGAGTCTGTGTTGAGTTTCATCAGGTGTTTCCGCGGCTCTTAAGGCGGCCTGACGTTCCGCTTGTTCGAATAGCCTTTGTTGACTTTGAGCAGGTGTTTCAGTAGCTCTTAAAGTAGATTGACGCTCTGCCTGTTCAAGACGCCTTTGCTGACTTTGATCAGGTGTTTCAGTAGCTCTTAAAGTAGCTTGATGCTCTGCCTGTTCAAGACGCTTTTGCTGACTTTGAGCAGGTGTTTCAGTAGCTCTTAAAGTAGCTTGACGCTCTGCCTGTTCAAGACGCCTTCGCTGACTTTGAGAAAGTGTTTCAGAAGCTCTTAAAGTAGCTTGACGCTCTGCCTGTTCAAGACGCCTTCGCTGACTTTGAGAAAGTGTTTCAGAAGCTCTTAAAGTAGCTTGACGATCTGCCTGTTCAAGACGCCTTTCTTGACTTTGAGAAGGTGTTTCGGAAGCTCTTAAAGCAGCCTGATGCTCTGTCTGTTCAAGACGCCTTTGCTGACGTTGAGAATGTGTCTCCGATGCTCTAAAAACAGCCTGACGCTCTGCTTGTTCTTGCCTTCTCAGTTCAGCATCTTCTAAAGATTCTAGCGATCGAGCTAATCTTTTAGCTTGTCTTTGAGAAGATACTCTTGAAAGGCTGGACTTACGTTTGCGAGGCATTATGAAGTAACAAAAACCTATTTATTAAAAAACGTTAAAATACCTAAGAGGAATTAAATTTCTTTTTAAATATTTTTTTTAAAAGCAACTCCAAAATATCTAAAAGGAATACATATTCCTTTTAAATATTTTTTAAAATCAAAACAACAAAACCAATTCAAGACATAACACGAATCCGAAAAGGATAGCCAAAAAAAAATCGAATCAACTTAAACCAAATCACAAAACAAATCGCAGAAAACCGAAATCGAAAGCAGTAGTGAATATAAATATAACCAACGAAAAAAGAAGTAAGTGTATAGGTACCTTATACACTATCTATACTATTAATATTCCTTTGAAATATTCTTAATCAACCTAAAACAACGAAAACCAATTCACGATTCTAAATAAACAAAACCCAAAATCAAAGCCAGAGTCTAAATATGTATAAAGGAAAGGAATACCAACCAAATCAACAAAACCGATCCAAGAAAATACGCAAATCCGAAAATGAAAGCCAATATAAATCCATTCAACCTTAACCAAATCACAAAGCAAATAACAAACAACCGAAATCAAAAGCAAGTAGTCGAATAAGCTACGAAATAGAAACAATTTAAGCGTATAGGTACCGTATGCACTATAAGTTGACACGCGGCTCAACGGCGGCAGTTAAGTACATGTCAGGAAACATTTAGTTACCGCGTTTTAAAAACCTAGTAACGACATCTAGCGGAATCAATTTAAACTATGTATACGTTAGTTAATAAGAACTCTCAAAAAATATTTTTCTTATAATTTTGCACAATTTTTCTTATTGTAATACCGATTCATTCATAACCACATATAAGAACTGTATTCATTTCCGTTCAATAAATATTACTAAGGCTTATTAATAAGGCTTACTAAGAACTGTTTCTACCACAGTTAAGTAATAGTTAAGGGTGAAAGCGTGACAGGTGGTGATAGTATTTCTGATCCATACTTATAATCACGCCTGTAACCCTTGCGGGGTAGGCAGAGCATCAACGGATTACTTAATATCGTCTGCGAGGTTATCGCCTATTCTGTGAATTACAATGCACCAAAACGTTGAAGAAAATCAGCTGGTGAATTTTATGTTTTTTATCGCTCTCTTCCCGGTCCTGCGTGCAAAAATACAGATCCATACATTTTTTATCTTAATTTTGGTAAAAAGATAATAATCCAGATATTCTGACCTTCTGTGTTCGTCCATCGTACCGTCGTCCGTCTTGTAAATCACGGTGGCGCCACCTAGCTGAATTTAATTATGCAACATATTCGATTTTCCCCCGGGAATGAGATGTATTTCCGCGGAAAAAAGTAGCCTATGTCACTCTACAGCCACCGAACTATCCCCATACCAAAATTCATGCCATGCCGACGCTCTGTTGCGACGTGCAAGAAGGACAAACTTTATAATAATAATAATATTCCACAACTATCAAACAGCGCCATCTAGTCCCAAGCTAAGCAGAGCTTGTGTTATGGGTACTAGACAACTGATAAACATACTTATATATTTCTAAATACATAAATATTATAGATAAATTACACCCAGACACAGAACAAATGATCGTGCTCATCACACAAACATTTGTCCTGGGTGGGAATCGAACCCACGACCTCCGGCGTAGCAGTCAGGGTTACTAACCACTAGACCAACAGGCCAGTCATCAGAATAATCCAGATATTCTGACCTTCTGTGTTCGTCCATCGTACCGTCGTCCGTCTTGTAAAATCACGGTGGCGCCACCTAGCTGAATTTAATTATGCAACATATTCTATTTTCCCACGGGAATGAGATGTTTATCCACGGAAAAAAGTAACCTTTGTCACTCTACAGCCGCCGAACTATCCCCATACAAAAAATCATGCCATGCCGACGCTCTGTTGCGACGTGAAAGAAGGACAAACAAACAAACAAACACACTTTCGCATTTATAATATTAAGTATGGATTACGAATCAAGATGAAGATGCGTTGTCACCCGTGAGGACTAAAATGGAATGCCTCGTTTCCAGTAAAAAGGGTCTCCGGTTCTCTACACATAAAAAACACAGCAGCATTAAGCTGCTATTTTACGCTGGTATTCTGTGAGAGCGTGGTCCTACCCCGGTCGAGCAGATCCATTCGTGCTACACCTATAATTATATAGTTGTAGCACTTATGTCATTTGTGTACGTGGCTCTACCATGACACAAAAATTGATTTTCCTTAATAAAAATAAGCTGACAACAGTCATAACACTATAGATTTCTTTGCATTCAACTTTATTTTTATAAATCCTTTTGTATTAACTACGTCTGTTGTCAAAATTATTATACACTTTAATCGTATTTTTATTTTCTATACCAAAAGTCTAGGTGACTTGATTGATTTATTTATACTTTGCAATATTCCATCTTTGGATATTTTTTTTAACTTTAAAAAAACTGTAGACAAATTCACAAATTATTTAAAATAAAAAATACAAAATGGATTTCAATGAAATTACTTCAATACAAAATGCGAAATAGATATTTTCAAAATAGGTTTTTCAAATAAAATAACTTATTTATTGCTTTGAACACTAGTATATTCATTCCACCAAACGAAACTAGTAGTTCAACAGAACATCTTCATATATTCAATATACAATACTTCACGTATTGTATATTGTAGTGTTTCAAGGTCTATCATCTATCAAGGTTTATCAATGGTAAAAGTTCTTCCGGGTCACCTGTACTAATGGGTGTTCCTCAGGGCTCGATTCTCGGCCCATTCCTGTTTCTGGTGTATATTAATGACTTACCTCACCTTGTAGGGGATAGTCATGATATAGTATTATTTGCTGATGATACTTCCTTGATTTTTAAACTTAAACGTCAATCATTTAAATGTGACGAAGTGAATAATGCTATATCAAAATTAGTGCATTGGTTTAACGTTAATAATCTGCATTTGAACGGAAATAAAACTAATTGTGTTAAATTTACAACAACGAATGTTAAAAATCTGAATACCAATGTGTTTTTAAATGGGGAGGAATTGAGCCCTGTTGTATCCACTGTTTTTCTTGGCATCACTCTTGACGCAAAGCTACAGTGGGGCCCCCATATATCCAAATTAGCAAGCAGACTAAGTTCTGCAGCCTATGCTGTAAAAAAGATTAGAGGTCTCACTAGTGTCGAGACAGCTAGATTAGTTTATTTTAGTTATTTTCATAGCATAATGTCTTATGGGATTTTGCTATGGGGAAATGCGGCTGATTCAGAAACTATTTTTGTTTTACAGAAGAGGGCCATTAGAGCTATTTACAATCTAAAACCGAGAGAGTCCCTTAGAGATAAATTTAAAGAAATTAATATATTAACTTTGGCCTCTCAGTATATTTACGAAAATTTAATGTATGTTCACAAAAACAAAGATAGTTTTAGTAAAAGAAGTGATATACATTCTGTAAACACTAGGAACAAACACAAGTTAGTGATACCAGTTTCTCGACTCCACAGAGTCAGTAATTCATTCTTGGGGCAATGTATACGCTATTACAACAAGGTCCCGGAAAGTGTACAGGTTCTCTCTATTACCAAGTTTAAATGTTTTATTAAGCTGAAACTGTATAAAAAGGATTATTATAGTATAAATGAATACATGGTTGATAATAACCCCTGGGAATGAGGTGATCGCTTCCAAGCAGTTTCTAAAATAATTTTTGTAAATAGTTCGTAATCATTTATATTGTAAAATTTATTTAAAAAAAAAAGGTCCCGCTTGGTTTCTTGCTGGTTTTTCCCAGGACAGAGGGTTTTTTCGAACCAGTGGTAAAGTAAAAAACGACTTTCAATAAGAATTACACATGTAATGTATATTGAATAAAAAATATTCTATTCTATTCTATTCTATATCGTAATATTGGCACTATCACTGACTACTGAAAAATCAGTCCTCAACAAACATAATATAGTAGTAGTCTTTTTCTTCTTTTTATTAGTGTTACTGTGTTAGGAGTTGGATATAAAATACGAATAAAAAAAATTAAAAAATCAATTTTGTATTGTGCAAATTTTAAAAATTTGTAAAAAGTATTTCAAGTAAATAGAAAATAGATTTAAAAAAATATTTTAAATAAATATATTTCAAATAATTGACATCTGTGTACATAACTTCTTTACATTGATCGATGCGCCAATTTGATAACAAAATCCTATGGTACATAAAATTACGACATCGAGAACTAGTTCAGTTTATTGGAAATACATAATTTACAAATTTTTTTTAAAAATGAATAGAAGAGAAACTTATCTATAATTAAACTCGATCTTTTGGGGGCAAAGATGCTTACATTGATGTTTACTCATTAAATAAGGCCACATAGCAAACAAGTTTATCTAATATAATGTTATCAATACGCAACTTGTTTTCAAATATTTTATAGCGGATGCGCTAACACATTACTTTTTGTAACTATTACACGAACATTTTAATTTCGCTTTGAATATAAACAGTTATAATACTAATTCAATCAAAACATATTACATCACCACAATTACCAACGTATTTTAAATGTATTCAAAGACAAAGATTAACATACTTAATGTGGGAAATTATGCGCATTTAAAAACAGGTAGTGCGGCCGGGCGCTCGGTGTGTTCGTCATAATGATGGACGATTCTTCAAACGTCCTGTGTATAAAATATCGGCTTTGTATGTAAAATCCTAATGAATAATAATAAATAATCCTCCTTCCGGCTTCGAGCTCTGATTTTGATCAAGTTGTAAGACTATATTGTGGATGTAGCATGAATGTATCGGCTCTCCCGGAGAAAGACCACGCTCTCATAGCATTTTTTTTTTGTTATAGAAGTGCGAGCAAACGAGCATGCAGCTCACCTGGTGGAAAGTAATATGAAATTCTCACAGAATACCGAATTCAGAAGAATGAAATAGCAGCTTAATACTGTTGTGTTTCTTCGTATGATGAGTGTAGAAAATCGAAAAGCTATTTAACATGAAAGGGGGCTTCCACCTTAGTAGAATACAATTTAGCAGTTTTCATCCTTACTGGAAGATATAATATTATGTAAATGTCTATGGACCTCAGGACTAACTTACAATCGGGTGGACTGTATACTCGTTTGAAACCCTAATTCTATATAAAAAGCTTCCATAATTCCGTATAGTTGTAACAACGCCTACTGTATTATAATTTGGTAGTAGAACTTGTTTCCTTCCTAGGAGTCGGTCTGGGTAGATAACTCGCTCTTGCCTCTACTCGTATCCCCCGCTAAATGCGAGTAGCAGTGCGTGCACTGCCGTGCACAGAGAGCCATTATAATTACAGGACATGAAGCATTACATCTTAGTCTTCAGAGGTGACAACTCACCCGCAGCCTTCTTTTTGAAGTCGGCTATAGGCCTGTAGTCCATCAGCTGCAGCACTATCAAGAGAACTGTAATTATGTTCATGCATCAGTTTTATAAATAGTAATAATGTTAATTTGAAGTAGGTGATGTCAGCGGTTTCAAATCATTTTAATGTGGATAATTCTTCTATTAGGAACAAAAAAAGCATATCTATAAATTGTAAAACAAGCTCAAGCAGCCTGACTGTTATTAGTAACACGTATGTCCAGGAATCAGGATGGAGGTCACTGACTAAGAAACTTAATCAGTACAATTTGCCGAAGAGTGTGAATGGTGGCCTATGGTACTAAATACTTAGTATAAATGTTACCGCAGGGAAACCGGGCATCCCCACACCCCTCCCACTGAAAGCGGTCCGTTGCACAGGCGGAATTGGAGGTCGAGGAGGAAGGCGCACTGTATATCCTTTGTCTTCTGCTTTAACTGAAAAAGGGAAGGGCAAAGAAAAGTACTCTTCCGAGGAGATGCGGCCAGCGCTGGTGGGGACACTTATGTTTTGTGAAATCGTTCCCACGGCCCTGCCAATATGCGGCGAAGATGGAAATAGAGTTTTAGTTGGTGCGAATCCTACGTAACCCGTTTACTGAAACAGCACAATTGCTCCTGCGCAGTTAATAGTTTATAGTATTTTATTGTGGTCCAGTGCAGTGTTTCCAAATTCTTTAAATCTAGTTTTTAAAATGCATAAGGCCAGGCTGAGTACTAAAATTTCGTAGATTCTGTCTTAAAGTCCAACATTTAAAAGCTGACTATTTGGAATGACCTTAAACTTTAATGCAGTGCAAATTATAATAGTTTGGAAAATCCAACAGTGCACGCCTCATGAGCGTTTCATTTAATTTTGATGAAAAGAATTAAAATGTATTCATGACCTTTATAATATATTATTACGTGAATTAAATTTAGCGCTCTATTATTTTAACAGGTAGTGTCACCTAGAGTGAAAAAAGTTAATAATGTTTACCAAAATAAATCGATTACACAAAGCATAAAATTGATATTAACCTATTTATCCTTATATAACCTTAGATTATAATGATACATTTGTCCTTTGTCTATCAAAGGGTTAAAAATATGAAAGCACCCATAAATTTTTAATAGCAATGAAACTTATAAAAGTTGTAAATCATTTTTTTAACAAATTACGCGTGCTAGGCTATTGATATGAAATAGGGAACCAGTTGATGTAATTCTGAAGTCAATAATAAAAACGGCCAAGTGCGAGTCGGACTCGCGCACCGAGGGTTCCGAACAAATCCGTAGGTATATAAGTTTAAAATTATTAAAAATATTTTTATTATATGATCTAACTAAAAATGTATGCTTTTCGCAATTTTTCGTTAATCTGTGCTATAGTACGTTACTTCGTACCAAATTTTAAGATTCTGAGTTCACGGGAAGTACCCTGTAGGTTTTGATGCCCTTGCGAATGTCGAAAATTAGCGAGGTATGGACCCCTTAAAATCAGTCTCGATACGTCAATTTTTTTCGGGAGATATCGTGACCGTTCAAACCGTTTCTTTTTTCAAAGTATCAATATAAAATGATTTTTTTAGAAAATGTAACATGAATTAATTAGAGTGGTTCTTGATATACGGCTACTTATGTTATGTGCAATATGGTTATGATAGGGGTATTTTAAGAACACGAAATTGCTTGACCTTGACGTGTTGAGAGTAAAGCACACCTATAACGCTTTGCGTTACGAGGTGTGCAATATGTACAACACAGAAGGTATAATAATAAGAGTTTTATCAGTTTTTAATTTTCTTCGCTCTCGCTATGCTCAAAAGCGCCATAAATTCTTTCAACTGCTTTTTAATTCATTAAACTAAATTATCTGCCTCAATAAATGATAAAGAACGAGTACTTATCTGTGCTTTTTTAGCACCAAGCTATTCAGCTACATTAAAACTTTGTTACTATAAACATCTACCAGCCAATGGATGTAATACAAAACTGATATTTAATTTTTCGTAAGAACTTAATTCTGGAGCGATGCCAAGGAGCAATAGGTCACGATCGCCGCCTATATTCGCGTTACTGTCTTTTTTACGTTACAAGACTAAGAATCGTATATTTTACATGTTTATAAATGACTGATAACATAGTATCACATATTATCACGTAACTTGCGTAAGCGCGGCGCGGAGCCCGTGGCCCCTTGACCCGTATGATCTCTACCGGCATTTTATAGCAATGTGTTCGATTACGACAATAGTAATCCTTTAAAAATAATAGTATTTCCTTTTTATTTGAGGAAATATCAACTGAATAAGTTAATAACAAATTTGAGTAAGAGAGAACGGTCTTCGCTGCATCTTTTTACGTCAGTATAAAATAGAATATAACATTTTTTATTCAATAAAGATAACAAGTAATTCTAATTAAAAGTATTTATATTTTTATTTTTAAGTAGTCAGTACGATAAGCAGATGAGGACAAGTGTGTTTATCTAAGCGTAGTAGTTTCTAGAAATCGTATAAAAGCAAATTCTGGTCAAGTAGTATCGATAAAATAGATTCAAGTAAACAGCCAGAATAAATTTGTTTGTTTATTTTAAAATTTATTTAGCACTTATATTACTTTTTACACCACTTATTAAACACTTTAAAGGTAAAAAAGGAGACAACACAGATTTAATTTTTGTTAGATATTACATAATATTATAAAATAAATTTATGACACATATTATAGCAAGATTAGTAAAAGAAATAAATCGACAGTTCTGTATTCTTATCTAAACAATGTGTATCTGACACATAAAACCGTAACGTATACCTTTGTTGAGACAACGCGTGGCTCAGTTGAGTACTTGACTGATTTGGAACTATTTGTGATTTATATGTGAAAAATAAATCATTTAGTACGTTGCTCAACGATCACGACGACGACGATGTTTTTGACTGTGACGGTAAATGACCTATGCATGCCTTAGTCAACGGCACCCAGGTTTCAGGGGATTCAGGATTCGAATTTTAAACCAACAGTCTTGTTAAGTAAACTTTAGAAAAATATAATTTATAATAGTACTCAAAATACTGGCCTGAATTACACGCGTTTTTCTATCGTCTGTAGTCATCCATCAACATACATACTTCTATAGTTCACAATAACAAAGTATCATTAATAGCAATTATTTAATTACATGATAACATATCCTGAACATTAAAACCAAATTTCTAGCGTTGATTTGCCTCTGACCAAGATCTCTCCTCCACATGCTGGTTGCAGCTATTTGTGTGACAAACATATTTCGTCAGTCTGGTAAATATATACTAGGCATATAGGTACAAATTTGCCGGTCTGTTTTATTTGGCAAGCTAATTATAAAAACTATATACGATTATCGCAACACATGGAATAAATAAGGCACTCGCAAATTATTTACATTTGCGAGTTCAGTCTCCACATCCTGCGTGGCGGCTTTGTGCTTTTAATTATTATTAAACTACATCAATGACCACTTGATAGTAAACTATTCGGCACCTGCTATCAACTTTAAAAAAGGTTACGATAACGTTGTCACCTTTAAGATAGGTTGCCGCGCAGCCTGTAACTACACTAGTTCGCTGATATGATCGGAACACAGCAGTAGGTGTGATGCTGGTAGAAATAGGCAAGAGAACTTAAACGAAAGAGAAGTCTTGTTAAATATTACGATATGGTTTGTGCAACGAATATCTTAAAGGTCTTCAATTCACTGCTGGACATAGACTTCTCCTAAGGCGTGCCACTTAGTCCGGTCTTCGGCTACATGTATCCAGTCTGTACATACCTTACGCAGATAGTCGCACTATCTAGTCAGGTTCCACACTACGTTCACCTAGACGCGGTCTCCACTCCATAGCATGTCTACTCCACCGGTTGACACTTTTGCGTATCACTTCAGACAAGACCAGCCCATTGCTACGTCAGTTTACAAACACGGAAGAATTATATAAACATTGTTAGAATCAATGTATATTATAGCCTTATTTATTTTATCGATAAAATTTAGCTCCTTCATACATAACGTCGCTTAGAACTTTGCACGCCTCGAAAGCGGCCTTCGTTAAATTAGCCTACCGATTAAATCTTCGAAAAAAAAATTTTATCGGCACGCGTGTTAAATCAAAATGCATCTTACGTCCACGTGCGAGAGTCTCTATCATTTAGCCTGTTACGCGTCTTTGTTAACCCTAGATCGCTAAAGTTCGTCAAAATGACGAGCATCTAATTATTATCTCCTTCTCCCTATCTAATGGTTTCACCTACACACTCACGGTTTCGTACCAACTTAATGACCGCTACAATTTCGCTTAGTGGTCACGTTTAGCTAGTGTAGCAGCCAGGCTAATCATCCCTAAACCGTAATAAATAATGTACCCTGCTGCTACCATAACGCAAAAGGTGAAGGCCAGAAGATGATGTGGCAACGCTGTCGTCGCGCCACAAGCGAAACACATCGAAGCCTAAATCGCGCTAACAAAGTTCCGAAGTTAAATCAGTATGTATAGAATAGCTCCGAACTACCAGTCGGAGCATTGGCCACTCCCCGGGCAGAACACCTTGCCCGGAGGGAGATCTCCCCTTTTCCTTCACCCGCCACAGTGGTGACCCCGATGTGATATGAACACGCAACCAACAACAACCTTCGGAAACTACACCTTTAAACATTTATCATCCTCAAGTACCACATTCATTCGCTCCCGAGCAGATATTGTCTGCAGTCTTCACATTCTGCAAGTCATCTAGCTTTACAAAGGTTCATCGCAGCTTTGGAATAATAATGCTTCCTGTTCCTTCAAACTACTCTCTGCACTACAGTGTTCGGCACGGCTCTGAGCCTTACTGCTCGCCTCTGCTTCACGGTACGTTCGCAGATTACTTGCCTTCTTCTCGACTCACCGCAGACTACAAGGCAATCCCTGGCACTTGCTCCGGCACATCGTTCTCACCGGCATCATTTGCAAGTGCGTAGTACAGCATGCATTCCCCACCGGCATTACAGACACACCGGCAATGGGACTGCACTATTGACCTCCGGTCTGAGCAGGGGGGTAATGTGGCAACGCTGTCGTCGCGCCACAAGCGAAACACTTCGAAACCCAAATCGCGCTAACAAAGCTCCGAAGTTAAATCAGTATATATAGAATAGCTCCGAACTACCAG
This sequence comes from Parnassius mnemosyne, assembly GCA_963668995.1. NCBI lineage: Eukaryota > Metazoa > Arthropoda > Insecta > Lepidoptera > Papilionidae > Parnassius > Parnassius mnemosyne. The sequence continues at coordinate 304,563 of CAVLGL010000035.1, read as the reverse complement.
TCGGAGCGTTGGCCGCTCCCCGGGCAGAACACCTTGCCCGGCGGGAGATCTCCCCTTTTCCTTCCACCCGCCACAGTGGGATCTCCCGCCGGGTAAGGTGTTCTGCCCGGGGAGATTCCTTTATTCTCTATTCTTCTTCGGTACAACGTCAAGTGGTGATGACCAAGGGCTTTTGCTTGGACGGCATATTCCTTGCTCGATCATGTTTTCGAATTCCTTTCGAACCCACTCGTATCGGTGTGGTGCGATTGGACGTACACGGCAATGAAGTGGTGGTCCATTGGTTTCGATGAAATGTTCAACGTCGTGTTTAGGTGTTAATTTCATTAAAGTTATTCTTGTGATTCCAGGATAGTCTTCAAGAATCTTGTGATACGATTGTTGAACATCTATGCTTCTTATTGTGGGCAGATTGGTTGCTTGGACGAAAGACTGAGATGCAAGATTGGTTTTCCCGTCGATGATTCTTCTATTTTTAATGTCGACGATCAACTGGTGATGTTGAAGAAAATTAGCACCGATGATTGGTTTGCTGACTTTAGCGACGATAAATCTCCACTTGAATGGTCGGCGTAAGTTTAAATCTAGTTCCATTGTTTTTTCTCCATATGTAGGAATCACCATCGGAAACACCACGACGAGCAAGACAACTCATTTTCATAAGTGAATTCACGACCGACATACGTCACATCAGTGGGAAGGACAACATAGTCGCCGACACACTCAGTTGCATACCAATCGACAGTGTAACGTGCCCTACATCAATCGACTATCACAAGATCGCCGAAGCACAAGACAGAGATAGCGACAATATCAAACATCTATCGAAGCAAAGTAACTTGTCCATCAAGCAAGTTACAATACCAATGACGCATCTACCTATCTACTGTGAAGCCTCAACATCAACCATGCGACCATACCTACCAGAAGAATGTCGTCGTGAAGTCTTCAATGCACTGCACAACGCCAGTCATCCAGGTGTTAGAGCAACCAGAAAACTCATCACTGGAAAATTATTTTGGCCTTCAATACAAGTGGATGTTGGCAACTGGGCGAAGCAATGCATTCAATGCCAAAAATGCAAAGTACAAAGACATACATCAAGCAGCCTAGCTTCATTTCCACCTACGGAGAGATTCGAACACCTGCACGTTGACATTGTTGGACCATTACCTACTTCACCGCAAGGACATCGTTACCTTGTAACAATGATCGACAGAACAACAAGATGGCCAGAAGTAATACCTACCGATGATACTTCAGCTGAATCCGTCGCGAAGATAATCTATGAAAATTGAATTACTCGTTTCGGATCACCTAAAACCATCACAACGGATCAAGGAAGAAACTTCGAAAGCAACCTATTTCTCAAACTTCTTCAAACTGTGGGAATACAGAAAACACGTACAACGGCATACCATCCTCAATCAAACGGAATAGTCGAACGATGGCATCGTACATTGAAGACCGCACTCAAAACTCGTTTATCTCAACATACAAAGTGGATTGATGAGCTACCTACAGTGCTACTTGGACTACGAGCAACACCGCGTGCAGACACTAGTCTTAGCGCCGCTCAGCTAACCTACGGCCGCAGCATAAGACTACCGTGTGACTTCTTCACTTCAACATCGTCAAATAATCAAGAAATGAATTACGATTTTGTAACTCAACTTCGAGAATCAATCAACAAAGTCTTATCGTTGAAACGCACATCATCACACGGAAATAATAAGTCAGTATTCATTCATCAAGATTTGAAAACATGCAAGCAAGTTTTTGTAGGAAACGACGCAGTGAAGAAACAATTTCACCTACCTACGATTGTCCGTATAAAGTATTAGAGCGAAATAGCAAGACTTTTAAATTACAAATACCCGGAAGGAAATCTACAATTATATCGATCGACCGACTAAAGCCTGCCTATATTATTAACGAGGATACTTCAGAGGATCCATCGTTATCATCATCATCATCTCAACCACCAGCGAGGAAGCTTGAAAACCCATCATCTACATCAACCCAGATGTAACCTATTTTAAAAACTACGAGACATGGGCGAGTCGTTAAGCCTCCGGTACGCTTTCACTAGGGGGAGAGTGATGTAGCAGCCAGGCTAATCATCCCTAAACCGTAATGAATAATGTACCCTGCTGCTACCATAACGAAAAAGGTGAAGGTCTGAAGGAAACATTTATTTCCTAATTACACACCAGCATATCGTTCGCACCACCCGCCACACTAGCTACTGCATACTCGTCAAAATGAATGATTAGCTTATACGCAACTTTTTCACCGGCGTTTTCTGTTGATTTTTGCTGTTTTTTTAGTTATAACGTTGGTTGTGAAGAATGACTGCGATGTCGATCACAGATGACGATTTAGTTCGTGCGTTATTGGATGATGAAGATTATAACAATATTTCTACGTGGTAGAGCCATGCTGCAGCTATATTATGGTTGTAGCACGAATGGGTCGGCTCGACCGGGGAAGGACCACACTCTCACAGAATACCAGCGTGAAATAGTAGCTTAACGCTGCTGTGTTTCGTATGGTTAGTGTAGAGGTCCGGTGACCCTTTTTACTGGAAACGAGGCATTCCATCTTAGTCCTCATGGGTGACAACGCATCTGCATTTAGATTCTTAATCGAAGATGGATGTAGATGTCTATGGGCCACAGCAACCACTTACCATCAGGTGGACTGTGTGCTCGTTTGTCACCCTTATCCTATAAAAAAAATCAACACAAATGACGTTTTTTTTTTTCTGAAAGTGAGAATGAGGATGGTTTGTTGGTTAATGACTTGGTGGCTTCCTGTAAGTGATCAGCATCATCATTATAGCCCTTCATAAGTCTACTGCTGAATATATGCCTCCCCCAAGGAATGCCACAAAACACGGTTCTAAACCAACTGCACACATTAACTTCCAGCACGTCTTACCAGGTCGTCACTCCATCTAGTGGGGAATCACCCTACACTTACTCCTGCCGATGCGAGGCTTCCACTAGAGAACCTTTCTTCCCCATCGGTTGTCGGTTCTTTGAGCTATATGGTCGGACCATTGCCACTTCAGCTTGGTTGTTGGTTACTCTGGTTCTACTGCGGATATTTTCATTTGTAAGTTTATCACGCAGAGAAACCCCAAACCCTCTGGAAGCCCTCTGGTAAAATTACCTCAACAAAGGAAAAAATCCTACACTTTATGTTCCTATAAGAAAAGGCGCATGACCTTGAATTACTACAATAGCTGCAGAGCTCCCATTTGTGGCGAACATGCAACGAACGACTTTTACCCAACTTGTGCCAAAAAAGTCTGAATCCTTTGATAATTACCGTTGATTTGAATTATTTTTCCTTTATAACAACACATAAAAACGAAATTTCTAAACAATAGTTCCTAATTTAGTCAATGTAATATTTAGTGCCTTACTGATCTTAAAAAAACATGTGCCATTTAATACTTGTTATTTAGTATAACAGTAAAATAAATATTCATTTTTGTAATTACTATCTTTAATTTATATCCCATATTTCCAATAAACATAATAAACCTGATAAACCTGATAAAAATAAATCAAAATTTTAATAAAAAAAAACATTTAAATAACTTCAAAAAATGATCGTCAAAATATAATGCTCAGCTTATCATAGTTGTTCAGGAACGTTAGCTATGCAGGTTTAAGACCGCTCCTACTGTAGGGTTAGGTGTGGGAGAAAACAAATTGAATCCTTTAATATTAGTTGGTAGTAGCTCAGAATATTTATAAGCATAGCTTTCTTATTAATACTCTAAGGTTATTAGAATACACCGAGGTGTTATGCAATGTATTAGTTAACATTATAACAACGTGAACGTCTTTGAAACTCAGGTAATTTACCTACTTACCATTTTGTTTCATATTTTTTACTATTTACAAACATGCGAAATGCGACAGCATTATTAATGAAAGAGTGGAAGTGCTTTTATTTTCAATCTCTTTCTTTTATCGAACAAATAAGTGTTTAACTAATAATATGTATTATTGTCTATTCTTCTACAATTAAAGTCTTCTAAAATTCCGTATGCTGATCTTACAGTAGTAGGATGTCACTATAACTGGGAGGTCTGAATGACCTTGACGAAACGGCGATCGCAGAGATTTTAGCCGATGTGAACACCGTCTAGCAACAACGTTCTGTATTACTTATAAAAGTGCAAAGATTAATAGACTGCAGAGATGACAATTATATAAGTGACATACTGCCTGTTATGCTTGCGCATCACTGAGAATTATGTCGCGGTTACGCATCTTCAATTACATTGCATGGTGTGGTGCTGTAGCTTTGTCCGGTAGGCATCACGAGCTATCAAGTGTTCAAGGTTCAAGTACGTAAGAGTTTTTATTATATATATTCAATCGTATTTATTTGTGTCATATTAAAAATATGTCGTCAAAGCGTTCGCTGTAAATTTTCCCGGGTTTGATCCCCGACAGCACTTTTCGTTGCAATTTGCAATTTTCGTCAACACGCATTGGGGAAGCACGGCGGGCATTTCCTTGCCCTAAAACCCGCTCAGAAATAAAAAAAGAGTCCTGTGCCCAGTAGAGGGACTTGTATAGCCTATTACTTTACTTGTAGTAATATTTATATTCGTTTCAGATATAGAAGGGTACCTTATGCTGACAAAAATATCATGTGGAGGCGACGAAAACGTAAAACATCTTTGTACCTAGATAAAACGTTCGAAAGATTGTCAGTCATGTCATACGCCACATTTTCTATAGAGCGTAGAACATTGCAGATAGGGCAAAATAAAAAATAATCCAATATATTCTGGGAACTATTTATTAATAATATATACATTTATAGGTATTTATAATAAAAATAATGAACAAGCTGCAAGGTTCAACTAATAATGTTTTTTGTAAACACAATCGTAAAATTCCTATTTTAATTTTTACCAATGGTTAATTGATGAAACGTAGTCAAGATCACTTCATATAAAATATGTTTAATTAAAATTGACACGTGACCTATTTGGCCTTCTACTTACAACTCGGCGGAAATTTGAAAAGAAGATTTTGTCTTTTCACACAAGTATTGTTTACAACTGGCGTGGTTTTGAAAAGCGTGATTAAGTGTCAGCGGTATATAATCAATTAAATACTGAACTTTATTGAAATTTATTTTTTTGTTTATTTTTGTTATATCTTCTTAAAAACTGACGCCATCTCACTATTTTATTATTTGTTTTTTTTTGTACGCATAAGGATAAATTAGACTAAGTTAGATTAACTTGGATAAGTTTATATTTTTTTTTTAATTTTACCACAAAATGTCCGCAATAAATTATTACCTTTTCTACAGTGATTCTCTTCTCTTAGTTTTGGCGTGACTGTAGGATGTTATAGTGAGTCACCGTCAGTTACTAAGCGGCCATAAATCATTATGTGTATGTATAGACATACATATATACATTTCTTGATTTCAATATTTATGTTTTTTGAATTTTGATTGATATTTTGAAACCTGGTAAACTTACTTCTTTCCATACCAATTGATGGGCCTGAGTATAATGCCAGTTATGCTCTTTGGCTGAAGTTATTTTTTATTTTATGCTAAATTGCAGACAAAACAATATTGATTGCGTATTTCTAAAACAAAACTTTACCCCTTCTCCTTCTAATAATAGCTCCTGCACCTAACACGGCGGAATAGTTATTATTATCTATAAGACCATTTGCGAAAACAGTTTTTGTTAACAGTTATGAGTGTAACATTTTATCAGCTGCTTTGTTTATAGTGCCTTGAGCAACACTTTGCCGGTTTCTGTACAGAAAATGATGCTGGCTTTGCAAATATGGATGGCCGCTACCATTGAATATAATTCCCGCTATGTTACACTTATTTACATAGAAACTTTAATTATCATTTGCATAAAATTCTAAATAGCACTTTTTACACAAGAAAGTAAACTTTTAGATCAGTCCATTTAGTTTTTCACTAATTAAATTTAGCCATGTGATAAAACTTTTAAGTGTGCCAGTGAAACATTAATGATGATATTCGGGCCATTATACTGGAAATAGTCTTTTAAATATTTTGTAGTACAATTGATAATCTTCAGTATGATTGACCGTGTATATGACTTTTATAAGTCTATGTTATTTTTGATGAAAATTATTATTGCAGATAAAAGCCCTTTCACATTTATTTTAGTCTCGAATTAAATTAATCAAAATGAAAATAATAACATTGGCTTTTTATAACTGATCTTTAAATGTAAAACACTGACTTGAAATTATATAATTATGGGTTTTTTTTAAATTCATTGAACTTTTTTAAGATTTTGTTAAAACTCTACTGGTAAAAAAAACGTATATATATATATATATATATATATATATATATATATATATATATTATAGTTCTTGATGAAAATAATGTATGCGCGTTACATCGCATCCCATCAAGAATTTGTAATGTAATTCTTGGTATAAAGCTAAGACGTGATAATAACTGTAAACAATAGAATAACAAAATAATGAAAACATTTACATTTACATACAAAACATTTACAAAAATACTTGCTTTATAACCTTATAAATATTATTTGACCGTAATAAATTAAAACAAGGTAGTCTTGGGCATGAAAGTAAAAATAAATATTTTCGATTATTTTTGCAATATCTAACAGCCGGATCAGCGGGCGATTCTGATCCATCTAAAGATGCTAAATTTCAGCAAGCACTGTCAAATTCAATAGGAGTGACAGAAAAACGGTTCTTGATATAGAAAGGTAAATTTATTAAAGGTAAATATGTCTTGATATACAAAGGTAAATTTATTAACATGAGACATAATTGTACGAGTGCTTACAATACTTAACATTATTTTACTGAAATCTCAGAAAGTTTTTTTTTTAAATAGAATAAGGGTGACAAACGAGCACACAGTCCACCTGATGGTAAGTGGTTGCTGCGGCCCATACACATCTACATCTATCGTAGATTACGTATCAAAATGTAGATGCGTTGTCACCCGTGAGGACTAAGATGTAATGCCTCGTTTCCAGTAAAAAGGTCCTCCGATTCTCTACACTCACCATACGAAACACAGCAGGGTTAAACTGCTATTTTAAATGTTATTCCGTGAGAGCGTGGCCCTTCCCCGGTCGAGCCGACCCATTCGTGCTACAACTATACCTAATAAATATAGCTGTAGCATGGCTCTACCACGTAAAAAAAATTGACGTTGAAAATTTATGTATTTTTAGAAGCAACTTTGCAATTATTTTCTATTGAGTTAATTTTTGTGGAATCGTGTTTTGCAAACCGCCACCTGAAATACGTACAATTTTTTTTCGATAATGACGTGAAATTACAAAACCATCCCCATGCATTTCAATGTGGCTCTATTCAGCCTCTTAATATGAACATACCTCGGATTTCAGAGATAATGGAAGATATAATATTATATTATTACTGTTCCGTGTGAGGCAACCTTTATACTTATATACATATTCTCATCATATTTTTATGGTTGGTTAGAAAAATTATATCTAAATGCAAACTTTCACAGGGTAATTTTTTTTTTTACTATTTTTACCCAGCAAGTAGTAAAGCAACTACAGTCCCATCGGTAAGTGGTTATGTAGTCTAAGATGGTGAATTGCACTGACGTAACAAAAACCTATTCACTCTTGCCTAATAGTACTAGGTAAGTATTATTTGCGACCTATTTGTGTGTGTGTGTGTGTGTGTGTGTGTGTGTGTGCGCGTGCGTGCTTGCGCGCGTGTGCGTGTGTGTGTGTGTGGGTGTGTGTGTGTGTGTGTATATGTGAAGAAAAACGTATGAGAATACGTGAAGAGGAATAAAGGTTGAGTACTAATTCGCTTACCTGTACGAGGTTGCCACTCGTGGACCTTTCTTCCTATTTTTTATGTTTTCCAAGTTATATAGCTAGCCCATTACCATTTCACTGTAATATTCCGTTGAGCTATGTCAGTTACTCTGGTTCTAATGCAAATTCCTTCATTTCTAACTTTATCAAGTAGAGAAACCCCTCTCCAATTTAAAATTTTTACATTTTTTAGATGATAGTTTGTCTAACAAAAAAAAAACCATAAACCCAAGAATGTCTTTATATAGTTATTTATACTTAGGTAAGCACCATTCTTTTATTTATTTAAATTGTTTGATTTAATTTGATATCAGTGTACCTAAATGTAAGTATCTGTATCTTTATTTCTCTCCCCAATAATATTTTATAAAGTCATACTTATTAAAACAGCGCTTTATTGTAATACATAATTATAAAATTCATTATCAACTAATTAATAAAAATATGCAACAATAAAATTACATAGGTATTAAAAACTATCGCAATCTAAGTAACGAGAGCATGTTCGTCGTTCCACATCTAAATTATATAAAAATGCATTTTTCAATTTCACTAATCAACGTCGCCGCAAAAATTTCTTCTTCTTTGGGCATTTTAAAAATTCATTTATTTAGAAAATAATATTTACAGTTACCAGTGTACAGATATTAACTAAATTAAGTATTTCTAGTCATAAAAATATTTATAATTGAGTATAAACTTTTAAAAAACTAATATATATTTGAACGAAGTCGCTCCAACACCGACGTGCGGTCCACCCTCGACGATGTCCGAAAACGGACTGTGACAGAGCTAACATGGCGACGGAGCATGCGCGCTCGCGTAAATATATTCAATTTCAGGGAAAAATTATATATTCTCTTATAAAACGGGTAATAAAAATAAAACTCTCAATTAAAAATATTAATATTTTTAAGACCTTTTTTTTAGTGTAAGAACTATTTAAAAAGCTTGTGCCGTTTTGGAGAAATTTTGCAAAATATGACAAAGATAGGTACTCTTTGGGGATTTTTTTTCTAATAAGGGGTTGACAAAAATACAATTTTGTTAAATTAAAAACATTTACCAAATCTTCTTCTGTTACCCTGTATTTTTTCTTTGTGGATTAAATGAACAGTCATTGAGATTTTTTTACTTAAATATCCTAGATTTAGGCATTTCAACCACTGTTAAGGCCTTAAGGTCATAAACATTATACGGGAAAACATCGGTCGGATCGCTCATCAAATAATAAATCTGTAACTATGGCGTCAGTAACTAGGTACGTAATTATCTTGATTTACCTATAAATAATAATATCTTACCTTTCGATAACCTTAGGAACAGTAAAGAATGAAAAGTCAACATTCCTGTTATTATTTAGGCAACCGTATGCTATGCAGTACTTACCTTTGGGCTTTTTGAGAGGCCATACTTGAATAAAAACTCGAACGGGCGCATGACAACCTCATGAAATTAGGCTCTTGTAGGCGGCCGCGCAGCGTAGGTATATTTTCATGCCTAAATCGCAGGTGAGACAGGCCTAGTACTAGTTATATCGTTATACAAAGCTAAATTTCAAATTCAACATTAAAATATTTTATCCAGTTTGATTTACAATTAAATCAGAGAATGTGTTGTAAATTGATTTGATGACTTGATTTGCTCAACATTAAATCTGTTAATATATCTTCTTACTAATAAGACAAGATCCTTTTATTGAATTGAATAAAAAAGACACGATAATCTCGGATTTGGATTAATCACCGATCCGTGCACTTAATAGTCATCATCATCATTACAGCCTTTCATAAGACCACTGCTGAACATAGGCCTCCCCCAAGGAATGCCACAAAGCACGGTCCTGAGCCACCTGCATCCATCGACTTCCTGCATGTCTTACCAGGTCGTCACACCATCTCGTGGGGGGTCGCCCCACACTTCGCCTACCGGTACGAGGCTGCCACTCAAAAACCTTTCTTTCCCATCGGTTGTCGGTTCTTCGAGCTATATGGTCGGCCCACTGCCACTTCAGCTTACTAATCCGTTGGGCTATGTCGGTCACTCTGGTTCTACTGCGGATATCCTCATATCTAAGTTTATCATGCAGAGAAACCCCGAGCATAGCTGTCTCCATAGCTCGCCAAACGACCTTGAGCTTCCTCATACGGCCAGCAGTGAAGGACAACGTCTCAGTTCCGTAAGTTATCACTGGCAACACGCACCGGTTTTACAATTTCTATTTAAGGTTTTGAGGTGTCTGACGAGAAGATGTGTCGTAGCTTCCCAAACGCTGCCCAGCCGAGTTGAATCCGTCGATTGACCTCTCGGTCTAAGTTGGACTTACCTAGTTGGACTATTTGTCCCAGGTAAACATACTCTTCAACAACTTCGAGCTTATTGCTTCCAACAACTACCGGCATAGGTGTGACATGGACATTAAACATAATCTTTGTTTTGTCCATGTTCATCTTAAGACCTATCCGTTGGGAGACACTATTGAGGTCATTGAGCATAGCGCTCAGGTTCTCCAGCGATTCTGCCATAAGGACTATATCGTCGGAAAATCGAAGGTGTATGATGTACTCGCCATTGATGTTAATGCCGTATTGAAAACGTCTTCCAATGCAGTGGTGAAGAGTTTCGGGGATATAACGTCACCCTGTCTTACACCTCTCTGCAATTGGATAGGTTTCGTACTCTGGTTCTGTACTCGGATAGCCATCGTAGCCCTACTGTACAAGCACTTCAGCACTTCGATATACCGACAGTCAACTTGGCACCGCTGAAGGGACTGCAGCACCGCCCAAATTTCGACGGAATCAAAGGCTTTCTCATAGTCCACATACGCCAGGCATAGTGGCAAATTGTACTCCTCGGACTTCTGTACAACTTGCCGAAGGGTATGTATGTGGTGTATGGTGCTAAAGCCCTTTTGGAAACCGGCTTGTTCGGGAGGCTGGAAGTCGTCAAGTCTGCGTGCGAGACGATTCGTAATGACTCTCGAAAACAGCACGTAGACGCGGCTAGGAAGGGAAATCGGTCTGTAGTTCTTCAAGAGAGCATTGTCACCTTTCTTGAAGAACAAGACCACCGCACTTCTGCTCCAAGCCTCCGGTGTACTGCTACTATGGAGGACGGAATTAAAGAGCCTCTGAAGGACTTCCAGTACCGGTTTTCCACCCGCTTTTAGAAGCTTCGCTCTAATTCCATCCTCGCCTGGAGCCTTGCCGTTTTTAAGATGCTGGAGAGCCATTCTAATCTCGCTTAGACTGACGTCCGGGATATCTTCGGAATAGTGTCGGATAAGACTCGCTCTTGAATCGTTACTCACACTTGCGTGTAGCTCCAACAATGACGTGTACAGCTTAGAACCTCTCAATGTCACTCAAAATCTCAGGTGCCCCGGAAAAGATGCTGCCACACTCGGTCTTCAGCTTTGACAGTTGGCTCTTTCTGGCAGACAGATCTCTGGCAAAGATTTTGGAGCCTTAGTTCCGCTCGATCGCTTCTTCAATACAAGCTGTATTGAAGTTGCGTAAGTCGCGCCGCATACATTTGGAGATCTGTCTGTTCAGTTGCCTGTATGCTGTCAAATCTTTGAAGAATGTAGCGTCATCTCCCGTCTAACAGCCATGAGATTAAGAGTGTGATCGGAGATTTTTCGTGTTCTTTTACGGCGGGTCTTGCAGAACTTACCTCCGACCGCATGGACAGTTTCCACGAGCTTGTCATTCATATCGTCCACTTCATTTCAGTCTTCTAGGCACTGATAACGGTTTTGTAACTCGAGCTGAAAGGTTTCGCGACTCTGGAACAGAGCACGAGGGGGACGGAGCGTTGACTTCATTAGACGAGACCTCTCCAACTTAACGTTTAGGTTCAGTATGCCTCTAACCATTCGGTGATCGCTACCAGTTTTCACCCTCGCGTTTCACGGAGACATCACTGAACAGTTGTCGTCTGATCGTCATAATGAAGTCAATCTCATTTTTTGTCGAACCGTCGGGGCTCGACCAGGTCCACTTCCTGTGGGGCCGCTTCTGGAAGAAAGAGTTCATCATAAAGAGTCCCTCTTTCTCCATGAAGTCGGCCAGCTACTGGCCTCTTGGATTCCGTTGCCCTATTCCAAATTTCCCTACTTTCAGCTCACCGTTCTCTCTTGTGCCTAGTTTTGCATTGAAGTCTCCCATTAACACCGTATATTGGGTTTTGGAGGAATGCATGGCTCTAGAGATATCCTCATACATTTCCTCCACCTCCTCATCGGGGTGTGCCGAGGTTGGTGCGTAAACCTGTATGACCTTCAGCGAATACCATTTGGTGAATCTGAGTATAAGGTACGCAACCCTCGTCGACACACTCCCGATCTTTACAACGTTGTTAACGAGAGACTTGTGGACGATAAATCCAACACCTCCTTGGGACAGATGGTCGCCCTCCCGGTGATAGAGCAAGTTACCGGATTCGAGGATTACCGTGTCCTTCCCCTCTCTTCGGACTTCGGATAATCCTATAATATGCCAGCGCAACTTGTCTATCTCTTCTTCCAGCTCCACGATCTTCTCGTCAGTCCTCAGGGTGCGTGCGTTGTACGTTGCCAGTTCGAGTCGTCTAAGGGGGCAACCGAACCTCCACCGGAAATTCTTAGCACCCCCTACCCCGCCGTTTCCATGGTCGCCACCGTAGCCAGGAATAGCGGGGCCGCCGGGGACTGGGGGCCGTCTATTTGTTTCCCTAACCATTGGGGGGTATTTGCCATAGTTGCCACGCTTGGCGAGCGGGTTGGCAACCGCAGTTCTTTATTGTAATTTTGGCTATCACCAGGAAGATGCTGCTACCCATCTCCTGCCTGTTTCCCTTTGTCGCCTTTTACGACACCCACGGGAAGATATGGGGTAGTGGATATTCCATTTTTATGACCGCCACTACACGGCATTCACACTTAATAGTATGAGGTCTAATTTAGTTTTGTACGTTTCTGCTGCCACTACACGGTGTGGTTACATCACTGTATGTAGTCCAGTGGGTGAGGCAACAAGGTAAACTAAAACAGAAGATGGGCAGCAGCATCTTCCTGATAATAACTCAGTATAATAAAAAAAACTATCGTTGCCAACCTGGCTGCCAAGCATGGTAACTATGACAAAATTCCTCATTTGGGACAATCTGTGGGAAAGGCTAGTTCACTAGTGGAAATTATAGGCTGTAATGGATGGAAGGATGATGAATAGGATGCACGAAGTATTATGGATGATTCATCGGTCTATCATCGAACTGCCCCATGATCACAATATTTACATGAAATTATAGCGCAAATCTTGAAAATGCCAACATGACACTTGCAAATAAATATTGTCTTGTCTGTTAATTTAAAGTTTGTTGAAGTTGGATCAGGGCAACAGGGAAGGATCAACATAAAATATAATCAACGTAACGTTGGCGTTGCTGTTTTCGTATTGTGAATGACGAGAACCAAAGACTTAACTACTGACAGTAAGACCTTTGATTTTCAATCACAAAGTTGACATGTCTTTTTAAATTCATCGTTTATAGTAAGAAATGAAATAGCAAAGTCTTTGCTAGAGATCTGTCTGCCAAAAAGAGCCAACTGAAACTGAAGACTGAGTGTGGCAGAGTCGTTTCCGGGACACATGAGATTTCGAGCGAGATTGAGAGGTTCTCTGGGCAGCTGTACACATCATCGTTGAAGCCACATGAAACGATCATCCATGATCCAAGAGCAAGTCTTATCCGACACTATTACGATGATATTCCGGAAGTCAGTCTGAGCGAGATTAGAATGGCTCTCCAGCACCTCAAAACGCAAGGCCCCATACGAGGATGGAATTACAGCGGAGCTTTTGAAAGCGGTTCTCTTGAAGAACTACAGACTGATTTCCCTTCTGAGCCGCGTCTACGTGCTGTTTTCGAGAGTCATTACGAATCGTCTCGCATGCAGACTCGACGACTTCCAGCCTCCCGAACAAGTCGGTTTCCTAAAAGGCGAAGTATATCGAAGTGCTGAAGTGTTTGTACAGTAGGGCTACGATGGCTATCCGAGTACAGAAGCAGAGTACGAAACCCATCCAACAGCAGAGAGGTGTAAGACAGGGTGACATAATATCCCCGAAACACTTCACCGCTGCATCGGAAGACGTTTTCAAGCTACTGGACTGGAAAGGATATGGTATCAACACCAATGGCGAGTACACTCACCTTCGATTTGCCGACGGTATAGTCCTTATGGCAAAATCGCTGGAGGACCTAAGCACTATGCTCAAGGACCTCATTAGTGTCTCCCAACGGATAGGTCTTAAGATGAACATGGACAAAACAAAGATCATGTTTAGTGTCCATGTCACACTAATGTTGATAGTAGTTGGGAGCACTAAGCTCGAAGTTTGTGTATCTGGGACAAATAGTTCGACTAGGTAAGTCCAAGTTCGACCGAGAGGTCAATCGACGGATTCAAGTCGGCTGGGCAACTTTCGAGAAATTACGGGACATCTTCTTGTCAGGTATATCTCAAAACCTCAAAACTAGATTGAACAAAACTGAGACGTGGTCCTTTGCTGCTGGCCGGATGAGGAAGGTAATGATCGATCAGCGAGCTATGGAGAGGGTTATGCACGGAGTTTCTCTGCGTGACAAACTTAGAAATGAGATATGATTCTACAGTAGAACCAGAGTGACCATCATAGCCCAACGGATTTGTAAGCTGAAGGCCATATAGCTCGAAGAACCGACAACCAATGGGAAAAAACGGTTCTCGAGTGGCGACCTCGTACCAGCGGACGAAGTGTAGGTCGTCTTCCCACTAGATAGAGTGACGACCATGTAAGATATGCAGGAATTCGATGGATGCAGGTGACTCAGAACCATGTTCAGCAGTAGACTTGTGAAGGGCTGTAATGATGAATAATAATGATGAGTGCAAAAAAAGCAGAAATGTGCTTTTTTTGCACTCGCTGCTCGGTGATCTGAAACATAAACGTAAATTTTTTGATATATGAATTAAAATTTAGATTGTCCAACGTGTTTTTTTTTTTGCAGAAAATACTTACATTATACAAAAAAAATTAAAGTTATTCTTAAGTAAGGTAGGAAGCATTTAATAGAGTTTTGTATCGATACTTACCTAAACAGGCTCCTAGGCAAAAGAGAAGCACTACTAGCCTCTTAGTCAAGATTTAGTTATTTTATCTTGATTCGTCATCCAAGAGAAAATTAATATAGATTTCTATGAGCTGTGATGCTGTGTGCTGTGTACAAAAAATGTAAACGAGAAACGAAATCTTATTATTTGATTTTTGACGCTGAAAAATTCCAAATAATTTGTTTCTAAACCATACTTCTATCTTAGTTAACGAAAAGGATCCTTTGTCTTTTGTTATCGCGTCGTCCAGTTATTAAAGGGAATAAAACACAAAACCGTTTTAGTAACTTTCAGATTGAACCAATCATCAATATACCTACTATAAAACTCAGTAAATTGGTCGCAAAAATCTTACTTATAAAAATAAATTTAGATTTTTGCTACGATTTAAGTGTTATAGTCACGTTGCAGCGTATTATGACTGCAGGACCACACTTGCACAGGATACCAGCATGAAATAGCAGCATAATGCTGCTGCCGTGTTTCGTATTCTGATTGTAGAGAACCGGAGACAACTTTTATTGGTATCGAGACATTCTATATTAGTCCTCAAGGGTGACGACACATCTGTCTATTTTCATCTTTAACTAGCTATCCGCCCCGGCTTCGCACGGGTGATTTTATGTCTCAACAACAGCGCCACCAGGGTCCAATTGTGAATGTAAACCATTTAGGGACTCACTCAAGTAAATACAAAAAAGAATCATCAAAAGCAGTGGAGTTATTTTGAGTTTCAGCGAGACTACCGGACTGCAATTGATTTTTATATATAGAGATTGAGAGAAAATGTAAATGTGTATGGGCCACAGAATATAGGAGGCTCAGGTGAGCTGTGAGCTCGTTTGTCATCCATCTATCTTTGAAACGACAAAGAACTGGATAATGAGTAAAATAAAATAAAATAATGAGGAGAATTGAGATCATTTAAAATACTACAATATACACGATGGTCCATAAATTTTTGCACATATGAAACATGAATGGAAATAAAACTACAAATGTTATTTTGTTGATCATTTATTTAAAATAATTCTGGATCGTTCACTACGGAAATTTCAACCTCTCGAATGTTCTCATCGATCCATCTTGAACGTGGCTGCCCTGTTTGTTTAATATTCGTTATCGATCCCGTTTGCTCGAACTTCTTGACCCAAGCTTTCGTTAAATTAACACTTGGACACGTCGGACGTAGTCCGTATTCAATTCTAAATAGGCGTCGTACAGTAACGTAGGAATTGTTATTTTTGTAAAATTGTTTTACACAAAAAGCACGCTGTTTTCCCGTGAAGCGCTCTATCGTGACTAAAATTACGTAAAGCGACGCAGAATTTCCCGCTACCCGCATGCCCCTCCCTCTAACAGTTTTTGAGAAATCAAGTGTTGCTATTTGCAATAATTTTTGGCCCAACCTGTAGTACCTGTAATATTCGGGAGATATCTCGAGGCAAATAGAAGCATTTTAAGCACCTAAGTGTGGTTCCTAATAGAAAGATTCGTTTATTTATGTTAGCTGTTCTACGAGTAAAAGACCTAAGCTAAGAGCAACACACGTCTGCATGAACAAATAATTACAAGCAAGTCAAAGTTCAACTTCGTGTCCATAAAAAATATGCTAGATATAAATAGCAGCTCAATGCTGCTGTGTTTCGTATGGTAATATAAATGGTGTAGAGAACCCCCTTTAAGACCCTTTTTCTGGAAACGAGGCATTCCATATTAGTCGATATACAATATAGAATAAGACGAAGATGGTTAGAGAATGCAGAACAACGAATTTCAGGAAGTTTTAAAATGAGCTTTGTAAAGATTTACTCCTAAGACTTATCACCTAAAATACAGGTAGGCCCATTATGCCTGCCTTCTGTCAGTATCTAGAAATGTAGGTTACTAATGGTTTAATAATCTATTTATCTATATACGCTTTGATATATCTCGTGCAAATAAAAAACAAGTTAAATTATAACGCGCAGGTTGCATCGCACTGACGTGACTGACGTAGTGTGCGGGCAACTCGCGGCTGAGATTTCGGGTACTTCATGTTGTTTAACTGTGGAGATAACAATCACAAGCATCGATGTAATTATCAACAGCAATGTTGGCGCTCTATGTGATTGCCCTATACGAATAGCTACATTGAATAATGAAATAAGTGTATTTCAATAACAAATATCGGACATCGAGTCGGATCGGATAACAAGGCCATGGTGAGTGCTTTGCGTTATTTTTTATTTTCAAATGTAACTCAGCAAATAAAACCACACTGCCGTTGACTAGGAAAGTTAAATAAAAACCCAAGTATCAGTTGACGGTTAGTTAAACGACATTGTCTATTTTTAGCCTTTAGGTTTATATAGTTCATCATACTGGTAGTGGTAGCATCAACACATTAGAGTCTTCGATCGCATCTGACTAAAAGTAAAAATTATACACGTAACTTTGGGTAACGTTGCGAATATTGTCTTTCATATTTTCAAGCTGGCTTTCTAAAACTTAGCTTAGTTGGTAATAGTGATTAATATATAATTTTAAAGAATCTCTTTGATGATACAACAATCGATATGGAAACTCAAAATAAATGCAAGTATACATTTAAAGAAGAACCTATAACAAATATAACTAAACCTAATTTTATTTTATTCGGCCAAATGTATAGAAGTAATGATACAGTGAGATATTGCAATTGAATTTTTTGCTAAAAAAACAAACGATGAAGAAAGCTCTCGTGGAAATTCAAATCTGCGCGTGCGTTTTACCTAACGTTCATCGGCGCTTTTCACCGGTATGTGCAATATCTTATCCTTGTTTATATTGTCTGTGGCCAGTATGTTCTGTTCACAGAGTACGTATATAGGAGTAGTTCGGTTTCGAGCTGGACACGGTGAAAGAACAGATTTTTAAACACTTTTCTTGATTAATTAATAAATTTATTAAGGTAATTTTTAGTGTAACATAAGGAAATTAACTCTATTTAGAATATCTCTTCGTTACATTATTCTTTTTTTCTATTCGGTCTAATTTCTTCGTTTTTTTTTAAACTGAAGTCAGAAACGAACTTAGAGCCCATCTCTTTGTATATGGCTACTTCAAATATAGAATGCTCCTAGGTTCTGCCTACCAACTCATTAAATTATTACTAAGTACCTAGGAAACAACATAACCTACTTTGGGCTATAGCTGTCAGTACTTTGCTTCCTTGTGGGCACGCGCACTGAGCTTCATGCACAGATTTTGAGAAGGCATTTGCATTTGGACTTATTGTTGACTTAATAAGTCGACGAGAATGTTCATACTTACAGATAAACATAGAAACATATAAATAAAGATATTTATGGCTTTATGATACATAAATAAAGGCCTGCCACATTCGGTGACATTTAAGAAAGTTGTTAAATTTGTCCAATATTGTGATTTAAACGTTAAGAACTTTCTAAAATTTATCAAATATTTCGGAATATTCGGTAAACAACAAAGTCAAAAATTCGTAACTTTTAATAATGAAATACATAATGCTAAATTTGAAATGAGTTTCGAGAAATACATTAAATGTTTAATTATTCTTTAAAGTACGTGATTCCATTAACTTACTCCAACTGTTGCCTTGTTATTTCAATGTCCCTAATGGTAAATACTTCCGTAATAACTGAATTATTGTTCATAGTAAGCCCCCGTAAAGAGATCGGAACGTAAGTATAAAATACTTCCGCAATTACTGAATTATCGTTCATACGAACACGTAACACACGAATTTCGCAGTTTTTTTATTTAGAAATAAAGGTGACAATCAAGCTCACAGTCTCCGGTTCGTAACTTACAACTTAAAACACGAAGCACTGCAGTACGCTGCTATTCCGCGCTAGTATTTTGAGTTAGATGGCTCTCACTGGTCAAGCCGAGACATTCGTACATTCGTGCTACAGGTGCAGCCAACATACGCAGCGTTGCTGTTCCATTTTTGAAAATATTTCCGGAGATATTAGGATTTTTGTGACACCATTGTTTTGTTTACGTGGTAGAACCACGCTACAGCTATATAATATGTCTGAAACACATATGGGTCGACTCAACAGGGGCAAGACCACGCTTTCACAGAATAACAGCGTTAAATAGCAGCTTAATGCTGTTGTATTTCGTATGGTAACCGGAGACTCTTTTTACTGGAAGAGAGGAATTCCATCTTTGTATTCACGGCTGACAATTCAACTGCATTTTGATTCGCAAACGAGAATAGATGTAAATGTCTATAGACCACAGCAACCACTTACCATCAGGTGAACTGTGTGCTCGCTTGTCACCCTTATCCTGTAAAAAAGTAAATGTTGGTACTGCGACCAGAGCGAAACCCTGTCTGAAAGATATCCAGAAGGCTATAATTTACTATGAAAATTAATAATTGCTTATGCACACAGGCTTTCAGAACTTTATATGGGAGAATAGATTTTGGATGATAGTGATTAAGTAGTCCAGGATTAGATATTTTTAATCACACTAGTTTATGCGTAAAACGCATAAATATTAATGACAAATCTCTGACATTGTGTCCTGGGTCATACTAATCCACGTTCCATGTTCCTAGATTATTAAAAAAAACCGGCCAAGTGCGAGTCGGACTCGCGCACCGAGGGTTCCGAACAAATCCGTAGGTATATAAGTTTAAAATTATTAAAAATATTTTTATCATATGATGTAACTAAAAATTTATGCTTTTCGCAATTTTTCCTTTATCTGTGCTATAATACGTTGCTTCGTACCAAATTTCAAGATTCTGAGTTCACGGGAAGTACCCTGTAGGTTTTGATTCCCTTGCGAATATCGAAAATTTGCGGCATAAACGGCTGTATCTTTTGATTTCGTTGGCTTAGAAGTTTGATTTTTTCACAGCTCCAAGGGACAGTAGGGACAGTATTTGATATGAATTTCAGCTTGATGCCTCTACGCGTTCCTGAGAAAAAGGGTCTTGACAGACAGACAGACAGGCGGACAACAAAGTGATCCTATAAGGGTTCCGTTTTATCCTTTCCGTATAAAATAAGTACCTTCACTATTTATAAATGTATAATTATAAACTATATTGAATTAAATAATTTATACAAATTTCACCTTGTTTAGTTTTAACTTATTTTAATCCCTTGAGCTTCGAGTGCTTTAACACACCACAGGTGTATAACATCTACATGTTTTTTTTTTCTAGAAAAGGGAGCAACTGGGTATGCGGCTTACCTAATGGTGATTTTCGACCACTACCCATGAACAAATACAACAGTAGAGCAATTGCAGGTGTGTTGCCAGTCTTTTTAAAAAGACTCAGCTCGTCGCTTAAAGGGCCCTAATTCGTATCCAAATGATGTGTATTGGTGAAATTTAGCTGGAATAAGTCCGAAAAATTCCTTCACTCCCCGTATTAAATGCGATAGAAAATGCAAAAGGAAGATGTATCCTTCACACACAGCGCTAGTGATGCGAGCCGAACATAGAGAACTCGGTCGTCAACAATTCGAGCCGCTCTGCACTGGTTGTGGTCAGGCGGAAGGAGCTGGCACTGGGGAGCAGAGATGAGAACAGTATTCGATGTGCGGCCAAATCTGCGCATTGTAAAGTTGCAAGCGGTGCGCTGGCGTGAAATGGCGTACCGCTCTACTGAGCACGCTAAGATTTTTGGACGCCAATTTAGCCTTCCCTTCCAAGTGACCACAAAACTGCACGTCATTCGATATGTCGACGCCAAGAATTCCAATCCTGGCTGAGGCAACAAGTGAATGTACTTCATTAACTTTAATTGTATTATCTAGAAACATGATGTGGTGTTTATCTGATTATTTTTTAACATAGAACACAAAGTCTGAGATTTGTGATTACTACTTTTTTGATTTACGCACAAACTTTAGTATTATCAAATAATATCAAGTTCGTTATCTGTTAAAACAAAATGTACAGACTTTGATTCAAAGAATTCTATTTATTTGTTCTTGTTATATCATACTAAATTTTTATCATAATATCAAATAAAAAATAGAATTCATGTTAAAAACATTTGTTGTGTATTATTATTATTTGTAGGTAGGTACACATTTTAATAAGTTTAAAACAACTCTACTCCTGAACAAAAGCCCTCAAAGTACCACAAAGCACTAATGATTGAATGATCTAGTGAATAGTTTGTTTTTTCAGCCATTCTCTTTTAGTTTTGATTTGCCGTGTAGTGGCGGTTAAGAATATACACTACCCCATATCTTCGCGAGGGTGTCGTAAAAGGCGACAAAGGGAAACAGGCAGGAGATGGGAGCAGCATCTTCCTAATAACAGCAAAAATACAATAAAAAAACTGCGGTTGCCAACCAGCTCGCCAAGCGTGGCAACTATGGCAAATACCCCCCAATAATGAGAGCAACAAAGAGACGGCCCCAGTCCCCGGCGGCCCCGCTATTCCTGGCTACGGTGGCGACCACGGTAACGGCGGGACAGAGGGTGCTAAGAATCTCCGGTGAAGGTTCGGTTACCACCTATGACGACTCGACCTGGCAACTTATAACGTAACGCACCCTGAGGACTGACGAGAAGATCCTCGAGCTGGAAGAAGAGATAGACAAGTTGAGCTGGAACATCATAGGATTATCCGAGGTCCGAAGAGAGGGGGAGGACACTATAATCCTCGAATCCGGCAACTTGGTCTATCACCGGGATGGCGACTATCTCTCTCAAGGAGGTGTCGGATTTATCGTCCACGAGCGATCGTTAACAACGTTGTAAAGATTGGGAGTGTGTCGACGGGGGTTGCGTACCTTATACTCAGAATCACCAAACGGTATTCGTTGAAGGTCATACAGGTTTACGCACCAACCTCGGCACATCCCGATGAGGAGGTGGAGGAAATGTATGAGGATATCTCTAGAGCCATGCATTCCTCAAAAACCCACTATACAGTGTTAATGGGAGACTTCAATGCAAAACTAGGCACAAGAGAGAACGGTCAGCTAAAAGTAGGGAAATTTGGTATAGGGCAACGGAACCCAAGGGGCCTGTCTGCCAGAAAGAGCCAACTGTCAACAAACCTCCCACCCTCACTCAATTACGTGCACTATACCCGTCACCACTACTTCCAAAACGACCACACTAAGAACAATATATCACTCTCGATAATATGACAAGTGTTTCGCCTCGAAGTCATGCGAGGAAGAAAACATCTTCTAAATCGCACAGTGGCGGACCGCCAATCATCCACATTGTGTGGATAGTATCGGGAGTTCTGCCGCGATGTGTGTTCGTGAATTTTGGCGGCTGGGATTAATCCGGACAATTCCTTAGAGCACTCCCCGTGGTAAGTGCGAAAGAAAATGCAAAGGGATGCAACATCTCTTCGCAGTGCCAATGAATCGAGCCGATCGAAAGGGACTCGGTGTCGACGATTCGAGCCGCTCTGCGCTGGATGCGGTCAAGTGGAAGGAGCTGGCACTGGGGAATCCCTGCCCAGAGATGGGAACAGTATTCCATGTGAAGCCGAACCTGCGCCTTGTAAAGTTGCAGGCGGTGTGCCGGCATGAAATACTGTCCCGCTCTGCTGAGCACGCCAAGCTTTTTAGAGGCCAATTTGGCCTTCTCTTCCAAGTGACCACAAAACTGCCAGTCACTCGATATATCAACTCCGAGGATTCCGATACTGGCTGAGGCAACAAGTGGAGTGCCTTGAAACTGAGGAGATACGACAAAGGGGTTCTTTTTAGCGGTAAACGCACAAACTTGTGTCTTCTGAGGATTAAACTGGAATAGGTTTAGTCGCCCCCAATTCCGAGACTTTGTTCAGCAAAGACTCGACTTCAGACACAAGTTTGTTCCGGTACTCGGCGACGTTTTCTCGAGAAATATTGAGCTGACAGTTAATAATGGATTCCATTATTCTGGAGAACAAGGAGGTGATGGCGATAGGCCTGTAGTTGGACGGATCTGAGAGACTTTTGACGAATATCTATCTTGTCTTTATTATTACAGATATTCCTAAGAAAATTGTTTGTTTTACATGCCACGTAAACGCCGCTCTGTCAAAGAGTATTATTTATTTTTTCAGATATGGAATCTAAGTAGGTCGGTCTGCCATCTGAAGTAGCTCAATCGAACTTACAGCCTTAAAAATAGTTTCGATCTCATTTCCAAAATTAAAGATATTCGTATTCCTGCTAAAACCATATTGTTTTCTTTAGACGTTGATATTGTTTTCATAAATGTCCCATCCCCTGACTGTTTGCGTATACTCACAGATCTCTTTAATAAACGTCGTCTACATCCCGGGGAAACAAATATCTTCTTAATTTAACCTCTCTCTGTATGAAACAAAACTGTTTTCGGTTTAATAACCGTTCCTATCTACAAAAAAAAGAGTTGCCCATAGGATGCACTCTAAGTCCTCTTATGGCGGGCATTTTCATGGATAATTTCGAGAAACAACATATGGTTGTCATCAAAATATACTATTTTCGATATGTAGACGACATAATTATTTGCTGGACTGGCAAAAGGAGACAACTAGATGTATTCCTTAATAAAATAAATAGAATTCACGACAAAATTAAATTCAAGCTTGAATTGGAACAAGATTGTGCCCTTAATTTCTTCGACTTAACAATAACAAGAAAAGACTCGTTACATGAATTCCAAATTTATCGAAAGCTAACTCATGCTGGCACGGTCATTCCTGCGTCATCGTGTCATCCGTGGCAATATAAATTAGCCGCTTTTTACTGTTATATTAATCGTTTGTGTACTGCGGCATTAAGTAAAGAAAATTATTTAAAAAAGCTTAATGTGTTTTATCAAATTGCGATCTCTAACGGTTATTCAAAGAATATAATTGACAATGTAATTTAAAAGAAACAAAAGCATGTCGTATGCAATTCTCTGTACGCGGTTAAACGATCGATATGTGTCGACATGTTGTTATTGTTGGCAATTGAGGGAGGGTGGGAGAGATCCCAGATCCCCTTCAAACTAGGCAGGACACATCATTTTCTTCCCTTACGCGGAATTAAGCAAATAAAGTTATAACAACTTCATTATAATGGATTTCCGCAAAGTAACACCTGATTCTATTAATTATTTTAAAATTGAGCCCTTTCGTAAGTTATCTTAATGTTAAATAAAACAATTTTTACAAATTTTAACGCATTTATTTCTAATATTAAAAATAGATACACCAAATAAAACAGTCAGTAATCTTACAACATTATTTTCTATTTTACAACAAAAGAAAGCCTGTAAAATCGCAATTGCACCTTCAGAAGCCAGTCTGCGACGCAAAATAGCGATGATATCTTGGAGTCAGTTTTTTCCGCTGTGCAAAACGAGGACGCCTTTTCTTGACCTATTTTATTCATTCCTTTCATTACTGCCTATCAAAAGTCCACTACACCGAACCTAGACCTTCCCAGAGATAACCTCATATAGCCCTCAAATAGGAAAGTAATAATTTTAACTTACTGAGAAATACTGTAATTATAAGCAGAATTTGAATGAAAATGTGCTTTCATTCTTTAAATTCAAGCAGATAGCTTATAAGATTTTGTTGTGTTGACTTTTTTTCTTGTAGATATTAGCTTTCAAAAATCTAACATTCTTGGATATATATCTTTTAAATCGTTGCAATCGGCGGTGCCGTAACACAGTTTTTTCACTTCAAGAAAAAATCCAAATCTGTTTTCCGTTTTATGATCCCTTCATTACTTGTCCCATTTTTTACTTTAGCAGTCAACCTTGCATTCGACGCACTCTCTCCAGCTCCATTTTTTTTTTTGCTTACGATGGTTTCCGTGTGTACATTGTACAACAATTTGATCTCATTAACTAACGTCTCATTTCAAAAATGGTATCGGAGGACTTTTAGGTTCAAGGCAGCGATATGAAAATTCATATTATGATTCTAGAGCCGCTTTCAGTTACGGCATCGTTAAAAAATCCTAACGTCAGAAATCGTACGACAACATGCGATTATGAAGAAGTCTGGACTCACTTCTTGTTTCAGTGGTTTAATCGCTATGGTCTGTTATATCTTGAGGAAGGTTCAACATATCTTCAAGATATTTGTGAACTGGCTTTACTCCTTCAACCCTTATACTCTGATTTTACAGGTCGTTTCGAACTCTGAATTTACAATCACAGTCACGCATTTTTCAAGTTTTCTCCGGCGCAAAGCGGAATGAGCAAATAATAGAAATAGCTTTAATAGTTCCGAAAAACGTGATCGTATAGCGTCCTGCTTGGTTTCATGTGCACCGATCAAATTAAGTGAATGATCATCGCAATTGACAAATATCGCCTTTTTGCTTATTATTTGGTGAGATCTAGTTCGGTGTCCTATCATCACAGTAGCGTTATCATAAATTATAAGATAAATCAAATTATATATTTATTGTAAGTCGTATTGTAGACTACTCAAAGCTTTTTGAAATGATCGATTGTAGTATAATCGTGCCACTTCTATAATTTCAAAAACGATCTATTATTATTGACTGTGTGAGAAATATTAATTTGGCCTAAGTATTTGTTGCACCCTACATGACTTACCAAACGTACCTTGGTCCAAACTTCTTAAAACATTTCTTTAACCTATTAGACTAGAAATTCAATCTTCATACGAGGCGCACAACGCGGGTCAGGTCACAGAACGTTTCCGTAATACTTCATTTTTAATACAGTGAATTTAACTAAATATCTATGTAGCTAAATGTGTTAAATCAATTAAACTACGCATTCAATTTACAAAGTAAATAATACCAAATCCATTCGTTTGTATTTAATTGTTTTTCGTCTACTTTACGCCTTGTTATCAAGGGCGCTAAACGCCACTCGGAAGCGAAACTTAATTGTTAGACACATTCTTAAATACGAAGGTGTCGAATTCGAACGCGCTCCTCTCACTCATTTGTGAACTGCGGGAATCGCGGAAAGGATTATTTGATATGAATTGGTTTATTGTGGTTTATTTCATTTAAGGTTAGAGATTATGTGCCTGAAAGCTAATTTTGAAGTTAAGCGTCGAAATGTGGAACTAACGGCAATTGGACAGATACCGTTATCCCTTTTTTTTTTTGAAGGCACATAATCTTGTCCCATATAAGAATGGAATGAAATTTGGATTAACATTACCAGAAAGCATAAAATTACATAATTTTGTAATGTCATTAAGAAGTATTCCGCCGGCGTCAACGGCAGAAACGCTTACAAAATGTTGATGTTTTGTTACAATTAATGATTGACCGAAGGATGCTTCCGACGAAGGCCAGGAGCCAGGATGTCGTCTGAGAATAAAATACGCGATTGAGTTTTTTAAGGAGCAATCCATTACTTTCGACAATACTTTTTTTAAATCAAATTTAGGACGACGTCGAGATAAATGAGTATTAATTGGGTAATCTTAATTTTGAAAAGATTTCTCTTTCAGTTGAGACGTACGTAATTGATTTATTACAAAATAAAAATGGGAATCCGCTAAAGTAAATATTTTTTCAATCATTAAACTTAAATGTAATGATTAAAAAACAAGTATTCTGAAGTCTCTTACAATTTCTTGTTTACAAAGACACGTTAACACAGGTCTTGCCGCAAGGTCAAGGTTCTAGAACGTAGTATTTGACCATTTGTATATAAAAATGCACGTCTAATTGTGGTTTTAATGGCGTTATAAAACAGACAGAATGAGGACCTAAAATGGCTGTGTAATGGTACCGTAAGAGAAACCTACTTGCTAACCATTCCGTGAGAGTTTTAAGAGGCGACAACGAAAATCAAAACGGGAGATGTGCAGCAACATCCTAATAGCAACTATCACAAAGATATCATAAAGCAAGAGAGCTTTAGATGGGCTGATTAGTGTTTCCTTTATAAATTAGACATGACTAGTAACATGACTTAAGTACAGTTTGCCTTATGGTAAGTGGCTACAGCAGTCCATGAACACTCGCAGCCTACTTCAAAGAAAGAAGGCACCGCTGAGAACTATGCCTGAGCATGGAATAATGCCTGAAATTATACTAGCTCGATATAAATAAATAAATAACAAATATTTATTGCCACATAATAATAAGTTTACAAATGAAAACAAAAGTATTCACATAAAAAACAATTAGACTTAATTATTCTATAAAAAAAATGAACATTCACAATTAACAAATTAACTACTATTACTACGAGTAAGTATTCGATTATAATGTGAGGCAACGTGAATAGGCTCAGTATTTGCTGGTCATTATACTCAGCACTGGTTTTCAGTCAGTCCCAGCTGTTTTGGGTATATTTTGGTCGCACGCACATCGTTCTTCATTATGTATTAGTGGTAACCCTCATTACAGTGTATATGTGTTAAATAAAAAGACTTTATCACACAATAAACATACAGCCATTCGGCCTAAAAAGTCTTTTGTTTATGATATAACGCCTTTTCAAACTTTTTTTTTTTAATATTGCAAATGTAATACTCAAACCTTCTTTTAAGGGCGGTAGCAAATCATTCCATATTTTTGCGGCTGAATATTTAAAACATCTTTTTACGTTTATATATTACACATTATGTTCATTTAAAAAAATTATAATAAAAATATATAAAAACTTAATAAACTTTTATCACGTAATCTTGTTAATTATGTATATAAGAAAGACTAGAGACAAGAAGTAACAAAATTATAGTAAGGTATATTTAAACTTTTATGTCGACTTTTGCAAAAACAGAGATTGGAAAAAAAATTAGTTAATTAACAATCGTATAACTTTTTGAAAAATCGACATGAAAAATTTGTTCCTACGGGGCTTTATTATTCAAGTGTTCTTATTATACGATAATTTTTTTAATTTTTTTAAATTAATATTTAATACTATAAAACTGTCGTCTTCAGTGGCGATGTACTCTAGCCGTAACGGTCACGCGGACATCTATTTTGGGCATTAAATAAAAATAATAAATAATGGAGATAGAATTCCAGGATTTCAGACGTTTTTATTGGAAATTTCCTCCTCTTTAAGGATCTTTTTTCAAAACGTCTCAAATATGAATTTTTGAGTTATTGAAGAAAAACCTAAATATCTTTTTTTTATCTTATTTTGTTAATAACAATTGCAATTTTTTAAGTGCTAATAAATCGTCGAGATACATTTTTCTAGACGTCAAATACGAATCGAATGAGCTGTCGCACATATTTTTAAGAGCGGGAACAAGAGTTATCACGTTTTATGAACCTGTGTTTTTTTTTTTTTATAGGAAAGGGGGCAAACGAGCATGTTGACTAGACTAGTATGTATTTATGAAACCATTATGAAATAACCTGCTACTACATGTGAAATGATTATTTTTGACATGGTAAAAAGGTTTATTTTTAACTGAGCTTTAAAGATCTAAACGCTACCGAGTTTCAGAAATATTGGATTAAAGAGGATGAAATTTAGCTATAGCAATCCAAGTGCTAATCAAATGTAAATGTGGGGGGAAGGAGGGTGAAGGATGGTCGGCCCCAAGCGCCGGCGCCGGCCGCCGGCACAGTTGTCCGCGAGCAGCCCTCGACTGCAGCACGATGCCAAGCGACGGTCAGTACGCCGAACGTATTAATATCCCGCGCCGAAATCTCGGCCGCGTCCCGCCGCTTTATATACTCGTACCGTAAAATGTCCCACGCCTTAAATATTCGCAACCGCGATTTAATTTTTATCCGTTATAAGTTTATCTGGTGTTCCCTGGTTACACTAACACTAAAACCGTCGATCCCGCTAAATCTTAAATGTGTCTAATACATAGGCACTACGAAAATTGTACCACATATTATTAAGAAGTGTTATTATAAAATGATACTCGTGCATTACAGTGTAATCGGAACCGATTCAAAATTGTAAAAAATGTAAGTAAGTGATGTGACGGCTCCGGCGCAGTTCCTAAGCGTTTGATTGCAGCGCAGTAGGGCCACGTGTTCGAATCTCGCATGGAACATGTTTTTGTATTGCCTACATATATGTTCCGGGTCTGGATGTTTGTCCGTGTGTAATTTGTGTATGTATGTAAATTAAGCCTCAAAAGAAGAAAATCCTACCGAATTTTTTACAATAATATTAATAATTTTGCTACAAGTGATACATAAATCAATATTATGTGGGCACGTACTAAAAAAGTATTTAATAATAATCATTGAAAGATATATATAATAATAATAATCATAGAAATACGTCTATCAACAGTAAGGAAGGAAGCTTTTGTTGCTAATGAACAAAAGTAATATAATAATAACTTATTTTGTATTGTATATAGTTTTTTTTTTTATATTTTAAAAAAGATTTAAAATTTTAATACGAGTAATATATGGTTGTCCAACCTTGCACTTTCTAAGAACACAATTCTTGCTTATCAATTAATCACAAAATTTTATTTGAATCTTTGCCTACTTTATATTCAATCAGTTGTGAATAATTAGTTCACCGATAAAAGCAAAAGCAGAACTCTTATATAATCGATTGACCGTGTCATTTATGATATTATACGTAATAGTAATTTAATTGAGTATAATTGAGAGACTCCTTGTTCTGCGTTAATGACTTCGATATTTGTGAAACATTTCCAAAGTAATACGTTCTATTATAAAGGAAAAGGAAAAAATGATCGTGGTACTACTGTGCAATTTTCTGTAGACACCTGTGATAATTTACAAATTTGTTGACTAAGTATTCCAAAATTAACTCATAAAGACAAAATAATTCGCATAAGAGAGCCTAACGACGACGCGACAATCAATATTACTATCGCACAACCAGGTGCATTGTTTGGTTCTTTATTTCTGTGTTCACTCTTTCGTTCTTATTTCTATACAAGTGTTCAGCTTCTAAGTAAACTTTAGTTACTCGTAACTTAAAATGTTTATTATTTCTTACTTATTGATTTACATACAATTAACGAGGTAAACGAGCGATGTACAGAGGCACTTCGAAACCCAGCTACGAAAATATTATCGACGCGCTGGTTTAGCAAGAAAATAAAATACCTATTTAATGAATAGTTATATTGATCTGGGTTACAGCTGGTGTAGCCAGATGTCCTGATTTGCGCGGAACGTCCCGATTTTCAAGGGTCTGATGATACGTCCCGATTCACTCTTGATCGGGGCGCCAAATGTACCGATTTTTACTAACTGTACTTTGATAAAAGTTTTAAATTTCGCGCCTAGGTATTGTGTTGGCGAGACAGATATCGGCACCTCCATGCAATAACATCGTAACTAATTTTTTTCTATAAATTGCGTTACAATATATTGCTATGTAAAAAAAAAATACAATTTTTCTGTACAATCATTGTAATTCTGCTCCTATTCGTTTTTAAAATATACAAATGTCATAGTATTGTAACATATCAAAAAAGTTTTTTTTTTCAACAATATCGTTGCAACTTGATTTACAATTTATAAAAAATATTATGACTAGCAAGTCAATCAATACAATATTTGTACATGAAAAAATTGGCGTATATGGACATAAAACGTAATTTTACTGCATTGTATGTTGACTTACAATGTTGTTGCGCGGATAACTACGTTAGTTTTTATCGTGCGATGTTGTCGCCTGGCAGTTTACTCGCGCTCATGGAAGTTTAGTGTTGTTGTGTGGTTTAGTATAAAGAAGTGAGAAGTGTACATTGTGACTATTTTGGCTTTTATAGAGTAAAACCACAATAAAATGAAGCGTAGCTAAAATATTTTAAATTTGGCATTATCATTAAGTGAAGTTCCAACTGTTAAGTTGTATTTTAATGTAAATTGTCAGCGTCAGCAATAACTACGTATTGGCAAGCGCATCGGAGCCGTTCAGTCAGTTCAAATTAAAGATGTACCGAGTTAAAGTTGTTCCGAGTAACCGAATACAGAGTTTTACTCGGAGTCGAGTACTTTGTCGATTTAGTCGGTTCAGGTTTATGCAGGTTTGGCGTGAAAACACGTTTATACATGAACGCTTTTGCATGTGCATTGCGCACCGACGCTCCTTGCCAGATGTAAATGTTTGCTAAGGTGAACTTTGCTATATTAATCGGTACTTAAAATTTTAGATCAAGAGGAAGCTTCGACTTCATCCAAGGCATATGATCATGCTACCCACAAAATTACTCTATTACTAGATAATAGCTATTTTCTCGAGCACGGTGAAGTTACTTTCACTCAAAAATAATATACGGGAAATGCGCTGGTAAATTATTATCCAGATTCCTCCTCATCATCTAGTAGAAAATAACCATTTTCTCCTGACGTTTTGGAATAGTTCTCAACATTTTTCACACATAATATTCCTTTATAAGAGATACAAACATACCTGAAAATATTACCACCTCTGGAGGGACAGCAAGAAAAGTGAAAAGGACTGTTCCGAAGAAAACTTAATCGGGTAGAAAACGAGATCATAATCGAGAAAACTGGAAACGTAACTTAAGTAAGCGAAAGAAAACTTTGGGCGAAGAATATGTAAATAGAAGCGAAGTTTTAGTCCCAAATAAAGCTACGAAGAGTGGCTGTAATAATGCCTGTACTAGAAAGTGCAAAGAAAGATTAATGGAAACGACAAGATATGCAATTTTTAAAGATTTTTTGGGGTTTGGGCGACCACTGAAGACATGCTGATTTTGTTTGTAGACTTGTAGATAGAGTTCCACGAAAACAAATAACAGCATCTGTTATGGCGCCACTGGTCCTTTCAATATTATTTATATGAAGACGGCGACACAAAAGGATATGCAAAAAAATGATTCTTGATACTCTGTGTATAGGTAATATGTGGCTACAAACTATTTACAAGAAAATGGACAAAGAAGGCACTGGTCTTATAGCAGGAGATTTGAGTGGGCGACATAATAATCAAAAAAATGTGATACCAAATGAAGTTAAAGAATCTGTTAGAAATCACATTTCGTTAATTCCAATAGTGGATTCACATTATGTAAGAAAAAGAACTTCCAAACTCTACTTTGAGGAAACTTCAACATACCCTGCATTGTACAGAATTTACGTCGATTGGATGTAAGAAAATCGTCTGTTGGAACAAGTGGCAAATTATAGGCAATATAAAAACATTTTTTATAACGAATATATAATAAATTCTATAACCCCAAGAAATATCTTTGTATTCTATGCGACAGATGTAAAAGAGGATCTGAAAAACGAAAAAGATGACATGAAGCTAGAGTACACCTGGCATATTGCGAACAAAACAGTGATAAGAGAGCTGAAAGAGACTTATAATTTTCAGTCAAAACAATCTGACGTTATAGTTACAGCTGCTTATGACTTACACAAAGTATTGACTACACCTCAATCAGAAGTTTCGCTCTTTTACTACAAAAGGAAGTTTTTGCTGTATACTATTTTACTATATATGATATACGAAAGGCCAAAAGATATTCGTACGTCTGGAATGAGACAATAGGTAGGAAAGGATCCTCAGAAATTAGTAGCGCTGTGTTTCTTTTTATTAAACAGAAATATGAAGAAGGGTTTTGTATATTTCATATTTTTCTGAATGCTGCGGCGGACAAAACCGCAATCGCATAATAATAGCTATGTATTCCCATGTATATAAAATATTTGGTATAACGATTACACATAACATTTTGAAGTTAGGCATTCACAATCTGAAAGGGATGTTATGCATGCGTTAATAGAGTTCCGGAAGAAAAATCTGATTATTTTTGTACCAGAGCAATGGATCACTCTGATCAGATGTGTTAAAACTATGGGGAACCCTTATGATGTTACTAAATTAGATCAAAACCCTAATTCTTGATTATAAGCCCTAAGCCTTCCAAAGAAAAAACTAAACTGGGACTGGAATAGTACTGGAAAAAAGATGTCGTGGACTAAAATACAACAAAACGAAAACCCTGACTTCATATACTTTCAATATGATTATCTCAGTGATCAGTACTTATCTATCAACTTTGCTGTGAAACCTACTACACGCATTACACTAACAAAAAGAGCACAAGAGTCAATTCAGTTCAAACAATCAAACGACGGAGAAAGTATTCCTTTATTGTATAATAAAGTGCTCCCAATATCAACAGCAAAGTATGGACCTTGTAAGTTTGTGTAAATGTAAGGAGATACCAGATATTTATTATAATTTCTATTTTAATCTTCCACATTTCACTCAACTAGCTGAAGACAACGGTAGTGATGATGAAAATTAATAGTTTTTAAAGTTAATTTCCTATTTCTTTTTTTTTTGAGAAAGAAGTTTTTTTTATGTTTAAAGAATTAATACTTTTATAAAATCAAAATTTGGTTTTCGGGAGAGTAAGAGATATTTTATGATAAAAAAATACTCAGTGTCATAATTATAAGTCGTTTCATTAACGAAGTTTTCATACGGATCCCTAACTTTTTTGAAAATATTCTATCGCCCATATTTATCAGGGATAATGTAGGATTCTAATGTTGAAAGAATTTTTCAAATCGGTTTTGTAGTTTCAGAGCCTATTCAATTCAAACAAACAAACAAAGAAACAAATCTTTGCTCTTTATAATATTAGTTTAGATTTCAATGTACTGGTTTTCACGTAAGTCATGAAAAACCTTGAAATCAACTTTTCTTTTACAACCTAACCGTACATAAAAATAGTGCACCTAAATAATATTAGATAGTGACAGCTTCTAAGATTGTACGGGTTGTTTTGAACGTGGCACATTTTTTTAAACTTTAAATTATGTCTCCTCTACAAACATAAAAAAAAATAGTTACGATTTTATTGCATGAAGGTGTCGATATCATTCATTCTGATTCGAGATAAGTAAACTTAGTAAAATACAAAAGCCTTGTGGGTAAGTTCTACCACTACTCATTTAATTTCCAATTATTTTTACCTTCCATCACGAAATTTGACCCACTGAACTTGGCAATACTAGTTACACCTACGTTTGAATACGAGGTCGTCGTCGCCTTGTAAGTAATAGAGGCCCTTAATCAATCTATTTACCTACTAATATAAAGCGTAAGAGTTTGTTGTTTGTTTAAACATTCTGTCGAAGCTAACTTATTCGGATACAGTATTTGGTGAATGTCTGTTCACTAGAACTAATAGATTAATATGAAGAGCTAAGAGCTAGTAAATGCCTGCGCACGTTTCTACTTCACAGTCCCTAAGAGATCACACGTCACCCCATTTTTAAATCGACACGACTTGATGAGTATGACCGCTCGACGTACTCTCCACCTTGTGTCATTGCTTTTTGAAATGATAAATACCGGGGAACCATCGTACTTGTTCCAAAAGCTCATTTTCTCGCAGCGTGCGGTTAGAACAGCATCACGACTTACACAATCTAAGCATCACATAGCTGCCTTCCGTGGCAGTTTCCATTTTACTGCGACGAAGTGCTGGAATCATATACCACCACCGATCAGCAACTATAAATCAGTTGCCAATTTCAAAACCGGCAAATAGACATAATCCAGCAAATAGACACAAACGTATGGTTGATACACTCTCGATGTTAGCACCGAACATGCATGCACACACACACCCACACGCACACACACACGCACACGCAAATGCACACGCGCACGCACACGCTCACGCACACGCACACACGGATACGGATACCCACACGCACAGGCACACCCACACGGACACGGACACAAACACGCGCACACACACACACACACACACACATCGTGACAGGTAGGTCCCTCGTTTCAACAACAGTCTTATTATATACTAGCTGTGCCCCGCGGTTTCACCCGCGTCATCACGTGTCGGAGGTGCGCAACATGACTTAGTTCAAGCATTTTATCATCATCATCATCATCATTACAGCCCTTCATATGTCCACTGCTGAACATAGGCCTCCCCCAAAGAATGCCACAAAGCACGGTCCTGAGCCACCTGCATCCATCGACTTCCTGCATATCTTACCAGGTCGTCACTCCATCTAGTGGGGGGACGCCCTACACTTCGCCTGCCGGTACGAGGCTGCCACTCGAGAACCTTTCTTCCCCATCGGTTGTCGGTTCTTCGAGCTATATGGCCGGCCCATTGCCACTTCAGCTTACTAATCCGTTGGGCTATGTCGGTCACTCTAGTTCTACTGCGGATATCCTCATTTCTGAGTTTATCACGCAGAGAAACTCCGAGCATAGCCCTCTCCATAGCTCGCTGAGCGACCTTGAGCTTCCTCATCCGGCTAGCAGTGAAGGACCACGTCTCAGTTCCGTATGTCATCACTGGCAACACGCACTGGGTGTACAGTCTCGTTTTCAAGTTTTGAGGTATACCTGACGAGAAGATGTGCCGTAATTTCCCGAACGCTGCCCAACCGAGTTGAATCCGTCGATTGACCTCTCGGTCGAAGTTGGACTTACCTAGTCGGACTATTTGTCCCAGGTAAACATACTCGTCAACAACTTCGAGCTTAGTGTTCCCAACAACTACCGGCATAGGTGTGACATGGACATTAAACATGATCTTTGTTTTGTCCATGTTCATCTTAAGACCTATCCGTTGGGAAACACTATCGAGGTCATTGAGCATAGTGCTTAGGTCCTCCAGCGATTCTGCCATAAGGACTATATCGTCGGCAAAACGAAGGTGAGTGATGTACTCGCCATTGATGTTGATACCGTATCCTTTCCAGTCCAGGGTGCTAAGAATCTCCGGTGGAGGTTCGGTTGCCACCTACGACGACTCGACCTGGCAACATACAACGCACGCACCCTGAGGACTGACGAGAAGATTGTGGAGCTGGAAGAAGAGATAGACAAGTTACGCTGGCATATTATAGGATTATCCGAAGTCCGAAGAGAGGGGGAGGACACGGTAATCCTCGAATCCGGCAACTTGCTCTATTACCGGGAGGGCGACCATCTGTCCCAAGGAGGTGTCGGATTTATCGTCCACAAGTCTCTCGTTAACAACGTTGTAAAGATTGAGAGTGTGTCGACGAGGGTTGCGTACCTTATACTCAGAATCACCAAACGGTATTCGCTGAAGGTCATACAGGTTTACGCACCAACCTCGGCACACCCCGATCAGGAGATGGAGGAAATGTATGAGGATATCTCTAGAGCCATGCATTCCTCCAAAACCAAATATACGGTGTTAATGGGAGACTTCAATGCACAACTAGGCACAAGAGAGAACGGTGAGCTGAAAGTAGGGAAATTTGGAATAGGGCAACGGAATCCAAGGGGCCAGCAGTTGGCTGACTTCATGGTGAAAGAGGGACTCTTTATGATGAACTCTTTCTTCCAGAAGCGGCCCAACAGGAAGTGGACCTGGTCGAGCCCCGACGGTTCGACAAAAAATGAGATTGACTTCATTATGACGACCAGACGACAACTGTTCAGTGATGTCTCAGTGATCGCGAGGGTGAAAACCGGCAGCGATCACCGAATGGTTAGAGGCACACTGAACCTAAACGTTAAGTTGGAAAGGTCTCGTCTAATGAAGTCAACGCTCCGTCCCCCTCGTGCTCTAATCCAAAGTCCCGAAACCTTTCAGCTCGAGTTACAAAACCGTTTTCAGTGCCTAGAAGACTGCAATGAAGTGGACGATATGAATGACATGCTCGTGGAAACTGTCCATGCGGTCGGAGCTAAGTTCTGCAAGACCCGCCGCAGAAGAACACAAAAACTCTCCGATCACACTCTTAATCTCATGGCTGTTAGACGAGAGATGAAGCTACATTCTTCAACAGATTTGACAGCATACAGGCAACTGAACAGACAAATCTACAAATGCATACGGCGGGACTTACGCAACTTCAATACAGCTCGTATTGAAGAAGCGATCGAGCGGAACCAAGGCTCCAAAGTCTTTGCCAGAGATCTGTCTGCCAGAAAGCGCCAACAGTCAAAGCTGAAGACAGAATGTGGCAGCATCGTTTCCGGGTCACCTGAGATTTTGAGTGAGATTAAGAGGTTCTATGGGCAGCTGTACACGTCATCGTTGGAGCCGCACGCAAGTGTGAGTAACGATCCAAGAGCGAGTCTTATCCGACATTATTCCGATGATATCCCGGACGTCAGTCTGAGCGAGATTAGAATGGCTCTCCAGCACCTTAAAAACGGCAAGGCCCCAGGCGAGGATGGAATTACAGCGGAGCTTTTGAAAGCGGGTGGAAAACCGGTACTTGAAGTCCTTCAGAAGCTCTTTAATTCCGTCCTCCATGGTGGCATTACACCGGAGGCGTGGAGCAGAAGTGCGGTGGTCTTGTTCTTCAAGAAAGGCGACAACGCTCTCTTGAAGAACTACAGACCGATTTCCCTTCTGAGCCGCGTCTACGTGCTGTTTTCGAGAGTCATTACGAATCGTCTCGCGCGCAGACTTGACGACTTCCAGCCTCCCGAACAAGCCGGTTTCCGAAAAGGCTTTAGCACCATAGACCACATACATACCCTTCGGCAAATTGTACAGAAGTCCGAGGAGTACAATTTGCCACTATGTCTGGCGTATGTGGACTATGAGAAAGCCTTTGATTCCGTCGAAATTTGGGCGGTGCTGCAGTCCCTTCAGCGATGCCAAGTTGACTGTCGGTATATCGAAGTGTTGAAGTGCTTGTACAGTAGGGCTACGATGGATATCCGAGTACAGAACCAGAGTACGAAACCTATCCAGTTGCAGAGAGGTGTAAGACAGGGTGACGTCATATCCCCGAAACTCTTTACCGCTGCATTGGAAGATGTTTTCAAGCATTTTATAATTGCAATTAAATATTTTATTTGATAGCAATGGATGGAAAAATTGGCATAATTAATGGAGTACTTTTATCTGTCGGTATATTATGTATGATGTAGAGCGAAGTTAAGTTTTATCCACTTTCCCTCCCCTCCTGGTTGCGCAGTTCTCGCAGTTCTCACCTGGCGTCTAGGGTTTATGTGTCGTTCGCGCGCCCAGCCAAGTATTGAATTATTTTAATTTTACATTATCTCTTAAACAATGCGTCCAAATAACATGGTATAAAGAACAAAGTTTATCTTCATAAAATTGTTTTGATGATGAAGTAACTTTAGTTCCTAAGGATAAATAGGCCATGCCTAATAATAACGCTCATAAATCACTTTTAAATTTCCAATATTTTTTGTCACAAAATACCTTATTATGGCTTATGTATAAGAAATAGACATATGGTATCGCGGACTTTTTTTAGATGGAGTAAAGATCTATATTTTCTAGAACATTGTATTTACGTATCCCTAACGATAACACCAGCGTACGCGGTTAAATCATTGCGGGAGTGCTTTTTCTTCTGACTTGCTTAACAAATATCCATATTTAAGGCTAGCTGAGTGATATAGCTTAATGCTAGATAGCCTATACTATTCCACATGAATCTGGCTATAATATACAAAAAGAATTTTTCAAATCGGACTGGTAGTTCCAGAGATTAGCGCGTTTAAACAAACAAAAAAACAAATAACTCTTCCAGTTAGTATTCCACAAAATTGGTGGTATTTGTCATTTCTCTTTTACCATACATCACCTTTATACTTTTTAGAATATC
The DNA here is from genome assembly GCA_963668995.1 of Parnassius mnemosyne. Classification (NCBI taxonomy): domain Eukaryota; kingdom Metazoa; phylum Arthropoda; class Insecta; order Lepidoptera; family Papilionidae; genus Parnassius; species Parnassius mnemosyne. The sequence goes on along the minus strand of CAVLGL010000035.1, from coordinate 266,048 downwards.
TGTGGCCCGTTGATATAAAATAAATCGACAAAAAAAAACTCCATTCCATTGATCCGGATTTTCCCTTTCTCTCATAATATTGATATTTTATGTACACAAGGATGTGTATTGTATTTGTACCATATGTCCTTTTATATACCTTCATTGAATATTTTACAGTGTTTGATTTTGTTTATTACAACTGTATTATATTTTTTTACCTTATTATATTACATTGGGTTTACTTAATATAATTATGAAATATTGTATATTATAAATTATTGTATCATATATATTACTTTTTATCTTATTATTTAAGTATACCTTAGTAATAGCACAGAATAAATAATAGTTAAAAGAACAGAATGATCACTCTCTGATAGCAAACTTGCGTGTTTAAACTTATTTACAACGTCGTATATTTAAGCACCCGTACATTATACCGGTGCTTAAATAACAAATAGGAATATTGGCTTTGCATTCTTTCCTAAGGATACGAAAAGGTAATATATTATTATTTATAGGTAGATCTAGATAATTAGGCACTTAGTTACTGCCGCGATAGTTACAGATGTATTATTTGATTAGTGACCCAACCACAGCTTCGCACTTTTCGATTTTTTCGTGTATAATGACCTTAAAAAATGATCGGTGTAAGTAGACCTCCCAGTACTTGTGACTCCCTACTAATGCAAGATCACCATATACTGGTTATTAGTTTAACACTTGGTCGATAAAAGAAAGATTGAAAGTAGTCTTACTCTTTCATTAATAATAAAGTTGCGTGTCGCATGTTTGTAAATAGAAAAAAATGTGAAACAGACAAGCGGCGGCTCCGTGACCTAGTGGCTTAGTAATGAGTTGCAGCGCTAAGGGCCGCGGGTTCAAATCCCAGACGGAACAAGTATCTGTATAGAATAGAATAGAATCATTTTTATTCAATATAGGTTATAGTACATAATACTGGTTCGCATAAAAACCTCTGTCCTGGGAAGAGCCAGCAAGAAACCCAGCGGGACTTTTTTTTAAACACAATTTACAATATAATATTTTATACAATTATTATGAAAACATTTACAAACAGCATGGTAGCGATCACCTCATTCCCATGGGTTATTTATCAATCATATACTCTTCAGTAGTAAACCCTTGCTAGACAATTTTTGCTTAGTAAATAATTTAAACCTTTTGATAGAAAAGGTCTGCTTATTTTCTGGGATTTTGTTGTAAAAGCGTTTATGTTGCCTCATGAAGGAATTACTGGACCTTTGGAGTCGAGTAACTGGTATAACTAACTTGTTCCTACTATTTACAGAATGTACATCACTATTTTTAATAAAACTATTTTTGTTTTTGTGTACATATATTATATTCTGGTTAATATATTGAGAGGCCAAAGTTAATAGTATCAATGTCAGTTGCAAAACAAAAATAGTATCAATGTCAGTCGCATTACCCCACAGCAAGGTTCCATATGACATTATACTACTTTATTTTTAACATCAGGTGTAGTGAATTTAATAATTTCGTTTTATTACCGTTCCAAAGGAAATTTTTGACGTTAAGTCAGTGTACTACTTTTGATATAGCATTATTCACTTCGTCATATTTCAATAATTGCCTTTTTAGTCGGAAAATCAACGAAGTATCATCAGCAAATAATACTATATCATGGTTATTCCCTATCAAGTAAGGTAAGTCATTAATATAAACTAAAAACAGAAAGGGATCAAGAACTGAGCCCTGAGAAACACCCATAGATACTACCGATCCGGAAGAACTGCATCCATTAATTATAACAACTGTTTGTCTTCTTTTATTTAGATATGACATAATAACTTTATGCACCATGTTTTTTACACCATAATGATGTAGCTTCCTGATTAATGTCTCATGGTGACATTAATCAGGAATCATGAAACTGAAACACAGTCGAAAGCCTTGGAAAGATCACAAAATATACCCAAAGCATCTTCTGAATTTTCCCATGCACAATTTTTTTTAAAGTCGGTTAAAAATGGTAAGTAGGTAAATTATGTGAGTTTCAAAGACGTTCACGTTGTTATAATCTTAATTTTCCTCGAAGTTGCATATTAACCTTCCTCACATTGAACAATAAGGTTTTTATTATCAGCAAATTGATGGCTCCGTGAAGCAGTGTCTTAGCAATGAGTTGCCACGCTGGCGCCGCGGGTTTAAATCCCGCACGGAACAAGTATTTATAACATAACATAACATAAACACTCACGCCTGTCACCCAGAGGGGTAGGCAGAGATTATGGACTTCCATTTGGCACGATCCTGACACACCTCTCTCGCTTCCTCCACATCCATATACCTACGCATACACGCTCGTCGGTTAAAGGTACTCTTGATTTGGCCCATTTTTAATATATCGCCAATTTGGTCGATAAACTTTCGCCTAGGGCGACCATTCCCGACTATGCCGTTCACCTCTGCAACATAAATTTGCTTTGTCACTCTTTCCTCATTCATTCTTTCTACATGGCCAAACCACCGAAGCATTCCTTTCTTAATCCTGGTCACAACATCATCTTGCAAACCACACTCTTCTCTTATTAAACAATTTCTCACTCTGTCATTCAGCTTCATCCCTAACATACTCCTTAATGACCGCATTTCTACAGCATTTATTCTACTCTCATGCTTCTTCTGCCACACCCAACTTTCACTACCATACATTAAAGTAGGTACTAACACAGCATTGTGAATTGCCATACGTGCCTTTTTGGACACATTCTGACTTTTCACAATAGAGTGTAGAGCCCCATTCACTCTATTTCCTGCATTCACTTGTCGTTCTATATCCTTATCATATCTACCATCCTTGCTAAACACACATCCCAAATATACAAACTCATCTACTTGCTCTACCAACTCCCCTTCTATTCTAATTTCACATATCGTTTTACTTTCTTCTCTTTCAAAAACCATAACTTTCGTCTTACTTGCGTTCACTTTCATTCCCTTTTCTTTTAATGTCCTGTTCATTAATGTAACCATCATTTGCAACTCGGCTGCCGACGACGCAAGTATGACTTGATCATCGGCGTACAAAAGGCATTTGACGGTTAACTCACCCATTCTTAACCCGCATTCTTCTACTTTCAAATTTTCCAAACAACTGTCCATAAATAGGTTGAACAACCACGGGGAAGCCACACAGCCCTGTCTGACACCTTTATGGATGTCAAACCAGTCCGAGTAGGCCCCGTTGATCATGACACAAGCACTAGAGTCCCTATATAGAGACTTCAATGCCTGTATCAGACCAGCGCTCAACCCAAATGAGTTCAGTGTTTGCTATAACACTTCCCTGTCCACTCTGTCATAAGCCTTCTCCAAGTCCATGAACGCACAAAAAACTTTTTGGTTTTTGGCCAAAAACTTCTCGGCGATCATGCGCATGGAAAATACCTGATCCGTACATCCCATTCCCTTTCTAAATCCCGCTTGCACATCCCAAATTATTCCCTCAGTTTCTTTCATAACTCTTTCAATTAGTACCTTAGCATACAGTTTTCCCACAATGCTAAGAAGGCTGATACCACGGTAGTTTTTACAGTCCTGCTGTGATCCTTTTTCCTTATATATTGGGACTATCACGGCTTTGCACCAGTCTCCCGGTACCCGCTTAAGTTCCCAACATAAATTAAACAAGGTGTACAGCAGGTCTGCCACCACTCCTTCTCCAGCCCTTAGTATTTCGAGAGATACTCTATCATAACCGGCTGCCTTACCTGCTTTCATACTTTTCATTGCTTTCATTATTTCATCTATACTTATATCTCTATCTATTTCCTCTTCTTTCGGAATTTGTATTTCATTTAATTCAAACGTCTCATCACTCATAAACACGCTTTCAAAGTATTCCTTCCATCTCCTTAAACTCAAAACTTCGTCATTCAGAATACAACCATTCTGGTCTCGTATAGCATTCATTCTAGGCTGTTGTGAATGTCCCCTGGTAGTTCTTACGAGTTTCCAGGGGACATTCACAACAGCCTAGAATGAATGCTATACGAGACCAGAATGGCTGTATTCTGAATGACGAAGTTTTGAGTTTAAGGAGAATTTAAGGACAAGTATTTGTATGGCCCACAAATAATTGTTCCGGGTCTAGATGTTTGTCCTTGTGCAATTTATGTTTGTAAACAGCCTCCACGACACAGGAGAATATCCTAGTGTGGCGGTAACGTTTTTTTTTTAACAAAATAAAAAATAATAAAAGAAATACTAATTTATTGCATAACACCTCGGTGTACATAATACATAAACACTCACGCCTGTCACCCAGAGGGGTAGGCAGAGATTATGGACTTCCATTTGGCACGATCCTGACACATCTCTCTCGCTTCCTCCACATCCATATACCTACGCATACACGCTCGTCGGTTAAAGGTACTCTTGATTTGGCCCATTTTTAATATATCGCCAATTTGGTCGATAAACTTTCGCCTAGGGCGACCCTTCCCGACTATGCCGTTCACCTCTGCAACATAAATTTGCTTTGTCACTCTTCACTCACACACCTCGGTGTATTCTACTAATATACCAACTAATATCAAAGGATTCAATTTGTTTTCAAATTTGTGTTCACAACACCTAACCTTATAGTAGAAGCGGTCTTAACAAAGGCGCGTAACGGGCTAAGTGATACAGACACTCGCACGTGGACGTAAGGTGCATTTTGATTTAATATACGCGCCGTATTAATTATTGTTTCGACGTAGGCTAATTTTACGAAGGTCGCTTCCGAGGCGTGCAAAGTATTATGAACATTAGCGACGTTGTAACTAGGTTTAAACTCGCAAGTTTGCTATCAGAGAGTGAGCCTGTAGTTCTTGTACTATTATTTATTCTGTGGTAATAGTTATCACCTGCCATTATTTTTCAAATCACCCAGGGTTGACTGAGATAGAATGCCACAAAGTTATTAAAGCATTAAGTTTGTTCACTGTACCCTTAGATTCAGATGTTTAAAATAAATATATTAATAAAGTACCATCACAAGCAAGTAAATGTAGTACATACTACATAAATATTTTAGAAATATTATTAAAGTGCAGTGAGTAAGTCGCCGTGTAGGCAATATCTTCCTATTACTAAAAACAAATAGAATATAAAAAACTGCAGTTGCCAACATGGCTGTCAAGTATGGCAGCTATGTTAAATGTTCCCCTTATAAGACAATCTATGAGCAACCCTTTATGCTCAGAGGTGGACTTGGAATAAATGAATGAATTATTTCAATGCACAGAATATAAATACATTTTAATTTTTTTATTTAACTAGGTAACTGCATTGCACATCCGATTGCAATGTACATAGGTGTTTTCAAGGCAAGAGTGAATATACTTTTGTTAAATTAGTGGACTTCGTCATCTTATAGAATAATATAAAAAAAATATATAATTAAATAATATGATGAGCAGTGATGCGTAGGTACATTGTTGGATAGTGAGCCTTGCGGCACCGATGTAGGTAATTGTTTATTGCAATTTAAATTGCTAAATTAAATTGCGTGTGAGGATACCTGCATGTCTGAAGTATATAATACTTCGCAGACATTTGATGTCTGCCAACACGCACTGAAGTTGCGGCGGACTAATTGCTATATTGTGCATTCATCACAGCCTATCAAATTCCACTGCAGAACACAAGCCTCCCCATACAATGCCTCATAATGGGTTGGTGACCGCAGTTTTTATTCTAGCTGTTATTAGGAAGATTTTTCTGCGCATCTCCATGTTTGTTTCCCTCTGTCGCCTTTTACGACAACCACGGGACGACTTGCGCTAGTGGATATTCTAACACCGTCACTACACGGCTAATTCGTACATAGCCCTCTCAGAAATGGAAGAATGTCCGTCAGCAGCATTGTAACGTAAGTAAATATATATAAGCTGTACTGTTGTTTACTACACAATACGATGCTATAGGCTGAAACAATGCCTAAGACATTCTCTGCTAGTCAGCCTCAGAGTGCTACAAAGATAAAAGGCAGCCGATATTGAAATAAAAGGCATGAAACAAAAATAAATATGATTCACACGAATAATACGACCAGCTGAACAAATGTCTTTAATGTCGAATATTAACATTAACAATATAAAATATAATCACTTGCTTGCAATGCTACCTTATGCTTGTAGTTGATGATTAATCAGATGTGAAACCTACCTAACAAGTAAATTTTTATTAAAATAAATTCCTTAATCTACAAGTGGTGAAATTAAAAAATGTTGTACAACTACTTGTACAATTATCTATTCTGTGGTAAAACCGACTTCAATAAACATAAACAAAAAGTTATTCCCGTATTAATATGCTAGTTTAGAGGTACCCCAATAACATCTTTTACAGAAATGAGGTTGTGTCGTGGTATACTGAACACATATGGGTCAATCAACTATTCGACCCACATTTTGAAGAGGTCAGGCAAAATATTTTTTTGAGAAATAAATATTTAATATATACATTCCGACATGAAAAGTGTGTTAGAAATATCAACTAGTTTATATATTTCAAAGGGCCACGACGTTCATTTATTATTTTGGCCACAATTTGCGAAAATGTATGAGTACCCTCTAAAAACTGTCTACTGCGTAACCTATATATAGTGATCGATATAGTCTGAATAAAACAAATATATAAATGATTCGTAGCCTTTATTTACTTTTATACGCAAAATTAATTGCTGTAATAAAGTCAGTCTTAACAATTGTTTAGTTTTTATCTTAAAAGTAACCAATTAATTGTATCTTGCGTTACCAACATCCAAATAAAACACGCAACTTTTCATTAAATCTAAATAGGTAATAAGATAAACGTAAAAAATCTTTCCTACAGATGCCCTTTAATCAACAGTATATTAAGATATAAAAATATAGATTCTGATGTCGGCAAGAAGATCGCTACGTTTAAAAACAAAAATTTAAATTAAGGGACAAAAAGTAACTTCAGAGACAAACTCGGTAACGCCTAAGACATAAAATCAAAAAACTTAAAAAAATTTATTACTTTTAAACATAATGACTTTGAAGTAAGTAACAATCATAAGTAAGGAACAAAATAATATCACATTTAGGATAAACATTCTACTATTAATAATCAATCTATATGAATATCTTTACGACAGTAATTACTTTTCAAATATATCAATGGAAACAGGAAATTAGTACATATCTTCTTCCAGAAGACTTGGTACCGGTAAGATACTAATAACATCTTCATAATTTACGTAGCTGATATCCCACTTGTCTAGTCTGAACTTCTTCGCATCATTACCAACTACCCGTAAAAACATAACTTTAATTTCACAGTCTTCTTCTATAGACGACAAAGCCTTGCAAACGTAAGAATAAATATTCTTTTTTTTATAACTGCCATAAACATAAACATGTAAAAAATCACCAATTGATACCTGACGAGGAATTTTGTCGTAACTAGTGGAAGCTACTTGGTCCCTTTGAAAACGAAATTTATCATCTATAGCCATCGATTTACGATTTTCCTTATCAATTTGTGACTCGTCTTCATCACAATCGGATGAAGATCCATAGACAGCTCGGTAAATACTTCGTTGGGATGGTGGATATATTTTGGATTTATTTGAGTACGGCAAGAGGAACGTCTTCAACAGACGGATCTTGAACATCGTGCCTTTCTGGTTCGAGGATTTGCTTAGCAGGGTCAATATTTGCAATATTACGAGTGAGAGATTATTCCGAGTGTTTCTTTAAGTAATCTTTCTAGACCTTTCAATAAGGCCAGACTTGAAAATGCTTTTAAGCAGTCTTTTGTCGCTGACTCCTTATCGTCTTGTACCGATCTTTTATAGACTTGGTCAAAATATTATAACTTTGGTTGTCTCCTGGTTTCTCGTTAGTGTTTACTTCTTTTTGTTTACTTCGCATTTGTTTTTTATTATACTTTTCACACAATCTCTTCAATTTTTTATTTTCCTCCTCCAATCTTTGCTCTATATACTTTGGATTTATATTTCTTCACTTTTTTCCATCCTCGCTCCCTAGACGCATTTGAAACCGGTGATGCAGGTGGTATTTGGTGGACTTCTTGAATATCTTGTACTCTAGGTAATGGAGAACTTGGCGGTGTCACATCTATAATACTTTGTAAATTCTTTCTTCTTTTCCTGTATTCCATTTGTCTTAGTTTCCAAATCAAATTGGCTTGTTTCCTTTCTTTCGGTAACAAATCTTTTGCTAATCTTTTTATTTTGTGGTAGTGCTCTCTATGTTTTCTTTTGCTTTCTTCATATTTTTCAGGGTTTTGTTTCAGCCTTTCTCGATATCGCTTCTGTTTTTCTGCTGCTGTTAAACGTGCCATTGCATGTCTAAGGAAGGTACAGTTTTTAAGTTTCAGTTTATAAGAAATTATTCAATACAATATAAGAAATAAAAGATGCAAATTAATAAGAACTAGCTTCTGCTTTCGATTTTTTACCGAAATAAAAGTATCTTATATCGTTATCTAGGTCACAGTATACTGTGAGTCGAATTTCATCCAAATCTGTCAGTAGTTTTTGTGTTAATAGGTTGTTACCAACAAACACTCACTTTCGCATTTATACTTAACATTTAAGTGAGGATAATTGTCATTGAAAACAATGTGCTAGTGAAATAGGAGAAGTATATATTGACAATAAAATAGTAATACACGAATCATTTATAAAAATATGTATTGATTTTAGTTTGACGCCACAACGTGTTTGACAGCACGCAAATGTCTCTGAAGTTACCAACAATGTCTATGGAGTTACCTTCAAAGTAACTCAGTATTCCGGTAACTGAGGAGACAATTCAAGTACTTTGATGAAAAATACATATTATTATAACTATAAAAAAAATATGTAACATATGATTTGGTCGATAACCACAGTTAGTACTATGTAATATTATTATTAAAAAGTTACTACATACATTTTACGAGAAAATCTGGTAACTCAGTTGACGGCGCAAAAAGGTACGAACACTCCCTGCGAGCGTTCGAGGCAGACTGACTGACTTGTCGGCACTCATCAAAGTTTTGCCCGCCGTTGTTATACGATACGACTTTAATAAAGTTAGCAACGGCAAGACATACCATCTAGGCGTTCTTTTAATGCAATTTTTTTAGGTAACTCAGCATACACGTGCAAAAGGAATTTATTGAGGGACAGTCCTAAATGTTTTTTTTGTTCTAACATTTTATGTTTATTTAATATCAGTGGTTAATAATGGAAAAGTTTATTGTTTTATCTCTTTGTAAAATTAATTTCAAGATAGGGTTTTATAGAAAAAAATAATTTCATCTGGAATTCACGTGAGAGACTATGGTCTCGGGACAAGGATTTTTTGTATGGGAGCTCTTTTTGATATACTGAGTTACCCTAAAAATCAAAACAAATTGTTAATTTTCAGCACCTTTAGCATTTTTCTGATGATGCCTGATTATTTGTTATGTGTTTAGAATACCATTTACCTATAAAAAACTTTTGAATAAGTCAGTAAGTAAAAATGACTGCTAGGGACACCTAAGTGTGGGTAAAAAAGTTGATCCGCCCATATACGCAGATGTGTGATTACGTGTCAATACAATGATCTTATAGGAAAATCTTATTCCTATAAAATCATTGTTGATTTGCTGGCATTTATTGAAGAGTTCTATTGTCTGTCTCCGAAACTCAATATCGGATCTTTACTTAATTTAAATGGTCCCCATTTCGGAATAAACCTTTTTCGAACAAAAAATAATTTTGCAAATTCGTCTATAATCTATATCTGACGGAGTTACGATGTTCGGGCATACATAAAAAATATATATAAACATCCCAATTGCAAACCTCCTCCTTTTTTCAAGTCGGTTAAAAACAAAGAACTCGACTTCAGTGATCTAATTAATTTATTAATTACTCGTTCAAGCAAGTGCCCCACATTGCTTTGTTGTTTTGTGATGGTATTATTTTATTTTATTGTACCTTTAAGGTACACAAGCAGACAGAAGTTGTTGACAGTTCTAAAATTAAAAGTATATTGGTGTTGATCTAAACTACAATCCAAACGAGTAAACATAGCATTATAATATGCAGGCGTAGGAAAAATTCGAGAACAGAAAATATGTAGAGATTCTAACTACCATAGACTTCTTTCTTTCTTCTTACTTTTTTAAAAAATGTTAACCTCACACTAGGATTTTCTCCTGTATCGTGGAGGCAGTTTACAAACATAGATTACACGATGACAAACATAACCAGACCCGGAATAATTATTTGTAGGCCATACAAATACTTGTTCCGTGCGGGATTCAAACCCGCGGCCCCCAGCGCAACAACTGATTACTAAGCCACTGCGCCACGGAGCCGTCAAACTTAGAACGTACTGGCGTACTACCTGCAACTGACTTTCAGTTTGTATAATTTTTAAACGAAGGTTATAGCTCACATAATGGTTTCTTATATTTACGCGAAGACTACACATTAAATGAAGTTAATATAATATATATAACTAATTAAAATTAAACGTGATAGAATTCGTAAAAATGAGTTTAATTTAATGAGGCTTATGGCTGTAAAATAGTCTAGGAAACGTTATGTTAATTTCGAAAGACCTATTCAGTTATATCTTAACTTAATATCCTACGCAATGTTTTATTCTCCCGTCTCTAACGATGATAAATTAAAAAAAAAAAAAAAAACAAATTATTTGGTTTTCAATAATTTTATAATAATTTTATTATCTATTTTGTATTTTACAACCGACGTTTGGGTTTTTTAAAAACAAAAAACTAACCATCAACGTATATCTAAACCCTATAGCCATCTTACGGTTTAAACTTTATACGAAGCGAAAGACACCTCATTCAATAAAATCCATCCAATCGTTGGGATGTTTCGAGAGTATACAAAAACCCATATGCATACTCAGATGCGCGTGAATAACATGATCCTGTTTTTGTTGCTGCGCAGTCGGGTAAGAATAATGATATCATTTTTACGTGTGGTGGCGGCGTATGAGAATCTATTACCACATTTCGTAGTTACCTTGGGTGTCATAACAAGCAACTCTGTCAGAAGGATGTTATGGATTTCGACAGATGGCGATGTAACCATCTCGTTTACACCACGAATAAGTTACCCACAGCGCAGCGTCAGAGATGCGAAACATCCAGTACTGCGATCATCAATCCGTTTGCCATGCGTGACTGAGTACTCTCTACAGTGGCGGAGGTCTATGTTAGCAGCGGCGTTTACGGAGTGATGAACAAGAACATAAAACATAAACATTCACGACGGCCATCCAGAAGGGTAGGCAGAAAGTATGGACTTACATTTGGCACGATCCTAACACACTACTCTCGCCTCCTTTACGTTCACATACCAACACAACATGCTTGGCGATTAAGTGCACTCCAAGTTTGGGCCATCTTTAATATATCGCCAATTTGGTCGATAAAGTTCCGTTCAATGTATGGCGTCCCATGACGGCTCTGCCATGCATTTCTGCAACATAAATGTGCTTCGTCACTCTTGCCTCCCTCATTATTTCTACATGACCAAGCCACCGAACCATTCCTTAATTAGTTCTGGTTACAACAATATCATTCAAACCACACTTTTCTCTTATTACTCAATTCCTCAGCCTGTCATTCAGGTTAAGTCCCAACATAGTTTTTAATGACCGCATTTATACAACATTTATTCTACTCTCGCGCTTCCTCTGCTATACCCATCTTTCACGACCATACATGAAGGTACATGTCAGTCATACGTGTCTCTTATGACACACTCTAAATTCCCACAATAGAGTGTAGAGTACCCATTTATTTTATGTCCGGCGTTGTTGAATAAGAAATAATAATTTCTTATATTTACGCCGGTACCGTTACAGCCTATTAAATATTTGCCATAGTTGCCACGCTTGGCAAGCGGGTTGAGTTCTTATTTTTTATTTTTAGTCGCTATTAGAAAATAGAAAGACGTGGGAAAAAAGTTCTCAGGTTCAGGTTATCAGCCTCGTACTGTTAGGCGAAGTGTAGAGCGATCCCCCACTAGATGGAATGACGATCTGGTAAGACATGCAGGAAGTCATTGGAAGAATACCACAAAGCACGGTCGTGAGCCATCTGCATCCAAATGCAGATGGCTCACCACCGTGCTTTGTGGTATTCTATGGGGTAGGCCTATGTAATGATGATGATTACTTTGGTTTTAGATTATTCGGTAATAAATTAATGTAATATGATAAGAATAAGTTAACAAGAAGCTTCATGTTCTTGTGAAGCATCTTGGTTAGGGACTTATATCCTATGTTTATGTGGGACTTATAAGAAAATAGAATGTGCCAACTGTGCTGTGCTTTGTGGCATTCCTCGGAGGAGGACTATGTTCAGCACTGCACTTGTGAAGGAATGTAAGGATGATGATGATGATGATGATGAGAAAGACACTGCTGCCCATCTGATTTGTTTTCCTCAGTCGCCTTTTATGACACTCATGGGATGATATGGGGTAGTAGATATTCTTACACGGTATTATTACAAATTAAATGGTTTGGAGATTCCAAAATTGCACGCCTCATGAGCGTTTCATTTAATTATGATGAAAAAAAAATTGTATTCCTGCCTTTTAAAATATATTATTTACGTGTTTTAAGTTTAACGCTCTATTATTTTAACAGGCAGTAACACCTACAGGGAAAAAATTAATAATGTGTACCAAAATAAATCTATTACACAAAGTATAAAATCGATATATGATGTATGGTACATTTGTCCTTTGTTTATCAAGGGCTAAAAAAATATGAAAGCGCCTTTAAATTTTTAATAGCAATAAAACGTATAAAAGTTGAACCACGCGTACTAGGCTATTGATATTAATATTTTCATAATGAAATAGGGAACCAGTAGATCTAATTCTGAAGCTAATAAAAAAATTTGGTCTCGACACGTCATTTTTTTTCGGGAGTTATCGTGACATACAAAATCAACATCCAGACGTCCACGTAATTTTTTTTTCAAAGTAGCAATATACTTTCCCCCATTTTATTTAATGAAGAAGAAGAATTTGTTAAATTAAAATCGATACACAAATCCTCGACATGCAGATTCTGCACGCGGCGCGGGCGCATGGGTCTGCCGGTGGTGGCGCGCGCTGCTGGCCGAGCTGGTGGCCACGGCGCTGCTGGTGCTGCTGGGCGTGGCCGCCATCCTGCCGGCCGCCGAGGAAGCGCGCCCGCTCACGCACCCCGCGCTCGCGTTCGGCTTCATCGTGCTGGCCAACGTGGAGATCTTCGGGCCGGTGTCGGGCGCGCACATGAACCCCGCGGTGACACTGGCGGCGCTGGCGGCGGGAAGACTGTCGGGCTGCGTGGCCGCCGCCTACGTGCTGGCGCAGCTGGCGGGTGCGCTCCTGGGCTTCGGTGCGCTGCTGGCGATGGTGCCGTCGGCCGCGCACGTCGGCGCCACCCACCCCGCCGCCTCGGTGCCGGCGCCCGCCGCGGCCGCGCTGGAGGCGCTGCTCACCGGCCTGCTGGCGCTGCTGGCCTGCGCGCTGTGGCACGCGCACGACCCCGCGCGCCCTGACCGCACCGTCTCCCTCAAGTTCGGCTTCACCATCGCCGGACTCATATACGCCGGGGTCAGTCCGTGCACTATTACTAAACTGTGAAACTCTTTTATAGAATAAGGTTGAAAAACGCCCACACAGTCCACCAGATGATAAGTGGATGCTGTGGCCCATAGACATCTACATCTATCCTCGATTAAGAATCAAGTATTTATATGGCCTACATTTAATTTTGTTCCGGGTTTGGATGTTTGTCCTTGTTCAGTTTATGTATACATGTAAACGGCCTCCACGGAAAAAAATCCTAATGTTACCGCACGTTTCATTTGCACCAAAAAGTGACATACTGTTGAACGATGAGCCACAGATGCAAAAATATCACTTCACTCCAAGCGCCTACCTCACATGCACCTTGCACTCAGTGCACTCATCTAATTAACGAATGCAACTTTGACGAGCGACCGATGATGGAAAATTGACGCATTGAACGTCGGGTTGTATACGATACACCATAAATATATACAACACATATAGTACCGGCTTCGCAATCCGCAATCACCGACCCGTCAGCGTTGTACAGCGTGGGAAGAATAGGTAGCAGTGAACAATACAAAACGTGAAATATAGTTAATAAATCTACTTTATATTATAGTAATATCTAAAATCGAAGTGATTTTATAATTCTATTAAAATATAGTTTTAGTAAAGGTCAGTTTCTTAATCCGATATTAATATACGATCCGAAACTCCAAAAGGTAGTCTATCGCGCTACCCCACGTAATATGTGCTGACCAAAGATATATAAAAATATTTACATAATATTTTAATAATTTTGGCTCTACAGCACAATATTATGTCATCGAAACATTTTTGTTTCAGATATGTAGGTTTCACCACGATGTTTTACCACGCCATCAAGCACGTGCTAAATCAGCACATAGTTATAACTAACAATTTCAGCGTTGCAGACGGTGATAGACTCTAATTGCTCGCGTACTTAAAAATCAAGGCGAACGTGCCAAAATCTAAGGTGAACCCTTGAGCCACCAAAACTCTACATTCATAAGTAAAACGCTTAAATAGTATGCCATTCGTTCGGCAGGGTCCGTTTACTGGCGCAAGTCTCAACCCTGCTCGCAGCTTCGCGCCGGCGCTCTACCAGGGCATCACGTCGGACCACTGGGTGAGTACGATTCAGACATTAAGCATATTAATTGTATCGTTAAATATAAAACTTAGTGTTGATTTTGGATATCGTAAGATATAAATGTTAAATAAAAAAAAACAGCGTAGGGACATACGTCACAGAGCACAGCACACACACCTACTTAAATTTCTGAGGGTTTTTGGAGCAGACTCGGCCGCGTTTTAATTTCTCTGACATACAGATTTCCTACTATATGTGTTTATTTGCCGCCAAGCACGTGGTCAATGATCACTAAAATTGTGATAATTTTATTGGTGCTGCCAAGGAGGATCTTGGTTTGCTCGAGTACTGGCAAACGCTTATCTCCCGCACTACCATGGCTGGTATACCTCTATAATATATTATGATATCATCATCATTCATCACCATGATCATTACAGCACAGCACACTACAAGCCCACTACGTAACATAGACCTTCCCCAAAGAATGCCTCATAACACGATCTTGAGCCACCTGCATCCATCTACACTCTGCATCTCTTGACACCAGGTCGTCACTCAGTCCAGTGGGGGCACCCTACTCTTCGCTTACCGGTACAAGGTTCCACTCGAGAACCTTCCTTTCACATCAATTGTCGGTTCTTCATACATTTCAGCTTACTGATTTATAATATAATGCACATAACTCCCGATACCATCCACACTATCTGGATGATTGGCGGTCCACCACTGTGCGATTTAGAAGATGTTTTCTTCCTCGCACAACTTCCTTGTGGAATAGTTTACCACCAACGATTTTCCACTAATTTTTAAAAGGCCGGCAACGCATCTGCAATTCCCCTGGTGTTGCGGTTGTTCATGGGCGGCGGTAGTCACTTACCATCAGGTGAGCCGCATGCTCGTTTGCCCCCTCTCCTATAAAAAAAATTATATAATTATTGTTCCATTGGAGGGCACGTGTCTCGTTTTGTTTTGAATAGGACAGCGCGCGTAGGCGGTAGGCGAAGTCTCGCTCCCAAAATATATTTATATCTTACGAGTAGCTATTATCGTGCACCGTCTAGTATCATACGATAAGCGAAAACAAATATTTTGTAACTGTTATTACATTGATACCGGTGTTGGTAATAAAATCAGAGTTGCTCACGAACGAAAGTTTATTCTTATTAACGGTTGGTTTCTTTACACACAGCTCTTTCTTTACAAATAAAATAAATTTATATATAGACATAATAAAGCTGCCGTATATTGGCTACGAGGAGAATCCACTACCCAATATCATCCCGTGGGTATCCTAAGAGGCGACGGAGGATAGCTGGAACAGGAGATGGACAGCATCATCCTAATAACCACTCAATTATCCCCCACAAGGCCTATGTTCAGCTACGAGCTTGTAAAGGGCTAATTAATGAATGAGAACGAATGACATAATAGTTACTGGATTATAAAATTTGGGAACTTATGATAATGTCTTACCTAGCGATTATCACCGCGCTAATTTTATGATCAGTGTCATCCCTAAACACACAGTTCACTTTCATGAATTTAGTAATACCAAAGTATAGATTAGACAGACAAAAGCATTGTTCTAGGTTTTATTGAGAATTCAGGTTAATTTTCATAATTACTAAAACAGAAATTAGTTAAGAAGTAATAAGTTCTCTGCAATACAACACGCGACTTATTAAAAACATCCTTCCACGATATTCTACTTTTCCACTTATTTCTTCGTTATTATTTATTAATTAAAGATAATCAGTTGTACAATTAGTTTGATATAAAATTACAGTAAAAAAGTGCAATAAATCACAATTTACATGACACTGAAGTATCGCTTTACACTGTTGTCTCCGAAATGGGGCAGGCCAGCAGCAGTCAGGGTGTTAGTCAGGGTAATTGTAAATGATAAGAACGGGATATTCAACTAATGGAAATCAATTTCCATCTTTATCTTAATTTTTCATTTAAAATAAATGTGGTGATGTTGTAATTCCTTAAATTTCATTTGAAATTAAAATTCATTTAAAAATTGTACAAACATAATTATTGTAAAGTAAAATATGTTTAAAAAAAGTTCCGCTGGGTTTCATGCTGGTTCTTCCCAGAACACAGGTATTTTCCGAACCAGTAGTAAATAAAAAATGAACTTCAACGAGTATTATGTAATAATCTATATTGAATAAAAATCAATCTATTCTAATCTATTCCTACGGCAACCATAGGGTGGTAAACCACGATGATAAACAATAATTGGCGACAAAAAAGGACAATGTTTTAAAAATGATTGCGCGAATCCAAGATGACAACGTACGACAATCTACGTTCGGAGGCCGCACAATAAACAATAGTACTACTACTTCTACGACTAGGCAAGTTACGGCGCGACGGCACCGCAAACAAACTGAAGCGACTTCAACACGACCGGACCTTATAAATAACATGTTTTCCCACAAATGTTGATTGCGGTTGGGATTTTAGCCTGTGACCCAGGACAGGCTAGTAAGTAACTAGTCTAGGGTAGTAGTAACATATACTAACTGAGCGCTCGTTTCGTTAAAATTCTTTATCAGCCTATCAAAATTCCCTGCTGAACACGGGTCGCTTCAGTTGTCAGAGGATTCGTAATCGTTACGCGTCAGTAGCATGCGGATCAACGACCGCAGGACCAGACGTCTCGCACCTTTAATGTTTTGTTTAGCTTAGTGTCATAAAAATATATGCATGGATAGGTTAGGAAATCATTTGATTGTGTGCGGTGTAAGGATATAACAAATTAAATTAAACATTTTCAATTCGGTATATCATTGTTATACAATGTTTATTTGACTGGAAACAACTACAAACCATTGAAATATCCGTTGCAACCCACACTAGGTAATCCTGTATTGTGGGTACCCTTTTAGTATTACAACACAAAATTTAATAACTAGTGTACAAATTAAACAAACATTAAGAGATACAAAAAAGTTTAAAGAAGCGAACCAGGAAACAAAAACTTTTGATTTGGCTTATTATACAGAGCAATGATTTATATCACAGACGCTTACTTTGTAGTAAATATGTAGTGTCGGACTGTTTCATAATGATTTATATTATTTTTTTCAGTCAGTTTTAGTCAATCTTGAACTGAATATCTTAGAGTTTTAAGTTATTGGCTTCGGCTTGGGTTTCGGCCAAAGGTTGTGGCGAACAACTACAAAATAAAAATAAAAATTAGTGACTGAAACGTCTGGCGAAACATAAATTGGTTTCGGGCAAATGGCTAAAGAGACATTGACTTGTGGCAGGTGTACTGGGTGGGGCCGCTGGGCGGCGCGGCGCTGGGCGCGCTGCTGCACCGCCTGCTGCTGCGGCCGCGCGCGCCGCCGCGCGGCGAGGCGCTGCCGCTCAGCGACAAGCACGACCCCTGACCGCGCACGCACTCGCCTCACCGCACCTTCACTGCACCCTTGTGCCCACTGGACAACTTCTAACACTTACTTATACACACTAATACAATGAACACTATGTTACGCTCAATTCTCAGTAACTTCTTTAGTCGACTGCGAGCGGCCGAGATGAATAATTCTTTATTTTTTGTAAACAACGTACGCGTGTTTTCGACAATCTAACACGAATTAAGACTACGAAAAGACTGTTATCATTTATGTGCACACTTTATCAACGTGATCTAAAATTTATTTCAGATGAGTGTGTAACTTTATTACGTATTTGCCTAAAAACAAATAAAAACAGTGACTGTCGTAGATGAAAATACAACAGCGTGGCATATTTACTATGCCGGCGCTCGATCCACAGCTGTGACAGTTTTTGTACTCAATTGCCGCTCTAGCAGTATACACGTCTTGTCTTTTATCACTTAACACTGCTAGCTCAACGTGCGCGTGCATGGTGCTTAATTTTACCACAGAATAAATAATAGATTGTACTTACTGTACCAACACTGGTTCTCTTTGGTCATACACGTGAATGCGACCCGTTTGCCCCTCACCCCTATGTACCTATATGTACCATTTCTACCAAAAAACTTTACATAGGTAATAATGATTTTTTACTATTATTTACCTTCGTGAATACGTGGAATACGTGGAATGAAAATAATTTTACGTATTTAATCGCGTTTAATTTTAGCGTTGTGTTGACAATTAAAAAATTATAAATTAAACGCGATAAAATCCGTAAAATTAATATTATTCCACATAGCAGAGGTGATGTTGTATGTACATTTTGTACCTATATATTATATTTTAGTGTAAGCAAAACACTCAATATAGGATTTAATGTTAAGCATTTTTTACAAATTAAATAGAAAATTAATTTAACATTGTGTGTTTTATTTTAAACGAATTGCAAAGAAATAAAAAATAGTTAATTAATAATTTCAAAGTTATGATGTAAAGTGTAATCGAGTGTAACATAATTAGCCATGATAATAAGAAAATAATATGGATAATATAATTTAGCCATAGAAGATGTTTCACTTGTATGGAACTCTGACTACCACTTGTACTATTCAGGACAGGTTTGAAACAATTTTCTGAACAGAATGACCATCGGTTATAATTATTGACTTATACGTTTTATGGGCGAAATTAAAAAAAAATGTTTCGCATTTATCATCCACGATATCTGTCATTGACAAGATTGATGATAGTAGTGACAAATTAATAACGATTTCTTATTTTTTTATGAAATAAGAGTGCCGAACGAGCACACAGTTCACCTGATAGTAAGTGGATGCTGAGGCTCATAGACATGTGCATTTACATCTATACTCGATGAAGAATAAAAATGCACATGCATTGTCACCTCTGAGGATTAAGATGGAATGCCTCGTTCCAATAAAAAAAAAATACGTACGTAAGTACCAGAGACCCTTTTACCGTATGGTGAGTGTATAAACACTCACCATACGAAGATCACTTGGTAGTGGTCATCACTTTGAGCGAGATTAGAATGGCTCTCCAGCACTAAAATGACAAGTCCCCGGACGAGCATGAAATTATAGCGGAGGTTCTAAACGCGGGTGGTAAACCGGTACTTGAAGTCCTTCAGAAGCTATCAAGAAGTTGCTATGGCTTTTGAGAAACATTTTACTGATGTTCCTTTTTTGACAACAAAATTATTAAATTCTTCTCCTACTGTCGCCGAATCATTGCTCAAACATAATTTAAAATTAAAAATTTTGTACAGCCGACTTCAATATAAGTTATTTAAGAATAACTTAAAAACTATTGGTCTGACCTTGATCAAATTCATATGGGACCACACGAGAAGTACCAGCTTTCAAATAAAAAAAGAATCATCGAAATCGGTTCACCCAGAAAAAAGTTCTGAGGTAACACACATAAAAAAAAAAAAAAAAAACGAATTGAGTACCGGCTCCTTTTTGGAAGTCGGCAGAAAATGTAAAGGCTTGTTCAAATACTTTTAAATTCCATAGAGTACTGCCAAAAGATATCGTTAAATATTTTAAAACTATTGATGTTAAGAAAACGGCCGACTTATGGGGGATTTTCATTAAAGTTATTTTATCTATAATAGATATATTAGCACCTTATCTAGCCACTATATTTAATATAGGCGTCGAATCTGGTGTGTTTCCTGATTTAATGAAACATAGTAAAGTCATACCTATATTTAAATCTGGTAGTACATTAGACCCCGCCAATTTTAGACCAATTTCTGTACTACCAACATTAAGTAAAATTTTTGAAAAAATTATTTTAGATCAGATGTTAAGTTTCTTTAATATTAATAAATTGCTACATAAAAATCAATTCGGTTTTACAAGGGGTCGCTCGACAACTGACGCTGGAGTTGAGCTTATTAAACATATTTTTTGTGCATGGGAGAATTCAGAGGATGCTTTGGGTATATTTTGTGACCTTTCCAAGGCCTTCGACTGTGTTCACCATGAGACATTAATCAGGAAGCTACAGTACTATGGTGTCTAGAACACAGCGCTTAAACTTATTATTTCATATTTAAGTAATAGAAAACAGAAGGTTATTATCAATGGTAAAAGTTCTTCCGGGTCACCTGTACTAATGGGTGTTTTTCAGGGCTCGATTCTCGGCCCATTCCTGTTTCTGGTGTATATTAATGACTTCCCTCACCTTGTAGGGGATAGTCATGATATAGTATTATTTGCTGATGATACTTCCTTGATTTTTAAACTTAAACGTCAATCATTTAAATGTGACGAAGTGAATAATGCTATATCAAAATTAGTGCATTGGTTTAACGTTAATAATCTGCATTTGAACGGAAATAAAACTAATTGTGTTAAATTTACAACAACGAATGTTAAAAATCTGAATACCAATGTATTTTTAAATGGGGAGGAATTGAGCCCTGTTGTATCCACTGTTTTTCTTGGCATCACTCTTGACGCAAAGCTCCAGTGGGGCCCCCATATATCCAAATTAGCAAGCAGACTAAGTTCTGCAGCCTATGCTGTAAAAAAGATTAGAGGTCTCACTAGTGTCGAGACAGCTAGATTAGTTTATTTTAGTTATTTCCATAGCATAATGTCTTATGGGATTTTTCTATGGGGAAATGCGACTGATTCAGAAACTATTTTTGTTTTACAGAAGAGGGCCTTTAGAGCAATTTACAATCTAAAACCGAGAGAGTCTCTTAGAGATAAATTTAAAGAAATTAATATATTAACTTTGGCCTCTCAGTATATTGACGTAAATTTAATGTATGTTCACAAAAACAAAGATAGTTTTAGTAAAAAAGTGATATACATTCTGTAAACACTAGGAACAAACACAAGCTAGTGATGCCAGTTTCTCGACTCCACAGAGTCAGTAATTCATTCTTGGGGCAATGTATACGCTATTACAACAAGGTCCCGGAAAGTGTACAGGTTCTCTCTATTACCAAGTTTAAATGTTTTATTAAGCTGAAACTGTATAAAAAGGGTTATTACAGTATAAATGAATACATGGTTGATAATAACCCCTGGGAATGAGGTGGTCGCTTCCAAGCAGTTTCTAAAATAAATTTTGTAAATAGTTCGTAATCATTTGTATTGTAAAATTTATTTAAAAAAAAGTCCCGCTGGGTTTCTTGCTGGTTCTTCCCAGGACAGAGGGTTTTTTTCGAACCAGTGGTAAAGTAAAAAATGACTTTCAATAAGAATTACACATGTAATGTATATTGAATAAAAAATATTCTATTCTACTCTAGTCATCATAGTGGCACTACTCAGGTGGCGTGGAGCAGAAGTGCGCTGGTCTTGTTCTTCAAGAAAGGCGACAATGCTATCTTTAATAAATACAGACCGATTTACCTTCTGAGCCGCGTCTACGTGCTGTTTTTGAGTCATTACGAATCGTCTCGCACGCAGACTCAACGACTTCCAGCCTCTCGGTTTCCGAAAGGGCTTTAGCACCATAGACCACATACATACCCTTCGGAAAATTGTACAGAAGACCGAAGAGTACAATCTGGCACTTTGTCTTGTGTATGTGGACTATAAGAAAGCTTTTGATTCCGTGGAAATTTGGGCGGTGCTGCAGTCCCTTCAGCTGTGCCAAGTCGACTGTCGGTATATCGAAGTGCTGAAGTGTTTGTACAGTAGGTCTACGATGGCTATCCGACTTTATCCGAGTATATCCACGAAAACCCTTAAATAAATCTTTAAAGAGACAAATAATTACAAATTGCTGCATGCCTGGAGCATCTTTTAGTGACATCCTAAATAAAATTATAGTTACTAAATTTCGCCCAAAAAGTACAATAATATTTTTTGTTGGTAGAAGAGGCAGTGTAAACAACAAACGGTTTACACAGGAAAATAATAATCTAAGACAATTTAAATGAATAATTTAATATGTAATAATAATTTAAAGACATAATATTCATAATAGTAATGATAATAATGACAAATTTCATTTAAATGATATAAATAATTTAATAAAAAAGTTTTGGACGAAAGATTTATAGAATTAGGGTGACAAACGAGCACAGTCCATCTGATGGTAAGTGGTTGCTGTGGCCCATAGACATCAACATCTGTCCTCAGTTAAGAATCAAAATGCAGATGCGTTGTCAGCCGTGAGGACTAAGATAGAATGCCTTTTTCCAGTAAAATGAGTCTCCGGTTCTCTACACTCACCATACGAAACACAGCAGCATCAAGCTGCTGTTTTACGCTGGTATTCTGTATTATTACCAAACCAAATATAATTTAAGACTGGTAGCAAATGTACTATCTTATTATTGCATGCCCGCAAGTATGTTCCGCTAGGGCCTAAAAATTAAGATTCCAACATCTTGTCGCATGAAATCGTATCTAGCAAGCATAAGATGCGAAAAGGAAAGGTTTAGAAGTAATATAATAAAAAGACTTCCATCACTTTCATTTAAAAATAGTGCTGATTATTTGTATGGTACGTCATTTAAAATATAAATTGTGAATTTAGTAGAATATTTACTTCTAAAAATTTATCTTTTAACAGTCGCAAATCATTTAATGAATGGGCGACAGTAGGAATTTATAAAAGTAATCGAAGGTTATAAGAGCTTTATAATGAAAGATCATATAATAGTAGTGTTATATTTAGAGATCATGTAAAACATATTCTAAAATATTTAAAAAAGTGTGTTCGACAGCTAAGACTTTACATTTAAGCAACAAAATTAAAACTGCATCCAAGAAAATTTAAATGACTTGTGAGAATAATAAATAGTGAAACGGGCAAGGTCAAACCGTGCAACTCAGATTTTCAATTGAATATTAACAATCATTTAACTCGATCTGATCAAGAAGTTGCTATGACTTTTGAGAAACATTTTACTGATGTTCCTTTTTTGACAACAAAATCATTAAATTCTTCTCCTACTGTCGCCGAATCATTGCTTAAACAAAACGTAAAGCCTTGTTCAAATATTTTTAAATTCCATAGAGTATTGCCAAAATGTATATCATTAAATATTTTAAAACTATTGATGTTAAGGCGCAGATTGAGCAAAATGTCGCGCTAGTCGTTATTTGTGCTGTTTTTAGGAGCTATCTACTTTTTATTTAAAAGATATATCAACAAATAAAAAACACATTATGTTTCTACATAATCTTGATTCCATAAAAGCTATATCCAATTTTTTTTTAAAGGAATAAATATTAATATAATCTCCTTACAACGAAACCACATAAATGTGAAATTATTATTGATAACATGCATCTCCTCGTAAAGTAAGTATTATTTTATTTTGCGATTTACACCAATGGATAGACAATTTATTAATGAACATTTCTATAGTAAATTTTTTTTCAAAAGACCAAAATTTGATTTTATTAAGAATTTATTTTAAAATCTGGGCATATTCACTGCTCACGGGCTTGCTGAAGTCAGTGAGCCCTGAGCTCTTCGACGCGAAGCCCGTGTCGTTAGAGCGTCGACCAGCACATACACTCACGTCATATTAGTCGATAATAATATTACTTATTAGGTTATTTATAGGTAGTATTATTTGTTTGTTTTGGGTATAATTTTTCGTATTAGTTATACATATATTTGTTGTGTTTTTTACTGCGCGATGAAGCTTTTTGCGTGTATTTTCTTTGAAGTAAATGCAAATAAAAAAACGAAGCACCATTAGCATGTAAGGTTCGAATCCATAATTAAAATTTCGACAAATATTATAATTTACACTATAAAAGGCTAATTCAATATTATCACCCAACCACAATATCTTATTAGGTATAGTACCGCCTCGTTGGTCTAGTGGTTGTAGTAGTGCGAGTGCTGATCATGAGGTCTCGGTTTCGAATCCCGGGTCTTGTCAAAAAGTCAGTTATGAGTTTTTGGCCCGTTTTTGTTTTTATTTATTGCTTGTTTTTTCTTCTTTTTCAAAAAAAAATAATTGAGTACATAAGATGTTCTATACGCCGAATGTCAGAGAGTAAAGCTAGTACATCTTTTGCTAAACTTTAAAATCTAAAACCAATTTTAAAACAGACGAATTGATCATAACTCCCTTAGCTATAAAATAAGTTATGATCTAATTAATGGTATTTATTCCAGTTTATGGCAGCTCTGATTTATATTACGTGGCTGAAATTAGGTACATCTTATTAGGTACGTCAAACCAAATAACAGCCGGGCGGCTGACATTATGCACTCCATACATTTCTTATATTATCTAATTACAGTCCCATTAATTTCCACTAAAAGAAAATAAATAAGTTGTAAATTCAAACAAAAATAACTGCATTACTATGTCTATAGTCATATTCATACAAATCAAAAAGCCTATATATGAGATAATGTAAAGTAAGCATAATTTTACCGGGATCATAACTTGTCAAATAATTAGGAAAATGATCGTTTTTCGTTGCGTACCTGTTTTGATTTTAACACTGTTAGGTTTAAAACTGCGAGGTAATATTTGAATAAATATAGTTTCCTCTAGGTACAAAGAATTTTTTAGATGAAAATATTTGTAGTTAAGACTACTAGAAATCTTATTTATGGAGTAAAAAGGCGAAAAGACTGCAATTAGGGGCATGACTGGTATTAGGGGCTTCTACCCTAATTCGGTAAAAAGTATCTAAGTAGGTATTAATATACCTACTTTTTACTATAAACTAAAATTTTTTTAAACTAAATTTAACTAAAAAAAACTAAAGTGACCATTTATTTTTTAACTCAAAACAGGACATGGGTTTATTTACACTCTAAAAACTATAACTTTACACAATTAGTGTTCAATATAAAATTATATTCGGTATAGACGGTAATTATTAAATGCAACATATTTTTTTTAATTATTAATTACATTTGTCAGTGGATTAAATTTGCTTTAATAAAGTTGGTGATAATTTTAAATAAGAATAAAATACTGCTTAAGTTTTTTTATTGTTACCTTTGTTAACAACATCGCCTTTAGAACTGGAACCATAAGTGTTTCTTTCAGACGTCCACAATTTGTTCAAAATAAAAAAAATATTCTTTCTACTGGAGAATTTGTACCAGGGAGACATAAAATATATTCGATTAAAAAAAATTATGTTGAAGATTGTTGACTTTGAATACTTCCATCCAACGAGTTACGGGACAATTTTGTGTCCCGGAGCTTTGTTTGGGGACAATGGGACAGGTGACTGAGAAAAGGGACAGTCCCGTTCAAAACGGGACGTATGGTCACTTTAGCTATAAACCGGCGACGGCTCCGTGGCGCACTGGCTTAGCAATCAGTTGCTGCACTGGGGGCCGCGGGTTCGAATCCCGCACGGAACAAGTATTTGTATGGCCTACAAATAATTGTTCCGGGTCTGGATGTTTGTCCTTGTGCAATTTATGTTTGTAAACTGCCTCCACGACTCTCATTCTATATTACTCTCACTCTGCGAAACATCCTATTTATTTATTTATTCTTTATTGCACCAAATATTTGTACAAAAGGCGAGCTATCTATCTATTTACCTATAGTGAGTAGGTATCTTTTAAACACAATTTTCAATGCTTCATTTTTAATATATAATTAATTATAAAATTTCATGATTAGATAATATTATATGAGAATACATAACTCTAATATAATGCAACTAATATACCGAATAAAAAATTTGAGATACATTTATCGTTATACGCTGTGTGTATTTCCATAAAATAGTTTATTGATGTTGAAAAAACACTACGTTCTTACAGTAGGTGGCGCCTTACATATTTCTTACGTGATATTATATTGTAGCGAGTCGGCGCGGCACACCAAATGCTCAAGGTCGTTCGCATGGAGTAGCCCCTTAAGAAAACGTCAGACTTATGGGGGATTTCCGTTAAAGTTATTTTATCTATAATAGATATATTAGCACCTTATCTAGCCACTATATTTAATACAAGCGTTGAATTTGGTGTGTTTCCCAATTTAATGAAACATAATAAAGTCATACATTTATTTAAATCTGGTAGTACATTAGACCCCGCCGATTTTATACCAATTTCTGTAGATACTACCAACATTTAGTAAAAATTTTGAAAAAATGATTTCAGATCAAATATTAAGTTTCTTTAATATTAATAAATTTCAACATAAAAATCAATTCGGATTTACAAGGGGTCGCTCCACAACTGACGCTGGAGTTGAGCTTATTAAACATATTTTTTGTGTATGGGAGAATTCAGAGAATGCTTTGGGTATATTTTGTGACCTCTCCAAGGCCTTCGAATGTGTTCACCATGAGACATTAATCAGGAAGTAGTGTCAAAAACACAGTGTATTATTATTTCATATTTAAGTAATAGAATGTAGAAAGTTATTATCAACTAGCTTCTGCTCGCGACTTCGTACGCGGATCCTGTTGCTTATGCCAGCGACAACGGGGTCGTCAAAATCGAAGATCTGAAACGTCTGATGTTGAATTCTAAGAGCCCGGGGACGGGAAAACAACGTGTTTCGCGAGACAATTCGAGACGTTCTAGATCTTTCACTTTTGTAAGTCAACAGGAAATGCCCATCAGACTAAACAACTTTTGCTAAGACGTCATTCCTATATATGTTATAGTGTCGCTGGGCTTTGGATGGAGTGTAACTCCTTGTGTGTTATTAATTTAATATTGGTAATATTGTTTAGATCACGTTCACATGAGGCTTAAGTACTGAAATATAATAGAACAAAAATACTTCAGCGCAAAGCTTCCGGGTAAACTATGTTGAAAGTTGACCCGTCCGGCACGTGAGCATAAAGATTTCTAGAACTGCTAACCCGGGAAAGAGCGACGTACAACTGACCATGCGAGAAACAACTGACACCGAGATCTATTCCAGCAACACGAAAAGTCTGCTCTTGAGCCTTATTAATTGTCATTGCATAACACAATGATACTGGGAATTGCGTTCTTTTAAATTGAAATGGAAAATTATTTGGTATTATGGGAATTCTGGGAATAAAGACGGTTTCTCCTGCACCGCAACCTGTTAAAATTTGAGCCTCGATTATATTTTGTTGCAACTGGGTTACTTTTAGCAGAGTTCCATTGCAAAGTTGTGGTGGTCTTAAATTTTGGAGTAGAATAATCGGAATGCCAATTTTTAAACAAATTTCATGAGAAGGAAGTCCGGGCATATTTAAAGAATTTAAAATTCTATCGGGTAATTAGTGGCTTCTTGTTCATCGACCATTCTATTTATTGAACTATAAACTTTGCTTTCCCCCTGTATATTACTAAAAATTCATGTTATGTATTCGAAAAATAAAATTTTACAAAATTATTACAAACAATATGAAAAACATTTAAAAAAGGTTATAATAAAATCAAAACAATTACAATCTATTAAAAGAATGAATAAAGCAACTAATAAAATTAAATGTATGTGGCAATTAATAAATGAAAAAATAAAGCATGCTAAAGTAAAAAAATATAATGAAAATATTAAATTGCATATCAACAATAAACCAATATCTGACCCGCATGAAGTTTCTAATGTTTTTAACGAGCTGTTCGCATCAGTCGGGAGCGGCGCGGCAGGCAGTGCGCCCGCGCCACGCGGCCGCCCCGTTATGCGCCCCAGCGCCCCTCCCTGCACTCGATGTTCTTAACCCCAGTGGATGAACGAGAGGTAATGTCATTGGTGCGACAACTAAAATTAAAATCTAGCTTCGGTGTTGATGAGCTGCCGTCCACTCTTATTAAAAAATGTGCCGAAGAAATAGTTCCGTCGTTAACTTTAATCATAAATCAATCCTTTTCTGAAGGAGTATTCCCTGACCTACTAAAAATTGCTATTATAAAGCCAATACATAAAAAAGACAAAAAAACGGACCCCAATAACTACCGACCCATTGCACTCTTACCCGTAATTTCAAAAATTTTTGAAAGAGCTATGTACAAACGATTATACTCATTTTGTGAAACGTACAATATTTTCGACGACGCCCAAAATGGTTTTAGAAAAAACCGCTCGACAACCCTGGCTGCATTTAAATATTTTAATGAAGTCTTGAACATATTAAACGATCAGAAATACGCAATAGGAATTTTATTTGACATGACAAAAGCATATGAAAAAATTAAATATGACATTCTCTTAAATAAACTTTATGACATTGGTATCCGTGGTGTAGCTCATAAGTGGTTTGCTTCTTTTCTCAGCAATCGTTCACAGTACGTCGAAATAGAAAATGTAGATCACGATTTAAAAACCATAACATGTGTCAGGTCGAGGGCCCAGCCGGTGCGGGACTCTATCCCTCAGGGGTCCGTACTCGGATGTGTCCTTTTCCTTATTTACATCAATAACCTCCCCAAAATCATTGACGAGCTTTGTGTGATGTTTGCCGACGATTTTTCCGTTGTGTTTCCTTATATTAATAGTACCAAACTTAATGAAAGAATCGACATAATTATAAACAAAGTAAAACAATGGCTAAGCGATCATAATTTAGAAGTAAATTTCAAAAAAACTAAATTAATACAATTCAGACCACGACAAAAACATGAACTAGATATAAATTATACATATAATCAAACAAAATTAGAATGTGTTCAAAATTTTTCTTTGCTGGGTATAAATATAGATTCGAATGTTAATTTTAAATCACATATTCAAAAAAATAAGTTAAAATTATCACAATTTATATATGCTTTAAGAGAATTAAAAAAATCTACAAATTTAAAAACGGCAGTGACAGCCTATCACGCCTACGCTCAAGCGTGGCTAAACTACGGTGTCATACTGTGGGGCAACAGTGTAGAATCACACGAACTTTTTATTTTACAAAAAAAATGTATACGCGTACTTGCAAATATCAAACAAAGAGAAAGCTGCAAACCTCACTTTCAAAGTCTCAAAATTCTAACATTACCGTGCCTATATATATTAGAAATATGTAAATTTGTAAAAAGACACCCAAGTTTTTACATCAAAATCATAGACGCGCCCCGACACAACGTACCTCGCTATAAGAATAACCTTTTGCAACCAAAATCTAAATTAAAATTACACAGTACAGGTCCTTCACTGCTGGCCGTATGAGGAAGCTCAAGGTTGCTCAGCGAGCTATGGAGAGGGCTATGCTCGGAGTTTCTCTGCGTGATAAACTTAGGAATGAGGATATCCGCAGTAGAACCAGAGTGACCGACATAGCCCAACGGATTAGTAAGCTGAAGTGGCAGTGGGCCGGCCATATAGCTCGAAGAACCGACAACCGATGGGGAAGAAAGGTTCTCGAGTGGCAGCCTCGTACCGGTAGGCGAAGTGTAGGGCGTCCCCCCACGAGATGGAGTGACGACCTGGTAAGACATGCAGGAAGTCGATGGATGCAGGTGGCTCAGGACCGTGTTTTGTGGCATTCTTTGGGGGAGGCCTATGTTCAGCAGTGGACTTGTGAAGGGCTGTAATGATGATGAATGATGATGAGTACAGGTCCTTACCCGATGTCAATAAAAATTTATAATAAATTGCCGGAATACATAAAAGCCGAAACAAATATTAAAAAATTCATTAGATTTTTGAAAGCTATACTCATTAAAAAAGTTATTATTCAATTAATGAATACATGGAGGAAAAGAATTTTTAAGTGTCTGCCCCTCTCCTGTTCATTGCTACGCCTTTCGAGGTGCATGTGATTGTTAGAACTTGCATGTTTTGTTTAGTCTCTAAGTCACATGTAACGCAATTTGTGAATAAATAAATAAAAATAAAAATAAATATTCGACAGTATTTTGTTATTAATCTCAGATGCCTGGTCATTGCGAGGAGTTAAAATGGATCTTTCGCATAGCCAAAAATTGTCCCTATTTAATATAATTGTTACGTCACCGTAAACCGACGATATAAGATGTGGTTGGGATTGCACTATACAACATAACTCAGGCGTCAGAATAAGTTTTCCTTGGTGTAGTTGTGGATAGGTACCTTCCCCAATCTTTAATAATTTATCAGAAAATTGACGATCATCCGGGTTATCTCCAGTTCTCACTCGCATGTTTATAGTCAAATGTACCGATTGTATATCACGCCACAAATAAGAGCTTTTTAGGCAAGCCCTAACCTCATCAGCTCGGGTTCCCCGTGGTATTACCGGTAAGGTTTGTTGGAAATCACCACAAAATAAAACCGTGATACCGCCCATTGGTCGATCATTTTGTCTTATATCCCTTAAAGTTCTGTCTACCGCTTCTACTCCTTTTCGGTGAGCCATCGTACATTCATCCCATATGATTAAATTACAGTCACATAATACCTTAGCTTTGTCGCTATTTCTTGAAATACTACAGGTTGGACTTTCCGTGCGATCTAAATCAATAGGTATTTTAAACATAGTGTGAGCAGTTTTACCTCCTGGTAGCAATGTTGCAGCTATACCTGATAAAGCCACGGCAAGAGCAATTTTACGCTGATTTCGAACATAAGCTAATATTAATTTAGTCAAAAAGGTTTTCCCAGTTCCTCCAGGTGCATCTAAAAACCATATTGTTCCCAAATTATTCTGAACACTCTCGCACACGCGATCATAGACTGAACGTTGTTCTGCAGTCATCATCGTTTTCTAATGTTGCCAGCAGTTCCAATCTTATTAGTTGTAACCAATCTCTGCAGAATATTCCCTATTGGTAACCTCTCCGACTGAGGTTGGTGTTGGCAAACCATATTCACAGAGTGATTGTAATTTACCGCCTACTGCTGTTAAGTCTTCCTGAAGAGCTAATAAGCACAGATTTATGGCAAGATCACGGAAATTATCATTAGTTGCGCCTTCATCATTGTGAGATATATTCCGAAGAAAGTCTTCTGCAAATTTTTCTTTATATTTTTCCCATAGTTGTACAGCATCTGACAAATTACAAAATGTGAGTAATGTTACAAATAAATGGCGTAACCGTCGTGGATTATCACGAACACAGGATTTTGCTAAAGCGTCATCCCAATGCTGAACATTTTCAAGCAAACGACGCGCTTGGCAAGCTGCATGATAAGTTGGATAAACAACATCGTCTACTTTTCTCAAATTTATAAATGATTTTGGTCCTCGCACTGTATATAATAATAATCGCAAATAGAAACACTCAGCGTTGTTAGGATGAACGGTATACACTCTACCAAGAAGGCTCTACAGGCCTGCCACGGCGTCTACGATTAAAGACACCTCGTTGCTTATCGTAGGTATAATACGATGGAACTTCTTCATACAAAAGAGATTTTGCAAAATCATCAGTTTGGCAAAGTCGAAAGAATGCTAATAAAGTTGTTTGTCTAGGGTTCTCTAATCATTCTGTAACATTTTCGGCGTTGAAATATATACGTTGACCGCCTTCAAGATGAACATCCAGATGAGTCACAGGTGGATATCTTTCGTGAATGTTGAAACTTAAGATCCGCCACACAGCTTCTGAAGAGCTGATATATCTGCCTGACTGAAATCTAGTAACTTCATCATGTTCATTTCTCAACACAAATGTAGCTTGGTCACTGCCCTTGTCAATATACTTACAAATATATTTTATTGACTCTACACTATTACACATTTCAACATTTATGTGAGCTTGAAATGCTCTAGACATCACAGGCGAATACGGAACGACCCACCTATTATCTAAAGTAACCTGTTGATCAGACACTCGCTTTTCAACAGTAAAACCACCATTGTCTCTTGAACAGCGACGATATGATGGGTATCCATCATTTCCTGTTACAGTTTCATCCACTAATGCTTTTGGATATCTTTTAGTGCAACGACCGTCTTGCATGCAAGGAGCATTAAATGCACCACATGGACCATGTATCATATGAGTTTTAACAAACTCTTCCGGAAGAGCGTACGTTTGATAGGAGACTCGTTCGGCTGTGAATAGCCTGGTGAGACGACGAAAGTTGTCGACAGATTGGGGGATGATTTTAATAGCCTTCCCGAGGTTGGTGGCTTGGTCGTACTTTATTCCTGCGTCGTAGCAGGTTTTGGAGAAGCGGGTAAACTGAGCCTTGTCTCGTAAGAAGACAGGGGGCGGGACTTGCTTCTTAGCCGGGTTAGGAGCACAGCGGGAGGCTGGCTTGGGCAGTGGTAATTCGGAAACTGCAGCGGGAGCTGAGGGGACTGAGGTAGCTACGGGGGCTGCGGGGTTTGCGGGGGCGGCAGAGGCCACCGAAACGGTGCGATTTTTCGCGGCGCGTTTACGGCGCTTGGAAGACACTGTGGTGAACTCTGATTCATCGGATCCGTCTGAGTCAGACGACTCCGTAGAACCAGAGCCCCGGAGTGTGGACTCTGAGTCGGAGTTGGAGCACTCTATCTCCAGGGGAGCGAAAGAGTTAGACTGTGGGACAGCCGGGCTAATAGCCAGTAAGGCCTCGTGAGAGGGGTATGCCTGAGCGAGTTGGGCGTAAAAGGATGCCAGATCTGGCGGGTCCATCTGGGATACGACGTCGAGGAGTTACCTACGAAGGTGGTCTAGTTTTGACATGTTTGGGAGGGAGGGGAGACGTTATTCTATGAAACAGTAAGGACGGGTCCCTGTTCTCAAAAGAACAGGGGCTTGTTCTCAAAAGAACAAGAGACGTTCCCAAGAAACAATATACACGGTAAGGAAATAACAAAAGAAAAGCAAAAACATAAATAGAAAAATTAACAAGAAGTAACAATAACAGAAGCAGTGGTCAGTCAGACTCCCCGCCCGAAGACAGGGGGGTACGAACTGAAGTTAGCGTAAAGAACTTACCGGGCGTCGGCGCTGTACAGCGCGAGCAGGACAGCGGAGGCGCGAGAGTGAGAAGCACTGCCGTACGGGGACGGAAGCGCGGACTACCTGTATACAACCGCTCGTGAGCGGTGCCACAGGCGGAGTAGGCTCGCACTCGGACCCCCCGCCTTTTTATACCTCCCGCCGCGAACCGCGTCGAGCGCGGCAACCGTTACACAAAAATAATCCTTATAGCATGATTCAGTATTCAGATTATGGCTTATTAGCGTATTTCATGTATAACTTTGGTGTTTCTATACCGATTTCTATGATTATTTTTTATTGAATAGATAATAATTTTAACTTTTTTTTTTAATTAGGGATGAGTGAGAGTGTTATAAACATAAGAGTAGACAAATATAATCAGAAAGCTCCGAACTGCTAAGCTATCGGGAGTTACACGTGTTATTGTGAGTCAACCATAAAAAATAGACATATGCTGTCGTGGGATATTTTTTATATAATTTTAAGGAAAACATTTCTGTCATACATGATTTCTGTGTAGCTTTAACCATAAAGGCTGCACACGCGACGGAAGCTTAAAAAATGGAGTAATTTCTCCCGTTTCCCCAACATTTAGCTTCACTGCTCTGCTCCTATTGATCGTAGCGTGATGAAAAGTATACTATAACCTGTCCAGGAGTATGAAGAATGATTGTACCAAGTTTCGTTAAAATCCGTCGAGTAGTTTTTGTTTCTATAACGAACATACAGACAGACAGACGGACAAAGATTTTACTGTTTGCATTTTTGGCATCAGTATCGATCACTAATCACCCCCTGATAGTTATTTTGGAAATATATTTCATGTACAGAATTGACCTCTCTACAGATTTATTATAAGTATAGATAATAAAAGTTCCTCCGGGTCACCTGTACTCATGAGTGTCCCTCAGGGCTGGATTCTCGGCCAATTCCTATTTCTAGTGTATATTAATGACTTACCTTCCCTTGTAGGGGATAATCATGATATAGTATTATTTGCTGATGATACTTCCTTAATTTTTATACTTAAACGTCAATCATTTAAATGTGACGAAGTCAATAATGCTATATCAAAATTAGTGCATTGGTTTAACGTTAATAAACTACATTTAAACGGAAATAAAACTAGATGTATTAAATTTACAACATCGAATGTTAAAAATCTGAATACCAATGTGTTTTAAATGGAGAAGAACTGAGCCCTGTTGAATCCACTGTTTTTCTTGGTATCACTCTCGACGCAAAGCTTCAATGGGCCCCCATATATCCAAACTAGCAAGCAGACTAAGTTCTGGAGCCTATACTGTAAAAAAGATTAGACGTCTCACTATTGTCGAGACATCTAGATTAGTTTATTTCAGTTATATCCATAGCAAAATGTGTTATGGGATTTTACTATGGGGAAATGCGGCTGATTCAGAAACTTTTTTGTCTTACAGAAAAGAGGAAATAGAGCTATTTATAACCTAAAACCGAGTCTCTTAGAGATAAATTTAAATAAATAAATATATTAACTTTGACCTCTCAGTATATTTACGAAAATTTAATGTATGTTCACAAAAACAAAGGTAGTTTTAGTAAAAAAAAGTGATATACATTCTGTAAACAGTAGGAACAAACAAAAGCTAGTGATACCAGTTTCTCGACTCCACAGAGTCAGTAATTCATTCTTGAGTCAATGTATACGCTATTATAACAACGTCCCGGAAAGTGTACCTACATGCTCTCACTATTACCAAGTTTAGTAACTATTAAACATTTAGTTTTGGTATGCTGAAACTGTATAAAAAGGTTTTTTACAATATAAATGAATACATGGTTGATAATAACCCCTGGGAATGAGGTGGACGTTTCCAAGCAGTTTCTAAAATAAATTTTGTAAATAGTTTGTACAGCTGGGTTTCTTGCTGGTTCTTCCCAGGACAGAGGGTTTTTTTTCGAACCAGTGATAAATAAAAAAATGACTTTCAATAAGAATTAGATATGTAATCTATATTGAATAAAAAAAAATATTCTATTCTATTCTCATTCTATAGAACCAGAGTATGAAATCTATCCAACTGCAAACTGACAGGGTGATGTCATATCCCCGAAACTCTTCACCGCTGCATTGGAAGGCGTTTTCAAGTTACTGGACTAGAAAGAATACGGTATTAACATCAATGGCGAGTACATCACTCACCTTCGATTTAGCGACGATATAGTCTTTATGGCAGAATCACTGAGGACCTAAGCATTATGGTCAGTGACCTCAATAGTCTTTCCTAACGGATAGGTCTTAAGATGAACATGTACAAAACCAAAGTCATGTGTAACGTCACTAAGCTCAAAGTTGTTGACGAGTATGTTTAAGGAAGTTCTTGGAAGAAAACGTCGATCGCTTGGGGGTACGGTGCGTCACTTAACAATGGGTGCATCCTGTCGGAGTGACATAATCAGCCGTACGTTTGAGATTCGCCTCCGTTAAGCTTTGAGATCACTCTTATTTCCCCCGGTCAGATCTGTCCAACGCGTGAAGTAATACGTAACGCAACCCCACCTTCTTAGACGGGAATCTCTAGACGTGGTAGAGCCATGCTGCAGCTATATTAGTAGAGTAGTTGTAGCACGAATGGGTCGCCTCGACTGGGGAAGAACCACACTCTCACAGAATACCTGCGTAAAATAGTGAGTGTAGAGAACCGGAGACCCATTTTACTGGAAAGGAGGCAGTCCATCTTAGTCCTCACAGGTGACAACGCATCTGCATTTTGATTCGTAGTCGAAGATTGATGTAGATGTCTATGGGCCACAGCAACCACTTATCATCAGGTGGACTGTGTGCTCGTTTGTCACCAAAGAGATTTAAATATATAGGTGTAACTAATTAAATGTCTTTGTTTGTCACCCTTATCCTATACGAGTAAAAAAATATTCTATTACTGTTATAAATGCCTACTACTCCCAAAGCTTGACAGGCCGATTGGCGATTGCAATTTTGCAACACTAGTTAGGTACCTCGCGCTTTTATATACTTAGTGTAAAATCGCGATCGCGCAAATTAAGTTTCTATTCTATAAAATATTCGATTAAGAATGTTGAATAAAATGTTGCTACATGATTATTGCAGGCGTACAAGCTATTTGTACCAATTACAACTCTAATAGATTTCGTGTAGTGTCTGTGTATGGTCTTCCTTTGGTTCCAGTTTGGATGTTTGTCCATGTGCATGTGTGTTTGTTTGTGAAATACCATCACGACCCAAAGTGCACTGAGTTAAATTAAATGGCTGTATACTTGATGCAGGGGAGTCAGCAATGATTGCGTGCTAGATATGGTGTTGATATCAACAATTGATGCACTTATTATTTGTTACCAAAATGCTGTTTAAGACGATACAGCTGAAATACTTTATAAGTCAATATTAGGTAAAGAACACATTGTCGCGACGGACACTTTAATAACGCTTTATTTTATCATCTTAGTGATAAAATAGATAACAGATGACTTTCCTGGTTAGGCATAGCCACCTACACATATCCTGGATGAAGAATTAATATGCAGATGCGTTGTTAATTTTGAGAACTATGGTGTTTCTTGGTTACTTATATAAGTCAGTTTAGAATCCCTTTGATTGGACGTGGTGATAAAGCTCTCGAAGTCCACGAGATTATACACAAATACCTTTACGTGGGGAGAATAGTTTCGCGTTGAGTGCCTCACAACCTCACGGATGCTCTGAGGAACAGGCCCACATGGAATATTACTTATTACAATTAGATTACTTTTGAAGCAGGCTCGTCTCGGCGTATTTATATTATTACAGGTGATGATTCCTGTATTTACCTATACGATCCAAACACGAAGCACCAATCGACGATTTGGCTGTTTCAAAATTAACCAACGCCTACCAAAGTAAAACGATCTTAAAGTGCAATGTGATTTTGATCGCTATATATTTTTTAATTTATCTTTTATTTGGTGCCAATTACATTACTGCCGAATGTTACTTTATCAAATGACTGTCAGAACTAGGGTTGCCATCTCATGCCACTCGGCGCTCCAAAAAGCCGGACTTTTGGCCCTAAAAGCCGGACAGTAATTTTTAGCCAAACATACCTTTCTGAGGCCATGCAGCCAAAAAACTCACCAACTCCAACCCCCGAGAAAATAAAATTAAAATACTCCGTTACATGCGTTAATTGTTTAATAATCAATCACAGCACAGTTTCAAGCGTAAACGTTACTTATTTATTTATTCTGAAAGCGATGCGTGCAACGCGTTACGCTAACAAAAAGCGTTACGCTAACAAAAGCCGGACAGGCCGAACACATAAAAATTTGGCCGGTCACAACCCGAAAAAGCCAAACACGTCCGGCTAAAGCCGGACAGATGGCAACCCTAGTCAGAACTGTTCCTAATGTGAGCAACAAGCGACCAAACACGATGCGCGGCTGGCTACTACTTTACAATGACAACGCGTCCGCGCGATCAGCGCTCAAAACGAAAATTTCATGGACAGCCTACCGACTAAGCTTTTGGGTCACCCAACATACAGCTCTCATTTGACACTGTGTGACTTCTTTTTATTTCCTAAAATAGAAAAAATCAGCTGAAAGGAATAGCTTTCATTCGTCGTAAGATGTGCTAGCAGCGGTGGAGCCAGCCATTGAAGCGGTGTTTGAGGTGGACTGGAGAGTGTTGAAGAAATTGGTTCAGACGTTTGAAACTTAATACTACTCGTAATTATTTGAAAAGATTTAATTATAAAAACTTTAAACATTAAACTTCTTTGTAGTCTCGTAAACTTTCCGAGTGGCCCACGTACAACCGCAGAGTGGTTTTAACACAAAATATAATGGAATCAAAAATTTATTTTAATGCTCGGCTTATCAGTTGTTTTTAAGTATTAGCTAAAAAATTAAATGATTAGTCATCATCATCATCATTACAGTCCTTCAAGTCCACTGCTGAACAAAGGCCTCCTCCAAGGAATGCCACAAAGCACGGTCCTGAGCCACCTGCATATCTTACCAGGTCGCCACTCCATCTAGTGGGGGGACGCCCTACACTTCGTCCGCCGGTACGAGGCCGCCATTCGAGAACCTTTTTTCCCCATCGGTTGTCGGTTCTTCGAGCTATATGGGCGACCCATTGCCACTTCAGCTTACTAATCCGTTGGGCTATGTCGGTCACTTTGGTTCCACTGCGGATATCATCATTTTTAAGTTTATCACGCAGAGAAACTCCGACCATAGCCCCCTCCATAGTTCGCTGAGCGAGCTTGAGCTTCCTAATCCGGCCAGTAGTGAATCAGTCTCAGTTCCATAAGTCATCACTGGCAACACGCACTGGTTGTACAGTCCCGTTTTCAAGTTTTGAGGTATACCTGACGATAAGATGTGCCGTAATTTCCCGAACGCTGCCCAACCGAGTTGAATCCATCGATTGACCTTTCGGTCGAAGTTGGACTTGCCTAGTCGGACTATTTGTCCCAGGTAAACATACTCGTAAACAACTTCGAGCTTAGTGCTCCCAACAACTACCGGCATAGGTGTGACATGGGCATTAAACATGATCTTTGTTTTGTCCATGTTCATCTTAAGACCTTTCCGTTGGGAAACACTATTGGGGTCATTGAGCATGGTGCTCGTCGGCAAATCAAAGGTGAGTGATGTACTCGCCATTAATGTTAATACCG
This sequence comes from Parnassius mnemosyne, assembly GCA_963668995.1. NCBI lineage: Eukaryota > Metazoa > Arthropoda > Insecta > Lepidoptera > Papilionidae > Parnassius > Parnassius mnemosyne. Next base: position 226,976 of record CAVLGL010000035.1, on the reverse strand, counting down.
TATCCTTTCCAGTCCAGAAGCTTGAAAACGTCTTCCAATGCAGCGGTGAAATTTCGGGGATATAACGTCACCCTGTCTTACACCTCTCTGCAATTTCATAGGTTTCGTACTCTGGTTCTGTACTCGGATAGCCATCGTAGCCCTACTGTACAAGCACTTCAGCATTTCAATATACCTACTGTCAACTTGGCCCCGCTGAAGGGACTGCAGCACCGCCCAAATTTCGACGGAATCAAAAGCTTTCTCATAGTTCACATACGCCAGACATAGTGGCAAATTGTACTCCTCGGACTTCTGTACAATTTGCCGAAGGGTATGTATGTGGTCTATGGTGCTAAAGCCTTTTCGAAAACCGTATTGTTAGGGAGGCTGGAAATCGTCAAGTCTGCGCGCAAGACAATTCGTAATGACTCTCGAAAACAGCACGTAGACGCGAATCAGAAGGGAAATCGGTCTGTAGTTCTTCAAGAAAGCGTTGTCACCTTTCTTGAAGAACAAGACCACCGCACTTCTGCTTCACGCCTCCGGTGTAATGCCACCATGGAGGACGGAATTAAAGAGTTTCTGAAGGACTTCAAGTACTGGTTTTCCACCCGCTTTCAGAAGCTTCGCTGTAATTCCATCCTCGCCTGGGGCCTTGCCGTTCTTAAGATGCTGGAGAGCTATTCTAATCTCGTTCAGACTGACGTCCGGGATATCATCGGAATAGTGTCGGATAAGACTCTCTCTTGGATCATTACTCACACTTACGTGTGGCTCCAACGATGATGTGTACAGCTGCCCATAGAACCTCTCAATCCCACTCAAAATCTCAGGTGTCCCGGATACGACGCTCGGTCTTCACCTTCGACAGTTGGCTCTTTCTGGCAGACAGATCTCTAGCAAAGACTTTGGAGCCCTGGTTCCGCTCGATCGCTTCTTCAATACGAGCAGTATTAAAGTTGTGTAAGTCCCGCCTCATGCATTTGGAGATCTGTCTGTTCAGTTGCCTGTATTATGTCAAATCTACTGAAGACTGCAGCTTCCTATCCTGTCTAACAGCCATGAGATTAAGAGTGTGATCGGAGAGTTTTTGTGTTCTTCTGCGGCGGGTCTTGCAAAAATTAGCCCCGACCGCATGGACAGTTTCCACAAGCTCGTCATTCATATCGTCCACCGCATTGTAATCTTCTAGGCACTGAAAACGGTTTCGTAGCTCGAGCTGAAAGGTTTCGGGATTTTGGATTAGAGCACGAGGGGGACGGAGCGTTGACTGCATTAGATGTGATCTCTCCAACTTAATATTTAGGTTCAGTGTGCCTCTCACCATTCGGTGATCGCTGCCGGTTTTAACCCTCGCGATCACTGAGACATCACTGAACAGTTGTCGTCTGGTCGTCATAATGAAGTCAATCTCATTTTTGGCGAACCGTGGGGGCTCGACCAGGTCCACTTCCTGTGGGTCCGCTTCTGGAAGAAAGAGTACATCATAGAGAGTCGCTCTTTCTTCATGAAGTCAGCCAGCTGCTGGCCCCTTGGGTTCCGTTGCCCTATTCCGAATTTTCCTACTTTCAGCTCACCGTTCTCTCTTGTGCCTAGTTTTGCAATGAAGTCTCCCATTATCACCGTATAGTGGGTTTTGGAGGAATTTATGGCTCCTCATACGTTTTACGGAAATTATATCGGGGGCATCGGGGCGGCACACCCGCGCCGGTTGGCGCGTAAACCTGTATGACCTTCAGCTAATCCCGTTTGGTGATTCTGAGTATGGTACGCAACCCTTGTCAACACACTCCCAATCTTTACAACGTTGTTAACGAGATACTTGTGGACGATAAATCCGACACCGCCTTGGGACAGCTGGTCGGCCTCCCGGTGATAGAACAAGTCGGATTCGAGAATTACCGTGCCCTCCCCCTCTCTTCGGACCTCGGATAATCCTATAATATTCCAGCGCATAGCTTCAGGATCTTCTTGTCAGTCCTCAGGGTGCGTTCGTTATAAGTTGCCAGGTCGAGGCGTCGTAGGTGGCAACCGAACCTCCACCGGAGATTCTTAGCACCCCCTGTCCCGCCGTTACCATGGTCGCCACCGTAGCCAGGAATAGCGGGGCCGCCGGGGACTGGAGGCCGTCTCTTCGTTACTATCATGGGGGGTATATTGCCATAGTGGCCACGCTTAGCGAGCGGGTTGGCAACCGCAGTTTTTTTATTTTTGTTTTGCTGTTATCAGAAAGATGCTGCTGCCCATCAGTATCCCTCTGTCGCCCCTTACGACACTCACGGGAAAACATTAGATTTGATTCCTACCAAGGCTGATTCGCGAGGCTATTGAAATTAAAAAACATCCTAATTTCAATAGAGAAGATGGATGGGTGCTGCCATCTGCTTGAGATCCTATAATTAATAAAATTAAATCCAACGGTGGTGACGGGTGGCGACGAGGTTCGCCACCTGTCACGTTCTGTCCCCCGGAGGGGCGAAAAGTGGATTGCGGAAGCCCGTCTGGCTACATTGAATGTATGTGGAGGAATGAATGATAAGATGGATGAAGTATGCGATATGATGTATGATAGAGGAATAGACGTGTTATGTGTAAATGAGACAAAACGGAAGGGAAAGAATGCCACTACACATGGCATGTATACCGCGTACTGGTCTGGTGTAGACGAGACCGAGCGGGCATGCCAGGGAGTCGGTATCATCCTTTCAAGAAGAATGGGTCATTGTGTGAAAGAGTATGAATGTGTAAGCCCGAGACTGCTATGGATACGAATGAAAGTGGGCTTAAAGAAGTTGTTTGTTTTAGGGGTCTACGCCCCAGACATGTCTAAGCCCACTTATATGCGAGAGCAGTTTTGGGAGTTGGTAAGGATGGTGCTAATGAAATGCAAGGTTAATGAAAATATTGTAATATTAGGCGATTTTAATGGAAGGGTTGGGGTGAGGAGGCTTGGTTATGAAAGGATATTGGGAACGTTTGGTGATGAAAGTATAAATGAGAATGGTGAAAGCCTTCTCGCCGTATGCGTGGAAAAGAATCTTGTTGTGGCGAACACTTTCTTTCGTCATAAGAAGATTCACACGTATACATGGGAAAGAGGTGATGATAGAAGTATGATAGATTTCATAATTGTTGATGAAAGAATGAGGAGCGCGGTGGTAGATACAAGGGTTTACCGGGGCTCTAACGTAGGGACGGATCATTACTTGGTCTTATGCCGAATTAATGGTCTTTTCAGACGTTGGAGGCATCGGACATCTGTGTCTACCACTGCGTTACAGCGTATAAGAACAGAGAGGTTACAAGATGAAGGTGTGAAAGAGAAGTTCAAATGTAGATTGAGAGAAAATATAAGTGGTATGGCTGAATTGTGTATGAATGATTTAGACTTGGAGACTGTGTGGTATAATGTCAAGAAAGGTTTAGTGGATGCTACCGAAATATGTGGTGTAAGTAAGAGAACGATTGAAAGGAAAAATAACACGTTATGGTGGGATGATGAGGTACGGATGGAAGTTGAAGCAAAGAAGAAAGCATGGCTAGATTTACCAGCAACCAAGGCTAGTAGTTCTAGCAGTATGAATGATGATATTGAAAGGAAAAAGGCAGTTTTTAGACACCTAAATAAGAGAGTAAAAGAAGTAGTTGAAAGGAAAAAGCAAGAAAGGACGGATAAGAATGATAGAAGAATATCGGATAACTTCCAGGCAAACATTAAAATGTTATGGAAACTCGTAAGAACTACCAGGGGATATTCACAACAGCCTAGAATGAATGCTATACGAGACCAGAATGGCTGTATTCTGAATGACGAAGTTTTGAGTTTAAGGAGATGGAAGGAATACTTTGAAAGCGTGTTTATGAGTGATGAGACGCTTGAATTAAATGAAATAGAAATTCCGAAAGAAGAGGAAATAGATAAGAGATATAAGTATAGATGAAATAATGAAAGCAATGAAAAGTATGAAAGCAGGTAAGGCAGCCGGTTATGATATAGTATCTCTCGAAATGCTAAGGGCTGGAGAAGGAGTGGTGGCAGACCTGCTGTACACCTTGTTTAATTTATGTTGGGAACTTAAGCGGGTACCGGGAGACTGGTGCAAAGCCGTGATAGTCCCAATATATAAGGGAAAAGGATCACAGCAGGACTGTAAAAACTACCGTGGTATCAGCCTTCTTAGCATTGTGGGAAAACTGTATGCTAAGGTACTAATTGAAAGAGTTATGAAAGAAACTGATGGAAAAATTTGGGATGTGCAAGCGGGATTTAGAAAGGGAATGGGATGTACGGATCAGGTATTTTCCATGCGCATGATCGCGGAGAAGTTTTTGGCCAAAAACCAAAAAGTTTTTTGTGCGTTCATAGACTTGGAGAAGGCTTATGACAGAGTGGACATGGATGTGTTATGGCAAACACTGAACTCATTTGGGTTGACCGCTGGTCTGATACAGGCATTGAAGTCTCTATATAGGGACTCTAGTGCTTGTGTCAGGATCAACGGGGCCTACTCGGACTGGTTTGGCATCCATAAAGGTGTCAGACAGGGCTGTGTGGCTTCCCCGTGGTTGTTCAACCTATTTATGGACAGTTGTTTGGAAAATTTGAAACTAGAAGAATGCGGGTTAAGAATGGGTGAGTTAACCGTCAAATGCCTTTTGTACGCCGGTGATCAAGTCATACTTGCATCGTCGGCAGCCGAGTTGCAAATGATGGTTACATTAATGAACAGGACATTAAAAGAAAAGGGAATGAAAGTGAACGCAAGTAAGACGAAAGTTATGGTTTTTGAAAGAGAAGAAAGTAAAACGATATGTGAAATAAGAATAGAAGGGGAGTTGGTAGAGCAAGTAGATGAGTTTGTATATTTGGGATGTGTGTTTAGCAGGGATGGTAGATATGATAAGGATATAGAACGACGAGTGAATGCAGGAAATAGAGTGAATGGGGCTCTGCACTCTATTGTGAAAAGTCAGAATGTGTCCAAAAAGGCACGTATGGCAATTCACAATGCTGTGTTAGTACCTACTTTAATGTATGGTAGTGAAAGTTGGGTGTGGCAGAAGAAGCATGAGAGTAGAATAAATGCTGTAGAAATGCGGTCATTAAGGAGTATGTTAGGGATGAAGCTGAATGACAGAGTGAGAAATTGTTAATAAGAGAAGAGTGTGGTTTGAAAGATGATGTTGTGACCAGGATTAAGAAGGGAATGCTTCGGTGGTTTGGCCATGTAGAAAGAATGAATGAGGAAAGAGTGACAAAGCAAATTTATGTTGCAGAGGTGAACGGCATAGTCGGGAAGGGTCGCCCTAGGCGAAAGTTTATCGACCAAATTGGCGATATATTAAAAATGGGCCAAATCAAGAGTACCTTTAACCGACGAGCGTGTATGCGTAGGTATATGGATGTGGAGGAAGCGAGAGAGGTGTGTCAGGATCGTACCAAATGGAAGTCCATAATCTCAGCCTACCCCTCTGGGTGACAGGCGTGAGTGTTTATGTTATGTAAATCCAAACCCAAGCATACCATTGTAAGACTTCAAGATATTGTAAGCTCATTCTGCGTAGACCGAACCAAGAATTAATATTCAAAAAACTGAAGGTAGCTGGGCTAACTATGACATCGGGATATCAAACACCTCAATCCCCCCCCCCCCCCCCGTGACCATGGGTGCTGTAAAGCACCCGAAACGTCGGGAATTAAAAAGTTAAATTAAAACGCGATAAAATCCGTAAAAATTAGTTTCATTTAATCTCCTTTTTGAAGTCGGTAGATAAAAATATTTCAAGGCAAATGATTTATTTAATATCATAATTTTCAACCACAAGTGCGGCATAAAATATAAGATAAAAGTTTCATTTTATAGCAAATAAATGTTACAACCTTTATTTAGACATGTCGGGCATTTAGTGTAATAAATCAAAAGAATATTTTCTTTCGGGTTAAACTGCTTTGTAAATAGCGCCATCTACTTCATTGTATTGGTAAGTCATTTTATCGAACAAAAATTGACTTTCAAGATGGTACCTAAAATAGACACTAGATGGCCTAAACACGACTAATCTATATACAAATAAATAAAATTGAAGTGTCTCTTTGTAACAGCTTTTTACTAAATAGATATACCAAAAACCAAAAAAGAAAACAATTTTTAAAATGTTCGTCTGTTTGTTCCGGCTAATCTCCGAAACAGCTGAACCGATTTTGACGGGACTTTCACTGGCAGATAGCTGATGTTTAAGGAGTAACTTAGGCTACATTTTTATTTTAGAAAAAGAATTAGGGTTCCACGCAAAAAATTAAAAGAAAGGAAATACAATCATAATAAATTCCACGCGGATGAAGTCGTGAAGAACAGCTAATTTAGTATAGTATTCTCTCTATAGTCTTCTCTGGCAGGCTAAATCGTATAGATGTGTGTTTGCCTCTTTTTAGTGTAATTTTTTCGTTTCATCGAGTTTAGGCTACAGAACCGATATGAATCATAATATTTGAGAAAACAGAGCCGAACAAATAAAACAACGAACGTATTTTATTATGTTTTACTAGGAAATAAATATAACTAAACGATACATTTTTTACAAGTGTGGGATGTTTTGAACTTAGGAAAAAACACGATCGGCGAACAGACGCAATTAGTTACAAAAGCTTGGGGCGGTGTAGTGCGTTGCGGTGCGTTGCGATGCGATGCGGTGCGGTGCGGCCGGCGGCGGACGTTATAACCGCTTGAGGATGCGGCGCCGCTCGCGCGCGCCCGCCGCCCGCCGCTCGCGCTTGGCGCGCGGCGCCCCGCCCGCCCCCTCGCGCCCCTCGCCACCCTCGCCCGCCTCGCGCCCCGCCCCACCCTCGCCCTCCAACTCTCCCTCCGCGCCGCGCTCCTCCTGCACCGATCGTACACACCTCAATATATTACGCGTCCATAGTCATGAGCGTAGATTGACATGACGTTACACATAAATTTCAGTGCCTTCGAAATGTCCTAATGTTTTGTAATATAATTACTTCTGCATAAGTGAAAAAGTTCCCCGTCGTCGTCATGAAGTGCTTCAACATACATACGCTGTACGAGATATCTTACATGATTTTGTATGTGTCTAGCTTAAGTTTCAGCACCTTTTTGTTATACGCGTGCAAATTCTATCATGCAATTAATTAATACATTAGTGTACTTATTATCAAGCACACAACGTGGTCGGTTTTATTTATTATATTGGTTATCATATTGATTTTATTATAATATTTGGTCCTTTGAGCTGGATATGAACCTTCGACCTATGGATTTTGGATTTTATTTATGGATGAAACACTTGTGCCTGCTTATTTTATGGCCAAAATTACAAGCTAAAAAACCACTAAAAAGAACCCCTTTGTCGTATCTCCTCAGTTTCAAGGCACTCCCCTTGTTGGCTCAGCCAGTATCGGAATCCTCGGCGTCGACATATCGAGTGACGTGCAGTTTCGTGGTCACTTGGAACAAAAGGCCAAATTGGCCTATAAAAAACTTGGCGTGCTCAGCAGAGCGGAACATTATTTCATGCCGGCACACCACCTGCAACTTTACAAGGCGCAGGTTCAGCCTCACATGGAATACTGTTCCCATCTCTGGGCTAGGGTTCCCCAGTGTCAGCTCCTTCCACTTGACCGCATCTAGCGCAGTGGCTCGAATCGTCGACGACCGAGTCTTTTCCCATTGACTCGATTCACTGGCGCTGCGAAGAGATGTTGCATCTCTTTGCGTATTTTATCGCATCTACCACGGGGAGTGCTCTGAGGAATTGTTCGAATTAATTTCAGCCACACAATTTTACATCGCACATCGCGACAAAACTTGTGATAACATCCATACCATCTGGATGATTAGCGGTCCACCACTGTGCGTTTTAGAAGAAGTTTTCTCCCTCGCACAACTTCCTTTTGGAATCGATTACCACCAGCGAATTTTCCGGACTGATGCGACTTAGAGCCTTCCACGAAAATAGCCTACTCCTTTTTGAAAGGCCGGCAACGCATCTGTAATTCCCTTGGTGTTGCAGTTGTTCATGGGCGGCGGTAGTCACTTACCATCAGTTGAGCTGTATGTTTGTTTGCCCCCTCTCCTATAAAAAAAGCTACGCCCTACTGTTAGAAATAAATCTGTTCCAGTAGTAAACACATTCAGCAAACAGATAGGCTGTACTCTTCTTTTCCACCTTCGGATAACCAGGCGATTGGTGAATCAAGGTAGAATTTTTATTGCCGACATACCACGCATTTGAACCAATTGGTTTGCTTCATCGTTCGTTATGCGTACAACAAAAGAGTGAAATCCAGCATCTGTCTTTCAATCCGGTTACAATTTGGACGTCTTCAAGGCAAAAGTGAATAGGCTTTTGTTACGTAAGAGCGTTTTACTATCTTCGGCTGCAAATTACTTACCATCAGGTAGGATATTAGTCAAGCGCTGCCTTAAATGTTGGTAAATAAAAAACTGATTTTCAATAAGTATTATGTAATAATCAATATTGAATAAAAATCACACCATTCTATTCTATTCTATTCTTAGAATAGTGAAAAAAATATGAAATGCGAAGTGTTAATATTTAATGTTCCTGAGCTATTAAAGTATAGCTCAACTGCTGGATAATTTTTAAAATCGGCAATTGTTAAAAACGCAAAGCAATTTCAGAAAATTACGATTATTGTGTTTTACAAGATAAATTTTAAAAAGGTAGGTAAAGGTACCTGTGCGCGCGTGTGAGCGGTTTGCGGTCGGTCGAGGCGGTCGGGACGCGCGTGTATGTCGGTGTAGAGCTTGGCGCGCGCGAAGTAGTCGTCGTAGCGGTCGCGCAGCAGCGCCGCCGCCTCGGCGTTGAGCGCGGAGTCGGCGTTGGGCGCGATGAGCAGGCAGCGCACGGCCAGCAGCGCGTGCGCCAGCCCCAGCTCGGCGCGCCAGTCGCGCTTCAGCGTGTTCACGCACACCTCGCCCGCCGCCGACACGTTCGGGTGGAAGATCTTCGTCAGGAAGAACGCGCGCGGCGGCGCCGCCGGGAACTCGCGCCCCAGCGCCAGCCGCACGCGGAACACGCCGCCCGCGTACGGCGTGTCCGCTGCACCCACCGCACGTTAAACCTCGACACTCGACACTCAGCTTCTCATCAATATTATCAATATTATACGAATGATTCGCAAGGCTATTCAATTAAAAAAAAATGTCCTAACTTTAATAGAGAAGATGGCCGGGTGATACCATCTGCTTGGGATCCCATAATAATTAATGAAATTAAATCCCAACCTAAGAATATATTTTTTTTTATAAGACAAGAGTGACAAACAAGCACACAGTCTACCTGACGGTCAGTGGTTACTGCGGCCCATAGACATCTACATCTATCCTCTATTACAAATCAAAATACAGATGCGTTGCCACCCGTGAGGACTAAGATGAAATGCCTCATTTCCAGTAAAAAGGGCCTCCGGCCACCTGCACTCACCAAGCAAAACGCAGAGGTAAAAACTCTACTTTACGCTGGTATTCTGTAAGTTTGTGGTACCACCCCGGTACGAGCCGACCCATCCGTGCGACAGCAAAAGCTGCCGCATGGCTCTACCACTGTTGTTGCTGTGCATATGACTACAAAACTTCAAAATACTATAAGTTCATACAGCATAGTCAGACCAAAAATGAATAATTGTAATCAGAAGGTAGCTGTGGTTAAACATTGTGACCTCCAAAACCTCAGTGCCCCCATCACTACGGGAACTGAAGTACTCGAAACATTGAAAAAAAATCTGTAGTATTTTTATTTCAAATTCACAGCATTCTAAAAAATACTTGTCAGAGCTGCGAGTCAAACTGACTCAAAGGTGTTTTTGATCGGCTATGATGAATGAATGCTTTCATTTGATCCTAAATCTTAGAATTTAATTTAGCTTTCTATTTAATTCCTTTAACCATCTCTTACAAATTCTGAACCTTACATCCTTTTCAATACAACTGCTTATATAACTACGCCAAATTTCAATGATTAATATGAAATAGTCACTCAGGAAAATGTTTATGACAAACAGACAATGTCAATGACAAAGAAATATACATTATAAGGGTGCGTACAGATCAAGTAATATGTTGTATAACTTCTGTTTTATAACACAACCACATTATGTAACATTGTTTATCAACATTGCAACATATAACAATACTGTACACATTAGAATAACAATGCAAAATAACAATGTTATATGACATTGTCGTTTGACGTTCATCTTTTCCAGTTATATAACGTTTGTGCCACGTTATATAACACGTATTATAACATTTAGACTCCACATTACTGAAAGATGTTATATAAAAAAGTTTTTATAACATGTTATGTTATATAATGTGTATGCACCGTAATATAATTATACTCAACCAAATCTAAGAAATACCTGTTGACCAGACATTAATTGGTCTAGGCGTTCCAACTTTACTGGCCTCCGTCAACTGGGTTCCCTCTACTGCGCCACATTGAGTGGCGTGGGGCTACCCTCTCCCAACCAGAGATGTGACATTTTAAAAATAAAAGTATTTGAAATGCAAAATACAAAATACCTATTTTCATTTTGTATTTAAATACTTTTTTTAGAAAAGTATTTTATATTTTGTATTTGTAAAATGCAAAATACTTTTTGCTAAGTTTTGTAAACATCAAAGAATTAATAATTAATGTGATGAAAAATCATACTTTTTTTTCTCACTATGGCAACACTAAATTGAACTGCTTTCTTGTCAGACCACATATAGTAGTAATCAGCAGGCCACTTAGGTTCCCGAATGCATTGAACCGAACGAACAAACGAAAAAAAATGAATCCTACTACATGCTCTATGATGATTTGGATACCTCACTAACTAGTGGTAGTGCAAATGCAAACACCACTGCAACACCTGGAATCATTGTAACATTTGAAGGATAATGATGTCAGCCTGCAATCACCCTACAGTAAAGTTGTTATTCTTGAAATATAATACTTGCTTGCCTAGCTCTATGCTGGTAGAAAGGCTTTTTTTCACACAGGAGAAAGATGAGCGACAGTGTATTTGAGCAAATTATTTTATTAAAATCTGTTAAGTAAATTTAATTTAAGTAAGTTATCAAAGTAAATTTACCAGCGTGTTAGCTGGCTGAAATAAATTAACTTTTTAACAAAATAAAAATAGTTTAAAACTAAAAGTATGTTATTTTATAAAAGCATTTTGTAAATACGTATTTTGCATTTAGTATTTTAAATATAAAATGAATAACAATTTTGTATTTGAAATAACAAAATATAAAAAGTATTTGCATTTAAATACATTTTATAACCTATTTTGCACATCTCTGCTCTAAACTCTCTCCCCCCATAAATCAGCTTTATATTGTCAAAAACATTACTTCAAAATGAGATTTTAAAAGGTTGAGGTTTATAAAAAAACCTAAGCACATCTGGCAGGAGAAGTGGGGGGCGACTCTACAACTCCCCCCCCCCCCACACCCAATTTAGGTGACTTACTTTCAAACCTTAAGCGCTTATTACATTATCCAATTTTTAGGAAATCTAATTAGGAAATTGGAAAGTGTAATCATAGTTAGAACAGTTAGGATCCGATTTAGTTAAAGTTGGAGGTCCCGACCGCTCTACTTTCTAAATTGTCTACAATTTAGGACAGTGTAATCGCAACGTTACGATTTAGAACAACCAGTCGGCGCCCGCGCTTCGACCTAAGTGGGTGTCTTGACCACAGAGTACCTTTATATATACTGAAAGTCTTGACTGCGCGTGCGACATTTTTTTGCGATGGCGAGTGAAGCGACAGAACTGAGCAGTGGTTCGTGTGGCAGCATGTCCATAGAAAAAGAGGTGTTATTACAAATTATAGACCTGTATAGGGTAAATGCCCTATTTGTATAATAAAAATGATGAAAACTATTTAAAAAAAGCAATGCGTGAAGAGGGCTTCAAGGTGTTGTTAAATATTTACAAATACAATGACAAGTATTCCTTAACCCAGCATATTCTCTTTTTTCTTTTTTTAATATCCATTATTCCCACCACGGCTAAGGCAAGTCCTATTTTCTGCTGTTTTGATAAATACGGCGCCATCGATCAAACGTGCAACCCCGTCGATACTTCTCTTACGAATGTGCTTCGCCACGATTTAGAATTCAATTTAGTGTAATGTGATCACTAGCTTCCAACTTAGGTTCCTAATTAGATTTTCTAAAAATTGGATAATGTAATAAGCGCTTTACCCATATTAGACATTAATTTTAGCTTATATCTTCATTTTTAGTTGGACTAGTGATCACTATGCCCTAATGTGCCTTCATATCCATTAATTTAATTAAGTATATTTTTTATTCCAACCTATACAATTGATATTAACTTACCACACTTAGTATTTTGTCCTAATATTATTTGATTATTTTGCAGGTGTGGCATTTTTTTTAAAGAAAACATAATATACTAGTTTACTGTAAATCTAATTTTGCACATTCGATTCAGCAATTGTTATCATTAAAAATTTTCTTGTTCACCAAATAACAGCTGTAATATACCTGTTATACAGCCACTTTTATGCTTGTTCAGCTCTACTAACTTATAAAGCTGTACAATTTGTTCCCATTTTATACTTATAAGAACTGTATAAGCACTTATACAGCCAAGAAACAAAGCCTTTAGTATAAAAACAAACTTCAATACAACTTGTATATAGCTTGCAATGCTGCTTGGGATAGACAAAATGCCTTGTAACATGCTATGCCATAACTTATGAGTTATGAGTGGATCTAATATATCAGATGCATCATGAAAAGACGTAAAAACGTTTGATATATATCTAGAGGTTTTTATGTGACTATGTGGACTTATAAACAGTTCTTGACAGTAAATTTATACAGAGAAATTAAGTTAAAAGTACAAGACTTACCCGGGCCGTCAATAAGTGCAATGACGTCGGTGAGGTCGTCGTCGCGGAGCACAACCTTGATGCCGGCAGGCGGGTTAGCTGCCAGGCGACGCACTTCACGTACCACGCCGCGCAACACCTGCGGGCATACGTTCTCCACGTTCGACATCCCGCTGTGCTCAGCGCCCGCCGCCCTCCACCATCACACGTGGTTCGCGTTTACACCCAGGCCAACGTTTGTCGTTCGCCCGATTTCAGTCCTATTTTTTAACAGATACCTACCTAATGGAAAAAATTAAACACCTTTATTTAAGTTATTCACAGCCTTGACCCGCCTTTAGAAGCCTCGAAAAATGATGTTATCTTTAAAACACAATTATTTTAACACAAAATGCAACCTAGTTTCGTTCTAAAATTGTTATTTGTTTTTATAAAGTAGTAAACAGAAAAGAACAGAACAGAATCATGTCAGCTTTACATAGACACGTAGCTTTTTTTTGCTTTAAAACTGGCTTTACGGCTCTGGGTTCTAGCCCTTATGAGCCTGAAGTTACAACGTATAATTATTATCCGTCATATTATAGTGCTTCAAAATATGTTGATGCGTCACATTGTGCAGTCCTTGCGAGATTTTGACGGCAACTTGAGCCAGCAGACAGCTGAAAGTTGGCGATGGTATCTCAAGGCGCCTAATCATACAGACACCGTATCTTGAGAATCACATCACTCTCAGAGCACTTGTTTCACCGTTTCCATTAATAGTTCACATGCGCAGACATTTAATACACAAAATAGCACCACTTTTACATATTAAAATCCATTTCAAACCATTATTTAAACAAAAATACAGGAGCAGCAATCCATCGCCGGTCAAGTTCCCGCCAAAACTCTAAAACACGCAGATTAGACAGTTGTACCAAAGAGTATATATTCACTACGTTTTAAATTGTAGTACGTTACAAGCAGTGCCACCAGATGTAAAAAAGGCAACACATGCTCTATTGGTATAAGGTTGTATTTTAGGAAAACATTAAATATAAAATAAATCGCACGTTTTTGTTATGTAAATAAATGTTACAGTCACCGAACTCAAGCTGGTAGGTTTTCTAGCTGAGCATATTATTTTAAACTGCGAATCACATGCCAGATTTAATAAACGGTATTTTTAATTGATGAGAAACATTTCTACTTATGAGTGCATTAACCTTAATGACAACCATACAGTTGTGGTGTAAGAATATCCACTGCCCCAAATCGTCCCGTGGGTATCGTAAGATGCAAAAGAGGGAAATAACCAGAAGATGGACAGTCGAGTCTTTTTAATAACAGCCAGAAAAAAAATAAGATTGCTAAACCGTCTACCAAGCATCTCATCTATGGCCAAATACTCTATTATGTGGCAATCTATGGGAGGCCTACGTTTAACAGTGGATTTAGATAGGCTATAATGAATGAATTATATAAAAAAACGTAATGTTATATTAATAGCATTTTCATGGCGCCACTCACTGTATACCCCAAAATTCAACGTTAAGTGGGTACCAGGGAGTGGACAAATTAATGACTACCCAGTTAAAAAAATCTGACTCTTTTTTAAGTTATAATAACTTTTTTAAATAAATTTGACACGCTATATAATATTTTTAGGTACTAAGATGCAAATATCACTATTTTCTTTTTCAATCAACTTCAAAAAAGGAGGAGCTTCTCAATTCGACTGTATTTTTATGTGTGTTACCTAAGAACTTTTTAATAAGAGCTATTATGATGATTCCTTTTTTATTTGAAAGCTAGTGCTTTTCATGTGGTCCCATATGTATTTGATCAAGATCTGTTCAGTAGTTTTTGAATTATCCTTACTAATGAGTATTTATTTTCTTACGTGGTAGAGCCATGCTGCAGCTATATTACTGGTATAGTTGTAGCACGAATGGGTCGGCTCGACCGAGGAAGGTCCACGCTCTCACAGAATACAAGCGTAAAATAGCAGCATAACTCTGCTGTGTTTCGTATAGTGAGTGTAGAGAACCGGAGACCCTTTTTTACTGGAAACGAGGCATCCCATGTTAATCCTCACGGGTGACAACGCATCGGTATTTTGATTCGTAATCGAGGATAGATGTAGATGTCTATGGGCCACAGCAACCACTTACCATCAGGTGCACTGTATGCTCGTTTGTCACCCTAATTCTATAAAAAAAATTAATTGACGTCAAATACATTGATGATGTTCTTATTTTATTTATATTAAAATCGGTTGTACAAAATGTTTAATTTTACAACTTGTTTTGTATCAGCAACCTAAGTAGTATAGCTGTTCATCCCAATTCCACAAAACACAAAAATATCTGAAGTTTTATAAAAAAAATAAATTTAAGTTAATTTTCTTTTGCAATTATAGAAAATTTTGACTTTTAATTAACTTCCACTCGACACAGTATACAGTATGTATCAACACTACTATAGCAAGTGATTATAAAAGTTAGCACAACTAATCAAGATTGTAAAATGGTAAAATACTATAGTGACACTAAACATCACTGAAAACATCTAGAATTACATTATGCTCAGTTTGGTTTTAGACCTAGCCTATCAACTGAATGTGCGATTATGTCACTCAAGCACATTGTCAAGTACTACACAGGTAGGAAAACATGTGTATATGTTGCTTTTCTTGATCTGTCGAAGGCATTTGACCTGGCTAGATATGATATACTCCATGCGAAGCTGACTGACGCTGGTGTGCCTGCCGATGTGGTAAACATCTTTAAGTACTGGTATGGTCATCAGACTAACCAGGTTAAGTGGCTTGGACAATTTTCTGATGAGTACAGGTTGGAATGTGGGGTGAGGCAAGATAGTTTGACTTCTCCCTTATTTTCAACGTGTACATTAACCATTTGACAGCGGAACTCAGCAGCATACGGGTCGAATGCTCTCTTGACGGACACTGTGTCAATAGCATCAGTTACGCTGACGACATAGTACTGCTGAGTACCTCTCTCAGAAAATTAATCTTAGTTTGTGAGCAGTTCGTGGAATCACATGGTCTTATTTATAATGTAAGGAAGAGCAAGCTTATGGTGTTTCAAGCGAAGGAACGTAAAGTAGTTTGTGTTCCACCAGGAAATTTAAATGGGGCGGTTCTTACGTTTTTTTTGCACTTAATGCAAAGCTACCCTCCGGAAGCGGGGAAAGGAGGTGGTGAATCCTCATAGCATACCAGACAGACAAACAGACAGAAAAAAAATTGAGTTTTTGTCATAAGTACCGTATATACTTTCATATGCATTTAGTAAAAAGCTATTATTTTGATATTACCAGCAGACACTTCAATTTTATTTATTTGTATAGATTCAAATAATATAAAAAAATATAACAGTATGTCATTACATGATAACTATAACTTTTATATTAATTCTTATCACTAGTACTAGTGTTTAGTTAGCAAGGCAATGAAAATTAAAGACGCACCGTATTTGGTTGTTCTATCACTTTTGCACATTGCAAACATAAAAGGACCTGACCCTGTTAAGTCCTTCTATTTTCAACATCCTCCTGGATTTTTTTCAACTTACTTCTATATTTTCAGTGTAAAAGAAATGATGTCTTTTAAATTTTCTCTTATTTTATCATAATCCATCATATTATAATTTACATACTTTGGTTAACACATTCATTGTCCGATTTTCAGACACAATAGTAAAACAATACCAATTCACCTATATGTAGTACACGGGACAGCGAAAGGGTAAAATTATGGTCAAAAGTAAGCCCATCTACTACATAAAAACACAGTTAGACGATTTAAAATACGACCATATTTAAGCATACAAACCATTATTGTATAAAGTGTTGGGACAGCATGACGAAACAATTCAATTCTTGTCCTTTTTTGGATTAATAAATTCCTTTCAAAGTGCCTGGAGTAAAGTCGAAATATTAAGTAGGCTCGAAATTCTTCTTACCGGTTGCTAAAACTCATTTTTTTTTATTTCCGAATCAATTGGGAAACTGACAAATAAAAAAAAACATCAAGATGAATAAATTGAATGACGTACTAAGCGCAGGTATATTAACACAATGGTAAATATGTAGTACTAGCTGTGTCCCGCGGTTTCACCTGCGCCATTACGTGTCCGAGGTGCGCGACATGACCTAGTTCAACCATTTTATAACGGTTAGGTGTTAAGCATCGTTCGCGCGCCCAGCCAAGTATTGAATTATTTTAATTTTACATTATCTCTTAAATTATGCGTCCAAATAACATGGTATAACGAACAAAGTTTATCTTCATAAAATTGTCTTGATGATGAAGTAACTTTCATTCGTGAGGATAAATAGGCCATGCCTAATAATAACGCTCATAAATCACTTTTAAATTTTCAATATTTTTTTGTCACAAAATACCAAATTATGGCTTATGTATAAGAAATAGACATATGGTATCGCGGACTTTTTTTTAGACGGAGTAAAGGTCTATATTTTTCTAGAACATTGTATTTACATATCCCTAACGATAACTCCAGCGTACGCCGATAAATCATTTCGGAAGTGCTTTTTCTTCTGACTTGCTTAACAAATATCCATATTTAAGGCTAGCTGAGTAATATAGCTTAATAGATAATAGATAGATAGCCTATACTATTCCACATGAATCTGGGTATAATATACAAAAAGAATTTTTCAAATCGGACTGGTAGTTCCTGAGATTAGCGCGTTTAAACAAACAAAAAAACAAAAAAACTCTTCCGCTTTATTATATTAATATAAACAATACATTAATCAAAAATCAAAATCAAAAATATCTTTACTTCACAACACAGTGGTTAATAATTGTAAACAGAGGTTGGGACCAACCTATTAAGTAATAATAATACTTGTGCCAGGTGGCCCCGCTCTTCCTTACTATACTACATATATTTAATTGTGCTTGTGAAGACAATTTGGCAAAATACTTAAAAAAATAGTTAATATTAACATCAGTTTAGAGTGAAATATAAGGCAAAACAACAATCAATTTTTAATAAAACTTACATATTACCTGAAATGGATTAATTCTGAATTTTAACAAAATCATGCGAGCCTGCGTGCATGCGTGCGCGCAGGCGCGCGCGTGCGCGCGCTCGCGCGTTTTGTGTGTGTGTGTGTGTGTTGTGAGTGTGTGTTGTGAGAGTATGAATGTGTAAGTTTTTATAAAATGTCACAGTTCTCGTTCACCCATACCGGTTTCAACATATTATCAAACATAAGAAATAAAAAATTAAATTAATTAGTATATTGCAATAAACATTCTGTGTCGTTGTAAGTTTTAGTATATAAATATTTTGTAACTATGTGTTTACATTTGTATGTGTTCAACTGATATATACATCTAAATCTTTGTTCAGTCTATTGTAGAGATGAGCAGGTTGTGATAAGAACTGACGTTGAGCAAATTTGGTTTTTACGTATCTAGTTACTGCCCTATCTTTTCTTCTTCTCATCATTGTATAGGTGTTAAAAGGCAAATGTTTGTGTATTCGTAAGACTGTTGATAGGATATATATCTGTCTTATTGAAAGAAGCTCACTCAACTTGTAAAGTTCTTCAGTAGGAAAACTAAATGCTTTAAAATACATAACTTTCAGTAGATAACGTTGACTCCTTTCGATTTCTAATAATTTTGTTTTACCTGCGCCTTCCCAAACTGAGACACAATACCCTATTATGGGCTGTGCCAATGCAGTATATATTTGGTTTAGTAGTTTTTTAGAGGTGACATGTCTTAGTTTCCTAAATATCCAAATTAATTTCCGCATCCTATTACTCGTATATTCAACTTGAGAGTGCCAGTTCAAGTGTTGATCCGGAACAACCCCTAAATACTTTATAGATGCAACCTTATCGATGACTGTACACTTACAGTTAGAACTATTAGAAATGCCACAATAATGTATTTTTAAACTATTGTTATTGTTTGGTTGCGTTCTATTATTAATTGTAAAGCATACGTACTTAGTTTTTGTAATATTTAAGGAAAGAAGGTTACTCAGGAGCCATTTTGAAACTTTTATTAGGCCAGATTCAGCATTTCTAAAAACCGAGTTCCAATTCTTACCCGCAAAAACTATTGCGGTGTCATCGGCATAGGAAAATACTTGTCCGTCGACTAAATTTAGGTTTGTTAATGTATTTATATAAATAAGGAACAATGTAGGACCTAGTACACTTCCCTGAGGAACACCAAACGTAAGCGATGATTCCTCACTAATATAGTCACCTATCTTTACTTGTTGTTTACGTTCTCTCAGATAGTCCTTAAATAAATTCAGCGGGATGCCCCTTATACCGATTGATTCCAATTTACGCACAAGGATCGAAAAAGAAACAGTGTCAAAGGATTTCTTAAGATCCAAAAATATAGCCAAACATTTATGGCCTTGATCTAGTTGTTCAGTTATATGTGAAGTTAGCGCTACAACTGCATCTTACGCTAAAAACTAAACGCAAAAAAGTGGTACCTAATGTATTTGCGAATTTGTAACGTAATAGATTAAGTAAATCATAATATGCCGTATACTTTTATAACTGCAAATAATGGTGTCATTGGAAGAGACTAGTGTCTAAGATACAGGCTCGGCCTAGTTTAGACGCTAGTGCATAAAATTGTATAGATAAGTTATAACTCATATGTTCAAATGTCTTAAGGATAAATAATGTAAACCTTATTTTGTGCCAATAAATATTATTATTATTATTATTATCTTCTGTCGACTTACCACGCCTAAACCCGAACTGGTTATCTGAAAGAAGGTTTAAACTTTCAAGGTAGTTGATAAGTCGTTTATTTATTAACTTTTCTATAATTTTAGAAACGGCAGGCAAAACTGAAATGGGCCTGTAGTTATTAACATCATCTATTTTTCCACCCTTATACAGTGGAGTCACTAATGATGTTTTGAGATAAAATGGAAAAATACCCTTTTGAAAGCAGAGATTAGCCAAATGACTTATCACGGGAACTACGAGGGATTTAGAAAACTTGAGAAATTGAGTAGAGATATTATCCCAGCCAGGTGCACTAGTTGACTTGAGATCTGACAGGATATTTTCAATTTCCAGTGGATCAGTTTCTAATACGGCAAATGATGATAAATGTGATGCAAGCTTAAGTAGACTGTCAGGTTCGGGAGAGGTGTCATATTTTTGGATATCCTCAGCAAGATTTCTACCGATATTTGAAAAGTAGTCGTTAACATAGTTAACTGAATCATAGGGGTTTAATTTAATATTTAGTAAATCAGAATTTGTGGGCTTATTAGATTTTAGATTTGTTATTTCTTTAATTGTTTTCCAAAGTATTTTTGAATTCTTATTTGCTTTATTTAATTGTTCTCTCTCATATTTTCTTTTAAGTTTTTTCACTAGGTTGTTACAGAAATTTCTGTATCTTTTAAAGGTAATTATTGTGATTACATTGTGAGGATCCGAACGTAGTTGCATTTGTATTTTATTTCTATTTCTAATACACCTTAAAATATCAGGTGTAATACAAGGCTTAATGGTGCGTTGTTATTTTGGCTTTCTTTTTGTAATTTTACTCTCTTTTAAGGATTAAGTTACGCGCTTAATAAGTTTTTCGGCAACTATATTCGGGTCGTCACAAAATAATAATGTAGAGATATTTTTCTGCATTAATATGGAGATCGCTCTTTCATAGTCTACAAATTCTACTATTTTCGATACATTTTGCTTTTGCTTTATTTTTGTTAATTTAAAAAAAATTGTCAAATGATCAGTATTACTTGTATTTAAAATAGCTATATGACAAGAAAATTTTCTTTTCTCTAATTTTAACATAAAATGGTCCAAACAGCTAGCACCTCTAGTCGGTAGGGAGTGACCAGGTAGTAATAGCTTTTACAAAAATTTACTTCGCAAATATCCGCGTGTTATAAAATAAAATGATGTGTCTTACCTAGTATGAAGAAGCACCTCCCGCCCTCCCTCAATTGCGTGCACTATCCCAGTCACCACTAATCCCAGCACCGCTACTTCCAACACCACTACACTAGGCAAGACACACCACTGACGATAATACGACACGTGTTTCGCCTCTACACGAGGCATCCTCAGGTGATATAGACTCTACGGTGGCTAACCGCTAAGTGAGCGGCGAGCCAAAACAAGTGCCTTTTATACAAACCGATGATGCAACCGCTCTCTAACTAAGGAGCGAGCGACTGCGTCATGCGATAAAACATGCGACCAATCACCGCTGGACTTACGCAGCCGTTTGTAAAACTAAAAACAAACCGCCGCCCAACGCCCACATTATTAGAGAGCAGGCTTGAAAATATTTAAGAGAGGTGAGTTAGTAACATTTGTTTGTTCATTCAGCAATGCAACGGTATTATTATTACTTTTTAATATCTCTAACTGTTCCTTCTAACTGACCAGGTAGTATTCCATGAGTTGACAACATATTCAAATAATTGTCCCTATTATTAGTTTCATTCGATCCTTCGTTTTGCCTAGGAATTAGGTTTATATTAATATCACCCGTTACTATTATGTTACGACATGACTTTATTGTGACCAAGTAAGTACTAATAGAGTCGATAAACTTTTTAGCATTTGGATTCGACGGAGAACGATAAATACATAAAATTGTATGGTCAAATGTATTTATCTGTATACAGGAAGCATGATCTAATTTCACCTCTTTCATAGATGGCTTAAGATTATTTTAACACTAGCTGTGCCCCGCGGTTTCACCCGCGTATATCACGCGTCTGCGCCTTGCGACATGCGAACTTCGAGAGAGACATCACGACGGACGGTTGCTGAATTAACAAAGATTTAAAAAGTGAAATATGTTACTAAAATTACATGGTTAACGTTAAATTGGTGGTTATGCATGATACAGGTACTGATACGAATAATGTGGCCTAGTTTGTACCGGCGTTACTATTTCACATTTTAACATGAAAAAGTAGTTATTGTGACATAAATGTAATAGTTAAACATATGGTATCGCAGACTTTTTTGTGGATATTGATATCCTCTATAAAACTGAAGTACATTACTTTGCTCTATTATCAATAGTTTCCGCAGTGTACGCGATATAAGGATTCTTTTTGGTATTTTTTTCACACCTTGGGTTACATTAACGAATTTTTCACACGGATACCTAACTTTTTTGAAAATATTATATAGCCTATGTTCATTAGAGATAATGTAGGATTCTAATGGTGAAAGAATTTTTCAAATCGGTCTAGTAGTTTCGGAGTCTATTCAATTCAAACAAACAAACAAATCTTTCCTCTTTATAATAGTAGTGTAGATAAACCACTACACCATCATTTTGATTTGAATTAAATTTTGTTGCAAGTGATGTATAGTTAGATAAATGAGATAGGGGTTTTTCTAAGCTAAGTCTACATTCCATTAGCATTACAACATCAACTTCAATATTAAGGTGCGATAGTGTAGATTCAAAATCATCAATATTTTTGTAAATACTACGAATATTTTGGCACACTAATGTTAGGTCATTTTTGTAAACATTTATATATTTAGTTAAATTCTGTATTTCACACTGAGTAGAGTTCGCTATTTTCGACTCGTCCATATCTTGTATAGTAGTAAATATACTGTTCATTCTATTTTTATAAAATAATAAAATGCATTATCAATTACGTTATAAAGTTTGTTGAATATAATAAATATTTCAGTAGAGGGTAATTTTGCAAAGCGATTAACACGATGTATGTTTATAAAATTATTAAAAGAAAAGTCTTTATATATGTATAATAGCGTTGTAATGTGCAGGTGGGTAAGGTGACAGTAGAACCAATACAAAGTCAAAATAGTTACAATAGTCTGTGTATTCCCGAAATGTTTGTTAAGATATGACTGTGTAGTATTACTGGAAGATGAACGTGTGAAAGTATGTCTGAGTGATTGTTTTTTTACATCTGTGTGGTAAAAAATTATAAACAAAAAGTTTATATACGAAAAAACTATAGATCTTACTCTAATAAAAGCGAAGAGATTGCATGTATACTGTAGAACGGTTTTTAGTCAGGTGTTTATCTTCAGCTGCTGGATTTGCGATTCATTTTTAATTAGTATAATTTTGGAGTAATCGCCTTTTCTTAAATAAACCTTCCCGTAAGATGTCCAACAAAATTTATACGAGTGTGTCTTGCTAAGTTCGCGTGCAAGAAAATAGAGTCGGGCAGCCTTTGCTGTTAACTGCTCTGATACAAAGATAGGTATATTTTCTACGCCTGAAGACTTAAGTCCTAAATGATGAGCACTGAGTTTTGATTTGTTTTTTTTTTTTGTTGAAATCCTTACATTTTTTCAAAAATTCATTTTTTTGTATTGTAGATGATGTTTCCACAGTGATACTAGTGTTCTTAATGTCTTCTCTTTTTCCACGGACTCTATACGCATCCTTAATATCTGAACTTACCATTTGGCAGCCGATAGTATTGGATAGACTTAAAACTATTTCAATAAGATGTGTTTTGTCCTCGTCGTTTTTTCTCGGGACGTTTTTGATTTCCAAGTTTGCTTTACGTCTATCTATTTGCATGTCCTCTATTTTGTCTCCAAAATAGCTTTATAATTCCTGTCCTCCTTAATGTGTCCTTCTAGCTTAGAGATCCTTTCTTGAAATTCCTTATTTTGTTCAGTTAAAAAAGTAATAATATTTTCGATATTTTGGTTAGTTTTTTGGATTTCTTTCAGAATGCTTGCATTTTTTTGAAATTCTAGATTTTGAGAATTCATAAGCGATGAGAACATGTTTTTCATTTCTTCTTTTAAATTAGCCAGTTCAGAAGTGTAATCTTCATCTATTCTTCTCTTTTTCCGGGCAGTTAAAAAGTTTGGTGGAGTTGTTTGATGTGTAATTTCGACTTCTGTATCTGACAACGATTTATTCATAGTATCCATTCGCACAAGATTAGGAGACTATAAGTGAATATAGGAGTTAGTTGTATTCTTCAAGACGCAATTGCAAAATGGCGCAAAAACAGTACGGCAGCAGTGTCCTATAGCAAGCGAGGGGAGGAGTCACGTTAGTGTAGGTTGGACCAAACACAAAAATGGCCGAAAAGTGCGTATGCAGATAGGTCAAGCGCATACGCAAGTAGGTTGATGACGATATAAAGTAGGTCCGCAGGATGGGGATGCGTACTAGGCAATCAGAATATGAGGAGGTTTGACTCGAGGATTAGGTAGTCTCGCCGTATTTGTAAGCGATGAGGTTGTACCTCGGGTACTTATAAACTCTATCTGGCAACATAGGTTTGCGGTTATTATATCGCTAATATCATTATAATTTATAGAACAAAATGACCGTGAACATCGCTTTAATTAATACTTCCATGTAAATCGTGATTCAGAAAATTATTTAAATACGTATTTATGAAATAAGTTTACTTACGCGTGAAATGTAATGGCTTCAATTTTTGGTACATTGCGGCTTTTACAGCCCATAACACTGCTCGACAACATGATATAGTATAAAATCAAATCATTTTTAACTTAAAACGTAAAATTATTGAGTTTTATTAGCAAATACATTTTTAAACAATTAATAAACATTGAAACACTCTGTGACAGTTGCAGTATCACCCACTAAATTTAATGCCAAACAGCTTGTTAGGTTCTATGAGAATAAGGACAACTATTGTTGTAGTAGTAGTAGTAGTAGTAGCTATATCTCTTTCTTACAAGGGCTAATATGATATATGCGTCCTTTGTTTCATGAATGAAACAAAACACATCGCACTGTCTATTGGATTCTCTGTCTACGCTAATCATAGACTTAGTATCTTATAGACTAAACATTCAGTGACGTCATCAGTGTTAGAAAAGAATGCACGTATATAATTAGACATAAGAGTAAGGGAGAAGCAATACTATATTTGCCGTGTAGTGGCGGTCAAGAATATCCACTACCCCATATCCTCCCGTGGGTGTCGTAAAAGGCGACAAAGGGAAACAGGCAGGAGATGGGCAGCAGCATCTTCCTGATAATAGCCAAAATTACAATAAAAAAACTGCGGTTGCCAACCAGCTCGCCAAGCGTGGCAACTATGGCAAATACCCCCCTATGAATGTACAAAGAGACGGCCCCCAGTCCCCGGCGGCCCCGCTATTCCTGGCTACGGTGGCGACCATGGTAACGGCGGGGCAGGGGGTGCTAGGAATCTCCGGTGGAGGTTCGGTTGCCACCTTAGACGACTCGACCTGGCAACGTACAACGCACGCACTCTGAGGACTGACGAGAAGATCGTGGAGCTGGAAGAAGAGATAGACAAGTTGCGCTGGCATATTATAGGATTATCCGAAGTCCGAAGAGAGGGGGAGGACACGGTAATCCTCGAATCCGGCAACTTGCTCTATCACCGGGAGGGCGACCATCTGTCCCAAGGAGGTGTCGGATTTATCGTCCACAAGTCTCTCGTTAACAACTTTGTAAAGATCGGGAGTGTGTCGACGAGGGTTGCGTACCTTATACTCAGAATCACCAAACGGTATTCGCTGAAGGTCATACAGGTTTACGCACCAACCTCGGCACACCCCGATGAGGAGGTAGAGGAAATGTATGAGGATATCTCTAGAGCCATGCATTCCTCCAAAACCCAATATACGGTGTTAATGGGAGACTTCAATGCAAAACTAGGCACAAGAGAGAACGGTGAGCTGAGAGTAGGGAAATTTAGAATAGGGCAACGGAACCCAAGGGGCCAGCAGCTGGCCGACTTCATGGAGAAAAGGGGACTCTTTATGATGAACTCTTTCTTCCAGAAGCGGCCCCACAGGAAGTGGACCTGTTTGAGCCCCGACGGTTCGACAAAAAATGAGATTGACTTCATTATGACGACCAGACGACAACTGTTCAGTGATGTCTCCGTGATCGCGAGGTTGAAAACTGGTAGCGATCACCGAATGGTTAGAGGCACACTGAACCTAAACGTTAAGTTGGAGAGGTCTCGTCTAATGAAGTCAACGCTCCGTCCCCCTCGTGCTCAGTTCCAAAGTCCCGAAACCTTTCAGCTCGAGTTACAAAACCGTTTTCAGTGCCTAGAAGACTGCAATGAAGTGGACGATATGAATGACAAGCTCGTGGAAACTGTCCATGCGGTCGGAGCTAAGTTCTGCAAGACCCGCCGCAGAAGAACACAAAAACTCTCCGATCACACTCTTAATCTCATGGCTGTTAGACGGGAGATGAAGCTACATTCTTCAACAGACTTGACAGCATACAGGCATCTGAACAGACAGATCTCCAAATGCATGCGGCGGGACTTACGGAACTTCAATACAGCTCGTATTGAAGAAGCGATCGAGTGGAACCAAGGCTCCAAAGTCTTTGCCGGAGATCTGTCTGCCAGAAAGAGCCAACTGTCAAAGCTGAAGACAGAATGTGGCAGCATCGTTTCCGGGACACCTGAGATTTTGAGTGAGATTGAGAGGTTCTATGGGCAGCTGTACACGTCATCGTTGGAGCCACACACAAGTGTGAGTAACGATCCAAGAGCGAGTCTCATCCGACACTATTCCGAAGATATCCCGGACGTCAGTCTGAGCGAGATTAGAATGGCTCTCCAGCACCTTAAAAACGGTAAGGCCCCAGGCGAGGATGGAATTACAGCGGAGCTTCTGAAAGCGGGTGGAAGACCGGTACTTGAAGTCCTTCAGAAGCTCTTTAATTCCGTCCTCCATGGTGGCATTACACCGGAGGCGTGGAGCAGAAGTGCGGTGGTCTTGTTCTTCAAGAAAGGTAACAACGCTCTTTTAAAGAACTACAGACCGATTTCCCTTCTGAGCCGCGTCTACGTGCTGTTTTCGAGAGTCATTACGAATCGTCTCGCGCGCAGACTTGACGACTTCCAGCCTCCCGAACAAGCCGGTTTCCGAAAGGGCTTTAGCACAATAGACCACATACATACCCTTCGGCAAATTGTACAGAAGTCCGAAGAGTACAATTTGCCACTATGTATGGCGTATGTGGACTATGAGAAAGCCTTTGATTCCGTCGAAATTTGGGCGGTGCTGCAGTCCCTTCAGCGGTGCCAAGTTGACTGTCGGTATATCGAAGTGTTGAAGTGCTTGTACAGTAGGGCTACGATGGCTATCCGAGTACAGAATCAGAGTACGAAACCTATCCAATTGCAGAGAGGTGTAAGACAGGGTGACGTCATATCCCGAAGCTCTTCACCGCTGCATTGGAAGACGTTTTCAAGCTTCTGGACTGGAAAGGATACGGTATCAACATCAATGGCGAGTACATCACTCACCTTCGATTTGCCGACGACATAGTCCTTATGGCAGAATCGCTGGAGGACCTAAGCACTATGCTCAATGACCTCGATAGTGTTTCCCAACGGATAGGTCTTAAGATGAACATGGACAAAACAAAGATCATGTTCAATGTCCATGTCACACCTATGCCGGTAGTTGTTGGGAGCACTAAGCTCGAAGTTGTTGACGAGTATGTTTACCTGGGACAAATAGTCCGACTAGGTAAGTCCAACTTCGACCGAGAGGTCAATCGACGGATTCAACTCGGCTGGGCAGCGTTCGGGAAGCTACGACACATCTTCTCGTCAGACATACCTCAAAACCTGAAAACGAAATTGTACAACCAGTGCGTGTTGCCAGTGATGACTTACGGAACTGAGACGTGGTCCTTCACTGCTGGCCGTATGAGGAAGCTCAAGGTCGCTCAGCGAGCTATGGAGAGGGCTATGCTCGGAGTTTCTCTGCGTGATAAACTTAGGAATGAGGATATCCGCAGTAGAACCAGAGTAACCGACATAGCCCAACGGATTAGTAAGCTGAAGTGGCAGTGGGCCGGCCATATAGCTCGAAGAACCGACAACCGATGGGGAAGAAAGGTTCTCGAGTGGCAGCCTCGTACCGGTAGGCGAAGTGTAGGGCGTCCCCCCACGAGATGGAGTGACGACCTGGTAAGACATGCAGGAAGTCGATGGATGCAGGTGGCTCAGGACCGTGCTTTGTGGCATTCTTTGGGGGAGGCCTATGTTCAGCAGTGGACTTGTGAAGGGCTGTAATGATGAATACTATATTTCTTGTCTTTTACTAGGTATGCGTTTTTCGCAATGGTAAAATAGATTGTTTTCCATCGGTTTATTGACCTCATTGATGTCAAGGTTTTGTAAATTCATTGATATTTTAAGCAAATACTGGGTAGCGCCGAGGTTATCACGTTAAATAGCACAGCAGTTAATACAAGTTGATATATGTCTGTTAAAATAATAAAATAAACAATAATAAAAGAAAATAAAAAATGCATTTTTCAAACAAAATAAATAGGGTAAAATATTGACAAGAAATAAATCAGCCTTGATATATAGGTTACTGACCTGAAGTGACTTACAAAACGTCGCACGCGCCAGAAAAATAATAATTTATATTAACACCCGATGCCATTTCTTGTCACTTTGCGCGTAGAGAATTATGCCTTAACTTCATTATTTTAAGTAAATTTTTCGCTTGACTTTGTTTTCATACGCCTGCAGCGTGCGTTCCCTTTGTTTTTAATTTCGCGCATAAAATTATGCCTTAAATTGTTAGCCGTAAGTGCAGTTTTTGTTTGATTTTTTCTTTATTTGAGTAGTTAGGTTTGATAACCTTTAAACTACCTATATTCGCCTTGAAATGGCATGGGTCTTTGACCTTCTAGAATTCATCAGGTGATATCTGTATGCATTTACATGATGTTATTTAATATTGAAACGAAAAAAATGCTACCGCGGCTAATGTATTAATTGTTATATATTTTTTTAGTTGTGTATGTTTAAAGAAATTTATGTAGCATACGTCTTTTCATTTTATGTGATAACTTTTTCGTCACTCCGTATATAATTGAATTTTATTTTGTGTTTTTGTGAGTTTTAGATATTAGGTAAGACGAAAAAGGTGGTAAGTTGGAGCATTTTAGGATGCAATAGCTTAAGTCAATGAAAAATTGATAATATTACCTTTCATCGGTAAGTGTCTTTTGTGCTTATATTTGCTACTTGCATTGATTACTATTTATTGTTAATATGTACTGCCGTGGTAGCTCAGATGGTTAGAGCTCGCTGTAAATTTCACAATACGCGAGTAACCCGAGTTCGATCCCCGCCGGCACCTATAAAGTTGTTAATTGCAATTTTAAGTTCTGATTTATCACGTGCTCGGTGGTGAAGGAAACATCGTGAGGAAACCTGCATGTCTGAGAAATAAGAAAAAAAATGAAGACATGTGAAGTTCGCCAACACGCATTGGGGCAACGTCGTGGACATTTCCTTGCCCTAAAACCATCTCAGTAATGAGGGGAGGCCTGTGGCCAGCAGTGGGACGTAAATAGGCTGTAACCTAATGTACTGCCTGAAATCAGATGTACAAAAAATTTATTGCATATCATTCATTCTATTATAGATTATCAACAATAACGCTCCAATATTTATTAAAAACATAAATACATATGTCATACTTATATAAATATAAATATAGATAAAATAATAAATAAATAATTCTTAATCTTAACGTACACAATAACACATTAACATAAGATAATATTCTCAATTAATGATCAAGAAAAAATTTGATAGTAATGTACTTACCGTTACTATTAGTCATTATCAAAAGTAAAAAGTTATAGATTTTGTGATAGTTGCCTCGCTTGGCAGGAGGATTGCCAACTGCAGTTATTTTGCAGACAAACTATGGGGGAGGTCTATGTTCAGCTGTAGAGGACATTTGTTAGGCTGTAAATGTATTAATGAACAATATCTAAAGATTAATGTGTACATATTTTTTTTAAATGTTTGGTATGAATAATAATACATATACCTGCTATTTAATTTAATCAATTGATATTGTATTAATTGTTATATTGTAGTTATGCACACTCGTTCTTTAATTTTTTTGTTAAATACCTTGATATTGTTACGAGCTTGGAGTTCGAGACAGATAAAAACTGCCGAGTGAATTACCGAAATTGACCACTTTAATTACAGAATACTAATTACAACTTAAAACCACACTAATAACAAAACATAATTGTACTACTGATCACTTTAGTTCGCAGTTGTATCGCTTAGAAGTATTCGCTTGTATCGCCAACTCAACACTCATCCAGGTCGCGGTCTATACCGGCCTTATATAGGGCCTCAGATAATTTCCAGAACCTTCTACTGTAGAAACATGTAGAATGTTCGAGTAGATATCGGTCCTGATTGAATAGGTGTCGATAGTTCTAGAAAGTTCTTCCATGGAAATTTCTAGAAGGATCGTGTCCTAGTTCCGCTACTAGATACTAGAGGGCGCTAGTGGTAACTAGTGTTGCCATGTACCAGGCATTTATGGTGGCGCTCAACAATATAAAAGTGTACTATATTTTTAACATATTAATTTCTTTTAAATTTATTATTTTACAGCTTTCCTAAGGAATCAGCTATCCGTGATTGTTGGGTAATCGCTACTGGTCGTGATTATAGGTAACCAACAAAACTTCACCGTGCTGTATGCTCAAAACATTTTGAGCCTCATTGATTTAGGCGGACTAAATATGTAACATTGCTTAATTTATAATATAATTAAGATATATTTTTAAAATGTTATAATTTCTTGTTGTATCTTGTTGTTTCTCCAAGTCATATAAGTTTGACTTTGTTAGCAGTTATGATTTTTGACATTATATCGTATGTATTAAAAATTCACTAGCCTTAATTTATTTTTGGTTCTTGACATTTTATTTGCAAATACTGACATTCTGTATTATTATGACTTGTAATAATTTTATTGTAATTTATATTTATTTAATTGATTTTGATTGTGTAATTTGACTGCATGACGATGACAAAATATTTACTTATAGAGAGATCGATTAAACATAAATGCTCATTTACAAATGTAGGAACTTTATCTGTTTAACTTTATGTGTTTTATACAAATAAAGATTTAAATAAAATAAATAAATAAATAATTTGGAATCCATTTGAAACTCTTATCTGCTAATGTTCCAAGTAACGATTAAAGTCATGTAAATATCAAACTAATTCAGTACCTATGTTAAGAAAATTCACAAGATTGTTTTTTACATATTATGAGGTTGACAACAAGAAAATATATTAAGTCTCGACCTAAATTTACAAATAAATAATATATTATGCAATAATAATGTCAAACAGACATCTGGGAATGCCTATTAATAGAGACATTTAGTCTACCTTTTATAAAGGTGTAATAAACAGTAAAGTGTAAATAAATTAATAATTATATAAATGTAATAATTATGATAATTTCCATTTAATTGACTTAAATAATTTAATAAAGATGTTTTTGACAAGAGATAGGTATTATCTATCTAAGAACTAAAATAGTTTAGGAGTTGTACCTTATTATTTATACCACTCTTCTCTTGCTTCAGAACCAGAACTACCAGAACTACTTCTCTTCTAATCCGATTCCAACAACCAGTACCCAAGAATTTCTGCCATGCAAATGTATAAATAAAGTTTAATAATGCATATCTTTGAGAAATTCTAATGTTACTCGAACCAAGAATTACAACGAATGCTCTAAAAAGAAGACAAAAAAGAGAATGCCAGATCGTGCCCCACCTTGTACAAAAAAGGTAAAAATATGAAAAATAATCTTATGAATTTTAAAGTTTTTTGTGATAAATCGTTTTTTTGTACAACTTGCGGTAAAATATTATTTAAAAAAAGGAATTCAATAATTAATATTTACATTTCCGATCTTTTCTAATAACATTTGCGTTTCTTTGTACGAATAAGAAAATACGTACGCATATTTACATTTCCAGTCTTTTCTAATAATATCTGCGTTTCTTTGTACGAATAAGTACATACGTACGCATATAGTATCAAACAATACATATTTCTATTAAAATATATTATAATTCTATGTCATAAAAATGTTACTTATCAATTTTTATTTTCAATTATTATTATTAGTCGATAATAATCATGAATTGCATTAGATAATTACGGAATAACAATCATTGATTTTCGTGCATTTTGTGAAATGACACACACGTCATTGTGTCAATATCCTAAGTACATATTATGTGAAATGAATGTCAAATATTTTCACACATCAACTAATTTGATTATGATTATATCACATTTTTGCTTGTGCTGATTCCCCGTTTTTTGTTTACCGTTGCACTTTTTCCTGCTTATGCTGACGACTTATACTTTTATTACTATACGGACCGATCACGCCTACTTATTGACTTACTGCTAATTACTACAGACATTCTGATGATTGCATCCATGATGTTAAGGTACACTAATTGTCATCTTTGCGTCGATAGGATGCATGGGCAATGTCCTCATTTCGATCTACAATCTTAACTCTTCTTTCAACATGGAAATCTTTGCAACAAATATATTTAGTTTTATAGCTTTTTTATATAGTTGATAATAATTTATGGCCTCGCCGTTGTCGTAAAATTAGTAACTAGAAGAAGGTGTAAATAATTACTATCTGTAAATATTTACACATTCTTCAGGCACATGTCATAATAATATGTATCTTAAAAAATAATTTTGTAAATAATATAACTCGTTTACATGACTAGGACTTAGATTGATTTTTTTTATAGGAGAGGGGGCAAACAAGCATGCGACTCACCTGGTAAGTGACTACCCCGCCTATGAACAACGGCAACACCAGGGGAACCAGGGGAATTGCAGAGAATACGCTCTTTTCTTGAAGGTCCCTAAGTCGTA
Organism: Parnassius mnemosyne; assembly: GCA_963668995.1. Taxonomy (NCBI): domain Eukaryota; kingdom Metazoa; phylum Arthropoda; class Insecta; order Lepidoptera; family Papilionidae; genus Parnassius; species Parnassius mnemosyne. The sequence continues at coordinate 194,312 of CAVLGL010000035.1, read as the reverse complement.
TCGATCCGGAAAAATCGCTGGTGGTAAACTATTCCACAAGGAAGTTGTGCGAGGAAGAAAACATCTTCTAAATCGCACAGTGGTGGACCGCCAATCATCCAGATGGTGTGAATGGTATCGGGAGTTCTGCCGCGATGTGCGTTCATGAAATTTGGTGGCTGGGATTAATCCGAGCCGATCGGAAAGGACTCGGTCGTCAACGGTTCGAGCCGCTCTGCGCTGGATGCGGTCAAGTGGAAGGAGCTGGCACTGGGGAGCCCCTGCCCAGAGATGGGAACAAAATTTGTAAATAATATAACTCGTTTACATGACTAGGACTTAGATTGATTTTTTTTATAGGAGAGGGGGCAAACAAGTATGCGACTCACCTGGTAAGTGACTACCCCGCCTATAAACAACGGCAACACCAGGGGAACCAGGGGAATTGCAGAGAATACGCTCTTTTCTTGAAGGTCCCTAAGTCGTATCGATCCGGAAAAATCGCTGGTGGTAAACTATTCCACAAGGAAGTTGTGCGAGGAAGAAAACATCTTCTAAATCGCACAGTGGTGGACCGCCAATCATCCAGATGGTGTGAATGGTATCGGGAGTTCTGCCGCGATGTGCGTTCATGAAATTTGGTGGCTGGGATTAATCCGAGCCGATCGGAAAGGACTCGGTCGTCAACGGTTCGAGCCGCTCTGCGCTGGATGCGGTCAAGTGGAAGGAGCTGGCACTGGGGAGCCCCTGCCCAGAGATGGGAACAAAATTTGTAAATAATATAACTCGTTTACATGACTAGGACTTAGATTGATTTTTTTTATAGGAGAGGGGGCAAACAAGTATGCGACTCACCTGGTAAGTGACTACCCCGCCTATGAACAACGGCAACACCAGGGGAACCAGGGGAATTGCAGAGAATACGCTCTTTTCTTGAAGGTCCCTAAGTCGTATCGATCCGGAAAAATCGCTGGTGGTAAACTATTCCACAAGGAAGTTGTGCGAGGAAGAAAACATCTTCTAAATCGCACAGTGGTGGACCGCCAATCATCCAGATGGTGTGAATGGTATCGGGAGTTCTGCCGCGATGTGCGTTCATGAAATTTGGTGGCTGTGATTAATCCGAGCCGATCGGAAAGGACTCGGTCGTCAACGGTTCGAGCCGCTCTGCGCTGGATGCGGTCAAGTGGAAGGAGCTGGCACTGGGGAGCCCCTGCCCAGAGATGGGAACAAAATTTGTAAATAATATAACTCGTTTACATGACTAGGACTTAGATTGATTTTTTTTATAGGAGAGGGGGCAAACAAGCATGCGACTCACCTGGTAAGTGACTACCCCGCCTATGAACAACGGCAACACCAGGGGAACCAGGGGAATTGCAGAGAATACGCTCTTTTCTTGAAGGTCCCTAAGTCGTATCGATCCGGAAAAATCGCTGGTGGTAAACTATTCCACAAGGAAGTTGTGCGAGGAAGAAAACATCTTCTAAATCGCACAGTGGTGGACCGCCAATCATCCAGATGGTGTGAATGGTATCGGGAGTTCTGCCGCGATGTGCGTTCATGAAATTTGGTGGCTGGGATTAATCCGAGCCGATCGGAAAGGACTCGGTCGTCAACGGTTCGAGCCGCTCTGCGCTGGATGCGGTCAAGTGGAAGGAGCTGGCACTGGGGAGCCCCTGCCCAGAGATGGGAACAAAATTTGTAAATAATATAACTCGTTTACATGACTAGGACTTAGATTGATTTTTTTTATAGGAGAGGGGGCAAACAAGTATGCGACTCACCTGGTAAGTGACTACCCCGCCTATGAACAACGGCAACACCAGGGGAACCAGGGGAATTGCAGAGAATACGCTCTTTTCTTGAAGGTCCCTAAGTATCATCCAGATGGTGTGAATGGTATCGGGAGTTCTGCCGCGATGTGCGTACGTGAAATTTGGTGGCTGGGATTAATCCGAGCCGATCGGAAAGGACTCGGTCGTCAACGGTTCGAGCCGCTCTGCGCTGGATGCGGTCAAGTGGAAGGAGCTGGCACTGGGGAGCCCCTGCCCAGAGATGGGAACAAAACCATCACCTCCCATGGCCCCGCCGACCCTCAGGTCATACGGGCTGAATCCCGGGAGATGCGCGCGGTACTTGCACGTGGCTCTTTCCCGCGCACACTTTCTTGACTCCCTACAAATATTTAATCTCTTCCTTGTCCCAGTTTAACGTCATTCTCCCCCTTCTGAGGCTGACGACACATTGACGCCTACGTCGTCGAGCCCTCCTACCAGCCTTCCATCCTGCCTTGTCCTGCGATCGTGTCACCTATGCGCAAACTCGCGCAACAGTCCGTAGTTCACCACATCGCTGACGAGATCCAAGTAGTAAACTGTTCCCTGAACCGGACGAACTAGTCCATCCATCATTTTCACTTTTAGGTCATTATACAGAGGACATTCTCATAGAACATGATGAACATCCTCTTCTGACTCTCTGAATTGTGAGAGTTGGCACAGAACCGTGTTTTTGAAACCACTTAGGTTTTTGGCATACAACCGTGTTTGTACTACAAAACCTAAGTGGAAACCTTTTCCTTTCGGAGGCCTGTGTTCAGCTCTGAAATTGTGATGAACTGTTATGATAAAACATTATTGATATTATGAACTTTGTAAAAACAACGTAATAATCGACACTAGGATTTTTTGATTATTAATTAATATTTAATTATAAACATAAGATATTGCTATTTATTAGTGATATCACACTTAGTGCCGTCGAAATTAAAAGAGTATATTTTATTAACCTAGTAAAATCGTCGATGCGCCATTGAATATGGATCGATGATTCTGCTTTTATGTCCATAGCTTTTAGTTAAAGAATGTATTTTCAAGAGAAATGAATTAATCATCTGAATTATAAAAGAATATTCTTTTATTGTAACAAATAAGTTTGTTGTATGAGTTTAAACTATAACGGGGGAAATGAAACAATATCTGGTAACCCAGGGAAAGTACCTCCCACCTATTTCTATCCCAAAAGCATACGCGAATGCTTTATCTAGTCGATCCTCTATCTACGAGTCTGATATACCTTTGGCTTTAAATAAAAAACATGAACATGGCCACCTCTTAGTAGTCTGCGATAGCTTGCTATATTTTCTATACGAAGGAGTTTTGGCGGGAACTTGAACGGTGGAGGATTACTGCTCTGTATTATTATTTAAATGATGGTTTGAAGTGGATTTTAATATGTAAAAGTGGAGCGATTTTGTGTATTAAATGTCTGCACATGTGAACTACTAATGGAAACGGTGAAACAAGTGCTCCGAGGGTGATGTGATTCTCAAGATACGGTGTCTGTCTGCTTAGGCGCCTTGTGATACCATCACCAATTGTCAGTTGTCTGCTGGCTCAAGTTGCCGTCAAAATCTCCCAAGGGCTGCACAATGTGACGCATTAACATATTGTGAAGCAGTGTACTATGGAAGATAATTATACATTGTAACTTCTCTCTACGGTATGTTATAATATCTTTGCTACATGTTTATTTATCTATGGTCTGTGAACATGACATTGACCAAAGGGAGTTTTGGCGGGAAATTGACCGGCGGCGGTTTGCTGCTCCTGTATTATTGTTTAAATAATGGTTTGAAGTGGACTTTGATATGTAAAAGTGTTGCGATTTTGTGTATTAAGTGTCTACGCATGTGAACTATTAGTGGAAACAGTGAAACAAGTGCTCTGATGGTGATGGATTCTCAAGATAAGCTGTATGTTTGCATAGGCACCTTTAGATACCATCGCCAACTATCAGCTGTCTGCTGGATCAAGTTGCCGCCAAAATCTCCCAAGAACTGCACAATGTGACGCATCAACATATTGTGAAGCAGTATACTATGAAGGAGTGGGGACTTTACAATAAACCGAATAAAAATACTTAAGACTTGGCCTAAAGGTCTAGATACCAGGCCATAAACTCCAAAAAAAAAAAAATTTTGACCAAAGAGTATAGTAATATATAAGGAAGAAATTGACAATTGACATTGACAGGAAAACAAACTGATCATTTTTCATTGTTCATATTTCAAAAATTACTTATATAAACTTGAAAATTTACACAGAATACCTTATTATATTCTTTATTAAACATAGTATGTAATCACTAAGAATGCCATAACCTAAATGTAGTATTTATGTTACCTTGCTCTTTGCTATAAGTTGTACATATAAGTACTACATAGTATTTACTTCGTCTAAAATATAATAGTGTTCAATACTACTGTATACTGTAAGTTACTTCTGATTCATTTTCTTTCTATTCCTGAACTATTTAGTTCTGGCTAGACAGAAAAAAATAATGTTTGATATTACACTAGGTACTAATTTTTAACATATGTATATGCTAAGGCAATAGCCTAAGAAAAATAATTTTCAGTAATCAGAATAAACTTACTTAACCATAGAAGTGTCAAGATAAATTTTGAAAATCTTTATACCTCAATCAGTCTGAAATATGGAATCTGAATATATAGATGACATGAAGGAAGAACGATTTCGTGTAAGAGTGTGTCTTCAGCACTACTTTTCTGATCATCGTTCCCAAGTGTATGTTAGTGTTGTGCGGCAGCGTCAAGTACATTGGTTGCAGCAACGCCTACAAACCTTGTTTGCCCTGCGTGGCCCCTTCTACCTGCATAGTCGGGGTCATTTTTTGCCACCTGAGGAACCACTGTCACTTCTTCAGCCTGACGACCCTGTTGAGTAAGTATTATATATTTGTCAAGTGATTTTCTGAAACTAATTTTTACGAATTTTATTGCATTTAACTTTTTCATTCCCGACGTTTTAGGTGCTTTACAACACCCATGGTTCCCTCCGTGACCATGGGTGGTTTCATTTAATGTGTAGTTTTGTGTAAATATAAGAAATTATTAAGTGATTTTCTATTTGGGTATTCTAGTTTAAGTTTTATGGCCTAAAGACCACACTGACTGACTCTTATTAAGCTCTAAGTGCCAACAACCATCTACTTCATCATATCAACCTTATAGTTTTGAAGTACAAATAAATTGTAGTTTCTACAAATGCAACAAATAGAAATTAAGTTGCAGTTGTGAACTGTAGTTTGGAGACAAGTTACTTGAATACTTTTTAGGAGTTGTCAAAACAAACATTTCTTTAGAAATCGTATGAGAATATGGTGTTATGATGTCACAGTTTTATTTGGTTAAATTACCATCATATTTTTGTGTAAGGCTTAGCTTTCCATTGATTCACGTCAAGTTGGGGGTTGATACATATTTTTACAGAAAAGTTACACTATTATAAGCACACACAAAATTACAACATGCGGAAACGCATAATTTTTGAGAAAAAAGTTATTGAAAATAAATTATTCTTGCATTGTTTATATCTAATCCTACCATAAAACTGATGCCATTTTGTGATGTCATTGTCGTCAGTAGGAATGTTGATTCTTTCTGAAAAAGGTCGATTTTTAAATCGATTCAAATTGTAAGCTGATGTATAGATTCATAAAAAATTGATTTCTAAAATATCTATATTTTTTATGTTTGCATTTATAATGTAAATATAATTCCATATTTTGAAAAACAAGAAAGATACCATAATAAATGATCTCTTATTGAAATTTCTTTTATTTTAACAGTACCAATTAGGGCAGATAACAAATAAAATAGGTTAGGTTCAACTTATGTCAAAGAACCGAATTGATTGACCCCGACTCCACCTGGTACGAGTCTGTCCTACCCCTAGAGTGGTTTTAAAGAGCCAGAGGCGCGTAGGGGGAGCAGCCTCCGCCTGCTGTAACGGTGAGGAGGGATGCCTGCGATTTGTTACGCTAAGGCGTAGAGGCTGCTTTTCCCGCAGCGCCGGAGACGTAGCAGTCTCAAATAAATACGGAAATCCTTCTGAATCAGTCCCCCTATATTTTATGATGAAGGGGACTTTTTTCTCATAAAATGGATTTATATTTACATTATAAATGCAAAACATGAAAAAAATATAGATATTATTGAAATCGATTTTTTGGGAATCGATACATCAGCTTACAATTCAAATCTATTTAAAAAATTGATATTTTTCGGAAAGAATCTACATCCCTACTGACAATAACAATAAAAAAATTGCGTCAGTTTTATTGTAGGATTAGACATAAACAATGCAAGAATAATTGATTTTCAATAACTTTTTTCTCAAAAATTACACGCTTCCGCATATTGTAACTTTGTGTGTGTGCTTATAATAGCGTAACTTTTCTGTTAAAATACATACCAACCCCAACTCGATTGGAGTCAATGTAAAGTCGTACCTTATGTAATCTTAAATCTAAACACCTAATATTAATTCAAAAAGAAAATTTACTAAATTTTATACCCTTTAAAAGTAGCAATTTCATGATCAAGATGTTTTCTATTATTGTTGGTGTAAATATGTATATATAGTCAAACTTCAAGGGAGACGCCAAAGATTCGACTTTTTTATAGTATAAAGGTGACAAATGAGTGCATAATCCACCTGGTGGTAAGTGGATGCTGTGGCCCATAGACATCTACATTTATCCTCAATTAAGAATCAAAATGTAGAAGTGTTGTCACCCCTGAAGACTGAGATGGAATTCTCACTGACTGAAATGGAGTTTCCAGTGAAAGGGGTCTCTGATTCTATACACTCACCATACAAAACACAGCAGCATTAAGCTGCATTTTACGCTGGTATTCTGTGAGAGCATGGTCCTACCCCAGTTGAGCCGACCCATTTGTGTTGAAACAACAATATAGCTGCAGCATAGCTCTACCACATTATGAAGGGTTTCGACTTAAGCAGATTTTGTAAGGAAATATTTAATTTGTAGAAGTTTATATTCATTCTAATTGATTTTGAGTTCGAGAGGTGAAATAAATAAAAATTCTGATTACCTCTGTAGGTAATAAACATATTTATTTTCAACCTAAAAGTTACGTCACATTAGTATTAGTATTAGTAGCCTTTATTTTTACATACAAATAAATTTTACTTTAAATTTTTAAGTTGATTCATTATATTTTTATTATTTATATGTCACTATTAGTGTGAAAGGCCTCCCCCCAACTTTTCCCAATATTTTCTATTCTGGGCTGTTCTGTGCCAGTATTTGTCAAAATTCGAGAGTTCATCTGGCCATCTCCTTTTTGGTCTCCCTTTTTCCTTCTTTTGTCCATCGGGATCCACTCTGTAATTGTTTTAGTCCATCTATCATTTGGTAGTCTGCAGAGATGTCCAGCTCATGCCCATTTTTCTTAATCTTTGTTATGACATCTTCCACCCCTGTCCTGTCCTGGATCTCTATAATCCTGATTCTGTCTTTTTTGGAAATCTTAAGCATTGATCTTTCAATTGCTCTTTTCTTTTTCGTTACTTTTCGTTTATTTACTTGAGCTTTAGGAAGACTCCATGTTTGTGATCCGTAGGTTAAGGTAGGTAGGGTGGCAGTGTTAAATCTCTTACTTTTAAGTTTTAGACATGGATCACTTTTCATAATAAATTTTAGGCTCCAAAATTTTTTCCATGACTTGTTTATTCTTTGTTCTATCACCATATCTTGGTTGTTTTTAAATGACATAACTTGTCCAAGATATATAAAGTCTTCTACATACTCCAGTAGGGTTCCTCCAAGTCCAATAGGTTTGTGCTCCCCATTGGTCATGATCTTGCAATTTTGCCTATTCATTTCCAAGCCTGCTTCTTTGCACTTACTTTCAAATTCCCTGAGTATTTCTTCTAAGACCTTTGGTGTCTCAGCAAAGATAATGACATCATCTGCAAACCACAGATTGTTTAAGTATCTTCCATTTATTCTTAAGCGTTTATATGACCAAGACATATTTCTGAAAATTTTCTCCAGAACTGCATTGAAGAGAATTGGCCAAATTGGGTCACCCTTTTTGACACCCTTTTTCAATGGAAATGGTTACCCCATTTAGTCTGTTTTTATTCTTGCCTTGCTGATTCTATAAATATGTTTTAGGATATTTAGATATTTTTAACCTTGTTCTTCAAGTGTTTCGAACAAAAAATTATGGTAAGTTGAGTCATAGGATTTGGTAAAGTCAATAAAAGCCAGATATGCTGTGTAGCCATATTTCATACATTTATTTACGGGTCTATAATTATCTAGGTTATGCTTGCTTCCTGTTTTGTGTAATTTTGTTATGTTTGATATATGCTACTGTTTTTGGTAAGACTTCTTTTTTCAAAATATTGTTGAATAAATGTGTGATGACTTTATGTAACATAGCTGGAGTATTTTATAATTTCGTTGCAGATATCATCTGGACCCGAAGCTTTTTCATTTTTGAGGTTTGATATTGCTGAAATTGTCTCGTCAACCAGGAATGATTCAACATCTTTACACTATTTTTTCTCATAGATACTCGGATCATGGTTGACATTGGTATATAGTGTTTGAAATACTTTGTGGCTGTGTTTACAATTTCCTTTCTCATCTCAACTTTTTTTCCCTCATGTTTTAAGTTTGTTATTAGTTCTTTGCCAATAGAATATAGAGAATAGACGTAATTTTCTCTGCTCGTGTAATCGCACAGTTTTCTGCTAAAGCTTATTCTATTTGAGCAAGTTTCTGGTTTTTTCACTGCTTTAAGTCTATTTTTGTCGGCTCTACTTTTGGCTTTCGTTTCTGTCAATGTTTGTTTTGAATTTTGAAATCTTCTGGTCTCCTCTGCGAAAATAACTTCTTATCTTTGCGGTTGTACTTTCTTTGTTTCTTTCATAGCGCTGTTTATTATTTCCTCTATGAGATTGTATTCATTTTGTACATTTTCATTTATACATGGTAGAGCCATGCTGCAGCTATATTAGTAGTATAGTTGTAGCACGAATGGATCGGCTAAACCGGGGAAGGACCACTCTCTCACAGAATACCAGCGTAAAATAGCGGCTTAATTCTGCTGTGTTTCATAAGGTGAGCGTAGAGAACCGGAGACCCTTTTTACTCGAAATGAGGCATTCCATCTTAGTCCTCACGGGTGACAACGCATCTTCATTTTGAGTTGTAATAGAGGATAGAAGTAGATGACTATGGGCCGCAGATGATATGCTCGTTTGTCACCCATATCCTATAAAAAAAAACTGAATTTTTAAATTCAGTGTTTTTAAATAGTCTTTTTGTTATTTCTTCTATTGCTAAAGTAAAGTAATTTTTTATTATATGTCTTTTGTTTATATTTCTGTTTTTCTTACAGTTATTTATTTTCAATATCATTTTGACGGAACGGTGATCAGAAGCAAAGTTAAGTTTTCAAATTTTTTTTTTAGTCATTCATCATCATTACAGCCCTTCACAAGTCCACTGCTGAACATAGGCCTCCCCCAAAGAATGCCACAAAACACGGTCCTGAGCCACCTGCATCCATCGACTTCCTGCATGTCTTACCAGGTCGTCACTCCATCTCGTGGGGGGACGCCCTACACTTCGCCTACCGGTACGAGGCTGCCACTCGAGAACCTTTCTTCCCCATCGGTTGTCGGTTCTTCGAGCTATATGACCGGCCCACTGCCACTTCAGCTTACTAGTCCGTTGGGCTATGTCGGTCACTCTGGTTCTACTGCGGATATCCTCATTCCTAAGTTTATCACGCAGAGAAACTCCGAGCATAGCCCTCTCCATAGCTCGCTGAGCGACCTTGAGCTTCCTCATACGGCCAGCAGTGAAGGACCACGTCTCAGTTCCGTAAGTCATCACTGGCAACACGCACTGGTTGTACAATTTCGTTTTAAGGTTTTGAGGTATGTCTGACGAGAAGATGTGTCTTAGCTTCCCGAACGCTGCCCAGCCGAGTTGAATCCGTCGATTGACCTCTCGGTCGAAGTTGGACTTACCCAGTCGGACTATTTGTCCCAGGTAAACATACTCGTCAACAACTTCGAGCTTAGTGTTCCCAACAACTACCGGCATAGGTGTGACATGGACATTAAACATGATCTTAGTTTTGTCCATGTTCATCTTAAGACCTATCCGTTGGGAAACACTATTGAGGTCATTGAGCATAGTGCTTAGGTCCTCCAGCGATTCTGCCATAAGGACTATATCGTCGGCAAATCGAAGGTGAGTGATGTACTCGCCATTGATGTTGATACCGTATCCTTTCCAGTCCAGAAGCTTGAAAACGTCTTCCAATGCAGCGGTGAAGAGTTTCGGGGATATGACGTCACCCTGTCTTACACCTCTCTGCAATTGGATAGGTTTCGTACTCTGGTTCTGTACTCGGATAGCCATCGTAGCCCTACTGTACAAGCACTTCAACACTTCGATATACCGACAGTCAACTTGGCACCGCTGAAGGGACTGCAGCACCGCCCAAATTTCGACGGAATCAAAGGCTTTCTCATAGTCCACATACGCCAGACATAGTGGCAAATTGTACTCTTCGGACTTCTGTACAACTTGCCGAAGGGTATGTATGTGGTCTATGGTGCTAAAGCCCTTTCGGAAACCGGCTTGTTCGGGAGGCTGGAAGTCGTCAAGTCTGCGCGCGAGACGATTCGTAATGACTCTCGAAAACAGCACGTAGACGCGGCTCAGAAGGGAAATCGGTCTGTAGTTCTTCAAGAGAGCGTTGTCACCTTTCTTGAAGAACAAGACCACCGCACTTCTGCTCCACGCCTCCGGTGTAATGCCACCATGGAGGACGGAATTAAAGAGCTTCTGAAGGACTTCAAGTACCGGTCTTCCACCCGCTTTCAGAAGCTCCGCTGTAATTCCATCCTCGCCTGGGGCTTTACCGTTTTTAAGGTGCTGGAGAGCCATCCTAATCTCGCTCAGACTGACATCCGTGATATCTTCGGAATAGTGTCGGATGAGACTCGCTCTTGGATCGTTACTCACACTTGCGTGTGGCTCCAACGATGATGTGTACAGCTGCCCATAGAACCTCTCAATCTCACTCAAAATCTCAGGTGTCCCGGAAACGATGCTGCCACATTCTGTCTTCAGCTTTAACAGTTGGCTCTTTCTGGCAGACAGATCTCTGGCAAAGACTTTGGAGCCTTGGTTCCGCTCGATCGCTTCTTCAATACGAGCTGTATTGAAGTTGCGTAAGTCCCGCCGCATGCATTTGGAGATCTGTCTGTTCAGATGCCTGTATGCTGTCAAGTCTGTTGAAGAATGTAGCTTCATCTCCCGTCTAACAGCCATGAGATTAAGAGTGTGATCGGAGAGTTTTTGTGTTCTTCTGCGGCGGGTCTTGCAGAACTTAGCTCCAACCGCATGGACAGTTTCCACGAGCTTGTCATTCATATCGTCCACTTCATTGCAGTCTTCCAGGCACTGAAAACGGTTTTGTAACTCGAGCTGAAAGGTTTCGGGACTTTGGAATAGAGCACGAGGGGGACGGAGCGTTGACTTCATTAGACGAGACCTCTCCAACTTAACGTTTAGGTTCAGTGTGCCTCTAACCATTCGGTGATCGCTACCAGTTTTCACCCTCGCGATCACGGAGACATCACTGAACAGTTGTCGTCTGGTCGTCATAATGAAGTCAATCTCATTTTTTGTGGAACCGTCGGGGCTCGACCAGGTCCACTTCCTGTGGGGCCGCTTCTGGAAGAAAGAGTTCATCATAAAGAGTCCCTCTTTCTCCATGAAGTCGGCCAGCTGCTGGCCCCTTGGGTTCCGTTGCCCTATTCCAAATTTCCCTACTTTCAGCTCACGGTTCTCTCTTGTGCCTAGTTTTGCATTGAAGTCTCCCATTAACACCGTATATTGGGTTTTGGAGGAATGCATGGCTCTAGAGATATCCTCATACATTTCCTCCACCTCCTCATCGGGGTGTGCCGAGGTTGGTGCGTAAACCTGTATGACCTTCAGCGAATACCGTTTGGTGATTCTGAGTATAAGGTACGCAACCCTCGTCGGCACACTCCCGATTTTTACAACATTGTTAACGAGAGACTTGTGGACGATAAATCCGACACCTCCTTGGGACAGATGGTCGCCCTCCCGATGATAGAGCAAGTTGCCGGATTCGAGGATTACCGTGTCCTCCCCCTCTCTTCGGACTTCGGATAATCCTATAATATGCCAGCGCAACTTGTCTATCTCTTCTTCCAGCTCCACGATCTTCTCGTCAGTCCTCAGGGTGCGTGCGTTGTACGTTGCCAGGTCGAGTCGTCTAAGGTGGCAACCGAACCTCCACCGGAGATTCTTAGCACCCCCTGCCCCGCCGTTACCATGGTCGCCACCGTAGCCAGGAATAGCGGGGCCGCCGGGGACTGGGGGCCGTTTTTTTGTTGCTCTCATCATTGGGGGGTATTTGCCATAGTTGCCACGCTTGGCGAGCGGGTTGGCAACCGCAGTTTTTTTATTGTAATTTGGCTATTATCAGGAAGATGCTGCTGCCCATCTCCTGGCTGTTTCCCTTTGTCGCCTTTTACGACACCCACGGGAGGATATGGGGTAGTGGATATTCTTGACCGCCACTACACGGCATTTTTTTTAGTAATGTTATTTATATTAGATTTTTTTTATTAAGATGAAGTCAATTTGGATTTATTTATTTTCTTAGGATGCTCCCACGTCCATCTTCTACTTGTTATTGATTTATTAAACGTGTTTCCCACCTTTAGGTTTAGTGTCTGTGCTAGGAGTATATGTTTATCACATCTGCTATTCCTAGTTCCGTAGTTGTATTGTATTGTATCTTCACGAGATTTTCGTTTACCAATGTGGCTGTTAAAATCACCCATAATAAATTTGTATTTAGCTTTGCTTTCCCAATATGCTATTTCAACATCAGTCATGAAGATTTCCACCTCTGTGTCAGAAGCGTCGGTGGTTGGCGCATACGCTGGAATAAATGTATATATATGGTTTTGTTTATTGTTAGTTCCAAGTTTATTACTCTGTCTGTGGCATATACTTGTATTATAATTTTTGATTTCTTTATTTATTAAAAATCTAACTCCATACAGTCCCTTTTTCACTCCATAGTAATACAACAGATTTACAGATTTAAGTTCAATCAACGCGTCTCTCTCTCGTCTCACCTCGCTCATACCTATTATGAACCATTGAAATTTTTTTATACTTTTCCAGTTCATGGATTTTATAGTTTTTCATAAGAGTGAGGGAGGACATTGAATGTCCATACATGTTTTTCTAAAAATTTGTCATTTGTTGGGGAGTGTTGATCTTTATCAGCCCAAGGACTAACCAGGATACCTGTGGATTGTTTTGTAGTTGAGTTTTGTGCTTGTGTTGGATTTGACGTCCCATATCTCCTACATATTAAAAAAATGAACAAAATCAACATCATTTCAAAACATTCTTAAAATTCAAAATATTAGAAGAAGTCGGTAATTTTTTTTGTTTTAGATAATTAGGATGTTATCTATCTATAGCATTATCTAAGGTATAAAGAGCAGAAAATTCTTTATCTTCAGAGTTGCTGGTTTGCTCTATAAAATTCCGTAAAGTATTAAATGCGGTTCTTGACTCTTTGATGGAACCCCATGGAGCACATGTTGCATTATTCGAGTCGGCTATGTCATCCAAATCATTACTTTCGGTTTTTTGAGCAACTGAATCGTTAATTTGATTATCAGATAATGTTCCAGCAGTGATAACTCTACACTGTAATGTAACAAAGTCTTCAAAACATATTTCTGTTTGAGGTACCACTGTATTCCATTCTACATTCACTAAATAGAAATATCTTCGACTTCAGTTTCTTATGCTGATAATAATAAAAAACCACTGAACAGAACAGTTTTTTATAGTAATCGCAGTTACATTTTGCCAAGCTTTATCAGCATTTTCATGGTTTGCAACTGTTTTCATTTTCATTTGTGGAATATCATTATGTCTCGTAGAATTATCAATAAATAATATATTTTATCTTTAGCCATTTTCTTATCAATGTTTGTGCCAGTTTTTGAAAGAAAGTCATCCATGCTTTTGCATTTGCTTTATATTCCAAAGGACTAATGGTGAAAGTTTTCTGTGTCCGACATGTTTGCTGCGAGAAAAAAAGTCGAACGTTCCTTGCTGTGCTTTCCACCATGGCATCTATCATTTTGAAAGTTAGAGTGTTATCAGGAATACATTTACGAAACAGTCCATTTTCGTCAACATTAAAGATATTTTCAGGTTCACAAGCATTTATAAAGCCTTGCAATTCACTTTTCCATTTTTTTTCCATTCATTAATGACCTCCAAACTGTCTTGAAAACAAGTTCATGTCTTCTTTTGAACTTTTCTAGCCATCCATTACTAGCTCGGAAATTAGCCAGACCCTATGATTTATAGTAAGTTTCGGCTTTTTCTTGTAATATTAGTCCACTAACACTGATGTTTTGGTTCCGACACTGCTTAAACCAACTAAGTAAGCACTCTTCCAAGCCGGGAAAGTAATAAAAAGACAATGATTTCTTATATTTACGCGAACACTACACATTGGATAAAACTATTTTTACGGATTTTATCGCGTTTAATTAACTTATTTTATGTTCCCGACGTTTCGGTGGGACTGAGGTGATTGACGTCCCGATGTCAGTGTTAAACCGTAGTACCTTCAGCTTTTTTAATTAATAATTTTGGTCCGATCTACGCAGAATGAACTAACTGTGTCTTGAAGTCTTGCAATGGTATGCTTGGGTTTAGTTTTAATTTTATGAATTACAGGATCTCAAGCAAGTGGTAGTACCCAGCCTCCCTCTCTATTGAAATTAGGATGTTTTTTAATTTCAATAGCCTTACGTATCATCCTTGGCAGGAATCGATGTTCTTTCGCGAGAATTTGTGGTTTATCAAATCTAATGTAATGGCGGGGGTCTTCTAGGATATGATCACAAACTGCAGACTTCCCGGAACGTTGGTGCTTCACGTCAGTTATGTGTTCTTTTACGCGGGTTTTTATAGATCGTTTTGTTTGCGCTATATATGAGAGACCACACTCACAATCGAGCTTGTACACTCCTGCATCTTGTAGAGGAATATTGCACTTGACGGATGGTAAGAACTGACTAATCTTCTTCGGCGGCTTGAAGAATGTTCTAATAGAAGCTCGCTTCAAGATGTAGCCAATCTTGTCTGTGACACCTCTGACATACGGTAGTACAGCAGGCACACGATCGACTGTGGCCGGCTTCACTCGGTCACTGTGACGTAGGCGCGGAACCCGAAGCTTGTTTGTCGGGCAGAACCTGCTTGACGTGCTGAAGCTCGGCGGCCAGGTGTTTCACAGATCCCTCGTGCTCTTTGTAACAAAGATATGCCCACGGTAGCTAACTGTGAAGGGTGATAGTGGGATTCACCGTTTAAATATCGGTTTGTATGGGTCTTTTTTCTATACACAGTGTGAGCTATGGTATTATCAGGATTTCTAATGACTAACACATCTAGGAAAGCTAAAAAAGCTAATTATTTGCCTCTAACTCCATAGTAAATAGAATTTTAGAGTTTATAGAATTAAGATGTTCTAAAAATGCAGTTACTTTGTCTGATGGTAAAATTGTGAAAGTATCGTCTACGTACCGCTTGTAGAAACTTGGAGTTACTGGTGCAGTAAGCAGGGCTTTCTCCTCAAAGTCCTCCATGAAAATATCAGCGACAATGGGAGATACTGGTGAGCCCATCGCAACACCATCTACTTGCTTGTAAAACTGTTCCTTCCACAATAGATAGCCAGATGTAAGGCAATGTCTGAGTAATACTGCATATTCTGCTGGCATGTTGTTTTCCTCTAGTTTCTTAGTTACAATTGAGATGCAGTCTTCAACAGGTAGGCATATAAATAGAGACTGAACATCAAAACTGACCATAGTTTCATTGTCAGTAAGACATAGGTCTTTTATCTCACTGACAAAATGGTATGAATCCTTCGTGTGTGCTCTTGTGTGTCCTCTGAGTGGTGATAGTACTTTTGCTAGGTGTTGAGCAAATTTGTAAGTTGGTGAAACTATCTGACTCACTATTGGACGTAATGGAGCGTTCGGTTTGTGTATTTTTGGTGGTTTTAACTTCGGTGGTTTCGCACACGCAGGTATTATCGAATTAACGTCTAGATTCAATTTCTCGGAGTATTTCTTTATTAGATCGCTAGTTGTTTTAAGCGTATTAGTTGTAGGATCTGTTTTGACCTTTACGTACGTACTTTCATCCGATAAAAGTTGTTGTATTTTAAAATTGTAATCCGACGTATCCATTATAACCGTAGCATTACCTTTATCTGCGCGGAGAATCGTAAGATCTGGTCTGTTGCGTAAGTTTTTCAATGCAGTAAATTCATCTTTGGGAAGATTTAATTTCGGCGCTGAGCTTCGACGTAACAAGGACGAAATGTCTTGACGTATAGCCTCTAAATCTTCTTTACCAATATTATTTTTATACAGACAGTCCTCAACACTACAGATAATGTTTTCATACGGAATTTTTTGCGGTGTTATTGCGATGTGGTGGATGCCTTTGGCCAAAACTTTTATTGTATTAAAAAGATGTTCCCGAGCTGTAGACAAACCTACAGACAACTTTATCAAATAACCAGACTTGTGTTTATTCACCCCGCGATTTCTATTTACCCCATTTCTTATATGACAGTTTAATTGACAAAAGAGGTTTTATATGTTGTATATGAAGTAACTATGGGAAATTCCTAAAAATCTTGTCTGTGTTTCTTCAAATACATGGCGATAGAACATTCATCCTTACACAAGACTATAAAAATAAAATAATACCTAGACTGGTTATGGGCGCAGTTTTAAAGCGTGGTGATTCCTCCTTATAATGGGAGAGGTCCATGTTCAGTCGTGGACTTTTATGGGTAATATGAAATGGTTCTTAAAATTTGTATTCGTTTTTATTATGATATAAGTATAATGGGGCATGGTGATCACCATTTATTTTTTATACTAACAAGCAACTGACTGATGAAAATACAGAACCCAAATTACATGATCTTTTGGTAGGGAGCATTATTAACAGTGCCAATTAATTAGCTCTATTTGACTTTTTAGTACCTTTGATCTGGGTCTGCTTTTTTTAGCCGCTTTCAATGTCTTTTACTTTATAAAACGGAAGTGACAAACAAATCTACTACACTACTATACTACACTAAATGGCAAGTAGCTACTACAACCAACTTAAAACAAGAAGGCTAATGATGAGTTGTCACCTCTGAGGACTAAAATGGAATACCTCACAGCCTGTAATTATACTGGCTATTTATATGTTTCAGACTGGAACACAGCAGTGTAGGCTCTGCTATTTAGCCATAGAAATTCAATTTTGCAAACCCAGTATTTAACCTAGCTAAATATTTGCCACATTATTATCAAGTAGACAGAAGTTATTTGCTTAGCCAATCGACCATGGACTGTTTTTAGGGTAATTATATGCAATCTCTATTAATGGCAGAACTTATTTTTGTAATTCATCATCTAGATTTTTTCATTATAGGGTGATTCCTTTATCCGGTGAGGCTTTGGACGTAGACAGCAACAAGGAATACAATGGCACGATAACTACACAAGATCAAGAGGAGAAACAGAAGATTGAAAGAATTACGTCACCTACACCTTCAACCGGTAAAGAGTCATCGATCGCTGCAACCGAGCCATTGGAAACAGAAAAACATAATGAAGCTTTGCTTCTTATGAAGAGGCAAGCTCTATCGCTGCTCGAGTGTTGTGCGGGCGATTCGTCTGTTGCCGATGTCGAGAACGAAGTAGCTCCTGCCAATGGCGAAAAACCGCGTCGCACACGCCGCCGCGTGCGTCGCCGCAAGCGACGGCTGTCCGACGTAGATCACAGCAGGCGAGACTTGGCGCAGGAGGAGAGCGCCGCAACGGAAGAAGCTACAGGACCGGAGGATACTGAAATAAAGACGAAGGAGGTTGTGATGGAGGAGGAGGCGGTGTTGCGAAATGTTCCAGTCGCTACGCGTAAACCACGCATAGTGCATTCTGTGTCACCTCCTCTGACCTGAAGTGTCGAAACTGTGCTGTTGATAGTGCAGGTAGAAATATGTTCATAATTTTTAATTAGTTTTATTTAAAAATGTGTAGTGTTCGCGTAAATATAAGAAATCATTATGTTCATAATTGCATTGTTTTCATAAAATGGATAAATATTTAAGTATTTTTATAGTTTCTTCAGAGCAATTTTTCGTGATGTCAATTTTGTCTCATAATATAAAACAAGAAACAGTCTATTTTTTCAGTATTATTTTCATTATTAACCTAAACCTTATTAATAATAGAATTGTATATGATCTAATAAGAATCTTATTATTATTAATTAAATCTTTTACAATGGCAATTTTTTATTTAATCTTTTATCATACAACAAGGAAATACGGCAGGAGAAATCACTAGTGCAAAATACTAAGTGTAACAGATGTTAATTTACTAAAATAAATATTTATGATAAAGAAAATAATTTTCAACCGTCCACTGAGAAGCACACGCGAGTTGGTGCCCACAAAACAGATACCCTCGCACTAGTCATTAGGTAAGAAGACTATTTTTGATGAATTTAAGGTTTTCTCATTCGGTCGCCAGTGGGAAAGAATGCTTCTCGAGTGGAGGCTCGTACCAGTAAGCGAAATCTAGGAAGGCCTTTTACTACATGTAAGAGATGCAGAAAGTCGATGGATACAAGTGGCTCAAACCTGCTTTGTGCTCCTCGAGGGAGACCTATGTTCAGTAATGAACTTGTAATGGGCTGTAATGATGAATTCGACCTCGCTCACCGTCGTCGGTTTGGAGGTTTTATATGTGGCGTAGGATAACGCTGGGCAGCAAAAGTTTGGTACTCTGTATTTAACTTCGTGCAACTCTAGAACAACCGATGGGGAAGAAAGGTTCTAGAGTGGCAGCCTCGTACCGGTAGGCGAAGTGTAGGGTGACCCCCCACGAGATGGAGTGACGACTTGGTAAGACATGCAGGAAGTCGATGGATGCAGGTGGCTCAGGACCGTGCTTTGTGGCATTCCTTGGGGGAGGCCTATGTTCAGCAGTGGACTTATGAAAGGCTGTAATGATGATGATAATGAACTCTAGAACTCTCGTTCGAGAGATTAGATCAACCGCCGCTACAGCTAAGACTTAAACGTTCCAAAGGCCCTTATGGCCTTGATTGTGAATCCCCTTTGTGCTGACTCTAACATCCTTTTACCGTAGGTATGGCTACATGACGGCATGGCCGCAGACGCTTGCTGCGTGTGTGATTGTGGGCGATTCGATTAAGTACCTGCCGATTGATTGTTCGTACCTACTAAGGCGATTCAATATGGTTAATTTTATTTATTTAATAAATGTGTTACCCAGTGGCGTAGCTATGTAACCAAGGGCCCCGGGGCTAAAATAAAATTGGGGCCCTATTTCAACTAAACTAAATATTTTAAAGGTGCAAAACATTATCCTTGTCGCCCATTGCAGGGCATAATAAAGCAAAGCTACTTTCTACTAAGTATTATGTGTAACGCATAAACAATGACGAAGTAGATTACAATTAATAATATAGGCAGACAACATTACAGGGGAAGAGCCACACGGTAAGTATACTTGCCTGTTAAGTACAGGTGGTCGAAGTAGTGTAATTAAATAAGAAACCATCCAAGGAGGGTACCAGCACCCCTGGTATTGGAGAATCCCTGGCTAAGCATTCACGTCCAAGCTACCCTACCCTTTCTTAGAGCGGGTGCTCAGGCTGCCTCGCGTATCCTGGGGATGGGGGGGGGGGTCGAAATTCCGCTCAAGACTAATACTGCTCGTGGTAAGTAGAGCAATAAGACAAAGGTGATCCCTGCCACGCTGTCCGTGAATTTCTGCAACATCAGGGAATTTCATTCGAACGTTAACGAATTCCATTAGGTACCATCTGAAGACGGTGAAGTCGACCTTGCTTTTTGTCACCAGTGCGTGTTGCCAGTGATGACTTACGAATCTGAGACGTGGTCCTTTACTGCTGGCCGGATGAGGAAGCTCAAGGTCGCTCTGCGAGCTATGGAGAGGGCTATGCTCGGGGTATCTCTGCGTGATAAACTTAGAAATGAGTATATCCGCAGTAGAACCAGAGTAACCGATATAGCCCAACGGATTAGTAAGCTGAAGTGGCATTGGGCCGGCCATATAGCTCGAAGAACCGACAACCGATGGGGAAGAAAGGTTCTTGAGTGGCAGCCTCGTACCGGTAGGCGAAATGTAGGGCGACCCCCCACGAGATGGAGTGACGACCTGGTAAGACATGCAGGAAGTCGATGGATGCAGGTGGCTCAGGACCGTGCTTTGTGGCATTCCTTGGGGGAGGCCTATGTTCAGCAGTGGACTTATGAAAGGCTATAATAATGATGATGATGATGATCACTTGGATGTCAATGTTTCATCACATACTCTGCTAAAGATGTCAAAGTAGCAAAATTTATAATATTAAAAAAATATTTTCCCAATATTTGTTTTTGCGTATATCGGCAGCACTAAATGAGCACTAAATTATTGATGCTTCTATTTAGTGCTGTATTAAGCGATTATCGTTTTAATAGGTACAATACTGCTAGCTTAATTAAAAGCGAGCAGTTTTCTACCTATTAAAACAGAAATTTAAATTTGCAGCACTAATTTCGCACTAAATGAACACTAAATATTTAGCAAAAAATTTAAGTGATTTTGCCCAAATGAATATTCCAGCTTAACAGACCTTTTAAATAAGACCTTTTCGTAACCTGTGAATCACAAATAAACTATTTGATTTGATTTATACACTAACGTATTGAACATTTAGGTTTTATATGATTACATTTATATGTATAATCACTGTGTCTAGTGCTGTACAAAAAAGAAAATGGAAGCGGGCTTTGAAAAAAGACAATCAGATAATCTGGCAAAAGTAGATATTTTTATGGTAGCGCAGTATTTTTCAGAAAATTATGATTTTTTTTATCATCAGAAAAAGGTTACTGATAAATAGATAACATGACAAGAAAAATATGGCAAGTGGGACTCGAATCCACGATCTCGACGATTTTTATGGCTCTCCGACACGACAACCCGTTTGGGTTTGTAGTGTGTTGTCCGGCAAGTTAATACATATTATTGTTACCTTGACCTTTGGATTGACTTGAATACGTAGAGTAACAATTTAGGTAATTTTGTGCCTTATACAAACGATGTAAGATGGGCAGACACCTCGTCCACTTAGCCAAGCGCTCCTATTTCATGATCAGGTAAAAAATATAATAATATAAAACCCCAATAGTTATTAACACTGGTGTGTTGTGTGGTGTGGCTCGTTAACATTTTGCAGGTAACAATACGTATATATAAAAAAGCAAAATTAAAAATTTTGAAAAAACCCACGACGGATGTAAAAGTTGTAATCGAAAAAGGATTAAATAAACATATTGATAACCCCCCGACTAAAAAGAAATAAGTCACGAAAGATAAAAATAAAAAGAGTTTTTAAAAGGGTTGATTTACCGCGAGGTCTGTCATTACAAACAACTAATTATGTCTTTCCTTAGTCCTTCCTACCTTTGTGTACCTTGTAGTTTGTTGTAACGATAGACACAGCAATAATATAAAATATAGGTACTACACCTATTCACCTACCTATTAGGTAATATACTTATATATCAAAAAATCCGTCTGGGCTGCCATTGCCATCTTTGTCCCCTATTCAATTTAAAAGAAAATCTAAGAAATACAGCCATTTATATCAATTAAAGACTACATTTATTTACGTACTCGCTGTCATTTCAGTAAGTCACAAACTCATAAAAATGTACAATTTTAGTTCATTTCAGGGTAGGGAATGGCAGCCCCGACGGATTTTTTTTTGATTTATAAGTATATCCAGGATTCGCCACATGATACGATGTTGTATACAGCATTTGAGGATCCTGCGTGGAATCTTTGGAGAGTTCTGACGCACCAAGTAACGCGAGCCGCTTTTTACTCTTCACAGAGCGAATGCGGTATCCATCGGGAAAACAACTTTTTTACACCTAATTGTTCATGCAAGATTATTCGTATTTGACTCATGCCAATGTCTAAAGATGCCTGAATTTCGCGGTATATCAATCTTCCTCAATCAGCTTAAGCACAGCATCAACGTTTTCTTGGGTGACTGCAGTTTTTGAACGACCTTGACGGGGATCATCACTGAGCTTGACACGTCTACGTTGAAATTCAGCAAACCAGCGATAAATTGTGGTTTTGGATGCGGCTTCATCACCAAATGCAGAAATCATCCGGCCAACACACTGTTTTTGTGTTAAACCACTTCGAAAGTCATAATAAATCATCGCTCTTGAATTTTCTCGAGTCAATTCCATTTTCTCAACGACTAAACAAGTTTGACAAAACCTTGTGACAAGACCGAGAATCTTTTTTAAATAAATAAATGGTATTCGATTTTTAAAACCAAGGAGTTTTCAATTAAAAAGATTTTAATAAGACAGGAACAGTGGAAATATTCCATTCCCGATACTTTTAGTGCAGCCTATGTACGCTTAGATCTTTTAAACTACGTAACAGATTTTGATGAGGTTTTTATCAATAGACGGAATGATTTAAGAGAAAGGTATAAATGTATAATTATATAGGTATATAATTATTTTGTGTGTGTGATTAAATTTATTTGACCGTTTAGATTCCCAATAGACACGGTAGGTGGCGCTGTTGACGAAATCCAGAAATCACCCGTGCGAAGCCGGTGCAGATCGCTAGTATGTTATAAGATATCGATAACCGCATCTAAATCGGTGGAGCCGTCTCGAGGAAAAAATTTGCTACAATTAATTTTAAGGAGTGATTTTTTTTATTGCTGCGCCCCCTGGCGAGCTAACACCATAACATCTATCTGAGTACCATCGCCAATGAGTCACAAACACTATACAGAAAACCGCATCGAAATCAGTCAAACTGTTTTCGAGATAAATGGGAACAATCGTTTCCACAGAAAATGTTCTTTGCAGCGCCCCCTGGTGAGAGAACACCATAAAACCTATCTAACAACCATCGCCAATGAGCCACAAACCCTTTACAGGAAACCGTATCGAAATCGGTCAAACCCTTTTGGAGATAAATGGCAACATTCGTTTGCATCCTAAATGTTCATTGCAGCGCCCCCTGGCGAGTTAACACCATAACATTTACCTAAAAACCATTGCTGATGAGTTACAAACCCTTTACATGAAACCGTATCGTAATCGGTCAAACCGTTTTGGAGATAAATGGCAACATTTGTTTGCACCCTAAATGTTCATTGCAGCGCCCCTTGGCAAGCTAAAACCATAACATTTACCTAAGAACCATCTCTGATGAGTTACAAACCCTGTACAGGAAACCATATCGAAATCGGTCAAACCGTTTTGGGGATAAATGGCAACATTCGTTTGCACCCTAAATGTTCATTGCAGCGCCCCCTGGCAAGCTAAAACCATAACATTTACCTAAGAACCATCGCCGATGAGTTACAAACCCTGTACAGGAAACCATATCGAAATCGGTCAAACCGTTTTGGGGATAAATGGCAACATTCGTTTGCACCCTAAATGTTCATTGCAGCGCCCCCTGGCGAGCTAACACCATAACATTTACCTAAGAACCATCGCTGATGAGTTACAAACCCTTTACAGGAAACCATATCGAAATCGGTCAAACCGTTTTGGAGATAAATGGCAACGTTTGTTTGCACCCTAAATGTTCATTGCAGCGCCCCCTGGCGAGCTAACACCATAACACTTACCTAAGAACCATTGCTGATGAGTCACAAACCCTTTGCAAAAACCGTACTGAAATCGGTTAAGCTGTTTTGGAGATAAATGGAAACATTCGTTTGCACACACAAACAACCTCTCACCCTAAACGCATGCACCTTCTCCGTTCCGTCGCGGGTAATAATCTGATGATGATGATGATGATGATCTTCACAACAATAAACACTACTGGTGGCTTCGTCGTGTCGAATTGTGACGTCACATCGCAATGCGGAGCAAAGCGGTCGCCCTTACCGTAAAACACTACTTTACTCATCAATATTTTAGTCATTTTTAAAGGTAGAAAAAAATAAGAATACGGTTGAATTCGAAATTTTTTTATAGAATATTTTGATACCCTTTAACAATATTGGGTGGCCAGACCCATGTTTGTTCGATAAAATGATTTTACCTATAGAATGAAGTAGGAGTTGCTATTACAAAGCAATTTTAGTCCAAAGAAAATATTGTTTTGATGAGATATATTAGGGATGATTATTTCCACTCTGATTATTTTCATTGAAACATTTAATACAATTTTTATACTGCATGCCTTAAGTGCATGTTATGTTCTGCTAGGGCCTAAAAATTAAGATTCCAACGTTTTGTCGCATGAAATCGTAACTAGCAATCATATTATACATATTGTTACCGCCACTTCTCAGGCGTGTCACTTTGTAAAAATCTGAGGTATGGAAAATGGTGGCGCGATTTTCAAATTTGTTCGCATTACTCGTGGGGTATTAAGGTTTAAGAGTTTGCAGTGTATATACTCAACTTATTTATTGAACTATAAGATGTGGGGTATTGAGGTTTAAGGGCTTGCGATTTATTTATATGGGGTTTGTAGTAATATGCGATTTATTTCCTAATTTCAGCTATGGAATTCCATACCTTGAAAAACTTGAGGTATGGAGTGCTCCATACCTTCCATAGTGGAAGTGACACCCCTGCCACTTCTCGCCGTGAATTGTATAAAACAAGTGTAAATCGCGCAATAAAACGATTGTCAATATCACGCGATTGTCAAGTGTCAAAGATTGTTCTCCAGGTCCACCTTCAGTTTTATGTGTTGGTTGCAAATTTCAACAAAATCCAATTCCAATAACCTATTACAGTCCACTCTATACCAATTTTAAACCACGCGTCACCACATATAAATGATATAAAAAGCACATTGTCAGAAAGATAAATTATTGTTGATCTTATTAATATATTTTTTAAATCGATTAATTGCTATTTTTACATAAAAAGTGGCTTTAGTGGCTTATGGTGTGAATTTATCAAGTCCGCATGGCGGCGTAAACAGGATAACTTTTGAAAATATTAATTGTTCAAAGCAATCTATTTTTAAAACTCTTCATCTATTATGTGGGAAGCCATGGAATGTAAATGACAGTTTAATTTTGTTTCGTTTGGTTATAATTAATTTTTTTCGGCTATGAAATGGCGAAATTTTCGGTGGTTTGTGAGCCTTGTATTAATTTATTTTACTAAATAGGCCTTAGCCGCTCTCCGAGCCACAGCCACAGTGGTACTTTAGTAGGGAGTGAGTACTTTATTTACTCCGGGCTCAAATGCCGTCGTGAGTGGTCGTTGGTTACAGCAGCTCGTGAAGAAAAATATCGATCGCCGTAGAAATACAAAATATTCCAAAAATCAAATTTGATACATACTTGACCAAGGCACAGCGGTGACACTCTCTGTACGTGAGAGTTGAAGCGCCGCTGACATTAGGCCGGAGCGTGTAACGCTAGGGTTGATACCGAACCGAAATGGAATATTATAGACTTGTGCCAAAGAAGATACATAGTAGGTATATGTTATATAATGTAAACTTATGTATTTAGATAGTAAAAGATACGATCGATTTTAAGTCAACTTTTATTAAATACTTTTACAGATGGAGAAAATTAAAATTTTCGACAAAACAAAATATGCACGACAGTAAATCGTAATCTTAAATAATAATTAACCAACACTTAGTATTTCAGTACGCAATTATCAGTATTACCTACTACCCTTTAAAAATTACTCTTATATATTTTTAGCTTTTTCGATGACTTTTATAATTTTTATTATTATTTCTAACAATTAAAAAAATTCGTAGCCGTATGTATAATTTTTTTAGAAAATCCATAGGGAAGCATAGATAGATGGATAGATAACACTTAATTGTACGCCAAAAAATTACACAAATATTAATAAAAAACTGTAACCCAGTGCGTGTTGCCAGTGATGACATACGGAACTGAGACGTGGTCCTTCACTGCTGGCCGGATGAGGAAGCTCAAGGTCGCTCAGCGAGCTATGGAGAGGGCTATGCTCGGAGTTTCTCTGCGTGATAAACTCAGAAATGAGGATATCCGCAGTAGAACCAGAGTGACCGACATAGCCCAACGGATTAGTAAGCTGAAGTGGCAATGGGCCGGCCATATAGCTCGAAGAACCGACAACCGATGGGGAAGAAAGGTTCTCGAGTGGCAGCCTCGTACCGGCAGGCGAAGTGTAGGGCGTCCCCCCACTAGATGGAGTGACGACCTGGTAAGATTTGCAGGAAGTCGATGGATGCAGGTGGCTCAGGACCGTGCTTTGTGGCATTCTTTGGGGGAGGCCTATGTTCAGCAGTGGACTTGTGAAGGGCTGTAATGATGATGATGATGAATAAAAAACGAGAAAAATAAATTTAGTACAATGAGTGGTGTTATCGCTAAGAGCGATCTCTTCCAGACAACCTTTGGATGGACAGGATTGCAAGAAAACAATAAAAACGTGTGGGGTTTGGCGTCAAAAATAACATTATTTTTATTAAAGCCATAAAATAGAAATACAGAATGGTATATAAGTACATAGATAAGATAAATACATATATACTATATACATTTTTTTTTTCATTTTGTTTTGTATTGTAATTTTTATTATACAACTGTTAGTAGTCCTTAACACTCTCACTGCCATACGTGCCAGCGGCGTACCATACCTATACCACCACGAGCAGGCCACAGCAAAAAACGCGTCGAGCTCAGCAGGCCGTGCGGGCGGCCGGCGGGCTTACTTGTTGTTTATACTAGCAGGCCGTACGGTCCGCTACGATCTCGCAAATTCATATAATTTTTGTCGATCGTGGCCTGCTGCTACAAAAAAACTAATCTATCAGACTTAAACTTTGACTTCTTTTCTACAATTAAAAAAAAGTTCATAGTTATACCATTAAAATTTACTGTTTTGTGAGGGATTACTTTAAGCAATAAAAATGCACTTCTTTAATTAAAGAAACGTTAATTTATATTGAAAAAGACATAATGAAATTAATGACTAACGAAGTCTTTATGAACATTAACAAAACATTCGGTGCAACACTACACTAGGAATAGAGGGACAAGTTAGACACACTGTATTGACTTTCTTAGTCACCTTACATGCCTCCACACTTGTCAGTCCTTCACTTCTTTTATTTTCATAACAGTGGATGCATCTTCTTCTCACTGTTCTGTTTCGATGGTCGACTAATGGAGATTTTCCAAATTCATGGTCAGTGGGACAACTTGATAATTTTGCCTGATATTCTTAGTAAGCCCAATCAATTGGCGGCATAAATTTTCTTTGAATGTAGTTATAGTATATTTTTTAGATGTTAAGTTGTAAGTGCTGAACAAAAGTTCTATAGCTAATTTCTGAAACCATCGCAAACTTCTTCCTGGATTGCAATAACTTCCAAAATGATTAATTAGTAAGTGTGGCGTGACGAACTGGGTAATTGTTTAAATGTAACGACAAGTTTTGACATATTTTAGCAGGAAAGCTAAGGGTCGCGCGCGGGGCGCATGGCCTGCCGCACTCGGCAGCTTCGCATATACTGGCGTACCTTAGTCGAAAAGTTACGACCCATCGGCGGACCGCATGGCAGTGAGAGTGTTAAAAAAAAAAATATTTTTATAAATATATAAAATTACAAATATATACTTTAAAACTATTATATATAACATAAATGTGCCATAACTATAAATAAATATTGTAACTACATAAAGGTAGAATAATTATATACAAATTTTAACAGTGGTAGAGCCAAGCGGCAGCTTTTGCTGTCACACGGATGGGCCGGTTTGAACCGGGGTGGTACCACGACCTCACAGACAACCAACGTGAAGTAGAGGTTTACCTCTGCGTTTCGCTTGGTGAGTGCAGGTGGCTGGAGGCCCTTTTTACTGGAAATGAGGCATTCCATCTTAGTCCTCACGGGTGACAACGCATCTACATTTTGTATTTGTAATAGAGGATAGATGTAGATGTCTATGGGCCACTGCAACCACTTACCATCAGGTGGACTGTGTGCTCGTTTGTCACCCTTATCCTATAAAAAAAAAAAAAGAATAGGCATTATTTTTGTATAAAGCGTAGCCCTCAGCCAGGGCAGTCGGCGACGGCCCGTTCCACGCCCCGCGCGCGTCTCATGGCGGCCGAAGCGATTTTATGTGCACACATACTTAAGTGTCGTTTTTTTCTGATATATATATATATATATGTGTATTTATATATGTGTAGTGTATATATTCTTTGACCAAGGTAAGATATTATAAAATTATAATTTAATCACATATTTTATTACAATATTTTGTTTCGCTAAAAGCTCGCAGAATTTATATACAAATATACTTATACGTCTTGGAATTTATAGACCTGAAAGTGTACCTTGATGACTGCTACTGGAACTCCTCAACGAGGAGAACTAGATGTGCCGAGTTTGGGCTCGTTTTGTTAGTTATGATGAGACCTTACCTCCGGACTTGATAGAGTGACTTGAAAGTGTACTTTAAAGACTGCTACTGGAACTCCTCGACGAGGAGAACTAGATGTGCCGGTTTGGGCTTGTTTTGTTAGTTATGATGAGACCTTACCTCCGGACTTGATAGAGTAACTTGAAAGTGTACTTTAGTGACTGTTACTGGAACTTCTCGACGAGGAGAACTAGATGTGCCGTGTTTGGGCTTGGCTACTTTTTTCTTTAGCACTTTCTATTTTGATTACTGCTGCACCGCCTCTTGTTTGTATATATCTGTTTAGCCCAATGGTGGACTGGGAGAGAATGCCCTATGGCATTAAGTCCACCATATGTACAACTTTGTGCATGAAAGATTAAATAAATAAATTAAAAAAAAATAACTAACAAAACGAGGCCAAACTCTGATGTGACCTTACCTCCGGACTTAATAGAGTGACTTAAAAGTGTACTTTAAAGACTGCTACTGGAACTCCTCGACAAGTAGATCTAGATATGCCGAGTTTGGCCTCGTTTTGTTAGTTATGATGAGACCTTACCTCCGGGCTTGATAGAGTGACTGGAAAGTGTATTTTGATGACTGCTATTGTAACTCCTCGACGAGGAGAACTAGATAAGCCGAGTTTGGCCTCGTTTTGTTAGTTATGATGAGACCTTACCTCTGGGCTTGATAGAGTAACTTGAAAGCGTACTTTGATGACTGCTATTGGAACTCCTCGACAAGAAGAACTAGATGTGCCGAGCTTGGCCTCGTTTTATTAGTTATGATGAGACCTTACCTCCAGAAATGATAGTGACTTGAAAGTGTACTTTGATGACTGCTACTGGAACTCCTCGACGAGGAGAACTAGATGTGGTGAGTTTGGGCTCGTTTTGTTACTTATGATGAAACCTTACCTCCGGGCTTGATAGAGTGACTTGAATGCGTACTTTGATGACTGCTATTGGAACTCCTCGACGAGAAGAACTAGATGTGCCGAGTTTGGGCTCGTTTTGTTAGTTATGATGAGACCTTACATCCTGACTTGATAGAGTAACTTGAAAGTGTACTTTGATGAATGCTACTGGAACTCCTCAACGAGGAGAACTAGATGTGCCGAGTTTGGGCTCGTTTTGTTAGTTATGATGAGACCTTACCTCCGGACTTGATAGAGTGACTTGAAAGTGTACTTTAAAGACTGCTACTGGAACTCCTCGACGAGGAGAACTAGATGTGCCGGTTTGGGCTTGTTTTGTTAGTTATGATGAGACCTTACCTCCGGACTTGATAGAGTAACTTGAAAGTGTACTTTAGTGACTGTTACTGGAACTTCTCGACGAGGAGAACTAGATGTGCCGTGTTTGGGCTTGGCTACTTTTTTCTTTAGCACTTTTTAATTTGATTACTGCTGCACCGCCTCTTGTTTGTATATATCTGTTTAGCCCAATGGTAGACTGGGAGAGAATGCCCTATGGCATTAAGTCCACCATATGTACAACTTTGTGCATGAAAGATTAAATAAATAAATTAAAAAAAAAAAAAACTAACAAAACGAGGCCAAACTCTGATGAGACCTTACCTCCGGACTTAATAGAGTGACTTAAAAGTGTACTTTAAAGACTGCTACTGGAACTCCTCGACAAGTAGATCTAGATATGCCGAGTTTGGCCTCGTTTTGTTAGTTATGATGAGACCTTACCTCCGGGCTTGATAGAGTGACTGGAAAGTGTATTTTGATGACTGCTATTGTAACTCCTCGACGAGGAGAACTAGATAAGCCGAGTTTGGCCTCGTTTTGTTAGTTATGATGAGACCTTACCTCCGGGCTTGATAGAGTAACTTGAAAGCGTACTTTGATGACTGCTATTGGAACTCCTCGACAAGAAGAACTAGATGTGCCGAGCTTGGCCTCGTTTTATTAGTTATGATGAGACCTTACCTCCGGAAATGATAGTGACTTGAAAGTGTACTTTGATGACTGCTACTGGAACTCCTCGACGAGGAGAACTAGATGTGGTGAGTTTGGGCTCGTTTTGTTACTTATGATTAAAACTTACCTCCGGGCTTGATAGAGTGACTTGAATGCGTACTTTGATGACTGCTATTGGAACTCCTCGACGAGAAGAACTAGATGTGCCGAGTTTGGGCTCGTTTTGTTAGTTATGATGAGACCTTACATCCTGACTTGATAGAGTAACTTGAAAGTGTACTTTGATGAATGCTACTGGAACTCCTCAACGAGGAGAACTAGATGTGCCGAGTTTGGGCTCGTTTTGTTAGTTATGATGAGACCTTACCTCCGGACTTGATAGAGTGACTTGAAAGTGTACTTTAAAGACTGCTACTGGAACTCCTCGACAAGTAGAACTAGATATGCTGAGTTTGGCCTAGTTTTGTTAGTTATGATGAGACCTTACCTCCGGACTTGATAGAGTAACTTGAAAGTGTACTTTAATGACTGCTACTGGAACTTCTCGACGACGGAATTAGATGTGCCGAGTTTGGGCTTGATTTGTTAGTTATGATGAGACCTTACCTCCGGGCTTGCTAGAGTGACTTGAAAGTGTATTTTGATGACTGCTACTCTAACTCCTTGACGAGGAGAACTAGATATGCCGAGTTTGGGCTCGTTTTGTTAGTTATGATGAGATCTTACCTCCGGACTTGATAGAGTGACTTGAAAGTGTACTTTAAAGACTGCTACTGGAACTCCTCGACGAGGAGAACTAGATGTGCCGGTTTGGGCTTGTTTTGTTAGTTATGATGAGACCTTACCTCCGGACTTGATAGAGTAACTTGAAAGTGTACTTTAGTGACTGTTACTGGAACTTCTCGACGAGGAGAACTAGATGTGCCGAGTTTGGGCTCGTTTTGTTAGTTATAATGAGACCTTACCTCCGGACTTGATAGAGTAACTACTCTTAAAGTCTACCATGATGTCGCATAATTTCACTATTTTGCCTCTGAACGCAACACATCACAATTTCCTTTCTGCTGACACCTGGATCGACCTTATAGCCGTCTCCTCCGTTGAACATGTTGTCAATTATAGACAATTCCCTGCTTCTGGATTTTCACGGCATGACTTGCTTTTTAGGTTAGGTTAGGTTCCCCAGCTGAGAGGGCTCTTCACGGCATGTCTCGAGCAGGGTCAGTTTCCCAGTGTGTGGAAGGAGGGGAGGTTGTTCCTGCTCAGGAAGGAGGGGCGCCCCGCAGACTCACCGTCCGCGTACCGGCCCATAGTGCTGCTCGACGAGGCGGGCAAACTTTTAGAGCGTATCATCGCAGATCGCCTCGTCAGCCACTTGTGCAGAGAGGGACCGGACCTGGATGACAACCAGTTTGGTTTTCGTCGCGGGCGCTCCACCATAGACGCTATTACGCGCGTGAGGGCCCTGGCGGAGGAAACAGTATCCCGGGGGGGGGGGTGGTGCCGGCGGTGTCCATAGACATCTCCAACGCCTTCAACACCCTACCCTGGAGTTGTATTCGGGAGGCGCTGAATTACCATCGCGTGCCTCCCTACCTCCGCCGCACAATAGGGGCTTACCTTGAGGAGAGATGCGTTACCTATTGGGGACGTGACGGCGCTGGTCGACGCGTCATGTCGTGCGGTGTTCCGCAGGGATCGGTCTTGGGACCGCTCCTGTGGAACATCGGCTACGACTGGGTGCTGAGAGGTGAACTCCCGTCGGGCGCCGACTTGACGTGTTATGCGGACGACATGCTCGTCACTGCCCGGGGGAGTTCGCACAGGGAAGCAGCGTTGGTTGCCACGGCTGCGGTGTCACAAGTGGTGAACCGCATCCGGCGCCTGGGCCTGGAGGTGGCCCTAAGTAAGTCGGAGGCAATGGTGTTCCATGGCCCTCGACGCGCGCCGCCGCCGGGTTCACACATCGTGGTCAGCGGGGCCCGGATAGCTGTCGAGTCTACCATGAAGTATCTGGGATTGGTGCTCGACAGCCGATGGGAATTCGGACCCCACTTCCGGCGGCTGGCGCCCAAGCTGATGGATGCAGCGGGCGCGCTATCAACCTTGCTTCCCAACTTGGGGGGCCCGAGCGCCGCCTGTAGGCGGTTGTACGTCGGAATCGTGCGGTCCATGGCCCTGTATGAGGCCTCTGTGTGGGCAATGGACATGACGGCCAGCACTCTCGCCATTCTGCGTAAACCGCAGAGGGCGATGCCGTCAGAGTTGTCCGCGGGTATCGCACGATTTCCTACGAGGCGGCTTGCGTCCTGGCCGGATCCCCGCCCTGGGACCTAGAGGCGAAAGTACTCGCGTCATTATATCGATGGCGCGAGGAAGAGCGGGCACGGGGCTCGAGGCCGGTGCAGCGGCAGATCGCGCTGCGCCGAGAGGAGCTCCGTCAGGTCTTGGTGGCGGAATGGCGGCAAAGGCTTCTGCGCCCTACCGCCGGCCTCGCTACCGTCGAGGCGATCCGGCCAGTACTCGACGACTGGCTCGGGAGATGGCACGGCTCCCTGTCGTTTAGGGTGACGCAAGTGCTGTCGGGGCATGGCTGCTTCGGCAAGTACCTGCGCCGCATAGACAGGGAGCCTTTTGCTCAGTGCCACCACTGCGTCCATTGCGGGGAGGATACGGCGCAACACACGCTCGCCGAGTGTGTAGCTTGGGAGGAGCAGCGCCGTGTCCTCACAAATAAAATAGGAGGCGATCTGTCGCTGCCGGCCTTAGTGCGGAAGATGGTTGGTAGCGCAGAGTCGTGGGATGCGGTGGTGTCCTTCTGCGAGGACGTGATGTCGCAGAAGGAAACTGCGGAACGGGAAAGGGAGATCTCGACTCCCTTCCCTGGCCGCAGAAGGCGCACCGGGCGCAGGAGAAGGGCGGACAACGCCCTTTTCCGGCCCCCATAAATGGGTCCAGGGGCGAGGGACTTGGGGAAGCCCCCCGCCACCCCTACTCGATGGACCCGCGGTGTCGGCGCGCGCCCCTGAGGCGATACACGGGGTAGTTGAACACCTCACTACCCCGTGCCTGGACAGACCGGGCCAGCACTAGTGTGGGGCTGCGGAAGAATTTGGATTCCCGAGGCCCCACGCGCACGTGTGAGGAGACACTGGGGTGGTTTTAGCCGGTAAGAGTCCGGCACGCCCCTCCGCCTTTCCCCAGGCGGAGGTAGTCCATGAGGATTTCCCCATGTAAAAAAAAAGGTTAGGTTAGGTTAAGTTAGGTTCCCCCCCGAACGGGTTCCCGCCTTGTCGTGGCGGGGGGGGCTTAGTAGCCGTGGCTTGGTTAACCGCGGTGAACAAAGAGGAACCCCTTGGCTGGCCCAAGGTGTAGGGCCGGCCCGAGGTGGCCACTCCGAGTGGGCTTGACGAGCCCACTTCGGATGTGTGTTGGTGGGCTGCGGTGAGAGGGTGTCCGCTCACTCTACCGCTTCAGCCAAGGTGGAGTCGCGGAGGAAGAGGAGTGTTGGTATGGCGATGCGCCACTCGCCCTATCCTCCGCGACTCTAACGGGGCCGCACCGTTAATGATGCGGTGGTGGTGGGGCTGCGGGGGGAGAGGAGTGTCGGTATTGCGAGGCACCGCTCTCCCTAGCCTCTGCAGCCGAATCTTGGTTGGCGGCAGAGCCATAGACCAGATCCTCCGCTGGAGCCAGGAAGGCCGGTGCTTCTGAATGCTAGTTTTTCCTGGCCCCATGGCCTTTGCGCATCGGACTCGGGGGCGTCTGTTGCGCATTGGAAATTGGAGGCCGAGGAGGAGGGCGCGCCATGTGTTCTGGTGCGCTTTACATGAGAAGGAGATAGGGGTGGAGTAGTCCTCTCCCGAGGAGGGGCTGCCATGGGGCGGCCAGCGCAGGTGGGGCCGCGGATGTGTGCGAAAGCGTTCCCGTGGCCCTGCCAATATGCGACGAGGGTGGAACACCATGGGGTTTTATTCGGTGCGAGTCCGACATAACCCGTCCTTGCCCCCGCGAGGCGGGTATGCGTAGGCATTTCCCCATGTAAAAAAAGGTTAGGTTAGGTTAGGTTTCCCCCCGAACGGGTTCCCGCCTTGTCGTGGCGGGGGGGGGGGGCTTAGTAGCCGTGGCTTGGTCAACCGCGGTGAACAAAGAGGAACCCCTAGGCTGGCCCGAGGTGTAGGGCCGGCCCGTGGTGACCACTCCGAGTGGGCTTGACGAGCCCACTTCGGATGTGTGTTGGTGGGCTGCGGTGAGAGAGTGTCCGCTCCCTCTACCGCTGCAGCCGAGGTGGAGTCGCGGAGGAAGAGGAGTGTTGGTATGGCGATGCGCCACTTGCCCTATCCTCCGCGACTCAAACGGGGCCGCACCGTTGATGCGGTGGGGGTGGGGCTGAGGGGGGAGAGGAGTGTCGGTATTGCGAGGCGCCGATCTCCCTACCCTCCGCAGCCGAATATTGGTTGGCGGCGGAGCCATAGACCAGATCCGCCGCTGGGGTCAGGAAGGCTGATGCTTCTGAGTGCTAGTTTTTTCTGGCCCCATGGCCTTCGCGCATCGGACACGGGGGCGTCCGTTGCGCATATGAAATTGGAGGCCGAGGAGGAGGGCGCGCCATGTGTTCTGGTGCGCCTTACCTGAGAGGGAGATGGGGGAGGAGTAGTCCTCTCCCGAGGAGGGGCCGCCATGGGGCGGCCAGCGCAGGTTGGGCCGCGGATGTGTGCGAGAGCGTTCCCGTGGCCCCGCCAATATGCGACGAGGGTGGAACACCATGGGGTTTTAGTCCTTGCCTCCGCGAGGCGGGTATGCGTAGGCATTTCCCCATGTAAAAAAAAAAGGTTAGGTTAGGTTAAGTTAGGTTCCCCCCCGAACGGGTTCCCGCCTTGTCGTGGCGGGGGGGCTTAGTAGCCGTGGCTTGGTCAACCGCGGTGAACAAAGAGGAACCCCTTGGCTGGCACGAGGTGTAGGGCCGGCCCGAGGTGGCCACTCCGAGTGGGCTTGACGAGCCCACTTCGAATGTGTGTTGGTGGGCTGCGGTGAGAAGGTGTCCGCTCACTCTCCCGCTGCAGCCGAGGTGGAGTCGCGGAGGAAGAGGAGTGTTGGTATGGCGATGCGCCACTCGCCCTATCCTCCGCGACTCTGACGGGGCCGCACCGTTAATGATGCGGTGGTGGTGGGGCTGCGGGGGAAGAGGAGTGTCGGTATTGCGAGGCACCGCTCTCCCTAGCCTCTGCCACCATTCGAACCTCGGAATCCCTCTGGCGTGTCGTGGATCACGTCTCGCGGCGTCTTAGGGGCCGAGGGCTCTTGGCTTAACCGCCTGGAGTCGCGAGGATGATAACCTCTTTAAAAATCACCCGAAGCTCAAGCGTGGCACGCCGTGAGGAGCTGCATGGCTGATGGGTAAATGTTCAGTCGTTAACGTTGCCCCCGTCGGGGTACCGGCTGACACCTTTGATGGGTTACGCATAGGCTTATCCGGGCACAGGAGGCACTGTTCGGATGGACTGCTATTTCCTCCACACTCGTGGGATAAAACATGAAAAAATATATAAACATTAAAAACGTAGAGGTTGAAAAGGAGGCAGTCTCAGATACTGGAAGCGGTGGAAATCGGTCGCGTGGGACGTCTTCCGCTAGGAAACGTCCAGTGTGCCGGTCTTCAGAAGAGGAAGGCCTATCGGCTCCCAAGTTGCCGACTTCGGGGAGGGGTCGGCAGTCATCGAGAGGGGCGAGTGCCTTGCAGCCGTGGAGGGATAAGCACGGACGATTCGTGTGCTCCAATACCTCGGCGGCTAGTGAAGCAGAGAGCGACATGGGGTTCACAACGGAGGACCCTGGCGATGGCGGTGAAAGCTGTGCCTCGCTGGGGAGCTCAAAGGCGGAGCTCAACGCCGCCAAGAGGGAGCAGTGTAAAGCCGTCGCGGCCGACGAAGTGTCGGAAATGGCCCGACGTGCTCGCGAGCGACGAGCTGCTCTTGCGGCGGAAGGGGGAGAGCCATCTGCGGTGGCCTTAAGCCAGCTGGCTCTGGATGGGGTGGACTTAGTCCTGAAGGTTGCCACCAAGTCTGGCAGCCTGAAGGGCACGTTCACCCGTGGCTTAAAGGAGGCTGCCGCGGATATCAGGGAGGCGGTTGGCATCCTCCGCAACAGGACGGCCTCTGACGAGGTCGCAAAGTTACAGGAGGAAAACAGCCGCCTCAGAAATGACTTGGAGGACCTCCGACGCCAAGTCGCTGCGCTGAGCGAAGAGCAGCAGCGACGCACGTCCACCGATGCCGCACCTGTAGTGGCCCCGACTCCCGCACCGCGACCGGCAAGCCCTCGTACCGACGAAGAGGTCGAGCGCATTGTCCGGATCTGCATGCTCCAGTGCGGGAGCATGGTTAACGCTCGGCTGGAGGCGATTTCACGGCGTCTCCCGGAGGAAATCCTCCGTCCGCCTTTGGCGGCGGGCACTCGGAGAACTGAGGAGCCGCCGAGACTTGGTTCTCAAAAGGGGAAGCCCGCGGAGGGTAACAAAAAGCCCGCGGAGGGAGCTCCTTCGAGCGAGCAGCCCATGACTGTCGGGTCTAAGGGTGAAACCTGGGCAAAAGTCGTGGGCCCAAAAAAGGCCCGCAAAGCCGCCAAGAAGGCAAAATACGGCTCCTCAACCTGCGCGGCGGGCTGCCAAAGGCGGTCGCAAGAGACCGACTGTGCACGTTCCTCGGTCCAATGCCGTGACGCTTACGTTGCAGCCCGGAGCTGTGGAGCGTGGCGTGACGTACCAGTCGATCATCGCTGAGGCCAAGGCCAAGATCAAATTATCAGATCTTGGCCTTCAGTCCGTCACCCTCAGGCAGGCTGCCACGGGTGCACGGCTGTTCGAGGTGGCTGGCACTGTGATCAGCAGTGCCGAAAAGGCGGATGCACTGGCCGACAAAATGAGGGAGGTCCTCAACCCTGAGGACGTCCGGGTCTCCAGACCAATGAAAACCGCAGAGGTGCGGATTGCTGGCCTGGACGACTCCGTGACCTCTGAGGAGGTGGTGGCGGCCGTTGCCAGAAGCGGAGAGTGTCCACCGGACAAGGTGCGGGCTGGAGATATACGCACCGACGCCTCCGGACTCGGCATGGTCTGGGTTCGGTGCCCTGTGGCGTCGGCGAAGAAGATCGCTGATAGCGGCAGATTGCTGGTAGGCTGGGTGGCGGCAAAAACCAAGCTTCTACAGCCCCGGGCTTTGCAGTGCTTCCGGTGCCTGGAAAAAGGGCACGTCCGGGCGAAGTGCACCGCTGAGGTTGACCGTAGTGACCTCTGTTTTTGCTGCGGCCAGCCTGGCCACAACGCGGCCCTGTGCACCGCGGCGTTCAACTGCAGCCTTTGTTCTGCTGCGGGAAGGCCTGCAGAGCACAGAGTAGGCGGAGGGGCCTGTGGGGCGCCTGCCAGCAAGGCCAAAAAGAAAAAGGAAAAGAAGAGGAGCACTAAGCCTGCCGGGTTAACCTCACTGCCCCCGCAGGCAAGCAGCTCCGCGGCCGACTACCGGCCCAGGACCGTTGCCGAGGGGATGGAATGTCAATAATGGCACAATTCCATTCTCTCCATTTTCTCCAGGGCAACATCAACCACTGTGCCAACCATCCGGTGCCTGGGCCTGGAGGTGGCCCTAAGTAAGTCGGAGGCCATGGTGTTTCATGGCCCTCGACGCGCGCCGCCGCCGGGTTCACACATCGTGGTCAGCGGGGCCCGGATAGCTGTCGAGTCCACCATGAAGTATCTGGGATTGGTGCTCGACAGCCGATGGGAATTCGGACCCCACTTCCGGCGGCTGGCGCCCAAGCTGATGGGTGCAGCGGGCGCGCTATCAACGTTGCTTCCCAACTTGGGGGGCCCGAGCGCTCTCTGTAGGCGGTTGTACGTGGGAATCGTGCGGTCCATGGCCCTGTATGGGGCCCCTGTGTGGGCGATGGACATGACGGCCAGCACTCTCGCCATTCTGCGTAAACCGCAGAGGGCGATGGCCGTCAGAGTCGTCCGCGGGTATCGCACGATTTCCTACGAGGCGGCTTGCGTCCTGGCCGGATCCCCGCCCTGGGACCTAGAGGCGAAAGTACTCGCGTCATTATATCGATGGCGCGAGGAAGAGCGGGCACGGGGCTCGAGGCCGGTGCAGCGGCAGATCGCGCTGCGCCGAGAGGAGCTCCGTCAGGTCTTGGTGGCGGAATGGCGGCAAAGGCTTCTGCGCCCTACCGCCGGCCTCGCTACCGTCGAGGCGATCCGGCCAGTACTCGACGACTGGCTCGGGAGAAGGCACGGCTCCCTGTCGTTTAGGGTGACGCAGGTGCTGTCGGGGCATGGCTGCTTCTTATTTTTATTTTTGGGAATGGTAGCATCACAGGCTTCTTTTACTACTTCTAAATATTTCTCTAAATGTTTTTCCAAATTTATACTATTTCTTATACTATCTATTTCTATTTTGTTTATTTTACTGTCGGTCAATAATTGAGTCAGTTTCACATGAAACTGACTCCATTTTGCCTTTTTGCTGTTGTATATCCTTGTTGTCCGTTTAATAGTTTTGCCAGGAGATATTGTACTTTTAATTTTGAATAGTATTTTACAGATTTGAGTGCAGATGGCAGTTTCTACACTAGACGGACCTTACAGAAGCAAAACGAGCGAAATAAAAGCAGATTTGAAAAAAATTTAAAAATTTAATGAAAATACGACTCTAAGAAAACGAAATATATGAAAATTTGTAATTTTACTGTGAAAATTGTATGAAAAAACTAGATGGAATTAAAGGGGGCAATTAGTTTCACTACATAATAAGAAAATATGAACAGAAAAGACAAATTTTATGCAAAGTTAGAGAAGATTTTATGTTTTATTTGTGAATTTACGACTATAAAAGAATGAAAAATGTGAAAATTTATAATATAACAGTGAAAATTTAATAAGAAAACTATAGGGTAATATGGGGAGCAATTAGTTGTATTATATAGAAAAAATTTGAACAAAAAGACGAAGTTTTATGAAAGTTATAAGCAAAGTTGTAGTTGGGTTAGGTTAGGTTAGGTTCCCCCCCGACCCCCCCGAACGGGTTCCCGCCTTGTCGTGGCGGGGGGGCTTAGTAGCCGTGGCTTGGTTAACCGCGGTGAACGAAGAGGAACCCCTTGGCTGGCCCGAGGTGTAGGGCCGGCCCGAGGTGGCCACTCCGAGTGGGCTGGGGAAGCCCACTTCGGATGTGTGTTGGTGGGCTGCGGTGAGAGGGGAGTCCGCACCCTCTACCGCTGCAGCGAGGTGGAGTCGCGGAGGAAGAGGAGTGTTGGTATGGCGATGCGCCACTCGCCCTATCCTCCGCGACTCAGACGGGGCCGCACCGTTAATTGATGCGGTGGTGGTGGGGCTGCGGGGGGAGAGGAGTGTCGGTATTGCGAGGCGCCGCTCTTCCTACCCTCCGCAGCCGAATCTTGGTTGGCGGCGGAGCCATAGACCAGATCCGCCGCTGGGATCGGGAAAGCGGGCGCTATTAAGCGCTCGATTTTCCTGGCCCCATGGCCTCCGCGTATCGGACTCGGGGGTGTCCGATACGCAGGTGGAGTTGGAGGCTGTGGAGGGGGGTAGCTGAACACCTCGCTACCCCGTACAGGAGACGAGGCCCGGACAGACCGGGCCAGCACTAGTGTGGGGCTGCGGAAGAATTTGGATTCCCGCGGCCCCGCGCGCACGTGCGAGGAGGCACCGTGGGGTTTTAGCCGGTAGGAGTCCGGCATAAACTTCTGGTTGCCCCCGCAGCCGGAGGTATCCATGAGGATTTCCCCACGAAAAAAAAAAAAAAAAAAAGGTTCCCCCCCGAACGGGTTCCCGCCTTGTCGTGACGGGGGGACTTAGTAGCCGTGGCTTGGTCAACCGCGGTGAACAAAGAGGAACCCATTGGCTGGCCCAAGGTGTAGGGCCGGCCCGAGGTGGCCACTCCAAGCGGGCTTGACGAGCCCGCTTCGGATGTGTGTTGGTGGGCTGCGGGTAGAGGGGTGTCCGCTCCCTCTACCGCTGCAGCCGAGGTGGAGTCGCGGAGGAAGAGGAGTGTTGGTATGGCGATGCGCCAATCGCCCTATCCTCCGCGACTCAAACGGGGTCGCACCGCCGATGCGGTGGTGGTGGGGCTGCGGGGGGAGAGGAGTGTCGGTATTGCGAGGCGCCGCTCTCCCTACCCTCCGCAGCCGAATCTTGGTTCGCGGCGGAGCCAAAGACCAGATCCGCCGCTGGGGTCAGGAAGGCTGGTGCTTCTGAGTGCTAGTTTTTCCTGGCCCCATGGCCTTCGCGCATCGGACACGGGGGCGTCCGTTGCGCATGTGAAATTAGAGGCCGAGAAGGAGGGTGTGCCATGTGTTCTGGTGCACCTTACCTGAGAGGGAGATGGGGGAGGAGTAGTCCTCTCCCGAGGAGGGGCCGCCATGGGGCGGCCAGCGCAGGTGGGGCCGCGAATGTGTGCGAAAGCGTTCCCGTGGCCCTGCCAATATGCGACGAGGGTGGAACACCATGGGGTTTTAGTCGGTGCGAGTCCGACATAACCCGTCCTTGTCCCCGCGAGGCGGGTATGCGTAGGCATTTCCCCATGTAAAAAAAAAAGGTTAGCTTAGTGTTGAGTATAATATTATGTATCCGTAGAAGATAGACAGTATTGTTGTTCCGCCATTGCACGCTAGATGCCGCTCACCTAATAAAATACGCATTATTGAGTTGCTGTACTAGAAATGACATAGCGTTGAGACTTTGAAATAAATGTATGTACCACTGGATACGTTGTTTACTTTGGTTACCATAGTGACAGCAATATCAGTAACAGTCCTTCGGACTCTCCCCACTAGAGGGAAGGAACCTTGCCGCGAATCAGCGCAGTCGAGAAGTACATTATCGTGAAGCTGTACATTGGTCCTTCGAACGGGATTGCGGCAAGAAGTGGTGCATCATCAGCAGGGAGGGAACCCTGTTGCCCCCTTCGTACCCTTGGCAGTGGATCGCTGTATCGGGACGAGCCTAGCCGCCCTCCACGGGTGCCGTGCAAGACTCGCCAGCGAGTGACGGGCAGTACGGGGTGCGGACGAGCCAAGGAGCAAGGGAGGAGGAGCGGTGACGTCAGCGGCGCCAGCGACGCGTGGCGGTGTAAGGACATCGTGCGGTGAAATTGTGAGTCTGTTCCAATTTAAACTTTATAAAACGGAGTGAAATATTGTAAGTGATTTGCCAATTTGAACTCTAAATATTTGTAAAAAATAACTTTAAAATTTCGAGTAGTGTTTACTTAAAATATTTATATGACATTTAGACTTGTAAAATTTTTAGTGTAATATTGGTTGTTACGGGGAATCCATGCCGGATTTCACCTAGAGTTAAATTGATAAAAAAGACTTGTAAAAATTTTAACATCTATTCAGTGGACTTAGAATAATTGTATACGCGCAACATATTGGGACTTGTAAAAGTTTTAAATTCAATTAAGGGGACTTAGAAAATTTTACCTTGTGGAACTTGTGAAATTTTTTCGTTGTTGATATCCGATTTAAATTCGAGTAATAATCTTTTTGTTAACATGGAAGGCCTTTTAAAATTTCAAGACGATATTTCAGATAGAATTTCTAAGGCTAGAAAGAATTTAAAGAAGTCGCCTAAGGAGCGACTAACCCCGTCTTACGTACAAATTAGATTAACTAATTTGGATGAATTATGGCAACAATTTAACAAGACTCATGAAACACTTGTTAGGGAATCGGAATCTAAAGAATTTAGGAGTAGTCAGTACTATGTCAAAAATGTATATGACAGTACAGAAGAATGTTTCATTGATTATAAGGCTGAATTGTTATCTTTGCTTCATAGTTTTAAAACGGAAGGTAGTTGCGAGAATACAGAAGGAAAAACAAGTTCGTCACAAGTTAAATTACCAAAAATTATTATACCTACATTTTCGGGAAACTACTTAGAGTGGGTTACGTTTCGAGATTTGTTTACCTCGTTGGTGCATAACTGTCAATCATTAGATAACGTACAAAAAATGCACTACCTTAAGGGTTATTTAACTGGTGAAGCGGAACAGTTACTTAGGCAAATTCCGATATCGTCGGAAAACTACCAAACAGCTTGGAAAACAATTAAATCACGTTATGATAATAAGAAATTTCTCACCAAAAATATTTTGCAAAGACTATTTAATTTACGTAATGCTACTGGCGAATCGGCTCAATATTTAAAATGTTTGATAGACACAACTTGTGATTGTTTAAATGGTTTAAGTAACTTAGGTGTAAATGTATCTAACTGGGATGTGATGCTAATATATATGTTATCGTTAAAACTTGATCAAGAGTCAAGACGCCAATGGGAGTTCTTTAGTAGCAATAATAGTTCTTCTGATGTTTTGCCAACCTTTGAGGAATTTAAAAAGTTTTTAACGGATAGGGCTCGAGCTTTAGAAGCTTTAGAGGCAAATAAACCAAATGTGTCAAAACAGCAAGTTAGACCTAAAACGTTCCATGTTGTTAATTTTAAGTGCCCTTATTGTTCTGAAGACCATAAGCTAAGTTCATGTAAGAAATTTATAAGTAAGGATAGTGAATCACGACGTAATTTTGTCCGGGACAACCATTTATGTTTTAATTGTCTTGGTAATACTCATTCGGCAAGGTACTGTAAAAATTATATCCAATGTCATAAATGTAAAAAGCGTCATCACACTTTATTACATCCAGTAAATAGTAAGACCACGAACACTGATGCCAATAATCATGAACCAAGTAGCTCAGAAACCGGACAATCCGGGGCGACCAGTGTGCAAGGTCAGGTTATGACGTGTTTCTCAACTGGTAGATCATACGAGCAAGTTTTGTTGGCTACTGCTTTAGTGCAAGCTAAGGCACAAAATGGCAGGAATTATACATTGCGAGCTTTGTTGGATCAAGGTTCGCAAGCGTCTTTCGTAACGGAAGCCATGGTGCAATATCTGAATCTTAAAAAGTTTCCAATAAAGGGTAATATTATGGGAATAGGTGGAAACAATAAGGCAGTTTCCAGAGCAATGGTTACGTTGGAGATTCGTTCGAGAGTTGATCCAGATTTCGTGATTTTCGTGAAGGCTTATGTGCTAAACCTTATCACGGCACTCTTACCTAGTAAGGAGATGCCACCGATGGAATGGCTGGAACTCGATGAAATAGAATTAGCAGACCCAGTATACAATATACCTAACAGAATAGACCTTCTGTTGGGAGCGGAAGTTTACACCCAAGTATTACGGGACGGAATAAAAAGGAGTCCTAATGGATTAACAGTAGCCCAGTTTACGGCTTTGGGCTGGGTGCTGTCTGGTGGTATTACCAATGCAAAAGTACCAAGGTCGAACATAGTAACGTTCCACTCACGCCTTGATGATGATGCGTTACTCAGAAGATTTTGGGAACTGGAGTCGGATACAGAACCCACTAAACCGTTGTTAACAGAGGAGGAAATTCAGTGTGAGGATTATTATAGTAAGACTACTTACCGAGATGTCGATGGCAGGTTTGTAGTTCGCTTACCTTTCAAACCCAAGGATCCAAGTTACA
Source organism: Parnassius mnemosyne (assembly GCA_963668995.1). Classification (NCBI taxonomy): domain Eukaryota; kingdom Metazoa; phylum Arthropoda; class Insecta; order Lepidoptera; family Papilionidae; genus Parnassius; species Parnassius mnemosyne. The sequence continues at coordinate 150,316 of CAVLGL010000035.1, read as the reverse complement.
AGCATGACACGTGTAGGGAAATAGCTAAAAAAAGGTTAAATTCATTAGAAGCAAGGTTAAACAGAAATACGGAACTAAAGAATAAATATAAGGAAGTAATGAACGAATACTTGGAGTTGCAACACATGGAGAGAGTGTCAGACCCACAAAAATACCTAGAGACGGCGCTCTACTTACCTCATCACGCGGTAGCACGTAGCGATAAAGATACTACGAAAGTAAGAGTGGTATTCGACGCATCCTGTAAAGGAAGGTATGGAGTTTCGCTTAATAATAATTTGTTAACGGGACCAACGTTACAAGCCGATTTAAGACACATTATGCTGCGTTGGAGACTATCACCTATCTGTTTAGCAGCGGATATCATAAAAATGTATCGGCAGGTCAAAGTGAACTTAGCAGATGTTGACAGTCAAAGATTGTTGTGGCGGGATGATCCATCTTTGGAATTAGTTGATTACCGCCTTCTAAGAGTCACATTTGGTACTGCGTGTGCCCCATTTCTGGCCGTCAGGTCATTGCAACAGGCTGCTCGGGATGTGACGGATGGTACCAAGCAATATGCTTGTCAAAAAATACTAAATGACTTCTACATGGACGATCTAATGACGGGATGTAAAAATGTTGTGGATGGAGTCAAAATATATAAGGACATCAGTGACATATTAAAGGGAGCTGGGTTTGAAATGCAAAAATGGACCAGTAATAATAATGAAATTCTTCAGGAAATTGAGAAACTAGAAGGAAAAGGAAAAAAGGAAAAGGATAATGGATTACATTTAAAAATGAATGAAGTGACGAAGGTACTAGGTCTTACCTGGAAACGTAGCACAGACACTTTTCAGTACGTCGTTGCTTTACCGGAAATTGTGGGACCTGTAACAAAAAGGAACATTATTTCGGATATCTGTCGTCTATATGATCCGTTAGGTTGGGTTGCACCTAGTGTAGTCTTAGCGAAGATAATAATACAAAAGCTGTGGCTTACAGGAATAGACTGGGACCAAGAAGTGCCAGAGCAATTAAAATTGGAATGGAATAACTACAGGAATAATCTTGAAGACTTATCTGATTTTAATCTTCCTAGATGGTTGCGTTCGAAGTCAAGCGATGCCCAACTTCAACTTCATGGATTTTGTGATGCCTCTCAAGCTGCCTACGGAGCTGCAGTGTATCTTCGTGTGATCGATTCAACAGACAACGTTAACGTTTCACTTCTTGCAGCAAAAACTAAGGTAGCACCTGTCAAGCAAGTATCTATTCCTAGATTGGAGTTGTGCGGAGCTCTACTTTTAACCAAATTAATGGTGGATATCGGACAAGCACTGAACGTTGACAAATCAAACTGGCATAATTGGACTGACTCTACCGTTGTTCTTGCGTGGCTAAGTGATCACCCGAGTCGCTGGAAGGTTTTCGTAGCAAACCGAGTTTCTGAAATCTTATCAGTGACGGATTCAAGCCAATGGTGTCACGTGCGATCTGATCAAAATCCTGCAGATATTGCTTCCCGAGGAATGAGTCCTCTAAACTTGTTAAAGAGCAATCTATGGGTTGATGGCCCCGAATTCCTTCGCGATAAAGAGGTTTTATACGAAAAACCAAATATTCGTACAGAATTAGAAGTGCGCGTTCATTGTGCATCACTCCAAGAGCAGCTGTGGGACAATTATTCATCTTTCACCAGACTCTTACGAGTACTAGCACGTTGTAGGCGGTTCCTAGGGTTAAGACACTCTTCAAGGCAAAAATTCATGAACTACCTAACTGGGGATGAATTGAAAGAAGCGTTAGTATGTGTGATTAAACAGTGTCAAGGGAAACACTTTCAGGAAGAGATAGAGAAGCTACAAAGAGAAGGCAGCGTAAACAAAAGAAGTAAGCTATGGGTACTCACGCCGTACTTGGATAATCGACATATCCTCAGGGTGGGCGGTCGGTTAGGCGAATCCCAGCTATCAAATAACCAGAAACATCCGATCATATTGCCCAAGGTTTGTAATCTCACGAAGCTAATTGTCTCAGATACTCACGTGAAAACTCTGCATGGTGGTCCACAACTAATGCTTACCGTTCTGAATGCTACCTATTGGATATTTGGCGTAAAACAACTAGTTAAGGCTTGTGTCCATAGATGTGTAACCTGCGTTAAATCCAAGGCAGTTACAAAAAATCAATTAATGGGCCAATTACCTGCTGTTCGTGTTACTCCAACACGACCATTTAAGTGCAGCGGAGTAGACTATGCTGGACCTATTCAGCTAAGGGTCTCCAAAGGAAGGGGACACCGCTCTTATAAAGGGTATATATGCCTGTTCGTGTGCATGGCAACTAGAGCAATACACCTGGAAGTCGTATCCGACCTTACCAGTGAAGGTTTCTTACAGGCCTTCAAACGATTCGTAGCTCGCAGAGGTCATTGTCAAGAGATATGGAGCGACAACGGGACGAATTTTGTGGGCGCATCTAAGGAACTTGCCCATTTGTTTCGTACGGAAAAATGCAATATGGTGGCAGAAGTAGCCGAATCATTGGCTAACAACGGCACCACGTGGCATTTCATTCCATCTCATGCCCCAACCTTCGGAAGGTTATGGGAAGCCGGTGTGAAATCGGTGAAGTATCACTTAAGACGTGTTATTGGAAATTCGACCTGACCTTTGAGGAGATGGCGACAGTCTTGGCGCAAATCGAGGCATGTCTAAACTCCAGGCCATTGTCTAGATTGTGTGACGATAATGAACACGGGAACATATTAACACCGGGACACTTTTTAATAGGTGAACCTCCGCTAGTAGCTCCGGATCTGAATTTTGAATCCTCAAATATTAGTTCATTGCGTAGATGGCAATATACGCAAAAAATGGTTCAGGACTTTTGGCGAAGGTGGTCGTCTGAATATTTACGACGTTTTTTCCAAAGCGATAAACGTTTCTCCCAAACGACGGAACCTAATTTAGGCGATGTTGTCATCGTTAAGGAAGACCATCTACCACCTTGTCGGTGGATGTATGGCAGAGTAGTCGCGAAACATCCGGGTCCGGACAAAATTACTCGCGTAGTCTCCATAAAGACAAAAAATACTGTTGTTAAGCGACCGACAAACAAAATTTGTATATTACCAGTAACTAAATAATGTTTTAATGTAAGTTTATCGATTTGTTAATTAGCATTAGTTTATTTTGTATTTTGAAACTTGTACATGGTGTAGAACAATGTTGTTCTAGGTGGGCGGTATGTTGAGTATAATATTATGTATCCGTAGAAGATAGACAGTATTGTTGTTCCGCCATTGCACGCTAGATGCCGCTCACCTAATAAAATACGCATTATCGAGTTGCTGTACTAGAAATGACATAGCGTTGAGACTTTGAAATAAATGTATGTACCACTGGATACGTTGTTTACTTTGGTTACCATAGTGACAGCAATATCAGTAACAGTCCTTCGGACTCTCCCCACTAGAGGGAAGGAACCTTGCCGCGAATCAGCGCAGTCGAGAAGTACATTATCGTGAAGCTGTACACTTAGGTTAGGTTAGGTTAGGTTCCCCCGGTTGGCGGCGGAGCCATAGACCAGATCCGCCGCTGGGGCCAGGAAGGCCGGTGCTTCTGAGTGCTAGTTTTTCCTGGCCCCATGGCCTTCGCGCATCGGACACGGGGGCGTCTGTTGCGCATGTTAAGTTGGAGGCCGAGGAGGAGGGCGCGCCATGTGTTCTGGTGCGCCTTACCTGAGAGGGAGATGGGGGAGGTGTAGTCCTCTCCCGAGGAGGGGCCGCCAGGGGCGGCCAGCGCAGGTAGGGCCGCGGATGTGTGCGAGAGCGTTCCCGTGGCCCTGCCAATATGCGACGAGGGTGGAACATCATGTGGTTTTAGTCGGTGCGAGTCCGACATAACCCGTCCTTGCCCCCGCGAGGCGGGTATGCGTAGGCATTTCCCCATGTAAAAAAAAAAAAAAAGGTTAGGTTCCCCCCCGAACGGGTTCCCGCCTTGTCGTGGCGGGGGAGCTTAGTAGCCGTGGCTTGGTCAACCGCGGTGAACGAAGAGGAACCCCTTGGCTGGCCCGAGGTGTAGGGCCGGCCCGAGGTGGCCACTCCGAGCGGGCTTGACGAGCCCGCTTCGGATGTGTGTTGGTGGGCTGCGGATAGAGGTGTGTCCACTCCCTCTACCGCTGCAGCCGAGGTGGAGTCCCGGAGGAAGAGGAGTGCTGGTATGGCGATGCGCCACTCGCCCTATCCTCCGCGACTCAGACGGGGCCGCACCGTTAAATGATGCGGTGGTGGTGGGGCTGCGGGGGGGAGAGGAGTGTCGGTATTGCGAGGCGCCGCTCTCCCTACCCTCCGCAGCCGAATCTTGGTTGGCGGCGGAGCCATAGACCAGATCCGCCGCTGGGGTCAGGAAGGCTGGTGCTTCTGAGTGCTAGTTTTTCCTGGCCCCATGGACATCGGACACGGGGGCGTCCGTTGCGCATATGAAATTGGAGGCCGAGGAGGAGGGCGCGCCATGTGTTCTGGTGCGCCTTACCGGAGAAGGAGATGGGGGAGGAGTGGTCCTCTCCCGAGGAGGGGCCGCCATGGGGTGGCCAGCGCAGGTGGGGCCGCGGAAGTGTGCGAAAGCGTTCCCGTGGCCCTGCCAATATGCGACGAGGGTGGAACACCATGGGGTTTTAGTCGGTGCGAGTCCGACATAACCCGGCCTTGCCCCCGCGAGGCGGGTATGCGTAGGCATTTCCCCATGTAAAAAAAAAAAAAGGTTAGGTTCCCCCAACAAGAGTCTCGCCGACTTTGAGGGTTTCCTTGTCGAGTTGGGCGCCGTCGTAGGCCGTTATCACCCTCGTCCCGTTCTGGTGCTCGGGGATCTTAACGCCAAGTCATCGGCGTGGGGATCTCCGGTCACTGACCCTCGGGGCGAGGTGCTAGAAGAGTGGACGGTGACGACTGGTCTGGTCGTCCTGAATCGGGGTTCGGAATACACGTGCGTGCGGCAGCGGGGTGGGTCGATAGTGGACGTCTCGTTTGCTAGCCCCTCTGTCGCCTGCCGAGTCCGCGACTGGCGTGTCGCCGCAGAGGTGGAGACGCTGTCGGACCATCGATATATCCGGTTCGACGTCTCTGCCCAGACTGCGAGCGGCCGCCATCCAACAACCCCGATTAACGACGGCCCGCGTTGGGCGCTTAAGCGCATCGACAGGGAACTACTCGAGGAAGCTGCCCTAGTTCAGTCCTGGATCTGGGAGTCGACGACGGACGGCCCCGTCGACGTCGAAGCGGTGGTGCTATGGTTTCGCGGGGCGATGACGCAGATCTGCGACGCGTCAATGCCCCGTGTCCGACAACGGTCCGCAAAGCGCCAGGTGTACTGGTGGACCGCCGAGATCGCGCAATTGCGCATAGCGTGCGTTGCGGCTCGTCGCCGGTACACCCGATACCGGAGGCGGCGTCGACGGGATTCCGCCGAGGAGGACGCGCTGTATGAGGTGTACCGCGCGTCTAAGGAGACTCTGTGGCTGGCCATCGGTGACTCAAAGTCGCGTGCCAGGGAGGAGCTGCTGGGGTCCCTAGATCGGGATCCGTGGGGGCGCCCCTACCGTTGGATTCGGGGCAAGTTGCGTCCCTGGGCGCCTCCACTAACACAAAGGATGCAACACCAGTTGCTAGAGTCGGTGTTATCGACTCTCTTCCCTGAGCGAGTGGGAAACGTTCCCCCGGCGATGGCTTTGCCCTCAGCCACAGACTCTCCAGAAGAGGAGAGCACCGATGTCCCCGAGGTGACGCAAGCAGAGACGAGAGTGGCCGTGTCGCGACTCCGGGCCAAGAACACAGCGCCCGGACCCACGGAGTTCCTGGTCGAGCTCTCGTCCTGGCTCTGAAGGAGCTAGAGCCCCAGCTGAGAGGGCTCTTCACGGCATGTCTCGAGCAGGGTCAGTTTCCCAGTGTGTGGAAGGAGGGGAGGCTGGTCCTGCTGAGGAAGGAGGGGCGCCCCGCGGACTCACCGTCCGCGTACCGGCCCATAGTGCTGCTCGACGAGGCGGGCAAACTTTTTGAGCGTATCATCGCAGATCGCCTCGTCAGCCACTTGTGCAGAGAGGGGCCGGACCTGGATGACAACCAGTTTGGTTTTCGTCGCGGGCGCTCCACCATAGACGCTATTACGCGCGTGAGGGCCCTGGCGGAGGAGACAGTATCCCGGGGTGGGGTGGTGCTGGCGGTGTCCTTAGACATCTCCAACGCTTTCAACACCCTACCCTGGAGTTGCATTCGGGAGGCGCTGAATTACCATCGCGTGCCTCCCTACCTTCACCGCACAATAGGGGCTTACCTTGAGGAGAGATGCGTTACCTATTGGGGACGTGACGGCGCTGGTCGGCGCGTCATGTCGTGCGGTGTTCCGCAGGGATCGGTCTTGGGACCGCTCCTGTGGAACATCGGCTACGACTGGGTGCTGAGAGGTGAACTCCCGTCGGGCGCCGACTTGACGTGTTATGCGGACGACACGCTCGTCACTGCCCGGGGGAGTTCTTACAGGGAAGCAGCGTTGGTTGCCACGGCTGCGGTGTCACAAGTGGTGAACCGCATCCGGTGCCTGGGCCTGGAGGTGGCCCTAAGTAAGTCGGAGGCAATGGTGTTCCATGGCCCTCGACGCGCGCCGCCGCCGGGTTCACACATCGTGGTCAGCGGGGCCCGGATAGCTGTCGAGTCCACCATGAAGTATCTGGGATTGGTGCTCGACAGCCGATGGGAATTCGGACCCCACTTCCGGCGGCTGGCGCCCAAGCTAATGGGTGCAGCGGGCGCGCTATCAACGTTGCTTCCCAACTTGGGGGGCCCGAGCGCCGCCTGTAGGCGGTTGTACGTGGGAATCGTGCGGTCCATGGCCCTGTATGGGGCCCCTGTGTGGGCGATGGACATGACGGCCAGCACTCTCGCCATTCTGCGTAAACCGCAGAGGGCGATGGCCGTCAGAGTCGTCCGCGGGTATCGCACGATTTCCTACGAGGCGGCTTGCGTCCTGGCCGGATCCCCGCCCTGGGATCTAGAGGCGAAAGTACTCGCGTCATTATATCGATGGCGCGAGGAAGAGCGGGCACCGGGCTCGAGGCCGGTGCAGCGGCAGATCTCGCTGCGCCGAGAGGAGCTCCGTCAGGTCTTGGTGGCGGAATGGCGGCAAAGGCTTCTGCGCCCTACCGCCGGCCTCGCTACCGTCGAGGCGATCCGGCCAGTACTCGACGACTGGCTCGGGAGAAGGCACGGCTCCCTGTCGTTTAGGGTGACGCAAGTGCTGTCGGGGCATGGCTGCTTTGGCAAGTACCTGCGCCGCATAGACAGGGAGCCGGACGCTCGGTGCCACCACTGCGTCCATTGCGGGGAGGACACGGCGCAACACACGCTCGCCGAGTGTGTAGCTTGGGAGGAGCAGCCCCGTGTCCTCACAAATAAAGTAGGAGGCGATCTGTCGCTGCCGGCCTTAGTGCGGAAGATGGTCGGTAGCGCAGAGTCGTGGGATGCGGTGGTGTCCTTCTGCGAGGACGTGATGTCGCAGAAGGAAACTGCGGAACGGGAAAGGGAGATCTCGACTCCCTTCCCTGGCCGCAGAAGGCGTACCGGGCGCAGGAGAAGGGCGGACAACGCCCTTTTCCGGCCCCCATATATGGGTCCAGGGGCGAGGGACTTGGGGAAGCCCCCCGCCACCCCTACTCGATGGACCCGAGGCGGATGCGCGCGCGGGTGTCGGCGCGCGCCCCTGAGGCGATACACGGGGTAGTTGAACACCTCACTACCCCGTGCAGGAGACGAGGCCTGAACAGACCGGGCCAGCACTAGTGTGGGGCTGCGGAAGAATTTGGATTCCCGCGGCCCCATGCGCACGTGTGAGGAGACACCGGGGTGGTTTTAGCCGGTAAGAGTCCGGCACGCCCCTCCGCCTTTCCCCAGGTGGAGGTAGTCCATGAGGATTTCCCCCCGTAAAAAAAAAAAAAAGGTTAGGTTAGGTTCCCCCCCCCGAACGGGTTCCCGCCTTGTCGTGGCGGGGGTCTTAGTAGCCGTGGCTTGGTCAACCGCGGTGAACAATGAGGAACCCCTTGGCTGGCCCGAGGTGTAGGGCCGGCCCGAGGTGGCCACTCCGAGTGGGCTTGACGAGCCCACTTCGGATGTGTGTTGGTGGGCTGCGGTGAGAGGGGAGTTCGCACACTCTACCGCTGCAGCTGAGTTGGAGTCGCGGAGGAAGATGAGTGTTGGCATGGCGATGCGCCACTCGCCCTATCCTCCGCGACTCACACGGGGCCGCACCGTTAATTGATGCGGTGGTGGTGGGGCTGCGGGGGGAGAAGAGTGCCGGTATTGCGAGGCGCCGCTCTCCCTACCCTCCGCAGCCGAAACTTGGTTGGCGGCGGAGCCTGAGACCAGATCCGCCGCTGGGGTCGGGAAAGCAGGCGCTATTAAGCGCTTGATTTTCCGGGGCCCATGGCCTCCGCGTATCGGACTCGGGGGGGGGGGGGGGGTCCGATATGCAGGTGGAGTTGGCGGCTGTGGAGGGGGTAGCTGAACACCTCGCTACCCTGTGCAGGAGACGAGGCCCGGATAGACCGGTCCAGCACTAGTGTGGGACTGCGGAAGAATTTGGTTTCCCGCGGCCCCGCGCGCACATGCGAGGAGGCACCGTGGGGTTTTAGCCGGTAGGAGTCCGGCATAACCGTCTGGTTGAGCCCGCAGCCGGAGGTATCCATGAGGTATACCCACGAAAAAAAAAAGGTTAGGTTAGGTTAGGTTAGGTTAGGTTTTTTTTTTTATTCTTGTTCCCCTGACATGTGGAACTCAGGGACCTTTTTCATCTTTTATTATCTATGTTCTTTCTTTTTTATTTAACATCCTTTTTCTTTTTTGTGTTTTTTATGCTTTTTTATTTTTATTTCTGTTTTCTTTATTTCTTTTAAGGATACTTTTCTTTTCCTTTTTTTCTTATCTAATTAATTCTAGGTACAGTTTTATCGTTTCTATTGCTATTTCTTATTTCTACTTATTTTGTATGGGCTGTTTACATTATATATTTGTATATATTATGTTACAGTTCCTTATTACTGCTATGATTTATTCTTATTTTTTACCTTATGTGCTATATACTTACAATACTTAAGAAACCCATTACTAACATGTTTATTACTAATTAATTTATGTACATTGTCTTTGTCTACTTTAATTCCTATCTCTAATTCTAAATCAATTCTCTCTCTACTGTAAATAGGGCATTCGGTTATAAGATGCAAGACCGTCTCCTCTTTTTCTGGATCACAGGCGCATGCCAGGCTCTCCTTACACTTAAATCGGTATAAATATTCGGAGAACCCGCCATGTCCTATTATCACTTGTACTATTTCCGGATGTATGTCTAATTTTCTAATTATTCGGTATGCATCTATGGCGTTGGGGAAGAATATTTTCGTATTGGAGGCTGTTTCACCTTCAATGTACGAGTATCTTTTGTTCCATTCGTCAATCGAGCTCAGACGAATCTGTCGCTTAACGAATGAAACTGGGCATTTCTCATAAATCGGTCTTGTTTTTATTTTTAGTGCCGCTTCTTTGGCTAGTTTGTCTGCTCTCTCGTTCCCCTCCAATCCTGCGTGAGCCTTAACCCAAAAGAGTTTAAGGGTTTTCCCTTGCTTTTTTATTTCCCGTATATTTTTCCTAGTCTCTGCCGTCAGGGGATGGAGGGAAACGCTTTGTACAATTGTCTGGAGAGCAGACATAGAGTCGCTATATATGTGACAATTAAGCGCAGGATGTGTTAGCGCATACGTGGATGCTTCTCGAATAGCGAGCAACTCCGCCTGGAAGACGGTGCAGAAATTTCCCAACTTTAATTTCCGGGTACTTGTCCCCGCTGCATCATTCCAAATGGATAATGCAGCGCCGACTTTCCCCTCAATTTTGCTGCCGTCAGTGTATATTTTAAGGCCCCTATTGTCATGTTGGTCCATTTGTGCACCGTCCTCCAGACATGTATATTGCAGGCCATTTTCGTCTGCTGGGTGTGGCATTGTTGCGTATTCCACCTTTTCCTCCATGTCCCGATCCTCTACTACTCGCCGGGAAAAACCTTTCTTTACTTTATAAAGTGAGGCTGCTTCCTGCACCCTCAAGTCTAAAGGAAGCAGCCCAGCCAGTAGCAGAGCCGAGTGTAGGGAAACGGTTTTATACGATTTAACTATTTTTTGTACGAACCCACGTTGCACTATGTCAAGCTGTTTTTCGGTCATTAAATTGTTCGCTGCTGGTGCCCATGCGCTTGCCGCATACAAAATAATAGGCTCTACTACCGCTATGTATATGGTCCTGACAATCTCGGAGTTTAGGCCCCAATGAATCTTTGCGGACCTACACAGCTGACGATATAGGTTCTGTACCTTACAACACACATTTTTGACATGCGCGTTGAAGGTCAGCCCGTCGTCAACTGTGAGGCCGAGTATTTTTATTTCTTTAGACAGACCAATGCTTTCCCCGCCCATCTTCAGAAGTGGTGAGTCATATTTGATCTTGTTCGTAATGATCATAGCTTTGGTTTTTTGAGGAGCAAATTTAAGCTTGTTTTTGACTCCCCACCTCCGAACATGTGCGAGGGCTGCATTGGCCTGTTCCTGCACTTCCAGTGCTTTATCTCCAGAGAAGATCAGGACCACATCATCTGCGAAGGCCTGACAGTGTTCCCCTTTATCATTCAACTCTTGCAGTAGTGGATCAAGTAATAGGTTCCAAAAAATTGGACCGCCTATAGAGCCCTGCACGCACCCTTTTGAGGTCTTCTTGACCCATTCTGCCCCAGAATACTTGACGCAGACTGACCTATCCTCAAGATAGCTGTCAATCAGCCGCCTCAAGTTTATCGGGCATCCGGTCTTTGCAAGCGCACATCGTACAGCTGGCCACCAAGCGTTGTCAAAGGCTCCCTCTATGTCAAGTGATACGAGTAAAACCAGTTTTTTATTTTTAATCTTATCCTTTATATGCTGCATCATGTCATAGAGGGAGTCCTCGGTGCTACGCTGCGGCATGAAGCCGTACTGGTTTTTGCTTATCTTAGGTACGATGTGCCACTTGATTCGTCGTATGGTCATTTTTTCAAATATTTTCCCTAGTACAGGCAAAAGCCCAATCGGCCATTAAGATTTAGGGTGCGTGTAGTCGTCTTTACCGGGTTTTCGTAGTACCACTACCGCCGCCTCCTTCCATTTACCGGGGAAATGTGCTAGTTCAAGACATTTGTTTGCTACTGCCAAGAATAATGTCGGGTTCAGATTAATGGCCGCTGCGCAGATATCAGCTGTTGGACCATCGTTTCCTGGAGCTTTCTTAGGATTAAAGCTGGACGCGGCCCACAGAAGCTCTTCCTCTGTAAAGGGTGGATCGCTTGAATCATCAAGTGACCCTTCGTTCACCGCTTCTGCTGCTTTTCTTATTAGCCTGTGTTCCGCGTCCTCATCCTGGTCTTTATCCTCCGGATAGAAAGTCTCCGCTAAAACTCTTGCTGAATCTACGTTTCCCAAGGTCTTTCCTTCCCACACAAGGGGGACGTCCTCTTGTCTTTGAGTTGTTCGGCCTATTACCTTATATATCCCGTCCCACATTGTTTCCTTCTCCTGTTTACTGCAGAAACTCTTCCAGCTGGCGGTTTGTGTGTTTTTAACAAGTTGTTTGTATTCTTCTGTAGTTCTAATATACTGCTCGACGACCCACTCTCGACGGATTGGCGCTGCACAGGAAATTCGGCGTTTCAACTTGGAGACCTCCTTTTTTCTTTGAGTCAACTCGTCGGTCCACCAAGGCAATCTCGTTTGTTTTTTATTTTTAATTTTGGGTATGCTATGTTCGCAGACGTCAATTATTGTTTGTGTGATTTCTACTATTTTTGCTTCTAAATCTTTTTTATTTTCTATTTTATTAATTTGTATGCTATTTATTTGCTTCTCTTGCCAAATATGGGTGAGTTTCTTATGAAACTCACTCCAATTTGCTTTTCTAGTGTTAAATTTTCGTGTTGTTCTCTTTATATAGGTGGTTATGGATCTTTCTAAATTTATATCAAACAAGATTGCCCTGTGGTCCGAACTAGTTACTTCATCTGATAGTCTCCAGTTGTCTATCCGTCCAAGCAGGTTCGTCGAGCAGGTTGTTATGTCCACACAGCTGGAGAATCTCTTTCCACCCCTGATGGTGTCGAATGTGGGCTCCGTCCCTCTATTGAGAATGTGGAACTCCATTTCGTCGAACTTGGCAGCTACCTCAATGCTCCTCTTGTCAACCTCCCGGCTTCCCCACCACGTGTTCCAAGCGTTTACGTCGCCACTGATTATCACGTTCCCGGTTTTTAGGCCACGGCCGCTCCAATCGTGTCCAGGTATGGTTCTAATAATTTGTCACCCTCCAGGTAGACAGACACCACCCCCAACTCCCATGCCCCTGTCCTCAGTTTAGCAACTGCGATGTTCTCAGTTGTGAGGTCCGGGCACTGGGTTACGGCAATGGTGTCGTCAAATAGTACAATGGCCGCCTTTATCACTTTTTCGGTGTTTGGGCTTCGGTTACATTGTACTATTCTTGTCCCTGGATGGTGCTTCATTTCCCCAATCCGTCCAATATAGGGCTCCTGGACCAAGGCAAACGATGCCTTGTTTTTGGTTGCCTCTATAATTAGTTCGGCCGTGGCCAGCTCACTCCTTTGTAGGTTAGCCTGGATCACGTGATATCGGTGGTTGCTTGGGGTTATGTTAGTATTTGGCTTGGAGACAATCTTAACAGTACGCGACAGTGAACCTCGCTAGAATCTCCCATCTTCTTCTAACGGGGCAGTCTGCACTGAAGGCATTGTGCTCTTTATTTTCTATTTTCGCCTTGAGGCAATTTCTGCATGACGGCATTTCTCCTGAAAGCCAGTCAGCACATTGCGATTTCAAGTGTGGGCCTCCGCAGTGGCTACAGACCTCTGTCGTGTCACTGCATAGGCGCTTACTGTGTCCATAAGCCAGACACCGCGAACATTGCACAAGAGGGGACTGATCTTCTACCTTTATTCGCTGGAGATCCACATGGATCCACCCGACATTTGTGAGGTGGTTCCATATCTGGGGCGAGACTTTGATTACAATGTGGGCGGTGTGCGGGTTTCTAGATTTCTTCCTGTACTTTATCTCCATTCTATTGTCTTTTTCATTTATATTTTGAAAGAGCTGTTTATTTTGTGTTCTTACTGCCTTGATTACTTCTTCGTCCGAATTGTATTGTAGTACATCTTTTAATATAACTAATGGGTCTTTGTTTTTAATGTCGTCTACATTTAAATTTTGACTCATATTTTTTATTCTTTCTTTCACCCTATTTATTTCTTCTTGTGTGCTATATCCTAGTATTACTTTTCTGTCCCTTACTTTCCTAATTTTATCTATTTTTAAGCCTTCCTCTTTGGCGTTTATTGCTGTTCTTACTCTGTCCATAACTTCCTCTCCTGTGTCTTTCTCGTCAGTTGATGTAATGACTACAGAGTGCATTGCCGTATTTTGTTGTGGCAGTCTCCTTGGTGGTCCGGCCAATACACTCGCATATGTTCCTTTCTCTTCATTGATTTCTTTCTTCTTCATTTCTTCTCTTAATTTCTCCATCTCATTTTTATTCTCTTCCAGGAGTTTCCCATGCTCCTCCAACTTCTTGATTAGTTTGTTATGTTCTTCTAATTTTCTCTTCTCAATATCTTCTTCCAGTTTATCTGCTTTTTTCTCCTGCTCTTTTGCTTTTCTTTCTTTTTCTGTGCCTTTGCCTGTCTCTGCCTCTTTGACCAGTTGGTAGAGTCTATCTATTGCTTGCGTGACTTCGGTCTTTATGTCAATCCTCAGATTGCGCGAGTTACTGAGGTGCAATTTCGCTTTGTTAAGACAGGCTCTAGCATCCGTTATACGATCTGCATATTTTACCGTGTCCATTTTAGGCGAGTTTTCCGTAGGTTCCGCCAAAACTCTACGGGTTGCCCCTTTTGACTCCTGGGATGGTACTGTCTTTGGTTTTTGGCGTGCCACCGGGACCACCTTTTTGGGGGAAGGCTGAATTCCTGCTTCAGCGTCTACTTTACCTGCCTCCCACTCCCCAATGCTTCTCCTCACACTGGAGGCCTGCGTCGTTCGATTATTTTTGGGAGAAAGCTCTTTCTCCTCTGTCCCATTTGGAGAGCCTTGGGGGCCTATGTCCTTAGAACTATCCTCGGTCTTTTTGGTAGGAGTGCGGAAGCCAAACATATTCAGGGGAACGCGTCCTTAGGTCACAACAATAATAAATGAAATAAAAATAAAATAAAAACAAAAAATATAAATAAACAATTTAAAATAAATTTTTTAAGGTTAATAAAATTAAAATTTTTGTAAAGGTTTATAAAAGTTATAAAAAGTTTTTTAAAACAGCTTGACACGGCTATGGTGGGCTCGTACCTGGTGTCGGTTAAATATGATCCTATTATCACGCGATTCTATGTTCTCTATGTAGAGTTTCGCTCTATTTGTACTGTTTATACCTTTTACTTAATTGTCACACTCTATTTCACCTATTATTTTATAGTTTTTTAGGAATATTATAATTATTCCTATAAGTCTATTTGACTCTATATAGAGTCAGTATGTCAGCCTTTTAATTTATTATCAATTTGGTTGCCCAAAATTCAATTCTCTACCTAGAGTTGTCTCTATTATCTAACTTTAAAATAACAGTTAATTTACACCACAGCTGGTCACACTTAAGTTCTAATAATTTACACTAAAATATAGAGTAGAATTACATACAATATAAAATAATATTAAAAATAAAAAACAAAATAAAATTAAAAGTTTAAAATAAAAATATAATTAAAAAAATTTGTAGAGTCTATATCTCGTAACCGGCCAAAAGCGCTCCTCGAACCCTATTCAAAGAACCCAAACTCGGTATGCCTAGCCCAATAGGTTCGAAAGTTACCGCGTTTTAAAGTTCTGGTTTAAAAAACAAGATGGCTGCCAAAATACGGTTTCCTCGCTGTAACTTTCGAACTAACAGGCTTACAGCTCCGTGCTTGGGCTCGTCTTGTTGGGCTCGACCAGGGCTATAATTTCGTGTGGTTTTCAGGGCTCAAAAATTTTGGGCGCTGAAATTCCTTAAAAGCTTGATTCTCTGTTCCGGTACTACTTGCCGACGCCTAGGATCCAAACCCCAGTCCTCTACGACTCCTAGTTTGGCAGCTATGATATATGATAGGATCAATTTCAGGACCCTGAAAAAAAGAGCTCAAAAAAGCCTGAGTCTTTGTAGATGGGTAGAAATCGATCTAGTAATAGTATAGTCCAAAACCGCAACTCTCCACGAATTCCACAAACAGAGCCATTAAGTTTTTAAAATTTTCAAAATGGCCGCCGGTCCAGACAACTTATTTCTATTTTGGCCGTCTCTTAATTGATTCGGCCCGTGTTTGGACTCGTTTAAGAGGTCTCGGTGTCGAGATTACGTCTATGAAAGTCTTTTGGCATTTTGAGTAAGGGGGCTCAATTAAATTTATTAAAAAATAAGTAAAATTTTTAAGAAAATTTGAGTTTTAAAGCTAAATTTTGTTTTTAAAATTCTGAAAACATTTACATAAGTTATTGTCTAAACCCTTATACTAAATATGTTTATTATAATTTGCTAGTACTTATTCTAAGGTTAGCACATGTTAACAAAAATATAAAAAAAATTATAACTATAAAACTACTCACTAGAAAAATCCAAAAATTTTTTTATGTGCGTTCTTTATGGTCTTTTTTACACTATTTTAAAATAATAATTGGGGGTCGTCACTTAAATTTTAAAGTTATTGTAATATCAATTTTTGTCAAATTTTAAAAGTTTTATATCTTCTAAACCATTTAACTTAGAATGCTTCTGAAAGTTCTTCGCAAAACACGTGCCCTATGTGAGACTATGGCTCCGAAAAATCTCACTTTTTGCACATGGGTGGGGGCCGCACTTTAAAAAATAGGGGTCAAAGCGATTAATCGCGCAGCGTTTCACTTTGAAAATTTTAAAAATTTCCAAAATCACTTTTTACACTTTAACTTTTTTCACAGAAACTCCAATTTTCTTGCGGTTTTCACTACTTTACGCCGCGAGTCAAAACGCAACTTTTGACATATGACACACCAAAATCCGTTGCGAAAAACCTATTTTTCGGAATTTTTAAGTGCGGAGCAACTTAAAAACGTGGCGTTCGGGACGGCGGTTGACACCGGACTGGGTTAGGTTAGGTTAGGTTAGGTTGACGACCCCCCCGAACGGGTTCCCGCCTTGTCGTGGCGGGGGGGCTAAGTAGCCGTGGCTTGGTCAACCACGGTGAACAAAGAGGAACCCCTTGGCTGGCCCGTGGTGTAGGGCCGGCCCGAGGTGGCCACTCCGAGTGGGCTTGAGAATCCCACTTCGGATGTGTGTCGGTGGGATGCTGCGAGAGGGGTGTCCGCTCCCTCTATCGCTGCAGCCGAGGTGGAGTCGCGGAGGAGGAGGCGTGCTGGTATGGCGATGCGCCACTCGCCCTATCCTCCGCGACTCAGACGGGGCCGCACCGTTGAGTGATGCGGTGGTGGTGGGGCTGCGGGGGGAGAGGAGTGTCGGTATTGCGAGGCGCCGCTCTCCCTACCCTCCGCAGCCGAATCTTGGTTGGCGGCGGAGCCATAGACCAGATCCGCCGCTGGGGTCAGGAAGGCCGGTGCTTCTGAGTGCTAGTTTTTCCTGGCCCCATGGCCTTCGCGCATCGGACGCGGGGGCGTCCGTTGCGCATGTGAAATTGGAGGCCGAGGAGGAGGGCGCGCCATGTGTTCTGGTGCGCCTTACCTGAGAGGGAGATGGGGGAGGAGTGGTCCTCTCCCGAGGAGGGGCCGCCATGGGGCGGCCAGCGCAGGTGGGGCCGCGGAAGTGTGCGAAAGCGTTCCCGTGGCCCTGCCAATATGCGACGAGGTTGGAACACCATGGGGTTTTAGTCGGTGCGAGTCCGACATAACCCGTCCTTGCCCCCGCGAGGCGGGTATGCGTAGGCATTTCCCCATGTAAAAAAAAAAAAAAAAGGTCCCCCCCGAGCAAGGCGCCAGGTGTACTGGTGGACTGCCGAGATCGCGCAATTGCGCATAGCGTGCGTTGCGGCTCGTCGCCGGTACACCCGATACCGGAGGCGGCGTCGACGGGATCCCGCCGAGGAGGACGCGCTCTATGAGGTGTACCGCGCGTCTAAGGAGACTCTGTGGCTGGCCATCGGCGACTCAAAGTCGCGTGCCAGGGAAGAGCTGCTGGGATCCCTAGATCGGGATCCGTGGGGGCGCCCCTACCGTTGGGTACGGGGCAAGTTGCGTCCCTGGGCGCCTCCACTAACACAAACGATGCAACCCCAGTTGCTAGAGGCGGTGGTATCGGCTCTCTTCCCTGAGCGAGTGGGACACGTTCCCCCGGCGATGGCTTCGCCCTCAGCCACAGACTCTCCAGAAGAGGAGAGCACCGATGTCCCCGAGGTGACGCAAACAGAGACGAGAGCGGCCGTGTCGCGACTCCGGGCTAAGAACACAGCGCCCGGACCCGACGGAGTTCCTGGTCGAGCTCTCGTCCTGGCTCTGAAGGAGCTAGAGCCCCAGCTGAGAGGGCTCTTCACGGCATGTCTCGAGCAGGGTCAGTTTCCCAGTGTGTGGAAGGAGGGGAGGCTGGTCCTGCTCAGGAAGGAGGGGCGCCCCGCGGACTCACCGTCCGCGTACCGGCCCATAGTGCTGCTCGACGAGGCGGGCAAACTTCTTGAGCGCATCATCGCAGATCGCCTCGTCAGCCACTTTTGCAGAGAGGGGCCGTGCCTGGACGAGAACCAGTTTGGTTTTCGTCGCGGGCGCTCCACCATAGACGCTATTACGCGCGTGAGGGCCCTGGCGGAGGAGACAGTATCCCGGGGTGGGGTGGTGCTGGCGGTGTCCTTAGACATCTCCAACGCCTTCAACACCCTACCCTGGAGTTGTATTCGGGAGGCGCTGAATTACCATCGCGTGCCTCCCTACCTCCGCCGCACAATAGGGGCTTACCTTGAGGAGAGATGCGTTACCTATGGGGACGTGACGGCGCTGGTCGGCGCGTCATGTCGTGCGGTGTTCCGCAGGGATCGGTCTTGGGACCGCTCCTGTGGAACATCGGCTACGACTGGGTGCTGAGAGGTGAACTCCGTCGGGCGCCGACTTGACGTGTTATGCGGACGACACGCTCGTCACTGCCCGGGGGAGTTCTTACAGGGAAGCAGCGTTGGTTGCCATGGCTGCGGTGTCACAAGTGGTGAACCGCATCCGGCGCCTGGGCCTGGAGGTGGCCCTAAGTAAGTCGGAGGCAATGGTGTTCCATGGACCTCGACGCGCGCCGCCGCCGGGTTCACACATCGTGGTCAGCGGGGCCCGGATAGCTGTCGAGTCCACCATGAAGTATCTGGGATTGGTGCTCGACAGCCGATGGGAATTCGGACCCCACTTCCGGCGGCTGGCGCCCAAGCTGATGGGTGCAGCGGGCGCGCTATCAACGTTGCTTCCCAACTTGGGGGGCCCGAGCGCCGCCTGTAGGCGGTTGTACGTGGGAATCGTGCGGTCCATGGCCCTGTATGGGGCCCCTGTGTGGGCGATGGACATGACGTCCAGCACTCTCGCCATTCTGCGTAAACCGCAGAGGGCGATGGCCGTCAGGGTCGTCCGCGGGTATCGCACGATTTCCTACGAGGCGGCTTGCGTCCTGGCCGGATCCCCGCCCTGGGACCTAGAGGCGAAAGTACTCGCGTCATTATATCGATGGCGCGAGGAAGAGCGGGCACGGGGCTC
The DNA here is from genome assembly GCA_963668995.1 of Parnassius mnemosyne. Taxonomy (NCBI): domain Eukaryota; kingdom Metazoa; phylum Arthropoda; class Insecta; order Lepidoptera; family Papilionidae; genus Parnassius; species Parnassius mnemosyne. Next base: position 131,461 of record CAVLGL010000035.1, on the reverse strand, counting down.
GAGGCCGGTGCAGCGGCAGATCGCGCTGCGCCGAGAGGAGCTCCGTCAGGTCTTGGTGGCGGAATGGCGGCAAAGGCTTCTGCGCCCTACCGCCGGCCTCGCTACCGTCGAGGCGATCCGGCCAGTACTCGACGACTGGCTCGGGAGAAGGCACGGCTCCCTGTCGTTTAGGGTGACGCAAGTGCTGTCGGGGCATGGCTGCTTCGGCAAGTACCTGCGCCGCATAGACAGGGAGCCGGACGCTCGGTGCCACCACTGCGTCCATTGCGGGGAGGACACGGCGCAACACACGCTCGCCGAGTGTGTAGCTTGGGAGGAGCAGAGCCGTGTCCTCACAAATAAAGTAGGAGGCGATCTGTCGCTGCCGTCCTTAGTGCGGAAGATGGTCGGTAGCGCAGAGTCGTGGGATGCGGTGGTGTCCTTCTGCGAGGACTTGATGTCGCAGAAGGAAACTGCGGAACGGGAAAGGGAGATCTCGACTTCCTTCCCTGGCCGCAGAAGGCGCACCGGGCGCAGGAGAAGGGCGGACAACGCCCTTTTCCGGCCCCCATAAATGGGTCCAGGGGCGAGGGGCTTGGGGAAACCCCCGCTACCCCTACTCGATGGACCCGAGGCGGAGGCGCGCGCAGGTGTCGGCGCGCGCCGCTGAGGCGATACACGGGGTAGTGTAACACCTCACTACCCCGTGCAGGAGACGAGGCCTGGACGGACCGGGCCAGCACTAGTGTGGGGCTGCGGACGAATTTGGATTCCCGCGGCCCCACGCGCACGTGTGAGGAGACACCGGAGTGGTTTTAGCCGGTAAGAGTCCGGCACGCCCCTCCGCCTTTCCCCAGGCGGAGGTAGTCCATGAGGATTTCCCCCCGTAAAAAAAAAAAAAAAGGTTCCCCCCCGAACGGGTTCCCGCCTTGTCGTGGCGGGGGAGCTTAGTAGCCGTGGCTTGGTCAACCACGGTGAACAAAGAGGAACCCCTTGGCTGGCCCGAGGTGTAGGGCCGGCCCGAGGTGGCCACTCCGAGTGGGCTTGACGAGCCCACTTCGGATGTGTGTTGGTGGGCTGCGGTGAGAGGGGAGTCCGCACCCTCTACCGCTGCAGCCGAGGTGGAGTCGCGGAGGAAGGGGAGTGTTGGTATGGCGATGCGCCACTCGCCCTATCCTCCGCGACTCAAACGGGGCCGCACTGTTGATTCGGTGGTGGTGGGGCCGCGGGGGGAGAGGAGTGTCGGTATTGCGAGGCGCCGCTCTCACTACCCTCCGCGGCCGAAACTTGGTTGGCGGCGGAGCCCGAGACCAGATCCGCCGCTGGGGTCGGGAAAGCGGGCGCTATTAAGCGCTCGATTTTCCTGGCCCCATGGCCTCCGAGTATCGGACTCGGGAGGGTTCGATACGCAGGTGGAGTTGGAGGCTGTGGAGGGGGGTAGCTGAACACCTCGCTACCCCGTGCAGGAGACGAGGCTCGGACAGACCGGGCCAGCACTAGTGCGGGGCTGCGGAAGAATTTGGATTCCCGCGGCCCCGCACGCACGTGCGAGGAGGCATCGTGGGGTTTTAGCCGGTAGGAGTCCGGCATAACCTTCTGGTTGCCCCCGCAGCCGGAGGTATCCATGAGGATTTCCCCACGTAAAAAAAAAAGGTTAGGGTAGGTTAGGTTAGGTTTTTTTTTTTTTTTCTAGTTCCCCTGATATGTGGAGGTCAGGGACTTTTTTCAACTTTCAGGTGTGTCTTTTTTCACCTTTGTTATTTTCTTTCTTTCTTTTATTTATTTTTATATTTTTATGCTTACATTCATTATTTTTATTCTTAATTATGTTCTTATTTCTATTGATTTTTGGAGCTGCTTACATCATATACTTATATTATATTTTGTAACAGCATCCGTTTTCTTAGTTACTATTTATTTCTATTTACTACACTTTTTGCTATGTGCTTACAATATTTTATGAACCTATTTCTAATAAACTTATTGCTAATTATTTCATTTACATTTTCTTTACTTACTTTTAATCCTAATTCTATTTCTATTTCGTTTCTATCTTTGCTATATATTGGACATTCTGTTAATATATGCATTACATTTTCATTTTTTACGGGGTCGCAGGCACATGCCGGGCTCTCTTTACATTTGAATCTGTACAGGTATTCAGAGAACCCGCCATGTCCAGTCATTACTTGGACTATTATCGGGTCCATCTCAATTTTCCTGATTATTTGATATGCAGCAATGGCGTCTGGGAAAAACATTTTAGTAGTTGAGGCTGTTTCCCCATTCTTATAGCGCTGGTTCCATTCATCAAGCGATTCCTTTCGGATGGATCGCTTGATGAATGAAATCGGGCATTTTTCATAGTTTGGTTTTGTTTTAATTTTTAAAGCAGCTTCTTTGGCTAGCTGGTCTGCTCTTTCGTTCCCCTCCAATCCTGCGTGAGCTTTTATCCAAAAGAGCCGTAAAATTTTGCCTTCCTTGTTTATTTTTAAAATATTGTTTTTGCTTCCACCGCTAGGGGATGGAGGGGAGCGTCTTGAGCCACTGTTTCAAGAGCAGACCTTGAGTCACTGTATATGCAGCAACTCAGTGCTTGGTCTTTAAGTGCATATTTTGTTGCTTCCATTATAGCCAGTAACTCAGCCTGGTAAACGGTGCAAAAATTTTCCAGTTTCAGTTTTCGGGTATTCGTTTCCGCGGCGTTGTTCCAGATGGATAACGCCGCGCCAACTTTCCCCTCTATTTTGCTTCCGTCTGTAAAAATGTTTAAGCCCGTGTTTTGATTTTGGTCTATTTGTGCACCGTCTCCCAGGCATGTGAATTTCAGGCTTACCTGATTCGCGGGATGTGTGGTCTTGGAAAATTCAAGTTTTGTCTCCACGTCACGATCGCCCACTATACGTCGGGAGAAACCTTTCTTTATCTCATAAAGCAAGGCTGCTTCCTGGACTCTTAGGTCCAAAGGAAGCAGCCCGGCGAGAAGTAGGGCCGAATGAAGAGAAACTGTTCTATACGATTTTATGACTTTTTGTACAAATCCGCGTTGTATTATGTCCAGTTGCTTTTTGACACTACATTTGTTAATTGCTGATACCCAAGCACTAGCCGCATACATTACAATCGGCTCAACTACTGCAGTGTATATGGTCCTGATAATTTCGGGGTTTAGGCCCCAATAGATCTTTGCGGCTCTCGACAGCTGACGATACAAGTTCTGTACCATACAACATACATTCTTAATATGCGTGTTGAAGGTAAGCTTGTTGTCAATTGTGAGGCCGAGTATTTTTATTTCTTTGGAGAGGCCAATGCTCTTCCCACCCATCTCCAGAATTGGTGTGTCATATTTAAGCTTATTTGTAACGACCATTGCTGTTGTTTTAAGTGGTGCAAAGTTGAGCTTATTTTTGACACCCCAACTATGGACATGTGCGAGATTCACATTAGCCTGTTCCTGCACCTGTTTTGTTGTATCCCCGGCAAAAATCAGGACCACATCGTCCGCGAAAGCCTGGCAGTGGGTCCCTTTTTCGCTCATCTCCCTTAAAAGTGGATCCAATAATAGATTCCAGAAAATTGGACCGCCTATCGAAAATAAAAATACCACAAAAGGGTGTGTACAAACCCTTTTGTGGTATTTTTAGTCCATTGTGCCCCAGCAAACCTGACGCTTACTGACCTATCCTTAAGATAGCTGTCTATCAGGCGCCTCAGGTTTACCGGGCACCCAGTCTCCGCAAGTTCACATCGCATCGCTGGCCACCAAGCATTATCGAAGGCTCCCTCTATGTCTAATGATATGAGCAGGATAAGCTTTTTCTCTTTCAGTTTAGTTCTTATTAGCTGCATCATATCATAGAGGGAGTCCTCCGTGCTGCGTTGTGGCATAAACCCATACTGCTTCCGGCTTATTTTCGATACGATGTGCCACTTGATTCTGTGGACTACCATCTTTTCGAAGACTTTTCCAAGGACAGGCAGTAGCCCAATCGGCCTGTATGATTTAGGGTGTGTATAATTCTCTTTACCAGGCTTCCGCAACGCCACTACAGTTGCCTTTTTCCATTTTATGGGGAAATGTGCGAGGCTTAAACATTTGTTAATTAGTGCCAAGAACAATGCCGCGTCCAGGGCAATAGCCACCCCGCAAATATCTGCCGAAGACCGTCGTCTCCTGGCGCTTTTTTCGGGTTGAAGTTCGACACGGCCCACATCAGCTCATCCACTGTAAACGGTGGATCACATGAGTTATCATTTGTCCCTTCGTTTACAGTTTTTGCGATTTCCCTTATTTGCGTATGTACCGCGTCGTCATCTTCAATACGATCCTCCGGGTAAAAGGTATCCGCCAGGATCCTGGCAGATTCTTCACTTTCTAGTGTCCTGCCACATTGTACAAGTGGAGTGTCATCCCGTCTCACCGTTGTACGGCTTATTACCCTGTATATTCCATCCCACATTGTTTCTCGCTCCTGTTTGCCGCAGAACTCTTTCCAGCTGGTGGTCTGAGCTCTTTTCACTGCTTCTTGGTACTCCTCTTTTGCTGTCTTGTATTGTTCAACAACCCATCCACGGCGGATTGGCGCTGCATAGGAGATTCGTCGCCTTAGCCTGGAGACTTCCTTTTTACGCTGTGTCAGTTCAAGGGCCCACCAGGGCAATCCCATTTGCTTTTTGTTTGCTATTTTCTGTATGCTGTTTTCACGAGCTTCGGTTATTGATTTTGTATATTCTTCTATTTGTATATCTATTTCATCTTTGTTTGTTATTTTGTCTATCTCTGCTCTATTTATACCTTTATCATTCCAAATTTCGACGAGTTTCTAACGAAACTCGCCCCAATTTGCTTTTTTCGTGTTATATTTCCTGGTAGTAGTTTTTATATTAGTGCCTATTGATTTCCCTAAATTTATGTCAAATAGGATTGCCCTGTGGTCCGAACTGGTTATTTCGTCGGATAGTCTCCAGTTGTCTGTTCTCCCAAGAAGGTTAGTAGAGCAAGTGGATATATCCACGCAGCTGGAAAATCTCTTCCCGCCTCTATATATGTCAAAAGTGGGATCAGTCCCTCTATTTAGGATATGGAGCTCCAGTTCATCGAGCTTTGCAGCAAGTTCCATACCCCTGTGGTCCGTTTTCCGGCTTCCCCACCATGTATTCCACGCATTCACGTCACCACCGAGTATCACGTTCCTTGTCTGTAAGCCCACCACGGCCGCTCCAATCTTTTCAAGGTAAGGATCGATTGGTTTGTCACCCTCTAGGTAGACGGACACCACTCCCAACTCCCATGCCCCTGTCCTGAGTTTAGCGACTGCGATATTCTCTGTAGTTAGGCTGGAGCATTGGGCGATGTCAATGGCGTCATCTAATTGCACAATAGCAGCCTTATTCACCTTTTCAGTGTTCAGTTCTGTCTCTTTGTGCTATTCTCGTCCCCGAGTAGTTCTTCATTTGACCAATTCGACCAATATAGGGCTCCTGAACCATAGCGAAAGATATATTTCGCTTGGTCGCCTCTGTAATTAGTTCGGCCGTGGCTAGCTCGCACCTTTGGAGATTTGCCTGGATCACGTGATATCGGTGGGGACGGGTGTTAGGTTCCGTGTTTACGTTTGAGTCAACCTTAGCAATACGCTACGGTAGACCTGGCGAGTACTTCCCATCTCTTTCTTACTGGAGAGTCTTCGCTGAATGCGTTGTGATCTTTTCTATCGTGTTTTGCCTTCTTGCAGTTTATACATTCTGGTGTCTCTCCTGACAGCCAGTCGGCACATTCAGCTTTGAGATGTGGGCCTCCGCAATGACTACAGGCATCAGTCGCTTCAGTACATATGCGCTTGCTGTGCCCGTATCCCAGACAGCGCGTACACTGAACTAGAGGGGACTGATCCATTACTCTTACCCGCTGTAGATCAATGTGGATAACTCTAGCTTCGGTAAGATGATTCCAAATCTGGGGCGAGACTCTCAGTACAATGTGGGATGTATGTGGGTTCCTGGTCCTTTTTCTATATTTAATTTCTATTCTATCTTCTTTCTCTAATATGTCTTTAAAAAGCTGCTTATTTTGCATCCTTATTGCCTTTAGTATCTCCTCATCAGTGTTATACTGCATAACATCTCTCAGGATTATGAGCGGATCCTTGTTTTTTATATCATCCACATTTAAATCTTTCCCTGCCTGTTTTAACCTCTCTTTGACTTTATTTATTTCCTTCTCCGTTCGGCATCCCAGTATTACTTTCCTATCCCTTGCCTTCCTGATTTTGTCTATTTTTAAACCTTCTTCCTTGGCGTTTATAGCGTTCCTTATCTTGTCGATGACCTGGTCTCCTGTTTCCTTTACGTCATTTGATGTTATCATCACAGAATGCATAGCCATGTTCTGTGTAGGTAAAGGTGAATTTCTTGGTGGTCCAGCCGCTATGCTTGCGTATGTTCCTCTGTCCTCTTGAATTTCTTGCTTTTTTATTTCTTCTCTTAACTTTTCCATCTCTTTTCTACTTTCCTCTAAGAGTTTCCCGTGCTCTTCCAATTTCTTCATAAAGGTTTGTTCTTCTTCTTTCTTTTTCCTGCTTTCATCGTCTAGTTTATCTCCTTTCTTCTCCTGGTCTTTAGGTTTTTCTTCTTTCTCAATGTTATTTCCTATTTCCGCCTCTTTCACCAATTGATAGAGTCTCTCTACTGCCTGAGTGACTTCCATTTTTATGTCGGTCCTTAGGTTTCGAGAGTTGTTGAAATGTAATTTTGCCTTTTGGAGACAGGTTCAAGCTTCTGTTAGACGATCCGCATATTTTATATTTGCGATTTTGGGAGAGCTTTCTGTATTCTCAACTACTACTTTACGTGTTGTTCCTCTTGTTTCCTGAGGTGGAACAACCTTCTGTTTTTGACGAGCTCCTTGGGCTACCTTTTTTGGTGAAATTTGTATTACAGTCTCCGTATCTACTTTTCCCATTTCCCACTCTCCGATACTTCTTCTTACGCTAGGGAGTTGCTTTGTACTATCTGTTTCAGGAGAAGGCCCAGCCTTCTCTTTCCCGTTTGAAGTGCCCTGAGGACTCGTGTCCTTGGCACTATCCTCATTCTTTTTGATAGGTGTACGAATGCCGAACATTTTCAGGGGAACGCGTCTTGGGTCTCAACAATTAACAAAATAATGTAAAATAAAAAGTTATATGCAAATAAATTAAAACAAATAAATAAACAACTGCAATAGCTGTTTGTCAAATTATGAAATTTTAAAGTTTGTAAAAGTTATAAAAGTATTTTAAAAGTATTAAAATTTTTGTGTAGATATTTGACAAGGATGCGGTATTTGAACTTTTTCAATTAACGAAGACACACAAATACCACGTCACAGTTCTTTTTATAAAATATTTTTTCTTGTAGGGTCACAGTTCTACCTTAAGGGACTCCTTTTCTGCTTGCGTGTATACAAGATATAATGTATTTGGCAGGGTACCTGGAATGACGACTCCCGTGTACCTTTTCCTTTCCAGTGAATGCACCTGAGATCTGGATGAATATATGCCATTGTAGATTTCACTCAGGGCATATGCCACATCCATTGGATTCCGGTGCGTGCACAGGAGTTCTTGGCTGATTGTGGTCACGAGGCTTGGGCGAGTATATTGCATCGCAAAGAGGTTTTCCCTGTCGATATACGGAAGTTGATTGATGTCACCGATGAGCAGTATTTTTTCCGCTCCACTCAGTCGCATTGCCATTACTATGGCCCCGAAATGGTTCATGAGAGCTTCGTCGACTAAAAGTCGAGTGCATCTTCTGTTTTGCCTTCTCATGCCATTTACTAGAATTGAGGCCATAGTGCGCACTTTTGTTTTTGCGTCGGTGCCAATGCGGTTGCTTAATTTTTCCCTGAGGTCTTTAGCTGCTTCTGTTGTTGTAGTGACAATCAAGTCATTCTCCGCATCGAATTGTTTTATAACCCAAGTCGTTTTTCCACACCCCGGGACCCCATTGACCCAATTTATTGTCGGCACCGTCCAGCTTTCCCAAGGATCTCCCATTTCACAGGTTCTCGAGATGGCTTTCGCCATGTTCAGGATCCTGTCTTCTAGCATCACCCTGGTACAACGGGCGGTGACCACAATGGGGTCGTTGGGGGGGGTTTTGAATACTAATCTACCCTGTCGTTTCGTCTCCTCCTCTTCCAAGGATACAAAGCCCGCTGACCCGCTATAAGCCGCCATGTGATGACCCATTTTACCTCTTATGACTGTGGATGTTTTGTTGTCATAAATTGCGGCCTCTGCCTCCTCGAGCTGCACCTCAAGAAACTCTTGACTACCGAGGTGGAAACTTTGTAAGATGTTCCTACAAGTCGTTTGGTTCACCTCAAGAGTTGCTTTTGTGAGGGCTTTGAACTCTAGGAACGCGTTGATTATGTGGTCCTTAGGCCCAATCGCCGGTAGAAGCTTTGGCGGGCTGACTCGTCCCGAACAGGGTCTAGTGTAGGTGGGTTGGGATTTCTTGAGAACTCTCGGAGGCTCTCTTATTAAGTTTTCGGCTTGCCTTATCTTTCTTAACTTTCGGATTGCTCTTCCTGGAATGCTTTGGGCCGCTGCACTAATGGTATTAATTAATGCACTTACCCCGCTTTGAGACTTTTGGTAATTTTTTCTCTGGCTGCGGCCTTTTCTTGGGCCGTTTTCAGTTGCAGGCGTTCTGAGCCACTAAGTGTTTCTGGATTTGCTGTTTGGTGTTGAGTTGCCATAGTCGAGTCGTGATGTTTGAGGAAGCTCAGGTTTTCGCCCCTATCCTCATACACGACTATTTCATGTTTATTTGAGGTCCACGACTTCACCTTTCTCATACATCCTCCCTATCGAGACGTGGCGGGTAGTGCATACACGTCGTGATTATTTGAGCTAATAAAATAATTAAACGTGGTTCTTGTACATACAAACAGTATATTCCTATTTCAGATAGCACCAAAAAGTGATACTAGTGTTATTTACATTTATTACAGAGTCAGTGTGATTAAAATATCATTAAAGTCTATCGTAACATAATCAACTTTTCCAATCCGCAATTATATCTACCCGCAACAAGTAAAATGTTTTACATTTATGTATTCTTAACTCAAGCGTCGCTATAAATATTATATTGTGTAGTTAGCGCAGTTTGGCGTAAGTTTACTGCACGGGAACATTTTGTGATAATTAAATTAAACATGGCAAATAAATGTGGTCTCTGCGGGAAGTTCCTTTCTCAAACAGATTGTGTTAAATGTTCAAAGTGTCCATCAGCATACCATCGCCATTGTGTAAACGTTAACCCGGACACGAAAATTAGTGTAAAGTGGATGTGCATGACCTGTAAACCTAAGGCCTCATGTTCGGGTGTCAATTTGACGCCGCGGCAAAGTCCAGCACATGCGGAAACAGAGGTGATATCTGAAACATTTATGGATGCAAGGGTGGAGGGTTCTAACGAAGGATTATTAGCGCAGGAAACTAGGTTTTTACGAACAGAATTGCAAACCCTTTCGAGAGAAATGGTTAATTTTCGCCAGGAAATTGGGAAACTGAATGCCACTATGTCGGAGTTTAACTCAAGATTAGACAGCGTTGAAAACCGCGTGACCTGCTTAGAACTTCAAGCGAAGGATGAAAAAAAGGTTGCACCTGCAAGTAGTTGGTTGAAACTGTGGCTCAACTAAAGCGTGACCTAAATTACAAAGATCAAGCTGCTCTTTTAAATGACCTGGAGCTCACGGGCGTGCCTGAACAAAATGGAGAAAACCCGATACATCTATTTTCTCTCGTCGCCCAAAGATTAGGCATTGAACTGGATGAACGTGATGTGGTTAGTGTAGAGAGATCTGGTATGCGTAGTGATCGTGTGAGTACAGCCACTGAACCGCCGCGTCCGAGACCTATCATCATTCGCTTAGCGCGGCGTGCTATTCGCGACCAACCGTTGCGTGCCGCTCGCGTGCGACGAGGAGCCGATACGTCCGGGTTCAACATTAACGCTCATACAGTGCGTTTTTATTTAAATGAACGTCTGACGTACACTAACAAGCAACTTTTCTATAAGGTTAGACAAGAAGCGCAGCGAAACCACTGGCGTTATGTATGGACAAAAAACGGCAATATATTTGTAAGGCGTGATACGATGTCGAGCAAACAGCGAATTCATACGGAGAGTGATATCGTAAAGGTTTTTTGTATTGCTTAAATTTGATGTTTAATTTGTTTAAATTTTGTTTTTATCTTATTCTTTTACATAGTAATGGTACACTTAGGTTATTTTTTGGCTCAGGCGTTGTAACATTTGTATTCTTAATTGCTGTACTTTCTGTCCTTACTATAAAATACTATGTAAAGTTCTTAATATTTTATTTCACCTTATATAAATGTATACTCTTGTGTGAGTTTATGTTTAAAGTAGGTTTTGTCTTGTTTCACGATAAAATGCTTGCTGTGAATTACGTTCAGCGTTACTCTATAATATGTTTTGCTATGATTAGTACGAGAATTAACATAGATGTCTGCTATTTTTCCTTATGCAACTTTACAAGTATAGCGGTTCTTCAATTCTACGAATATTTGTATTTTGGAGAAGTTGACATGCTTCTATATAATATCTTTCAATCACATTTGGATTTATTTACACGTTACACTTACGGCCTACAAGTATTTAGGAGTACTTTTTTAATTGTAAGCAATATTATACAATGTATATGCTTGTGGTTACCTTATTCGTTATACTATTCTTATTTAAATACTAGACCGATGTATATAATTTCTCATGTGTATAACCTAATACAATGTACAGTACCTGTTAGTATATATCTACACGTTACATTATTTTTCACAATTCCAACACATTCACACTTTTCACACAAACATTTTTTAAATATCTTACAAAATGGCGTTACCCAGTTAAGTAAAATAAGCTCAATAGTACTGCAAATTGAAATGTTTTTATCGGAAAAACAAAATTATTTACTTATTATTATAATTTCGCTGACGTAAATAACTTAAATAATTTAGACAACTTCCAACAAACAGATCTTCAAATCTGCGAACCTGAATCATGTATAAATTTTGTATTGCATCCATCCTTATACTTAAAAATATTACAGTTAAACATACGAAGCTTAAACAAAAACTTTAACAGCTTAATCGTGTTACTACATAGGATGAAATTTGACTGTGATATTTTAATCCTTTCGGAACGTTGGCTATCTTGTGTCATTAACCTTCCGGTTATCCCAGGATACATCTCCTTTAAAACTATGATGAACAATAATCAAAACGAAGGTGTTGTCGTTATGATAAAGAAAGAATTAAAATTTGAAGTAGAGGAACCTAATATATCTGAAGCGAACTCCCTATTAATAAAAATTAATAACGAGACAGCTATAATTGCTATATATAGATCCCCTAGCTACCTATCGCTGGATAAATTCCTTCTATCGTTACAAAACACTTTAACTGAACTATCTTCTTTTAAAAATACTTTCTTGATGGGAGATTTAAATATTAACATTGCTGTACTTAATTCGCTGTCATCCAATTACCTAGAAGTTCTGGCTTTCTATGGAATGATACCGGCATATTATCATCCCACTAGGGGTAATAGTTGCCTTGACCATGAAATTCTAAAGACGAAATATCCCACATATACCTTTATTTTATTAACTTCCATTACTGACCACGAACCGGTTCTTTTCTGCATTAAATCCATAAAACAAAATATTAACAATAAAAATAATTTCATTAATAAATTAAATTTCGATAACCTATATGAAGATTGTAAAAACCTAAATTTTAATGAGATATATAATAATGAACTTAATCCAAATGAATCTATACTCTTTATTATTGAACACATACAAAAAATAATTGTTAATAATTCAATTAAAATTAGAATACCCCGAAGCAAAATCACAATAAAACCCTGGATAACTGTTGGTTTATTAAGATGTATAAGAACCAGAGATAGAATGCATTATAAACTAAATAAAGATCCTCTAAATGAAATTTTAAAATGTACTTATAAGCGATACAGAAACTTTTGTAATGATAAATAAAAAAAACAAAAGAATCATTATGAAAGAAATGAATTGAAAGCTGCTGGAAATGATAATAAAAAAATTTGGAATGTTGTTAAAAATATAAATAACTTAAATAAACCAAAAGAGCTACCAGCTGAACTTCTCAAGATTGAAAATAACCCGCTTAGTTCCGTCAACTTTATAAACACTTTTTTTGAAAATATAGGCTCTAACTTGTCAAATAAACTTAAAATAGATCTTCCGCCTCTTTCTACCACTGTAAATCCTGTAACAGTCAAAAGTAAGTCTTTTGTCCTACTTAAAACAAGTGTAGAAGAACTCGAACGTCTCATTCTTAATCTCAAGACTGATTGTGGTGCTGGCTGGGATGGTATTACGCCAAAAATTTTAAAATGTCTTAAAGAATTTATAATCCCCCCACTTAATCATAGCTTTAATAGGTGTCTAGAAGAAGGTATTTTTCCAACAGTTTTAAAAAAGTCCATCACAATACCAGTTTTTAAAAACGGAAAGCGTGACATCATCACTAACTATCGTCCAATATCGTTACTCCCGTCTATGTCTAAGCTCCTTGAAAGAATAATAAACACTAGACTTATAAAATATTTAGAAGATAATGAAATTCTCTCAAATGGTCAATTCGGTTTTCGAAGAAGTAAATCAACTACGGACGCTATACATATTTTTACAGAATTTATTGTGCAAAAATTAGATTCCAATAAAAAATGTATCACAATCTTTATTGATCTGCAAAAAGCTTTTGACACTATTTCATCTTCTAAACTGATCGAGAAACTTGAAAAAATGGGTATTAGAAATGTACAATTACAACTTTTCAGAGATTACCTACAAAATCGCTCACAACGAGTTAGGATAGGAGAGATTTTTAGTGATGAAAGACCAATCAATTACGGAGTACCACAAGGAAGTATTCTCGGTCCAACTCTCTTCCTTTGCTACATAAACGATCTTTGTCAATTAAACATCCCAAATTGTAAAATAATCTCATATGCTGACGACACAACCCTCTCGTTCTACGGTGACTCTTGGGAAGAAGTTTTCAAAATTGCACAGGATGGTTTCAATATAGTGTGTCACTGGCTTGCTCTAAATAGTCTCACTTTAAATACCGATAAAACCAAATATGTAATGTTTTCCATCCGAAATTCAACCTGTATTACAAATAAATTTAAAATCATAGCACATTCATGTAATATGACCTCTATTTCAAATTGTAAATGTCCTGATATTGAAAATACAAATAACATAAAGTACCTCGGCATAATAATAGACAAGAATCTAACTTTCAAAGAACATATAAACTATTTAGTTCAAAAAATTAGAAAGCTTATCTACATATTTAAAAACTTAAGACATATCGCAAATTGGAATTTAATTAAAACTGTATATGAATCGTTAGGTAAATCTATCCTGTCCTATGGCATTTCTGTATGGGGAGGCTCTAGTAAAACATTAATGATGGAAGTTGAAAAGGTACAAAGGATGATATTAAAAATTGCCTTGAAAAAACCTAGGACGTATCCGACTACGAACTTATACGCAGAAGCCAATGTGTTAACGGTTCGAAAAATTTACATATTATCAATAATCTTAAAAAAACATAGTTGTATTGATTTGTTGGATAATATAAGGAACTCTGGTACGAGGAGAGATTATGAAGTCTGTGAAATTATTCCGGTAAAAACATTTTTTGCTCAAAAGTTTTTCAGTTTTAGAGGTAGTCGATTATATAACAAAGCAAACAAATTATACCGTATCATTAACCTAACTAAATTTGAATGTAAAAAGAAAATTTCAAATTGGCTGCTTAAACTTGATTACGAAAAAACTGAACAATTACTGCAGATTGCATCTTAACATACCACGTACGAGTTAACCCACACATACACACATACACACACTCACACATACACACACACACACACACACACACAAACACACAAACAATAAGATTAACTGCTTGCGCGTATGCTCTCTCGCAAACGGAAAAAAGTCTCTGCTATATACGTATAATAAAAAAAAAAAAGAAACATCTAGTTGATCATTCTAATGGGGAGCCGGGAGATCCATAGCACAGGGTATCCTAGTGTGGACTCCCGTCTCCCACAAATTTATGTACCTCTTTGTTTTTTTTTTTTTATAAAAATATATATGTTTTTAAATGATAAAATATGCAATTGTACAATTTGTGGGAGAAAATAATAAAGGTTTATTTTATTTTATTTTATTTATACAAGACCACCATGGCGTCCACACTTATGATGCGAGGTATGTCCACTGTCTCTACCTCACCGAGTCTCGTTAGCAGTGAGCATGCCTGGGTGAATGGAGTTTTCTGTTCGCTCCATGTGAACAGCAAGATCGTTTTGTTTTTCGACCTTACTATTCGACATCGTTGGTTGGCGACTTCTATCTCAATTAGCGCATCGTATGTTTTGCGCTTCATGCTCGTTTTGAAGGTACTGCCGTTTAGTAAGCTTGCGAGACCAGGAGAGATTTTGACATAGTTTCGGCCCACTGTTGAGCAAAAGCTTATCCCGAAAAGCTCTGTGTTGTTATCCATGAAGAGAGCTACTCCTCGAATTCTCAGGCCTGGATTGCCTCTTTCAGCGCATGCAATTAGCTGATATTCTACTTTATTGGCTGAGATGCTCTTCTCTTTTATGCAAACTTCTATAGACTCCGCAACAGTTTGCTGATGACTGGGGGATGGATTGTTTGTGGCGTTGCGCTTCGCAGCGGCGCGGAAGATGGACTCCAAGAATGCCAGGAATTTGTGCCTTTTGTCATCTTCTTCGATTATTTTATATAGGTCAGATTTATTAAGATTGGCGTTTATCCGGAACTCAAGGTCCAGACGTGCCGCTTGATAGCGGGGACACTCAAAAATCACATGCCACACTGACTCACTAAAATTCGGATCGCACTCGCACCCTGGAGTGTCTTTTAGTTTAAAGCGGTGCAAGTATTCCGCAATTCCACCATGTCCTGTTAACACTTGTACCTGTGTGGGTGTCAACTTGGTTTTCCTCACTATCCGGTATGCTTTTGCTATATCTGGAAGGAATGTTTTGGTGACATGCCCAGTGGTGGAGGTCTCGTATCTGTCCTGCCAGATCCGAACAGTTTCCTCTCTGATTTTCTTTTTAACATAGGACACGGGAATTTTGTCATAGTCTAGAGTGGCTGTTTCCCGGAGTGCCGCCGCCTTGGCAAGCTCGTCGGCTCTCTCATTTCCGGACGTGCCTACATGGGCCCTCAACCAGAATAGTCTTATTTTTCTTCCCTCTTTTCTCATCTTCCCTATGCTTTCTTGTATGGCTTTCGATAGGGGATGGCTTGCTTTAGGGTTCGCTAGCAGATCGAGCGAAGATCTTGAGTCGCTCATTATGTTAATAACGGGTTCTGTCCTTGATTCTGCTAGCTTGGTTGCCCTGAGCAAAGCGTAGAGCTCGGACTGGAAAACTGTGCAGGATGCGTCCAGTCTAAAGGTGGAACTACTGGTCTCCCTGCCATCTTCCCAACATGTTAAGGCTGCTCCGACCCTCCCTTCTATCTTGCTTCCATCGGTGTATATGTGAGGGCCGGTTAGTTGGTGGAGATTTGTTTTTTCTACCGTTTCCAGTAACTCATAATCCAATTTGATGAGTTTAGAGGGATGAGGTTGGTCCAAGTGATTTACACGGTTTTCAAGCTCTCTTCCTGGTGGTAAGTAGTCTAGTGAGCCTTGTTTCTTGGTCTTGTACAGGCTAGACGCCTCTTGTATTCTCAGGTCTAGTGGAAGCAGACCCGAGATGGCGAGTGCGGAAGTGAGCGACACCGTGCGGTACGCTTTACAGATCTTCTGCGCGAAGCCCCTTTGCAATGTGTTAAGTTGGTCTTTAATCATCTGTAGTTCTGTTGCTGAAGACCACGCGCTCGAAGCGTACATCACTATAGGTTCGACGACTGCAACGTATATTGTCCTTACAATCTCACCATTGAGACCCCAGGTCACCTTGGCCGCGCATGCAAGCTGCTTGTATATGTCAGCCGCTTTTTTGCATGCGGCTGCTACATGCGGTTTAAAGGTGAGTCCACGGTCGATGATGAGACCAAGTACTTTAATTTCCTCTACGAGGTTCACTCTGTTGCCAGACATATGCAGGTTAGGGGAGTCGAATTTAAGTTTCTTCGTTATGATCATTGCATTTGTTTTGTGCGCTGCAAACTTTAACTTGTCCTTGGTTCCCCATTTCGTTACCCTCTTTAAAGTGTCGTTGGCTTGTTGCTCCAGGGCACTCGTTGAGTGTCCCGAGAACACCAGGACAACGTCATCCGCAAATGCCTGACAGTATACTCCTTCGTACGTAAGTTGGTGCAGCAGTGAGTCTAGGATAACATTCCAAAAGGTTGGTCCACCAATAGATCCTTGAACACAGCCCTTTGTAGTTTCCTTCTCACTGGTTGCTCTGGCGTAGTTGATTGTGATTTTTCGGTCTTGAAGGTAAGAGCCAACCATATCGTAGAGGTGTTTGGGACATTTCTTCTTGGCTAGTTGCAGTTTCAATGCTGGCCACCAAGCGTTGTCGAAGGCTCCTTCTATATCTAGTGAAATAACGAGGACGATCTTTTTATTCCTCACTTCGTTTTTAATATGTTCCAATAGATGATAGAGGGCATCCTCAGTACCACGTTGAGGCATGGAGCCATACTGGTTTTTATTTAGAGTTGGAAGGACGTGCCACTGGATTCGGCCCACCATCAATTTCTCGACTATTTTTCCGAATACTGACAGGAGACCTATGGGTCGGTATGACTTTGGATGAGTGTAGTCATCCTTCCCTGGCTTACGAATGATGACCACGTGTGCAGTTTTCCACTGCTTGGGAAAGTATGCCATTTTCAAGCACATGTTGGCTATCGCTAGGAATACCTTCCTGTTGCAGTGAATTGCGGCGGAGCAGATGTCAGATGTTAGCCCATCTGGTCCAGGGGCTTTTTTTGGGTTAAGTGTTTGTAACACTGAATCAAGCTCCGCTTCTGTAAAAGGTGGATCATCTTCTGACAAACCTAGGTCTTTGTTGAAGTCCGTCAGCTCTCGTACTTTGGTGTGGTACGGCTGATCGGTTACCACACGGTCGTCAGGGTAAAATGTTTGGGCCAAGAGTTCTGCTGACTTTTCAGATGTCAGGGTTTCACCCTGGTTGTTTCTTAGGAGCATGTCCTCATATCTTCTTGAGGATTTTCGGATGACTGTGTAAATTTTATCCCACATGCTCTCCTTGTCCTGTGTCGTGCAGAATTCTTTCCAGCTTTCGGTTTGCGCCTCCTCAACTTTTATGGTGTACTGTTTTTTACAGTTTATGTAGTCATCTATAACGTGTTGTATTCGACTTGATGCAGCATTTCTTATGCGTCTTTTTTCCCTTTGGACTTCTCTTTTGAGTTGGTTGAGGGTTATCGACCACCATGGAGGCGTTGCATTTACCCCCCTCATGCCTACTTTCGGAATAGTCTCGTCGCAAGATTCCTGGATTACTTTTGTGTAGGCTATTGTGATGGATTCTAGTTCTTCATGGGTTTCCACCCCCTCGATTAATGTGGGAGTTATGGCTCTTTCTTCTAGTAGTGATCTGAAGTGTGATGAGAAGTCTGACCATTTTGCCTTCCTGGTGTTGTATTTGCGCGTTCTGCAGGGCCATAATGGTTTTAAGGCCGTTTTAGTGCGCAATGTAAATGTTATGGCATTATGGTCTGATGTAATTAGACTTCTCTCCACTCTCCAGTCCTCCACATTGCCGAGAAGTGACGGACTGCAAGCAGTTACGTCTACTATGCTCGAGCAAATTCTCCCCCTTCTGTAAGTTTCGAAGGTAGGTATGTCACCGGTGTTGAGTATATGGAGATCCATTTCATTGAGGAAGGTGTTATATGCCGCGCCTCTTTCGTCTTCTGTGTTGCTTCCTCACCATTGACTCCAAGCATTTACGTCTCCAGCCACTATGACGTTGTTTGTGTGGAGTTTTGCACATGCTGCTTGGATTCGTCTAAGGTAGGGATTGATATCTTGATCCCCCTCGAGGTAGACTGACACGACTCCTAATTTTAGCTTTCCTGCGACCAGAACCACCGCCGCTTCTGTTTCAGTAACCAGCTGTGGATCATGAATGATCTCCAGCTGATTCGCGAAGACAAGGACTGCGGCCTTCACTGGTTTTTGTCTATTCAGGCTGCATTGAATAACTCGCGTGCCAGGATGTTCTTTAATAACGCCATTTTTTCCCACACAGGGTTCCTGTACAATGGCGATCGTCATTCCTTTATCCGCTGCAACCTGAAGTAGTTCCGCCGTTGCTACCCTGGAGCGTTGCAAGTTCACCTGAATGATTTTAATGTGTGTATCTGACCTACTAATGTTTGAGATGGTGTTGTTTTGGCTGCCCTTAGCAATATGTTATGCGAGATCGTGCTATGGCATCCCACTTCTGCTTTTCCCGGCAATCAAAGCTAAAAGCATTGTGTGCCAGGTCCGTGTCGCCACCGTGCGCTTTTAGGCAATTTTTACATCTTGGGGGTCTCCCCTCCAGTCTGGTTGGGCATTTGTCCCATGAGTGAGTCTCTCCGCAATGACTGCAGAGTTCCTCCTTTTCATGGCACACTGCCTTTGTGTGGCCAAAACCAAGACATTTAGTGCATTGCACTAGGGGAGAGTGGTCCATTATTGGTCTCCTTTGGAGGCCAATGTAAATTTTGCCCGCATCAATGAAGCGCCTGTGAACTTGTGGAGAGAGCTCGAGTACAGGATGGCACTCATGTGGATTCCTCGCCTTTTTCCTGTATCGAACTCTGATTGTTCGCTCTTTTTCATCGACGTCATGCAGAAGGTGTTTATTCTGCGCCAGTATATTTTCGACGATTTCGACGTCGCTGTGATACGATAGCACGTCTCTGATCATCGCCAAGGGATTGTTTGTCTTTGCAACCTCTACTTTTAAATTTTTATTTGTCTTAACCCTGTTTTGGACAAGGTTAAGATCCTCCTTGGTGTTACAACTGAGGACGACTTTTTGGTTTTTCGCCTTCCTTACCCTATCCACTTTGGCTCCAGTCTTTTTAGTATCTAGGGCCGCCCTGATTCTCTCAATGATGTTGTCAGCTGTATTCTCCGAATCAGTTGATGTGATTATAAGAGTGTGATTGGGTTTAGGAAGGGGAAGGCTTGCAGCCACTCTGGCGTAAGTCCTTTTCGGTTTTGCTGCTGCTTCACCAGCTTGTGCAAGCTCCGTTGCTAGACTCGGGGCTGTAGGTGATGAAGCCCGTTTCTGTTCCCTGATCGTCCTCAGCTCAGATGACATAACACCTAAATGTTCTTCAATGGGTTGAAGCTGTTCTCTTATGCTGATTTAGAATGTTTTGCCAGAGTCCGCCGAAGATAAGACTGAGAGTCCAGATCTAATGTTTTCATCTAGCTCCTTCAGCGACCTCTTCATTCCGTCCAGCTCCTGCTCCAACTTTTTGTTTATTTCCTGTGAGGGGCAGGATGGCGGTGATTTAAGGCGTAATAAGGTTTTCTGGCCTGTCTTGAGAACCTCCTTGGTATTATTATTGGATTTTTCGATAATTCGGCGCATGTCATCCAATTGCATACTGAGTGTTTCCACGCTGGATTTTACTCCAGTGAGTTCCACTCTTAGGTGAGGTAAGATGTTCTCTGCACCTCCCTGCTTCTGCTGAGTCAGGTTATTTTGGATTACCTCTATGCGCCTATCTAAATCCGTTACAGCCCTAAGTATTTCCGATGTTCTACGAAACGGTTCTTGGGTTTCAAAGTCCAGCCAGCCCCTTATCGCCTTAGATTCTTGGAGAGTATTTTTTATATCAGTCCTGGCTTGGCCTATTTCGGATGCCATTCCTTTCATAAGTTGTGTCATAAGCTTATTATGTGCCCGCTCCACTCGCATTAGCTCATGAGCGTTGCGTGAACGTTCCTTTTCTAAATTGTGCTTATGTCTAGATCGCGAATCGGACAATGCCAGGACCATCTCGCAGAGGGATTGCAGACTTTCTAAAGCTGTTTGTTTGCATTCCCTTTTCATGTTCCCTGCCATTTCTAATGCCTCCTTCCCTCTCAGAAGCATTTCGTTCGCTTCTTTTGTCGCCATATCCATTTCCACCCCCAGTTGCCTGTTGGAGTTAATGAGCAGGCTGGGTCTACTTTTTTCCGGTGCTTCCGATAATGGTGATTCCGGCACAGATGTGATGGAGAGTTCTTCGTCCGAAAGGATTGGAAGTGGGGGAATTTCTTCTTGCTTCCAATTTGCTACTTTATCAAAAGCCACCTCCGCCGGGTCACAAATGGAGGACCGGATCGAGCTGTCGCTTTTTACGGAATTTTGAGAAATTTTTGTTCGTAGGGTGACGGTGTGCGAAGAAGCCTTTTTTCTAGTGGTGTGTGTGTCTGTCGGGGCTGAGTCCACAGAACGTTTTTCTGCTGCAGGCTGAAATGATGGCCGCGACAACTTTTCGCTGCTAGTTGTTTTTGTTAATACTTTTTCCCGCAGCGATCGTGGAGCTCTGGGCGGCGCAACAGGGTGGCTTTGAGAAGGCTTGTTAGAGGCAGTGGTCTCCACACCCGACAAGACAACTTTGTTTTCGGACATTTTTTTTATTCTATTTTAAATACAAATTTGTGCTTAATATCTAGAAAAAGGTTGCCTTATATAGTTAGATATATTATACTCTATATAGGGGGGGGGGTGTTTCGTGGGGAGCGTATATATGGTATTTAGAAAAATGGGGGGGGGTTAGGAGGTAAAGCTTTTGGGTGAGGTAAGTGGTCGGGATAATATTATTCTGCTGAATGTGTTAAGGGGGTGGGGGAGGTACGGGTAGGGGCAATGGGTGGGGGGACTTGGTATGAGTGGGGTGAATGTGTGGTATGTGGCGGGGTCTTGAGATCCCGACTCAAAAGATCCCAAACTCGGGTGGTCAGGAATAAGGGGTCTAGGAGATCCCTCGTGGCTTACCTGATGGACGTCAATAGTGTCTCCAGCTGCGGCAATTTATCCTCGGCGGATTCCTCGGTCCGTCTTCGAAGGCTCCACTGAAGTCTGCACTGTCGCCGGACGCCTCGTGTTCACTGGCACGCTATAACCTCGATGTCTGAAAGCACGTTGCAACCACGTGGTTTGAGGTTAAGTTGTTAATATTTACAAGCCAATAACTTCCGCAGCAGTAAACCGATTTTCTTGATTTTTACGCCGTTTAATTGAGCTTTATAGCGGCCTTCAAACAATGAAACTGCCTATGCGATTTTCTTGTTGCTGTTGACGCTATTTATCCCCAAAGTTCAGAGGCTCCTGCTCCCAAGCCAGGTGATGCACAGAGTTCTCCCCAATTACACTAGTGAACTACACACTCAAAAACTTTTTCACAGCACTTCCACTCGCGTAGCTCAAAAATTGCTATTTTTTAAGCAATTTTTTCGTGGAGCTTATGTTGAATGTGACACTTTACGGTGCGTACTCTTGTGGTTAGGTTAGGTTAGGTTAGGTTATTCTGCGTAAACCGCAGAGGGCGATGGCCGTCAGAATCGTCCGCGGGTATCGCACGATTTCCTACGAGGCGGCTTGCGTCCTGGCCGGATCCCCGCCCTGGGACCTAGAGGCGAAAGTACTCGCGTCATTATATCGATGGCGCGAGGAAGAGCGGGCACGGGGCTCGAGGCCGGTGCAGCGGCAGATCGCGCTGCGCCGAGAGGAGCTCCGTCAGGTCTTGGTGGCGGAATGGCGGCAAAGGCTTCTGCGCCCTACCGCCGGCCTCGCTACCGTCGAGGCGATCCGGCCAGTACTCGACGACTGGCTCGGGAGAAGGCACGGCTCCCTGTCGTTTAGGGTGACGCAGTTGCTGTCGGGGCATGGCTGCTTCGGCAAGTACCTGCGCCGCATAGACAGGGAGCCGGACGCTCGGTGTCACCACTGCGTCCATTGCGGGGAGGACACGGCGCAACACACGCTCGCCGAGTGTGTAGCTTGGGAGGAGCAGCGCCGTGTCCTCACAAATAAAGTAGGAGGCGATCTGTCGCTGCCGGCCTTAGTGCAGAAGATGGTCGGTAGCGCAGAGTCGTGGGATGCAGTGGTGTCCTTCTGCGAGGACGTGATGTCGCAGAAGGAAACTGCGGAACGGGAAAGGGAGATCTCGACTCCCTTTCCTGGCCGCAGAAGGCGCACCGGGCGCAGGAGAAGGGCGGACAACGCCCTTTTCCGGCCCCCATAAATGGGTCCAGGGGCGAGGGACTTGGGGAAGCCCCCGCCACCCCTACTCGATGGACCCGAGGCGGAGGCGCGTGCAGGTGTCGGTGCGCGCCCCTGAGGCGATACACGGGGTAGTTTAACACCTCACTACCCCGTGCAGGAGACGAGGCCCGGACGGACCGGGCCAGCACTAGTGTGGGGCTGCGGAAGAATTTGGATTCCCGCGGCCCCACGTGCACGTGTGAGGAGACACCGGGGTGGTTTTAGCCGGTAAGAGTCCGGCACGCCCCTCCGCCTTTCCCCAGGCGGAGGTAGTCCATGAGGATTTCCCCCCGTAAAAAAAAAAAAAAAGGTTAGGTTAGGTTAGGTTCCCCCCCGAACGGGTTCCCGCCTTGTCGTGGCGGGGGGGCTTAGTAGCCGTGGCTTGGTCACCCGCGGTGAACTAAGAGGAACCCCTGGGTTGGCCCGTGGTGTAGGGCCGGCCCGAGGTGGCCGCTCCGAGTGGGCTTGAGAAGCCCACTTCGGATGTGTGTCGGTGGGCTGCGGTGAGAGGGGAGTCCGCACCCTCTACCGCTGCAGCCGAGGTGGAGTCGCGGAGGAAGAGGAGTGTTGGTATGGCGATGCGCCACTCGCCCTATCCTCCGCGACTCAGACGGGGCCGCACCGTTTATTGATGCGGTGGTGGTGGGGCTGCGGGGGGGAGGAGTGCCGGTATTGCGAGGCGCCGCTCTCCCTGCCCTCCGCAGCTGAATCTTGGTTGGCGGCGGAACTATAGACCAGATCCGTCGCTGGGGTCAGGAAGGCTGGTGCTACTGAGTGCTAGTTTTTCCTGGCCCCATGGCCTTCGCGCATCGGACGCGGGGGCGTCCGTGGCGCATATGAAATTGGAGGCCGAGGAGGAGGGCGCGCCATGTGTTCTGGTGCGCCTTACCTGAGAGGGAAATAATAATAATAATAATAATAATAAATATTTATTTCATTTCGAATTACACATGTTGACATACAGGAATCAGAATGATTACAATTAATAAAGTAACAATAAGTCTAACAAAAATAACATGTTATGATAAAATTAAAACTATGTGTAGCTAAATAATGTAGAATCTACAAAAGAAGATAGAAAATTCATATTTATAATATTAGCTACCTGCCTGAACTAGGTTGAGTACCTGTGTTTCAGACATCACTTATACAAACGGTTTAATAATGTAGGACACTAGATATTTAAATAATTAAACTAAATTGTATAATAAATAAAATAACTAAATAACAATTATTTATTGCCTACAATTAATACAAACTATTTTAGTATATCTAACAACTTCTCTGTGTCTTCGTAATTTAATTTATTTAGAAATTCCCTTACACTTATATTACAGTCCTTATAACTTAGACTATATACCTTTAGTGACTTGTTGAGCTTGTTATATAGAAAGGGTCCTAAAAATATGTAAAATTTGTTCACAAATGCGTGTTTGGTTTGAGGGTTTACACAAACTAAGTCCATTCTTCTCCTGTCTATGGATTTTAAGTTAAATGGAAGTTCGGTATGTTGTTTTAATATGATTTTCAGGATAAACAACTGACGGACAGTTAGTACACTACATGCCAAGTACAGTTGATGTGTAGGAAACATGAATGGATGGAAAGTGGCTACCTTTAGAACTGCTCTCTGAGCACGTTCTAGTGGGAGCAATATTGTTTTAGAAGCACCACCCCAGGAAGTAATGCCATAAGTGAGTATGGATTGACACAAAGCTAAATAAACCTGTCTTATCAATTTGAAGTCAGCGATGTTACGAAGATATTTAAAAATATATATTAATTTACGAACTCTAGCACAAAGTAAATCGATGTGCTTGCGGAAATTTAAATTTGTGTCAAACGTGATACCTAGATATTTTATATTGTCTGTTTTTGTTAAAGCGGGACATGCACATGCAATGTCGTCATACAAGTTACAATGATGAGCGTAAATATTAAGGTCAGCAGGTATGTTATTATTTCTCATTAAAAATAACATATATTGTGTTTTATCTGCGTTTAAACTTAGGAGATTATTTATAAGCCAATTGGATACTATATTAAAGCCTTGCTGAGCGTATTTATAAACCTCATCTCGTGATTTAGCTGAGAATAACAGGGCTGTGTCATCCGCATAAGACATTATGACACCATTTTGAAGTTGAAGATTGCATAAGTCATTTATATAAATTACGAACAATGTAGGCCCCAGGATACTGCCCTGTGGGATTCCAAAAGAACTGTTTTGTAATTCAGTACTTGTATACTCACCGATTTTTACACATTGAAAGCGATCACTTAGATAATCGGAAAAAATTTGTAGTTGAGTTCCCCTTACGCCAAGTGTTTCAAGCTTTTGCAATAGTAAAGGGCAAGAGATAGTATCAAATGCTTTGGCAAGGTCTAGGAAGATCCCAATTGAGTATAAACCATTGTCAAGATTACTTGTGACATACTCTGTCAATTGGTGCAAGGCATCATTACAAGATCTCTTAGGCCTAAACCCAAATTGTCTGTCTGACAGCAAGTTATTAGTTTCCAGATATTTTATTAACCTGGTATTTATGATCTTTTCTAAAATTTTGGATAAACCAGATAGAACTGAAATCGGCCTGTAGTTATTAACTAAGTTTTTATCACCAGCTTTGTGAATAGGAGAAACCACTGCTTTTTTAAGCAGTTTCGGGAAAATACCATTTGTTAGGCATAATTGAAAGATATGTGTTAACGGGGCGGCCAGTAAATGTTTAAATCTTTTCAGAATGCGATTAGGTATATTGTCCCATCCAACTGCACAATCTTCTTTTAAGCCAGATATTATACTTAAAATCTCATCAATATCGGTATTTAACAATACAAAAGAATTTAACTTAGAAAAGGATGTGGGCATAAAAATTGGATTACGAGTGTTGCTTAATTTTAAAGTTGTCTCTGCTATTTTTTTGCCAATATTAATAAAATAATTATTCACTTTATTGGTTGCTTCATTTGGGCTTTTGTCTAATAACAGTAGATCAAGTGGGGGTCCAAGATTTTTTGAACTGAAGGTATTATTTTTAATGAACTTCCATACAAGTTTACTGTTTTTACCGGCCTTTTGTAAAACATTTTTGTCATATTGTATTTTGAGGTTTTTTAATAGTTTATTGCAAAAATTCCTATATCTTTTATAAGTAGTAGAAAGTATTAAATTATCAGGAGAAAGTTTAGATTTTAAATGAAGTTTGTCTCTATTTCTTATACAGCGGACGAGACCAGGTGTTATCCAAGGTTTAATATTATAATACTTACATGATAGTTTTATTGTTGATGTATTATTCATTATTGCATATTGTAAAGAATTTATAAAGTAACTCAAGGACGTATTTGCATTGTCAGAGCAGTAAACAACGTCAAAATTAATGCTACGAATGTGATTTTCAAGGTTCGTCATATGGACTTTAGTGTCGTTGCGTATGCAGTTTTTCCTAGGTAAGGCTAATTGTAATGTTAGTAAATTTGCTTGATGATCAGTAAGCAAGGAATTAGTAACTAATGTTAAAGAAGGTTTATGTGATTTAATCACAAAATGGTCTAAACAAGAGCCACTTTGATGTGTAGGGTGGTAATGTGTTGGTAATAGTCCATGAAAAGAGCAAATATTTAGGTAGTTATGTGCATGGTTATCTGTTTTTCCAGGGGTAATGTTAATATTTATGTCACCCGTTAAGATTATATTTTTATACGAGCTAAGTTTGTTTAAGGTAATATCAAGGGACTCTAGGAATCTATCAATATTTTGTGAAGGAGGTCTGTAAATTGCGATAACAATCGTCTCGGAATTAATTCTAATGATTAAGCAATTACTATCCTGGAATGTAGGTTCTGTAACAGTTACTTTTAAATTATTTTTAACATAGATTACTAAACCGTCATTTTGATTTATGTTTTTTTCGGTTTTGTGTAAAGAATAGCCATCTAGAATCGGTAGGTGGGGTGGGAGGTTTGACAGCCAACATTCTGTAAGGACAATAATATCACATTTTATATCCAGTCTATGCAACAAAACTTCATACCCGGTTATATTCCGATTTATGCTTCTAATATTTTGTGTAAGTAAGACTAACTTATTTTCAGTACGTGGAAGGAAGTGTTTACAGTCATCAACATTACACGTTTTAGCGTCAGACACAGAAAAGTTTTCTAGGTCATTGAGTAATTGATTCGCCATACTTAAGCTTAAGGATAAACTAAAACTAGTGTTTAAGAGCTAAGTAAATAATATAATACACGGCGCTCTTAGGCGCCCTCATAGTCTATGGAGTTGATATATTTCTCCTCTGCGAATTTACGTGCTGGACAGCTTTCATCACCAGTTTTGTGGTCGCATTTTCTTTTAAAACGTTTACACGTCGCGCAAACGGGGGCGTGCGCTTTGTTATTACATTCTTTAAAGGAATGCCCAAGCTCTCCACAGTAGTTACATGTAGGGCAACTTTCACGACAAAATTTGGCTGAGTGACCAAACTGCTGGCAGTTGAAGCATCTTGTTACTATTGTAAAGTCTCTGACTGGGCATGAGGTCCAATTAATATATATTCGTCCTTGATTGATAAGGGCCTTCCTGATGCTAGGTGGCACTTCGATAATGTAATTACATGTAGGAAGGTTTTTCTTACCTGATTTATGGCTCAGTTTGACTGTTGCCAGGAAAGAATCACGCGTGGCTTTGGGAAATTTATCGGCAATATTTTGTTCGAAGATACACTCGAACACTTCTTTATCCGTGAGGGCTAAAGGGACACCAACAATTGCAATCCTCGGACGTCGTTTAGTCGGCTCTTCCATGGTAAGGCCAGAAGATACAAGCTTCTCGGAGTTCTTTAATTTGTCGATATCCCCTTTTGTCTCAGCGCTAATTATAACTCCCCCATTTTTGACCTTCCTCATGCCCCGGACATGTAGTTTGAGTTCTTCTGGGGATATTATTTTTTGTAAGAGGCACTTCGTGTCATCACTGGATTTGGACTTGTCCCTCGGATAAATTGCTAGGGTACTAAGATTGTTTGGGCGAATGAGGGTTTGGCCACCTTTTTTGACCATGTCCGCAAAAGAGGTTCCAGAGTCCGGTTTTGATGACTCTTCGATACTATTCTTGAGTTCCTGCAGCTTTTGGGACAGGTCAAGTTGGTTCTGTAGAGAAACGATGGATGTCTGGGCTTTAGTGGCATCCATTTTGAGGGACATGTACTGGACTACCAATTGTGATGTACTTTGGCCTACTTTTCGACAAAGCGAGCTGATGCGCATTTTTTGATCCGAGTTTAGTTTTCCTTCTGTAGCGATGGAGCACACCTCGTTAAGGCACAGGTCAATGCTTGTCATCCACTGCTGCAACTCAGGAGTTGGAATTGTTTTGATTGGTTCGCTTGAGGTGGGTGTCTGCATGACAGTGGGTGGGGTTGATGGAGGCGGGGTGCGAGTGGTTCTGGCACTCCGGTTGAAAGGACTGTTCTCCATTTTAGTACCTATACTAGATTAAGCTAAAACATTTCAACAATATCACTAACACAAATATAACTAAAGTATGTCACAGTTACTACCGGTATTGTTATAACGAGGTCACGGCTAAGCACATACTTATTTAATTATTTTAATTACTATATGACACGTCTGTACACAATAACGTGCACTTTCGATCTCCCGAAAGTCCTCTCCTCTCCAAAATGGGGGAGGAGTGGTCCTCTCCCGGGGAGGGGCCGCCATGGGGCGGCCAGCGCAGGTGGGGCCGCGGAAGTGTGCGAAAGCGTTCCCGTGGCCCTGCCAATGCGACGAGGGTGGAACACCATGGGGTTTTAGTCGGTGCGAGTCCGACATAACCCGTCCTTGCCCCCGCGAGGCGGGTATGCGTAGGCATTTCCCCATGTAAAAAAAAAAGGTTAGGTTAGGTTAGGTTTTTTTTTATTATAAATAAGTTTAAACTACATACTTGAGGTCCGTACCTTTTTTCGCTTTATATTTCTTTATTAACTTTTTTATTTTACATTGTACTCCTTACACTACTAGTATAGTAAACTTACTTAAGCCTAAGCAGTGAGTTCACGGTTTTTTTTTTAATTATTATTAATTTTTTTCTTGTTTTTTTTTATATATATAGATTTTTTTATTTTTTTTTTATTTATTTTTTTATATATCATGCCTTTTTTTCCTTTTTTTTTTTGAGTTATACGTCGACGACGTACGGCCCCGTCGACGTCGAAGCGGTGGCGCTATGGTTTCGCGGGGCGATGACGCAGATCTGCGACGCGTCAATGTCCCGTGTCCGCCAACAGTCCGCAAAGCGCCAGGTGTACTGATGGACCGCCGAGATCGCGCAATTGCGCATAGCGTGCGTACTGAGAGATTTGTTTGCTCATTCAGCAGTGCAACGTTACTAGTATTACTTTTTAATATCTCTAACTGTTCCAGCACACACAGCCACAGCCCTTTATTACCCGTATGTAAGACGTTAAAGGAGTGGTCGTTGGCTAGGGTGTCTAGTGTCCAAAAGATGTTTAGCAAAATGGGATTTATCGGGATTGCAATTCCTGTACGCGCCTAAATGCTCTTTATAACGAGTTTCGAAGTTGCGACCAGTCTGACCCACGTAAACGGCGTGATATTCGTCACAAACAAGTTTGTAAACACCCGAATTTTGACGAATATCCAACTTGCTTTTAAAAAAATCTCATTAACAGTTTAATTAAAAAGAAACAAAAGCATGTTGTTCGCAACTCTCTGTACGCGATTCAACCTCAAAGTGTTCGTCGATATGTGAACAGTTTGACCTACTTAGGTCCCATATCTGAAAACGTAGCTAATACTCTTCGACAAAACGGCGTTTATGTGGCGTTCAAAACAAACAATTCTCTTAGAAATATCTGTAATAATAAAGATAAGTTTCTCACGTGGTAGAGCCATGCTTCAGCTATATTTTAGTAGTATAGTTGTAGCACGAATGGGTCGGCTCGACCGGGGAAGGACGACGCTCTCACAGAATACCAGCGTAAAATAGCAGCTTAACACTGCCGTGTTTCGTATGGTGAGTGTAAAGAACCGGAGACCCTTTTTACTGGAAAAGAGGCATTCCATCTTAGTCCTCACGGGTGACAACGCATCTGCATTTTGATTCGCAAACGAGGATAAATGTAGATGTCTATGGGCCACAGCAAACACTTTCCATCAGGTGCACTGTGTGCTCGTTTGTCACCCGATCCTATAAAAAAAATGACGCGATCGCTCGCTCCTTAAGCAGGGAGCGGTTGCGTCTTCGGTCTGTATAAAAGGCAGTTGTTTTGGCTCACCGCTCACTTGACGGTCAGCCACCACAGAGTCTACATCACCTGAGGATGCCTCGTGTAGAGGCGAAACACGTGTCATATTGTCGTCAGTGGTGTGTCTTTCCTAGTGTAGTGGTGCCGGGATTAGTGGTGACGGGGATAGTGCACGCAATTGAGGGAGGGCGGGAGGTGCTCTTCATACTAGGTGAGACACATCATTTTATTTTATAGAGCGGATTATTGCGAAGTAAATTTTTTAAAAGTTTTAATATAATGGATTTCCTATACGATATGGGGAAATTTGCCATAGTTATCACGCTTGGCAAGCGGGTTGGCAACCGAGGTTTTTCAGTTTTGGTCGTTATTAGGAAGACGCTGATGCCCATCTCCTGATTTGTTTTCCTCTGTCGCCTCTCACGACACCCACGGCACGATATAGGGGGTAGTGGATATATTTACACCGTCACTACACAGTACATATTATACAAGAGATATATTTTATTCTTATATATTTCAGCATGCTATGCGAATGCACAACCACCACCCGAGGAGTCAACAATTTGCCCCCAGCACACTGTCTTAAAAATAGCAGGAGGGGGACCCGCAGACATCACAGAGTTCCCACATATGGTATGATGTTCATAATTTTTTTTTGGTAACAGCAGAGTGTTAAACGAGCTATCTCATGGGTGAGCACCTCTTGCCCACTTTTCTTGAATTTGGCTGTAGGCGTTCATGTGTCGTGTTGTGGAAATGAAAGAAAGACAAAAAAAACTTTGTTTGACATCACAAACAAATAGATGAGAAATAAAAATAAATGTAGAGTATGTTTATGTAGAGTATGAGAGTATGTACACCCGATACCGGAGGCGGCGTCGACGGGATTCCGCCGAGGAGGACGTGCTGTATGAGGTGTACCGCGCGTCTAAGGAGAGTCTGTGGCTGGCCATCGGCGACTCAAAGTCGCGTGCCAGGGAGGAGCTGCTGGGGTCCCTAGATCGGGATCCGTGGGGGCGCCCCTACCGTTGGATTCGGGGCAAGTTGCGTCCCTGGGCGCCTCCACTAACACAAAGGATGCAACCCCAGTTGCTAGAGTCGGTGTTATCGACTCTCTTCCCTGAGCGAGTGGGACACGTTCCCCCGGCGATGGCTTCGCCCTCAGCCACATACTCTCCAGAAGAGGAGAGCACCGATGTCCCCGAGGTGACGCATGCAGAGACGAGAGTGGCCGTGTCGCGACTCCGGGCTAAGAACACAGCGCCCGGACCCGACGGAGTTCCTGGTCGAGCTCTCGTCATGGCTCTGAAGGAGCTAGAGCCCCAGCTGAGAGGGCTCTTCACGGCATGTCTCGAGCAGGGTCAGTTTCCCAGTGTGTGGAAGGAGGGGAGGCTGGTCCTGCTCAGGAAGGAGGGGTGCCCCGCGGACTCACCGTCCGCGTACCGGCCCATAGTGCTGCTCGACGAGGCGGGCAAACTTTTTGAGCGTATCATCGCAGATCGCCTCGTCAGCCACTTGTGCAGAAAGGGGCCGGACCTGGATGACAACCAGTTTGGTTTTCGTCGCGGGCGCTCCACCATAGACGCTATTACGCGCGTGAGGGCGCTGGCGGAGGAGACAGTATCCCGGGGTGGGGTGGTGCTGGCGGTGTCCTTAGACATCTCCAACGCTTTCAACACCCTACCCTGGAGTTGCATTCGGGAGGCGCTGAATTACCATCGCGTGCCTCCCTACCTCCGCCGCACAATAGGGGCTTACCTTGAGGAGAGATGCGTTACCTATTGGGGACGTGACGGCGCTGGTCGGCGCGTCATGTCGTGCGGTGTTCCGCAGGGATCGGTCTTGGGACCGCTCCTGTGGAACATCGGCTACGACTGGGTGCTGAGAGGTGAACTCCCGTCTGGCGCCGACTTGACGTGTCATGCGGACGACACGCTCGTCACTGCCCGGGGGAGTTCGTACAGGGCAGCAGCGTTGGTTGCCACGGCTGCGGTGTCACAAGTGGTGAACCGCATCCGGTGCCTGGGCCTGGAGGTGGCCCTAAGTAAGTCGGAGGCCATGGTGTTCCATGGCCCTCGACGCGCGCCGCCGCTGGGTTCACACATCGTGGTCAGCGGGGCCCGGATAGCTGTCGAGTCCACCATGAAGTATCTGGGATTGGTGCTCGACAGCCGATGGGAATTCGGACCCCACTTCCGGCGGCTGGCGCCCAAGCTGATGGGTGCAGCGGGCGCGCTATCAACGTTGCTTCCCAACTTGGGGGGCCCGAGCGCCGCCTGTAGGCGGTTGTACGTGGGAATCGTGCGGTCCATGGCCCTGTATGGGGCCCCTGTGTGGGCGATGGACATGACGGCCAGCACTTTCGCCATTCTGCGTAAACCGCAGAGGGCGATGGCCGTCAGAGTCGTCCGCGGGTATCGCACGATTTCCTACGAGGCGGCTTGCGTACTGGCCGGATCTCCGCCCTGGGACCTAGAGGCGAAAGTACTCGCGTCATTATATCGATGGCGCGAGGAAGAGCGGGCACGGGGCTCGAGGCCGGTGCAGCGGCAGATCGCGCTGCGCCGAGAGGAGCTCCGTCAGGTCTTGGTGGCGGAATGGCGGCAAAGGCTTCTGCGCCCTACCCCGGCCTCGCTACCGTCGAGGCAATCCGGCCAGTACTCGACGACTGGCTCGGGAGAAAGCACGGCTCCCTGTCGTTTAGGGTGACGCAAGTGCTGTCGGGGCATGGCTGCTTCGGCAAGTACCTGCGCCGCATAGACAGGGAGCCGGACGCTCGGTGCCACCACTGCGTCCATTGCGGGGAGGACACGGCGCAACACACGCTCGCCGAGTGTTTAGCTTGGGAGGAGCAGCGCCGTGTCCTCACAAATAAAGTAGGAGGCGATCTGTCGCTGCCGGCCTTAGTGCGGAAGATGGTCGGTAGTGCAGAGTCGTGGGATGCGGTGGTGTCCTTCTGCGAGGACGTGATGTCGCAGAAGGAAACTGCGGAACGGGAAAGGGAGATCTCGACTCCCTTCCCTGGCCGCAGAAGGCGCACCGGGCGCAGGAGAAGGGCGGACAACGCCCTTTTCCGGCCCCCATAAATGGGTCCAGGGGCGAGGGACTTGGGGAAGCCCCCCGCCACCCCTACTCGATGGACCCGCGGTGTCGGCGCGCGCCCCTAGGCGATACACGGGGTAGTTGAACACCTCACTACCCCGTGCCTGGACAGACCGGGCCAGCACTAGTGTGGGGCTGCGGAAGAATTTGGATTCCCGCGGCCCCATGCGCACGTGTGAGGAGACACCGGGGTGGTTTTAGCCGGTAAGAGTCCGGCACGCCCTTCCGCCTTTCCCCAGGCGGAGGTAGTCCATGAGGATTTCCCCCCGTAAAAAAAAAAAAGGTTAGGTTAGGTTAGGTTAGGCTTTTTTTTTGTAATTAACTTTCTTTACTACTACTATTCTGCAGTACCCTTCTTTCTATTAAGTGTATCTTTTGTGAGTGTTCTATGTTTTTTTTTATATATACCTTATTATTAGTTCCGTACTGCTTACAATTTGTTTCGGCATACTATTTCAAAGACTTTTACAGTAAGTAAATTATTATCTTAAAGGTGAATTATATAAATAATCTACATTTGTTCTAATTACATAGTGTTACGTTTAAACTGTCTTTTACAATTTTATTACTAATTTATTTTTACTCTTATTAATATTATACAAGTGTCATACTATTGTTATTTCATTCTAGTCCTAATTGAAATAACAATTATTAATATAATGCTATCATTAAACTTAGAATTAGTTTTGTGCTTACTATTGTAATGACTTTATGTTTATTACATTGTTATCTTATATAAATAATCTATACTAGTTATAGTCCTAATTTTTATGACAATTTTTAGATAATATTGTTTAAACTTTTTTTTCCTGTCTTCATGTTATTATTAATGTACACAAAGCTAATACCGGTACTCCTACTCCCAAGGCGTAGTCCCGAATTCATGGAAGACAGCTTTTGTCCACCCGATCCCTAAAAAAGGCGACCGCTCAGACCCGTCCAACTATAGGCCTATCGCGATCACTTCCTTGTTCTCCAAAATAATGGAATCCATTATTAACTGCCAGCTCATCCGGTACCTTGAGGATTACCAGCTGATTAGTGACCGCCAATACGGTTTTCGTCGGTGTCGATCAGCTGGTGATCTTCTGGTCTACCTGACCCATAGATGGGCGGAGGCAGTAGAGTCCAAGGGGGAGGCGTTGGCCGTTAGTCTGGACATTGCGAAGGCCTTCGATCGGGTTTGGCACAAAGCGCTTCTTTCGAAGCTGCCTTCCTATGGGCTTCCCGAGAAATTGTGCAATTGGATCACCAGCTTTCTTGCAGATCGGAGCATCAAGGTCGTTGTAGACGGTGCATGTTCTGACTACAAGCCTATTAACGCTGGTGTTCCACAAGGCTGTGTGCTATCACCAACGCTGTTTCTTCTGCATATCAATGATATGTTGCTAACTGGTAACATTCATTGCTATGCGGATGACAGCACTGGTGATGCTCTATACACCGGCCGGGCCAATATTTCTCGGAAAAACATCGCCAAGTACCGGAACAAACTTGTGTCTGAAGTAGAGTCTTTGCTGGACAAAGTCTCGGATTGGGGGCGACTAAATCTAGTCCAGTTTAATCCTCAGAAGACACAAGTTTGTGCGTTTACCGCTAAAAAGAATCACTTTGTCGTATCTCGTCAGTTTCAAGGCACTCCCCTTCTTGCCTCAGCCAGTATCGGAATCCTCGGAGTCGACATATCGAGTGACGTGCAGTTTCGTGGTCACTTGGAAGAGAAGGCCAAATTGGCCTCTAAAAAGCTTGGCGTGCTCAGCAGAGCGGGACAGTATTTCATGCCGGCACACCGCCTGCAACTTTACAAGGCGCAGGTTCGGCCTCACATGGAATACTGTTCCCATCTCTGGGCAGGGGCTACCCAGTGCCAGCTCCTTCCACTTGACCGCATCCAGCGCAGAGCGGCTCGAATCGTCGACGACCGAGCCCTTTCCGATCGGCTCGATTCATTGGCACTGCGAAGAGATGTTGCATCTCTTTGCATTTTCTTTCGCATCTACCATGGGGAGTGCTCTGAGGAATTGTTCGGATTAATCCCAGCCGCCAAATTTCATGAACGCACATCGCGGCAGAACTCCCGATACCATCCACATCATCTGGATGATTAGCGGTCCACCACTGTGTGATTTAGAAGATGTTTTTTTCCTCGCACGACTTCCTTGTGGAATCGATTACCATCTGCGATTTTTCCGGACCGATACGACTTAGGGACCTTCAAGAAAAGAGCCTACTCCTTTTTAAAAGGCCGGCAACGCATCTGCAATTCCCCTGGTGTTGCGGTTGTTCATGGGCGGCGGTAGTCACTTACCATCAGGTGAGCCGCATGCTCGTTTGCCCCCTCTCCTATAAAAAAAGAAAATAATAATATTAATAATTTTATGAATATAATATTATTATTTCAAAGCTATTTTTTTTTAAGTAACAACTTCCCTACTTTAAGTAAACTATCACAAATCCATTATCCTACTACCGTTTTCCTTATTGATTGTTTGTAGCACTCTTAATGCGAATTCCAGAAATACAGTTCGACAATTGTTGTCATCAACTATTAGCGATAATGATTCGTTATTTATGACCATCCCCATTCTGCTCTCGCATTCGAATCTTTTAAGTGAGAATCGTGGGCAGTATATTAATATATGTTCGATTGATTGTTGACTTTCGTTATTGCAATAGCAGTATGGAGATGGTGATAGTTTGAATCTATATAAGTATGCTTTGTTGCCACCGTGACCTGTGAAAAGTTGAGTTAACATATTAGTCATTTTGATGTCTTTTATTATTATTCCGTGTAGTGGCGGTCAAGAATACCACTACCCCATATCCTCCCGTGGGTGTCGTAAAAGGCGACAAAGGGAAACAGGCAGGAGATGGGCAGCAGCATCTTCCTGATAATAGCCAAAATTACAATAAAAAAACTGCGGTTGCCAACCCGCTCGCCAAACGTGGCAACTATGGCAAATACCCCCCTATGAATGTAACAAAGAGACGGCCCCCAGTCCCAGGCGGCCCCGCTATTCCTGGCTACGGTGGCGACCATGGTAACGGCGGGGCAGGGGGTGCTAAGAATCTCCGGTGGAGGTTCGGTTGCCACCTTAGACGACTCGACCTGGCAACGTACAACGCACGCACCCTGAGGACTGACGAGAAGATCGTGGAGCTGGAAGAAGAGATAGACAAGTTGCGCTGGCATATTATAGGATTATCCGAAGTCCGAAGAGAGGGGGAGGACACGGTAATCCTCGAATCCGGCAACTTGCTCTATCACCGGGAGGGCGACCATCTGTCCCAAGGAGGTGTCGGATTTATCGTCCACAAGTCTCTCGTTAACAACGTTGTAAAGATCGGGAGTGTGTCGACGAGGGTTGCGTACCTTATACTCAGAATCACCAAACGGTATTCGCTGAAGGTCATACAGGTTTACGCACCAACCTCGGCACATCCCGATGGGGAGGTGGAGGAAATGTATGAGGATATCTCTAGAGCCATGCATTCCTCCAAAACCCAATATACGGTGTTAATGGGAGACTTCAATGCAAAACTAGGCACAAGAGAGAACGGTGAGCTAAAAGTAGGGAAATTTGGAATAGGGCAACGGAACCCAAGGGGCCAGCAGCTGGCCGACTTCATGGAGAAAGAGGGACTCTTTATGATGAACTCTTTCTTCCAGAAGCGGCCCCACAGGAAGTGGACCTGGTCGAGCCCCGACGGTTCGACAAAAAATGAGATTGACTTCATTATGACGACCAGACGACAACTGTTCAGTGATGTCTCCGTGATCGCGAGGGTGAAAACTGGTAGCGATCACCGAATGGTTAGAGGCACACTGAACCTAAACGTTAAGTTGGAGAGGTTTCGTCTAATGAAGTCAACGCTCCGTCCCCCTCGTGCTCTGTTCCAAAGTCCCGAAACCTTTCAGCTCGAGTTACAAAACCGTTTTCAGTGCCTAGAAGACTGCAATGAAGTGGACGATATGAATGACAAGCTCGTGGAAACTGTCCATGCGGTCGGAGCTAAGTTCTGCAAGACCCCCCGCAGAAGAACACAAAAACTCTCCGATCACACTCTTAATCTCATGGCTGTTAGACGGGAGATGAAGCTACATTCTTCAACAGACTTGGCAGCATACAGGCATCTGAACAGACAGATCTCCAAATGCATGCGGCGGGACTTACGCAACTTCAATACAGCTCGTATTGAAGAAGCGATCGAGCGGAACCAAGGCTCCAAAGTCTTTGATCTGTCTGCCAGAAAGAGCCACCTGTCAAAGCTGAAGACAGAATGTGGCAGCATCGTTTCCGGGACACCTGAGATTTTGAGTGAGATTGAGAGGTTCTATGGGCAGCTGTACACGTCATCGTTGGAGCCACACGCAAGTGTGAGTAACGATCCAAGAGCGAGTCTCATCCGACACTATTCCGAAGATATCCCGGACGTCAATCTGAGCGAGATTAGAATGGCTCTCCAACACCTTAAAAACGGTAAGGCCCCAGGCGAGGATGGAATTACAGCGGAGCTTCTGAAAGCGGGTGGAAGACCGGTACTTGAAGTCCTTCAGAAGCTCTTTAATTCCGTCCTCCATGGTGGCATTACACCGGAGGCGTGGAGCAGAAGTGCGGTGGTCTTGTTTTTTCAAGAAAGGTGACAACGCTCTCCTGAAGAACTACAGACCGATTTCCCTTCTGAGCCGCGTCTACGTGCTGTTTTCGAGAGTCATTACGAATCGTCTCGCGCGCAGACTTGACGACTTCCAGCCTCCCGAACAAGCCGGTTTCCGAAAGGGCTTTAGCACCATAGACCACATACATACCCTTCGGCAAATTGTACAGAAGTCCGAAGAGTACAATTTGCCACTATGTCTGGCGTATGTGGATTATGAGAAAGCCTTTGATTCCGTCGAAATTTTGGCGGTGCTGCAGTCCCTTCAGCGGTGCCAAGTTGACTGTCGGTATATCGAAGTGTTGAAGTGCTTGTACAGTAGGGCTACGATGGCTATCCGAGTACAGAACCAGAGTACGAAACCTATCCAATTGCAGAGAGGTGTAAGACAGGGTGGCGTCATATCCCCGAAACTCTTCACCGCTGCATTGGAAGACGTTTTCAAGCTTCTGGACTGGAAAGGATACGGTATCAACATCAATGGCGAGTACATCACTCACCTTCGATTTGCCGACGATATAGTCCTTATGGCAGAATCGCTGGAGGACCTAAGCACTATGCTCAATGACCTCGATAGTGTTTCCCAACGGATAGGTCTTAAGATGAACATGGACAAAACAAAGATCATGTTCAATGTCCATGTCACACCTATGCCGGTAGTTGTTGGGAGCACTAAGCTCGAAGTTGTTGACGAGTATGTTTACCTGGGACAAATAGTCCGACTAGGTAAGTCCAACTTCGACCGAGAGGTCAATCGACGGATTCAACTCGGCTGGGCAGCGTTCGGGAAGCTACGACACATCTTCTCGTCAGACATACCTCAAAACCTGAAAACAAAATTGTACAACCAGTGCGTGTTTCCAGTGATGACTTATGGAACTGAGACGTGGTCCTTCACTGCTGGCTGTATGAGGAAGCTCAAGGTCGCTCAGCGAGCTATGGAGAGGGCTATGCTCGGAGTTTCTCTGCGTGATAAACTTAGGAATGAGGATATCCGCAGTAGAACCAGAGTGACCGACATAGCCCAACGGATTAGTAAGCTGAAGTGGCAGTGGGCCGGCCATATAGCTCGAAGAACCGACAACCGATGGGGAAGAAAGGTTCTCGAGTGGCGGCCTCGTACCGGTAGGCGAAGTGTAGGGCGTCCCCCCACGAGATGGAGTGACGACCTGGTAAGACATGCAGGAAGTCGATGGATGCAGGTGGCTCAGGACCGTGCTTTGTGGCATTCTTTGGGGGAGGCCTATGTTCAGCAGTGGACTTGTGAAGGGCTGTAATGAATATTTTTTAAGCCTTTTCTATACTAGGGAAGAAAGTCTTCATTACTTCGCTGCCCGTAGAGTCTTCATATTTTGCCTGCCACATTTGCAAAGTATTTTGTCTGGTGAGGCGCTTTGCGTACGAAGGACGAAAGGGACTCTATCGTATCTGGCTTTTTGTTTGTTTTTGACAGCTGCGTACTTAGCCAATTCGTCAGCTCTTTCGTTACCGCTTATTCCAGTATGCGCTTTTATCCAGTATAGTTTTATAGTGCCTCCATTTCTTTCAATTGTTTTAATATTATTTCTAATTTCAGCAGAAATCGGGTGTAGAGATGATGGATTACTGATACTCATTATTGCAGATCTAGAGTCGCTAAAAATATTTGCTTCCAGTTGGTTTTTCGCTATCAAGTATTCTAAAGCCCTCAAAATTGCCACGAGTTCGGCTTGGTAGACGCTGCAATAGTTCTCAAGTCTGAAGTTAATACTTTTTGTTTCGGTGTTCTTGTCCCAGATGGTGACGGCGGCTCCCACTTTATTATTAAGTTTGCTTCCGTCAGTGTAGACTTTTAACCAGTTATTAGTTTTTTCGTCGATATCTTGCTGAGAGTTTATGTATTCGAATTTATTTATTTTTTTTAACTAGTTCCCCTAACATGTGGAACTCAGGGACTTTTTCCATCTTTTGTGATCTATGTTCTTTCTTATTTTTTATTTTACATTCTTATTTTTTGTTGTATATTTTTTTTTATTCTTTTTTATTTTTATTTCTATTTTCTTTATTCCTTTTTTTTCTTTATTTTTCAATATTCGGAGAACCCGCCATGTCCTGTCATCACTTGTACAAGCATTGGATCCATGTCCATTTTCCTTATTATAGGGTATGCATTTATGGCGTTCGGGAAAAACACTTTTGTGGTGGAGGCTGTTTCTCCTTCCATATATCGTCGGTTCCATTCGTCAAGCGAATTCAGACGAATCTGACGCTTGACGAAAGAAACCGGACACTTTTCATAATGTGGCTTACTTTTTATTTTTAATGCTGCTTATTTGGCTAGTTGATCTGCTCTCTCATTCCCCTCCAATCCTGCGTGAGCTTTTATCCAGAAAAGTTGGAGTGATTTACTTTGTTTGTGTATTGTGCTTAAATTTTTTCTAATTTCTGATGCTAGGGGATGGAGGGAAACGTTTTGGACGATTGTCTCGAGAGCAGATCTAGAGTCACTGTATATATTGCAGCTTTTTGCCGGGTCTTTAATCGCATGTCTAGTTGCTTCCAAGATGGCGAGCAACTCCGCCTGGAAGACGGTGCAGAAGTTTCCCAACTTTAATTTTCGGCTACTCGTCTCCGTTGCATCATTCCAGATGGATAGAGCAGCGCCGACTTTCCCCTCGATCTTACTTCCATCCGTATATATTTTAAGGCCCTTGTTGTCATGTTGTTCAACTTGCGCACCGTCCTCCAGACATATGAACTGCACGCCATACTGGTCCGCGGGGTGTGGCGTCCTACCGTATTCTACCTTTACCTCCATATCCCGATCTCCTACTACTCGCCGGGAATAGCCTTTCTTTGTTTCATAAAGCAAGGCTGCTTCCCGGACCCTCAGATCCAAGGGAAGCAGCCCGGCGAGTAGTAATGCCGAGTGAAGGGATACAGTTCTATATGATTTAATGATTTTTTGTACGAACCCGCGTTGCACCATGTCGAATTGTTTTTTGATCATTTGTTTATTAGTTGCCGGTGCCCATGCGCTTGCTGCATATAAAATGATTGGCTCTACTACTGCGACGTATATGGTCCTAACAATCTCGGAGTTTAAGCCCCAATGAACCTTTGCGGCTTTACACAGCTGACGATAAAGGTTTTGCACCTTACAGCACACATTCTTTACATGCGTGTTAAAGGTCAACCCGTCGTCAACTGTGAGACCGAGTATTTTAATTTCTTTGGTCAGCCCAATGCTTTCCCCGCCCATCCTCAGAAGTGGTGAATCGTATTTAATCTTGTTGGTAATGATCATTGCTGTTGTTTTTTGCGGAGCAAATTTAAGTTTATTTTTGATCCCCCACCTCTGAACAAGTGCTAGGGCTGCATTGGCCTGCTCCTGCACTTCCAAAGCCTTGTCTCCAGAGAAAATTAGGACCACATCGTCTGCAAAGGCCTGGCAGTATTCCCCTTTCGCGTTTAACTCTTGCAGTAGTGGGTCGAGCAAGAGGTTCCAGAATATTGGGCCGCCTATCGAGCCCTGCACGCACCCCTTCGTGGTCTTTTTTGCCCATTCAGCCCCTGAATACTTGACGCACACTGATCTGTCGTGCAAGTAACTATCGATCAGTCGCCTCAAGTTCTTCGGGCATCCAGTCTTGGCGAGCCTACATCGAATTGCTGGCCACCAAGCGTTGTCGAAGGCTCCCTCTATGTCAAGCGATACAAGTACGATCAGTTTTTTATCTTTGATCTTGGTTTTTATTAACTGTATCATGTCATAGAGGGAGTCCTCGGTGCTACGCTGTGGCATAAAACCATATTGGTTTTTACTTATTTTAGGCACGATATACCACTTTATCCTTCGTATTATCATTTTTTCTACTATTTTTCCTAATACCGGTAGTAGCCCAATAGGTCTGTAGGCTTCGGGGTGCGTGTAGTCTTCCTTTCCGGGTTTCCGCAACACCACTACTGCCGCCTCCTTCCATTTCACGGGGAAATACGCAAGATCGAGACATTTGTTGGCTATTGCTAGGAACAGTGTCGGATCCAATGTGATAGCTGCAGCACAGATATCGGCCGTGAGACCGTCATTTCCCGGCGCTTTTTTGGGATTGAAGCTGGACGCGGCCCACAGTAATTCTTCCACCGTAAATGGTGGATCACTTGCGTCATCAAGTGACCCTTCATTAAGTGTTTCTGCTGTTTCCCTTATCAGTCTGTGTTCCGCGTCATCCTCTTGATCTTTATCCTCCGGGTAGAAGGTATCCGCTAGGACTCTAGCTGATTCTATGTTTCCTAGAGTCTTCCCGTTCAGTACTAAGGGGACGTCCTCCTGTCTTTTAGTTGTGCGGCCAATTACTCTGTAAATGCCGTCCCACATGGATTCTCGGTCTTGTTTACTGCAAAAATCCTTCCAGTTGGTGGTTTGTGCGTTTTTAACAAGCTGTTGGTATTCCTGTTTTGCTTGGATATACTGTTCGACGACCATATCTCGGCGAACTGGCGCTGCATACGAAATGCGACGCTTCAGCCTGGAGACTTGCTTATTCCTTCGAGATAGCTCTTCGGTCCACCAGGGCAATCCCATCCGTGTTTTATTTTTGATTTGGGGCATACTATTCTGACAGACTTTTACAATTGATTCTGTGAGTTCTCCTATTTTCTTTTCTAGATCTTCTTTAGTTTTTATTTTGTCCACCTGTATATTATTAATTTGTTTGTCTTGCCAAATTTGAGTGAGTTTCTCATGAAACTCTCTCCAATTTGCCTTTTTTGTATTAAATTTCTGTGTTGTTCTTTTAATATCTAGGCTTATTGATTTTTCTAAATTTATATCGAACAGAATTGCCCTGTGGTCCGAACTGGTTACCTCTTCGGACAGTCTCCAGCTGTCCACCCTTCCAAGTAGGCTCGTCGAACATGTTGTTATATCCACGCAGCTGGAGAATCGTTTTCCACCTCTAATTGTATCGAAGGTGGGCTCTGTTCCTCTATTAATTATGTGGAACTCCATCTCATCGAGCTTGGCAGCTACCTCGGTTCCCCTCTTGTCCGTTTTTCGACTTCCCCACCAGGTATTCCAGGCGTTTACGTCCCCACCGAGTATCACGTTACCAGTACCTAAGCCTGCTACGGCCTTCCCAATCATATCCAGATATGGTTCAACCGGTTTGTTTCCCTCCAGGTAGACAGACACCACTCCCATCTCCCAGGCCCCTGTCCTCAGTTTAGCAACAGCGATGTTCTCTGTTGTCAGGTCAGGGCACTGGGTTAGGCCGATGGTGTCGTCGAATAGTACAATGGCCGCCTTTATCACTTTTTCAGTGTTTAGTTTTCTGGTGCATTATACTATTCTTGTCCCTGGTTGGTTCATCACTTCTCCGGCTCGGCCTATGTAAGGTTCCTGGATTAAGGCAAACGCTATCTTATTTTTGGTGGCCTCAATAATGTTCTTCCAAGTGTTCTCAAGTGTTTTTCCAGCTTTTCCATTAGCTTATTTTGTTCTTCCGTCTTTCTATTATCATATACTTCTTCCAATTTGTCCTCCTTTTTCTCCTGCTCTTAAGTTTTTCTTTCTTTCCCTGTGCTTTTGCCTGTTTCTGTCTCTTTGACTAGTTGGTAGAGTCGTTCTATTGACTGTGTAACCTCAGTTTTTATATCTGTCCTCAGATTTCGTGAATTATTGAGGTGCAATTTGGCTTTGGTTAGGCAGGCTCTAGCTTCCGTCAGGCGATCTATGTATTTTACTGTCTCCATTTTAGGGGAACCTTCTGAAGGCTCTGCTAATACCCTACGGTTTACTCCTTTTGTTTCTGGCGCGTCACCGGTACTGCCTTTTAAGGGGAACTCTGAGTTCCAACTACGTCTATTTTTGATGCTTCCCACTCTCCAATGCTTTTTCTCACATTTGAGCTTTGCGTCATTTGGTCGTTTTATGAAGAGCACTCTGGCTCCGTCCCTTTTGGGGTGCGCTGGAGGCCCATGTCTTTAGGGCTATCCTCGGTTTTTTTGGAAGGAGTGCGGAAGCCAAACATGTTCAGGGGAACGCGTCTTTTAGTCACGACAAATAAAATTACTTATAATAGAAAATTTTGTAGGGTTAAAAATATATTTCAAGGTTTGTATAAGTTATAAATAATTTTTTTGCAATTCGACACGGCTATGGTGAGTTCGTACTTAATGTCGATTCGATTAAAAGCCTACAAGCTCGCAAAATTGTATTAGTTCCTATGTAGAGTTTACTCTACTTGTCCGTCTGTAGGACTCTATCTAGAGTCGGTCTAAAAACCTTATAGTATGTAACCAATTTGGTTACCTCAGTGTCCTTACTCTACTTAGAGTCGTCTATGTAAG
Organism: Parnassius mnemosyne; assembly: GCA_963668995.1. Lineage (NCBI taxonomy): Eukaryota > Metazoa > Arthropoda > Insecta > Lepidoptera > Papilionidae > Parnassius > Parnassius mnemosyne. The sequence continues at coordinate 87,755 of CAVLGL010000035.1, read as the reverse complement.
CTAAACTTACTTTAAAGTAACGAACAATAAAACACCACAGCAGGTCACACTTAAAATCTAATTATTTAGTCTTATATATTAATAATTGAAGAATAAAGTAAGTTATATATTGTATAAAATTTTTGTTTTAACTCTATATAGAGTCTATCTACATAAAATGACAGAAAGATATAAACTTTCTAAAAATATTAATTAAGAAAAAACTTAAAAACTTACAAACTTAAAAACTTACAAGCTAACAAGTTATTAGCTCTACGTAGAGCCTATTTCTAGGGACCAGCTAAAAGCGCTCCTCGAGCCCTTTTCAAAGAGCCCAAACTCGGTATACCTAGCCCAATAGGTTCGAAAGTTACCTCGTTTTAAAATACTGGTTTGAAAAACAAGATGGCTGCCAAATACGGTTTACACGCTGTAACTTCCGAACGAACAGGCTTAAAGCACCGTGCTTGGGCTCGTCTTATTGGGCTCGACCAGGGCTATAATTATATGTGGTTTTCAGGGCTCAAAAATTTTGGGCGCTGAAATTCCCTGAAGGCTGAATTTTCTGTTCCGGCACTACTTGCCAAAACTTGAGTCCAAACCCCAGTCCTGTACGACTCGTAGTTTGGCAGCTATGGCCCATTTTAGATTTTCAAGATGGCTGCCGAAATGTCAAATTACATGTTTGAATGCCAATAACTCTGCTTCCAGAAATCGCAGGAGACCAGAGCTTCGACCATACTACTACCCTTCACCAGATCTTTCTGGTAAGATTGATTTCAGGACCCTGAAAAACTAAAGCTCCGAAAAGCCTGAGTCTTTGTAGGTGGGTTGAAATCGATCTAATAATAGTATAGTCCAAAACCGCAACTCACTACGACTTCTACAAACAGAGTTATTAAGTTTTTAAAATTTCCAAAATGGCCGCCTGTCAAGAAAGTAAATTGCTATCTTGTCCCGTCCCTTAACCAAATTGACCCGTGTTTGGGCTCGTTTAAAAGGTCTCGGTGTCGAGCTTTCGTCTATATATATATTTTTACTTTTTAAGCCCCCTATAATTATATTTTCCACAATATGTTGTAATTTTTTAGAAAAATATGAAATTTACAACTAAATTAAAATATTAAAATTCTACAAAAATTTAATTAAGCTATTATCAGTACCCTTTTCTTAAATATGTATATATATAATTTGCCAACACCTAATATAAGGGTAACACGTGTATATCAAATATATTAAAAATTTTATAACTAAGAAACTACTGACTAGAAAAATCTAAAAATTTTTATACACGTTCCTTAAACTATTCTTAACACTATTTTAAATTAATAACTAGGGGTCTTCACTTTAGATTTTAAGTAATTGAAATGTCAATTTTTGTCAAAATTTAAAAGTTTTATAACTCGTCAGCCACTTAACTTAGACTTGTTCTGAAACTTGCTCCCGGCTTCTCTCCACGCGTGGAGACAAGTGCCACGCCCACGTGGCACTTGTTTTTTTGCCTTTTTCTCGGAAACTATGGCTCCGAGAAATCTCAGTTTTTACACATAGGTGGGGGCCACGAATATCTTGAAGGCCGCACTTTAAAAAATATAGGTAATAGCGCTTAATCAGGCAGCGTTTTACATTGAACTTTTGAAAATTTTTGAAAATCACTATTTTCACTCTAACTTTTTCACTAAAACTCCGATTTTCCTGTAAACTTCACTAATTTACGCCGCGAGTGAAGGCGCAACTTTTGGTACCTCGTTCACCAAAATCGGTTGCGAAAAACCTATTGTTGCGATTTTTAGAGCACGGAGCAACACAGAAACGTGGCGTTCGGGACGGCAGTTGACACCGGACTAGGTTAGGTTAGGTTCCCCCCCGAACGGGTTCCCGCCTTGTCGTGGCGGGGGGGCTTAGTAGCCGTGGCTTGGTCACCCGCGGTGAACTAAGAGGAACCCCTGGGTTGGCCCGTGGTGTAGGGCCGGCCCGAGGTGGCCGCTCCGAGTGAGCTTGGGAAGCCCACTTCGGATGGGTGTCGGTGGGCTGCGGTGAGAGGGGAGTCCGCACCCTCTACCGCTGCAGCCGAGGTGGAGTCGCGGAGGAAGAGGAGTGTTGGTATGGCGATGCGCCACTCGCCCTATCCTCCGCGACTCAGACGGGGCCGCACCGTTAAATGATGCGGTGGTGGTGGGGCTGCGGAGGGAGAGGAGTGTCGGTATTGCGAGGCGCCGCTCTCCCTACCCTCCGCGGCCGAAACTTGGTTGGAGGCGGAGCCCGAGACCAAATCCGCCGCTGGGGCCAGGAAGGCTGGTGCTTCTGAGTGCTAGTTTTTCCTGGCCCCATGGCCTACGCGCATCGGGCACGGGGGCGTCCGTTGCGCATTAGAAATTGGAGGCCGAGGAGGAGGGCGCACCATGTGTTCTGGTGCGCCTTATCTGAGAAGGAGATGGGGGAGGGGTGTTCCTCTCCCGAGGAGGGGCCGCCATGGAGTGGCCAGCGCAGGTGGGGCCGCGGAAGTGTGCGAAAGCGTTCCCGTGGCCCTGCCAATATGCGACGAGGATGGAACACCATGGGGTTTTAGTCGGTGCGAGTCCGACATAACCCGTCCTTGCCCCTGCGAGGCGGGTATGCGTAGGCATTTCCCATGTAAAAAAAAAAAAAAAGGTTTCCCCCCGAACGGGTTCCCGCCTTGTCGTGGCGGGGGGGCTTAGTAGCCGTGGCTTGGTCACCTGCGGTGAACTAAGAGGAACCCCTGGGTTGGCCCGTGGTGTAGGGCCGGCCCGAGGTGGCCGCTCCGAGTGAGCTTGGGAAGCCCACTTCGGATGTGTGTCGGTGGGCTGCGGTGAGAGGGGAGTCCGCACCCTCTACCGCTGCAGCCGAGGTGGAGTCGCGGAGGAAGAGGAGTGTTGGTATGGCGATGCGCCACTCGCCCTATCCTCCGCGACTCAGACGGGGCCGCACCGTTAAATGATGCGGTGGTGGTGGGGCTGCGGAGGGAGAGGAGTGTCTCCGCAGCTGAATCTTGGTTGGCGGCGGAGCCATAGACCAGATCCGTCGCTGGGGTCAGGAAGGCTGGTGCTTCTGAGTGCTAGTTTTTCCTGGCCCCATGGCCTCCGCGTATCGGACTCGGGGGGGTCCGATACGCAGGTGGAGTTGGAGGCTGTGGAGGGGGTAGCTGAACACCTCGCTACCCCGTGCAGGAGACGAGGCCCAGACAGATCGGGCCAGCACTAGTGTGGGGCTGCGGAAGAATTTGGATTCCCGCGGCCCCGCACGCACGTGCGAGGAGGAACCGTGGGGTTTTAGCCGGTAGGAGTCCGGCATAACCTTCCGGTTGCCCCCGCGGCCGGAGGTATCCATGAGGATTTCCCCACGTAAAAAAAAAAAAAGGTTAGGTTAGGTTAGGTTAGGTTCCCCCCTGAACGGGTTCCCGCCTTGTCGTGGCGGGGGGGCTTAGTAGCCGTGGCTTGGTCAACCGCGGTGAACAAAGAGGAACCCCTTGGCTGGCCCGAGGTGTAGGGCCGGCCCGAGGTGGCCACTCCGAGTGGGCTTGACGAGCCCACTTTGGATGTGTGTTGGTGGGCTGCGGTGAGAGGGAAGTCCGCAACCTCTACCGCTGCAGCCGAGGTGGAGTCGCGGAGGAAGAGGAGTGCTGGTATGGCGATGCGCCACTCGCCCTATCCTCCGCGACTCAGACGGGGCCGCACCGTTGAGTGATGCGGTGGTGGTGGGGCTGCGGGGGGAGAGGAGTGTCGGTATTGCGAGGCGCCGCTCTCCCTACCCTCCGCAGCCGAATCTTGGTTGGCGGCGGAGCCATAGACCAGATCCGCCGCTGGGGTCAGGAAGGCTGGTGCTTCTGAGTGTTAGTTTTTCCTGGCCCCCATGGCCTTCGCGCATCGGACACGGGGGCGTCCGTTGCGCATGTGAAATTGGAGGCCAAGGAGGAGGGCGCGCCATGTGTTCTGGTGCGCCTTACCTGAGAGGGAGATGGGGGAGGAGTGGTCCTCTCCCGAGGAGGGGCCGCCATGGGGCGGCCAGCGCAGGTGGGGCCGCGGAAGTGTGCGAAAGCGTCCCCGTGGCCCTGCCAATATGCGACAAGGTTGGAACACCATGGGGTTTTAGTCGGTGCGAGTCCGACATAACCCGTCCTTGCCCCCGCGAGGCGGGTATGCGTAGGCATTTCCCCATGTAAAAAAAAAAAAAAAGTTTAGGTTAGGTTAGGTTAGGTTAGGTTAGGTTTTTTTTTTTACTTTTTTTTCTGATTCCCCTGACATGTGGAAAATCAAGGACCTTTTCTTTTATTTTTTTGTTATGTCCTTATTATTTTTTGTATTATTTTTATTCTTTTTTATTCATTTTTTACTATTTTCTTTATTTTATTTTTTTTAGGTTTTTCTCCTTTTTTTTTCTTATCTTCTTAACTCTAGGTACATTTATTACTTACTTACTTTACTTTACTATTTCTTATTTCTACGTATTATGGGCTGTTTACATTATATATTTTTATATATATTATGTACAGATTCCCTTATTTCTACTCTTATTTATTCTTATTTACAACTTTGTTTGCTATATTCTTACAGTAACTTAAAAACCTATTTCTAACATATTTATTACTTATAATTTTATGTACATTTTCTTTATTTACCTTAGTTTCTATCACTATTTCTAAATCTGTTCTCTCTTTACAATAGATAGGGCACTCCGTTATGAGGTGAATAATGGATTCCTCCTCTTCTTGATCGCAGATACATGACGGGCTCTCTTTGCATTTGAACCTGTATAAATATTCAGAGAACCCGCCATGTCCCGTCATCACCTGTACAGCAATATGGTCCATTTCTATCTTTCTAACAATGGGATATGCACTCAAGGCATCCGGGAAAAATACCTTGGTGGTGGAAGCTGTTCCTCCTTCTATATAACTACGGTTCCATTCGTCAAGCGATTCCAGACGAATCTGTCGCTTGACGAATGATACCGGACACTTTTCGTAGTGAGGCTTACATTTACTTTTTGTTACGGCTTCTTTAGCTAGTAGATCTGCTCTCTCGTTTCCCTCCAAACCTGCGTGTGCTTTAACCCAATAAAGTTTGAGGGATTTCCCTTGTTTGCATATTTTGCTGATGTTTTCTCTTATTTCTACCGCTATAGGATGGAGGGAAACACTTTGGACGACTGTCTGGAGAGCAGATCTAGAGTCGCTATATATATTACAGCTCTCTGCCGGGTCTTTGAGAACATGCCTACTTGCTTCCAATATGGCCAGCAATTCAGCCTGGAAGACGGTGCAGAAATTTCCTAACTTTAATTTCCGGTGACTTGTCTCCACTGCGTTATTCCATATGGATAACGCAGCTCCGACTTTCCCGTCAATCCTACTGCCGTCAGTATTAATTTTTAGGCCTTTGTTGTCGTGTTGGTCCATTTGTGCACCGTCCTCCAGACATGTGAACTGGAGGCCCTGCTGGTCCGCGGGGTGTGGCGTCCTACCAAACTCCACCTTTATCTCCATTTCTCTATCCCCTACCACTCGCCGGGAGTAACCTTTCTTTATTTCATAAAGCAAGGCTGCTTCCCGGACCCTCAGGTCCAAGGGAAGCAGCCCGGCGAGTAGTAGGGCCGAATGCAGGGATACAGTTTTGTATGATTTTATAATTTTCTGTACGAACCCGCGTTGTACCGCATCGAACTGTTTTTTAATTAACTTTTTATTTGTTGCCGGTGACCATGCGCTTGCCGCATGCATAATGATTGGCTCCACTACTGCGATGTAGATGGTCCTAATAATCTCGGAGTTTAGGCCCCAATGAACCTTTGCGGCTCTACACAGCTGACGATATATATTTTGAGCCTTGCAGCACACATTTTTCACGTGCGTGTTGAAGGTCAGCCTGTCATCGACTGTGAGGCCGAGTATTTTTATATCCTTTGATATTACAATGCTTTCCCCACCCATCTTCAGAAGTGGCGAGTCATACTTGATCTTATTTGTGATAACCATTGCTTTGGTTTTCTGAGGTGCAAATTTTAACTTGTTTTTGACTCCCCACATCTGAACATGTGCAAGGGCTGCATTGGCTCTCTCCTGCACTTCCAATGCCTTGTCTCCGGAGAATATTAGGACCACGTCGTCTGCGAAAGCCTGGCAGTACTCCCCTCTATCTGTTAACTCTTTCAGGAGTGGGTCCAACAAAAGGTTCCAAAACAGTGGACCACCTATTGAGCCCTGCACGCACCCCTTCGTGGTCTTTTTGATCCATTCCGCCCCTGAGTATTTGATACATATGGATCTGTCATTGAGGTAACTATCTACTAGTCGCCTAATGTTTATGGGGCTTCCGGTTCCTGCAAGTGCACATCGTACAGCTGGCCACCACGCGTTATCGAAGGCTCCCTCTATGTCTAATGATATTAGTACAATCAATTTTTTATCATTGATGTTTGCTTTTATAAGCTGTATCATGTCATAGAGGGAGTCCTCGGTGCTGCGCTGCGGCATAAAGCCATATTGTTTTTTGCTTAATTTAGGTACGATGTGCCACTTGATTCTCCGTACTATCATTTTTTCTAGGACTTTCCCTAGAACAGGCAGTAGCCCAATCGGCCTGTAGGACTTGGGGTGCGTGTAGTCCTCTTTCCCAGGCTTTCGCAGCACCACTACTGTCGCCTCCTTCCATTTGTTGGGGAAATGTGCTAGCTCCAAGCACTTGTTGGCTAGTGCCAAGAACAGTGGCGGGTCCAGGGTAATGGCCGCCAAGCAGATATCGGCTGTGAGACCATCATTTCCTGGAGCTTTTTTGGGGTTAAAGCTGGACGCGGCCCACATAAGCTCCTCGACCGTAAATGGTGGGTCACTTGAGTCATCAAGTGACCCTACGTTTACTGATTCTGCTGCTTTCCTTATAAGCTTGTGTTCCGCGTCATCCCCTTGGGTGTTGTCGTCCGGATAGAAGGTCTCCGCCAAGAATCTTGCTGAATCTCTGTTGTCTAGAGTCTTCCCCTCTCTTACAAGAGGGATATCTTCATGTCTATGGGTTGTGCGACCTATTACCCTGTAAATCCCGTCCCACATCGATTCACGATCTTGTTTACTACAGAAATCCTTCCAGCTGGCGGTCTGTGCATTCTTGACTTGTTGATGGTACTCTTCTTTTGATTTGATATACTGCTCGACGACCCATTCTCGGCGTACTGGTGCTGCACACGATATTTTACGTTTCATCCTGGAGACTTCCTTTTTTCTCTGAGTCAACTCTTCGGTCCACCAAGGCAATCCCATTCGTTTTATGTTTTTAATCTTCGGTATACAGCTTTCGCAAACTTCTACTATCGATTCTGTATATTCTGTTATTCTCATTTCAAGTTTTTCTCTATTTTCTATTTTGTCTATCTGTATTTTATTTATTTGTTTTCTTTGCCAAACCTGGGTGAGTTTCTCACGAAACTCACTCCATTTTGTCTTTTTGGTATTGAATTTTCTTGTAGTCCTCTTTATATCTGTACTTATTGATTTTTCTAAATTTATCTCAAATAGGATTGCCCTGTGGTCCGAGCTGGTTACTTCTTCTGAAAGTCTCCAGTTGTCTATTCTTCCTAGCAGGCTCGTCGAGCAGGTTGTCACATCCACACAGCTGGAGAATCTCTTCCCGCCTCTGATCGTATCGAATGTGGGCTCAGTCCCTCTGTTCATTATGTGGAGCTCCAGTTGATCCAGCTTGGCAGGAACTTCAGTTCCCCTCTTATACGTCTCCCGGCTTCCCCACCAAGTACTCCAAGCGTTTATGTCTCCACCGAGTATCACGTTCCCAGTTCCTAGGCCAGCTATGGCTTTCTCAATCGTGTCCAGGTAAGGATCGACTACTTTGTCTCCTTCCAGGTAGACGGACACCACTCTCACTTCCCAGGCCCCTGTCCTCAGTTTAGCGACTGCTATGTTTTCTGTTGTAAGGTCAGGGCACTGGGTTATGCCAATGGTGTTGTCGAATAGCACAATGGCTGCCTTTATCACTTTGTCCGTGTTTAGGCTTCTGCTAAATTGTAATACTCTTGTCCCTGGATGGATCTTCATTTCGCCAATACTACCGATGTATGGTTCCTGGATTAAGGCAAACGATGTCCTATTTTTGGTTGCCTCGATGATTAATTCGGCCGTAGCTAGCTCGCTCCTTTGGAGGTTTGCCTGGATCACGTGATATCGGTGGTTACTTGGGTTTGAGTTCCCGTTCGATCTGGAGCCCACCTCAACAATACGCCACAGTGGACCTTGCCAATGTCTCCCATTTCCTTCTTATGGGGCAGTCTACACTGAAGGCATTGTGGTCTTTCCTCTCCATTTTTGCCTTAAGGCAGTTTCCACATGACGGCATTTCGCCTGAGAGCCAGTCTGCACATTCCGCCTTAAGGTGTGGGCCACCACAGTGACTACAAAGGTTAGGTTAGGTTAGCTTAGGTTCCCCCCCGAACGGGTTCCCGCCTTGTCGTGGCGGGGGGGCTTAGTAGCCGTGGCTTGGTCACCCACGGTGAACAAAGAGGAACCCCTTGGCTCCTCTTTGTTCACAGTTCGCCATACCAACACCAGGAAGAGGAGTGTTGGTATGGCGATGCGCCACTCGCCCTATCCTCCGCGACTCAGACGGGGCCGCACCGTTGAGTGATGCGGTGGTGGTGGGGCTGCGGGGGGAGAGGAGTGTCGGTATTGCGAGGCGCCGCTCTCCCTACCCTCCGCAGCCGAATCTCGGTTGGCGGCGGAGCCATAGACCAGATCCGCCGCTGGGGTCAGGAAGGCTGGTGCTTCTGTGTGCTAGTTTTTCCTGGCCCCATGGCCTTCGCGCATCGGACACGGGGGCGTCCGTTGCGCATGTGAAATTGGAGGCCGAGGAGGAGGGCGCGCCATGTGTTCTGGTGTGCCTTACCTGAGAGGGAGATGGGGGAGGAGTGGTCCTCTCCCGAGGAGGGGCCGCCATGGGGCGGCCAGCGCAGGTGGGGCCGCGGAAGTGTGCGAAAGCGTTCCCGTGGCCCTGCCAATATGCGACGAGGTTGGAACACCATTGGGTTTTAGTCGGTGCGAGTCCGACATAACCCGTCCTTGCCCCCGCGAGGCGGGTATGCGTAGGCATTTCCCCATGTAAAAAAAAAAAAGGTTAGGTTAGGTTAGGTTCCCCCCGAACGGGTTCCCGCCTTGTCGTGGCGGGGGGGCTTAGTAGCCGTGGCTTGGTCAACCACGGTGAACAAAGAGGAACCCCTTGGCTGGCCCGTGGTGTAGGGCTGGCCCGAGGTGGCCACTCCGAGTGGGCTTGGGAAGCCCACTTCGGATGTGTGTCGGTGGGATGCTGCGAGAGGGGTGTCCGCTCCCTCTATCGCTGCAGCCGAGGTGGAGTCGCGAAGGAAGAGGCGTGCTGGTATGGCGATGCGCCACTCGCCCTATCCTCCGCGACTCAGACGGGGCCGCACTGTTAAATGATGCGGTGGTGGTGGGGCCGCGGGGGGAGAGGAGTGTCGGTATTGCGAGGCGCCGCTCTCCCTACCCTCCGCGGCCGAAACTTGGTTGGCGGCGGGGCCCGAGACCAGATCCGCCGCTGGGGTCGGGAAAGCGGGCACTATTAAGCGCTCGATTTTCCTGGCCCCATGGCCTCCGCGTATCGGACTCGGGGGGTCCGATACGCAGGTGGAGTTGGAGGCTGTGGAGGGGGGTAGCTGAACACCTCGCTACCCCGTGCAGGAGACGAGGCCCGGACAGACCGGGCCAGCACTAGTGTGGGGCTGCGGAAGAATTTGGATTCCCGCGGCCCCGCGCGCACGTGCGAGGAGGCACCGTGGGGTTTTAGCCGGTAGGAGTCCGGCATAACCTTCCGGTTGCCCCCGCAGCCGGAGGTATCCATGAGGATTTCCCCACGAAAAAAAAAATAGGTTAGGTTAGATTAGGTTAGGTTCCCGACTCCGACCGGCAAGCCCTCGTACCGACGAAGAGGTCGAGCGCATTGTCCGGCTCTGCATGCTCCAGTGCGGGAGCATGGTTAACGCTCGGCTGGAGGCAATTTCTCGGCGTCTCCCGGTGGAAATCCTCCGTCCGCCTTTAGCGGCTGACACGCGGAGGACTGAGGAGCCGCCGAGACTTGCGCCTCAAAAGGGGAAGCCCGCGGAGGGTAACAAAAAGCCCGCGGAGGGAGCTCCTCTGAGCAACCAGCCCACGACTGCCGGGTCTAAGGGTGAGACCTGGGCGTAAGTCGTGGGCCGCAAGAAGGCCCGCAAAGCCGCCAAGAAGGCCGCAGCAGCCGCATGTGCCCCAGGGGGAACCGCAAAGACGGCTCCTAAACCTGCACAGCGGACTGCCAAAGGCGGTCGCAAGAGACCGGCTGTACATGTTCCGCGGTCCAACGCTGAATAACGTTGCAGCCTGGAGCTGTGGAGCGTGGCGTGACGTACCAGTCGGTCATCGCCGAGGCCAATGCCAAGATCAAATTATCTGATCTTGGCCTTCAGTCCGTCACCCTCAGGCAGGCTGCCACGGGTGCACGACTGTTCGAGGTGGCTGGCACTGTGAGCGGCAGTGCCGAAAAGGCGGACGCACTGGCCGCCAAGATGAGGGAGGTCCTCAACCCAGAGGACGTCCGGGTCTCCAGGCCAATGAAAACCGCAGAGGTGCGGATTGCTGGCCTGGACGACTCCGTGACCTCAGAGGAGGTGGTGGCGGCCGTTGCCAGAAGCGGAGAGTGTCCGCCGGACAAGGTGCGGGCTGGCGATATACGCACCGACGCCATCGGACTCGGCGCGGTCTGGGTTCGGTGCCCTGTAGCGTCGGCGAAGAAGATCGCCGATAGCGGCAGATTGCTGGTAGGCTGGATGGCGGCAAGGACCAAACTCTTACAGCCCCGGGCTTTGCAGTGCTTTCGGTGCCTGGAAAAAGGGCACGTCCGGGCGAAGTGCACCGCCGAGGTTGACCGTAGTGACCTCTGTTATCGCTGCGGCCAGCCTGGCCACAAGGCTGCCCTGTGCTCCGCGGCGCTCAACTGCAGCCTTTGTTCTGCTGCGGGAAGGCCAGCGGAGCACAGAGTAGGCGGAGGGGCTTGTGGGGCGCCTACCTGCAAGAAAAAGAAAAAGGAAAAGAAGAGGAGCACTAAGCCTGCCGGGTTAACCTCCCTGCCCTCGCAGGCTAGCAGCTCCGCGGCCGACTCCCGGCCCAGGACCGTTAGCGAGGGGATGGAATGTCAATAATGGCACAATTCCATTCTCTCCATTTTCTCCAGGGCAACATCAACCACTGTGCCAGAGCTCAGGATCTCCTACTCCAGAGCATGGCAGAGTGGTCGATTGACGTGGCTGTGGTCGCCGAACCATACTTCATTCCCGCCCGTGACAACTGGTTGGGATGCGCTGACGGTTTGGTGGCCATTATTGGCGAGACTCTGATCGACCCGACTCGGGGCCGCGGCTGGGTTGCTGCGGTCTCGGGCGGCATCGTTATTGTAGGGGCGTATTTCTCCCCCAACAAGAGTCTCGCCGACTTTGAGGGTTTCCTTGTCGAGTTGGGCGCCGTCGTAGGCCGCTATCACCCTCGTCCCGTTCTGGTGCTCGGGGATCTCAACGCCAAGTCCTCGGCGTGGGGATCTCCGGTCACTGACCCTCGGGGCGAGGTGTTAGAAGAGTGGACGGTGACGACTGGTCTGGTCGTCCTGAATCGGGGTTCGGAATACACGTGCGTGCGACAGCGGGGTGGGTCGATAGTGGACGTCTCGTTTGCTAGCCCCTCTGTCGCCAGCCGAGTCCGCGACTGGCGTGTCGCCGCAGAGGTGGAGACGTTATCGGACCATCGGTATATCCGGTTCGACGTCTCTGCCCAGACTGCGAGCGGCCGCCATCCAACAACCCCGATTAACGACGGCCCGCGTTGGGTGCTTAAGCGCATCGACAGGGAACTACTCGACGAAGCTGCCCTAGTCCAGTCCTGGATTCGGGAGTCGACGACGGACGGCCCCGTCGACGTCGAAGCGGTGGCGCTATGGTTTCGCGGGGCGATGACGCAGATCTGCGACGCGTCCATGCCCCGTGTCCACCAACGGTCCGCAAGGCGCCAGGTGTACTGGTGGACCGCCGAGATCGCGCAATTGCGCATAGCGTGCGTTGCGGCTCGTCGCCGGTACACCCGATACCGGAGGCGGCGTCGACGGGATCCCGCCGAGGAGGACGCGCTGTATGAGGTGTACCGCGAGTCTAAGGAGACTCTGTGGCTGGCCATCGGCGACTCAAAGTCGCGTGCCAGGGAAGAGCTGCTGGGATCCCTAGATCGGGATCCGTGGGGGCGCCCCTACCGTTGGGTACGGGGCAAGTTGCGTCCCTGGGCGCCTCCACTAACACAAACGATGCAACCCCAGTTGCTAGAGGCGGTGGTATCGGCTCTCTTCCCTGAGCGAGTGGGACACGTTCCCCCGGCGATGGCTTCGCCCTCAGCCACAGACTCTCCAGAAGAGGAGAGCATCGATGTCCCCGAGGTGACGCAAACAGAGACGAGAGCGGCCGTGTCGCGACTCTGGGCTAAGAACACAGCGCCCGGACCCGACGGAGTTCCTGGTCGAGCTCTCGTCCTGGCTCTGAAGGAGCTAGAGCCCCAGCTGAGAGGGCCCTTCACGGTTTGTCTCGAGCAGGGTCAGTTTCCCAGTGTGTGGAAGGAGGGGAGGCTGGTCCTGCTCAGGAAGGAGGGGCACCCCGCGGACTCACCGTCCGCGTACCGGCCCATAGTGCTGCTCGACGAGGCGGGCAAACTTCTTGAGCGCATCATCGCAGATCGCCTCGTCAGCCACTTGTGCAGAGAGGGGCCTGACCTGGACGAGAACCAGTTTGGTTTTCGCCGCGGGCGCTCTACCATAGACGCTATTACGCGCGTGAGGGCCCTGGCGGAGGAGACAGTATCCCGGGGTGGGGTGGTGCTGGCGGTGTCCTTAGACATCTCCAACGCCTTCAACACCCTACCCTGGAGTTGTATTCGGGAGGCGCTGAATTACCATCGCGTGCCTCCCTACCTCCACCGCACAATAGGGGCTTACCTTGAGGAGAGATGCGTTACCTATTGGGGACGTGACGGCGCTGGTCGGCGCGTCATGTCGTGCGGTGTTCCGCAGGGATCGGTCTTGGGACCGCTCCTGTGGAACATCGGCTACGACTGGGTGCTGAGAGGTGAACTCCCGTCGGGCGCCGACTTGACGTGTTATGCGGACGACACGCTCGTCACTGCCCGGGGGAGTTCGCACAGGGAAGCAGCGTTGGTTGCCACGGCTGCGGTGTCACAAGTGGTGAACCGCATCCGGCGCCTGGGCCTGGAGGTGGCCCTAAGTAAGTCGGAGGCCTTGGTGTTCCATGGCCCACGACGTGCGCCGCCGCCGGTTTCACACATCGTGGTCAGCGGGGCCCGGATAGCTGTCGAGTCCACCATGAAGTATCTGGGATTGGTGCTCGACAGCCGATGGGAATTCGGACCCCACTTCCGGCGGCTGGCGCCCAAGCTGATGGGTGCAGCGGGCGCGCTATCAACGTTGCTTCCCAACTTGGGGGCCCGAGCGCCGCCTGTAGGCGGTTGTACGTGGGAATCGTGCGGTCCATGGCCCTGTATGGGGCCCCTGTGTGGGCGATGGACATGACGGCCAGCACTCTCGCCATTCTGCGTAAACCGCAGAGGGCGATGGCCCTCAGAGTCGCCCGCGGGTATCGCACGATTTCCTACGAGGCGGCTTGCGTCCTGGCCGGATCCCCGCCCTGGGACCTAGAGGCGAAAGTACTCGCGTCATTATATCGATGGCGCGAGGAAGAGCGGGCACGGGGCTCGAGGCCGGTGCAGCGGCAGATCGCGCTGCGTCGAGAGGAGCTCCGTCAGGTCTTGGTGGCGGAATGGCGGCAAAGGCTTCTGCGCCCTATAAAGTAGGAGGCGATCTGTCGCTGCCGGCCTTAGTGCAGAAGATGGTCGGTAGCGCAGAGTCGTGGGATGCAGTGGTGTCCTTCTGCGAGGACGTGATGTCGCAGAAGGAAAATGCGGAACGGGAAAGGGAGATCTCGACTCCCTTCCCTGGCCGCAGAAGGCGCACCGGGCGCAGGAGAAGGGCGGACAACGCCCTTTTCCGGCCCCCATAAATGGGTCCAGGGGCGAGGGACTTGGGGAAGCCCCCGCCACCCCTACTCGATGGACCCGAGGCGGAGGCGCGCGCGGGTGTCGGTGCGCGCCCCTGAGGCGATACACGGGGTAGTTTAACACCTCACTACCCCGTGCAGGAGACGAGGCCTGGACGGACCGGGCCAGCACTAGTGTGGGGCTGCGGAAGAATTTGGATTCCCGCGGCCCCACGCGCACGTGTGAGGAGACACTGGGGTGGTTTTAGCCGATAAAAGTCCGGCACGCCCCTCCGCCTTTCCCCAGGCGGAGGTAGTCCATGAGGATTTCCCCCCGTAAAAAAAAAAAAAAAAGGTTAGGTTAGGTTAGGTTAGGTTCCCCCTCGAACGGGTCCCCGCCTTGTCGTGGCGGGGGGGCTTAGTAGCCGTGGCTTGGTCAACCACGGTGAACAAAGAGGAACCCCTTGGCTGGCCCGTGGTGTAGGGCCGGCCCGAGGTGGCCACTCCGAGTGGGCTTGGGAAGCCCACTTCGGATGTGTGTCGGGGGGCTGCGGTGAGAGGGGAGTCCGCACCCTCTACCGCTGCAGCCGAGGTGGAGTCGCGGAGGAAGAGGAGTGTTGGTATGGCGATGCGCCACTCGCCCTATCCTCCGCGACTCAAACGGGGCCGCACCGTTGATGCGGTGGTGGTGGGGCCGCGGGGGGAGAGGAGTGTCGGTATTGCGAGGCGCCGCTCTCCCTACCCTCCGCGGCCGAAACTTGGTTGGCGGCGGAGCCCGAGACCAGATCCGCCGCTGGGGCCAGGAAGGCTGGTGCTTCTGAGTGCTAGTTTTTCCTGGCCCCATGGCCTTCGCGCATCGGACACGGGGGCGTCCGTTGCGCATTAGAAATTGGAGGCCGAGGAGGAGGGCGCACCATGTGTTCTGGTGCGCCTTATCTGAGAAGGAGATGGGGGAGGAGTGATCCTCTCCCGAGGAGGGGCCGCCATGGGGCGGCCAGCGCAGGTGGGGCCGCGGAAGTGTGCGAAAGCGTTCCCGTGGCCCTGCATATATGCGACGAGGGTGGAACACCATGGGGTTTTAGTCGGTGCGAGTCCGACATAACCCGTCCTTGCCCCCGCGAGGCGGGTATGCGTAGGCATTTCCCCATGTAAAAAAAAAAAAAGGTTAGGTTAGGTTCCCCCCCGAACGGGTTCCCGCCTTGTCGTGGCGGGGGGGCTTAGTAGCCGTGGCTTGGTCACCCACGGTGAACGAAGAGGAACCCCTTGGCTGGCCCGTGGTGTAGGGCCGGCCCGAGGTGGCCACTCCGAGTGGGCTTGGCGAGCCCACTTCGGATGTGTGTCGGGGAGCTGCGGTGAGAGGGGAGTCCGCACCCTCTACCGCTGCAGCCGAGGTGGAGTCGCGGAGGAAGAGGAGTGTTGGTATGGCGATGCGCCACTCGCCCTATCCTCCGCGACTCAGACGGGGCCGCACCGTTTATTGATGTGGTGGTGGTGGGGCTGCGGGGGGAGAGGAGTGCCGGTATTGCGAGGCGCCGGTCTCCCAGCCCTCCGCAGCCGAATCTTGGTTGGCGGCGGAGCCATAGACCAGATCCGCCGCTGGGGTCAGGAAGGCTGGTGCTACTGAGTGCTAGTTTTTCCTGGCCCCATGGCCTTCGCGCATCGGACGCGGGGGCGTCCGTGGCGCATATGAAATTGGAGGCCGAGGAGGAGGGCGCGCCATGTGTTCTGGTGCGCCTTACCTGAGAGGGAAATGGGGGAGGAGTGGTCCTCTCCCGGGGAGGGGCTGCCATGGGGCGGCCAGCGCAGGTGGGGCCGCGGAAGTGTGCGATAGCGTTCCCGTGGCCCTGCCAATATGCGACGAGGGTGGAACACCATGGGGTTTTAGTCGGTGCGAGTCCGACATAACCCGTCCTTGCCCCCGCGAGGCGGGTATGCGTAGGCATTTCCCCATGTAAAAAAAAAAAAAAAGGTTAGGTTAGGTTAGGTTAGGTTCCCCCCCGAACGGGTTCCCGCCTTGTCGTGGCGGGGGAGCTTAGTAGCCGTGGCTTGGTCACCCACGGTGAACTAAGAGGAACCCCTTGGCTGGCCCGTGGTGTAGGGCCGGCCCGAGGTGGCCACTCCGAGTGGGCTTGGCGAGCCCACTTCGGATGTGTGTCGGTGGGATGCTGCGAGAGGGGTGTCCGCTCCCTCTATCGCTGTAGCCGAGGTGGAGTCGCGGAGGAAGAGGCGTGCTGGTATGGCGATGCGCCACTCGCCCTATCCTCCGCGACTCAAACGGGGCCGCACCGTTAAATGATGCGGTGGTGGTGGGGCTGCGGGGGGAGAGGAGTGTCGGTATTGCGAGGCGCCGCTCTCCCTACCCTCCGCAGCCGAATCTTGGTTGGCGGCGGAGCCATAGACCAGATCCGCCGCTGGGGTCAGGAAGGCCGGTGCTTCTGAGTGCTAGTTTTTCCTGGCCCCATGGCCTTCGCGCATCGGACACGGGGGCGTCCGTTGCGCATTGGAAATTGGAGGCCGAGGAGGAGGGCGCACCATGTGTTCTGGTGCGCCTTACCTGAGAAGGAGATGGGGGAGGAGTGTTCCTCTCCCGAGGAGGGGCCGCCATGGGGCGGCCAGCGCAGGTGGGGCCGCGGAAGTGTGCGACAGCGTTCCCGTGGCCCTGCCAATATGCGACGAGTGTGGAACACCATGGGGTTTTAGTCGGTGCGAGTCCGACATAACCCGTCCTTGCCCCCGCGAGGCGGGTATGCGCAGGCATTTCCCCATGTAAAAAAAAAAAAAAGGTTAGGTTAGGTTAGGTTAGGTTAGGTTAGGTTTTTTTTTTTTTTTACTGTTCTACTGCTGCTATATATGCAGCACCCGTGGTTACTTTAGTTTTTTCCTGTTCATTTTATCTTTATCCCTTTTTTTTATTTTTTTTTTATTTATTCTTTTTTTTTATTTTTTTTTTTTTTTTTTTTTATTATCTAATTTTTTTTCTGTCTTATTTCTACTTTACAAAGATATTATTATAAGTTTGTTTCATACAAAATTTGTTTATACTATTTGGAATGCATACTAAGATACATTTACTTGTTTCACTATAAATGTCAACTTTTCTTATCAGTATTACAAACTTATTTTCGCAAAATCCTTTTTTATTATTTTATTATATGTGCCATACATAACTCCGGTTTTTTTTTTTTATTTTTTTTCTCTTACAGTTGCTTACAGTTATATATAGTTACTTTATACAATTTTAATGCAATTGTCCATTGCTTTAGTTTTATATACTTTTAACTTATAAAACTATACTATTTTGGACCCATTTGCTTTTCCTGCAGTAGGAACGACTATTTCTGCATATTTTAGGAAATGGGTGCGACAGTCATCGTTGTTAATAGCGTATTTTAGGGTAGTATCTTTAATTGCAATTCCCATCTTCTGCTCGCATTCCAATCTTTTCATAGCGAATCTCGGGCAATCTATTAACAGGTGTAAAATTGTTTCGTCTACTTCACTACTGCATGCGCAAGATGGGGACTGCGTTAATTTGTACTTGAATAAATACGCCTTAAAACCTCCATGACCCGTTAACAATTGCGTCTTAACGTTATCTAGTTTAATGTTTTTAAGTGTACTGTGTGCTTGTCTTATGTCCGGAAAGAATATCTTCGTGACTGCTCCTGTTGTAGCTTCATTGTATCGTTGTTGCCACCCCATGCAGGTAGAGTCCCTGGTGAGTCGCTTCGCGAAGGACAGAGGGCACTTATCATAAACTGCGGCTTGTTTGTTAGACAGTGCTGCCTTCTTTGCAAGTTCATCAGCTCTTTCGTTGCCGGGTATACCAATATGCGCTTTGACCCAGTAGAACTCAACATCCCCGTCTTTATTTTTCAACTCTCTTAAACGTTCTCGTATTTCAACTGCAAGAGGCTGGAGAGACGTGCTGTCGGTTAGGCACTCTAAAGCTGATCGTGAGTCACTTAGTATTATTGCTTTCTTTAATTTACTGATCTTGCACATCATGTCAAGTGCTTTAAGAATAGCAGTAAGTTCAGCCTGATAAACACTACAGTAACTTTCTAACCTAAATGTTGATTTGAGTATTTCTTTACCCTCTCTCCACACACTGACAGCGCCACCTACTTTGTCTTCTAACTTACTGCCGTCCGTGTATATTCTCGGCTTAAGGCCGTCGATTGCGTTTTCTTCTTCTTGTGTAACTACTATCTTGAAAGATACACGCTCTCTTTCAGCGGGATGGGGTAAACAGAATGGGCTTATTGGTTTTTCTACAGTTCTTCCTGGTAGTTGTGCTAGTGGCTTTCCTCGTTTGATTTCATAGAGTGAAAGATGTTCCAATGCTCTTAAGTCAAGAGGGATGATTCCTGATAGTAACACGCTAGACGTAAATGAGATTGTCCTGTGGCCTTTGCAGATCTTAATTGCAAACATTCTTGTTATACGTTCTAATCTTTTCCTCATGTATTCTTTTTTCGCTACCGTGGCCCATACACTTGCCGCATGAAGAATAGTTGGCTCCACTACAGCTAAATATATAGTTTTGACTATCTCTGAGTTAAAACCCCAGTTGGCTCTTGCTGTTCTCGATATGGTTTTATAGATGTTTAGTGCCTTTCTGAGAACTCCATCTAAATGTTCTACGAAATTTAAATTTGTGTCAAAAGTAACACCAAGTACTTTCAGACTCGAAGATGGTTTGATAATGATATTATTCATTTTAATTGTAGGAATTTCATAGGATAGCTTTTTTGTGATTACTATTGCTTGAGTTTTATGTGGTGCGAAGTTTAATTTGTGTTTTTTCCCCCATGCCATTACTTGCTCTAAAGCTGGATTTAGTTTTTCTTCTACTGCATTAGCTGAATGTCCTTTTGCAATAACAAGTATGTCATCCGCATACGCCTGTATACGGACATTTAGTTTTGAAATTGATTCGAGAAGGGGATCTAAAAGAATATTCCAGAGGATAGGTCCACAGGTAGACCCTTGTATACAGCCTTTGGTGGTTGATTTTGTGACTTCTGCTCCTGCATACTTTAGTAAAATGCTTCTAAATGACAGGTAACTAGTGACTAACCTGAGAATCTCTGAACTAACCTTTTTCCTTTTCATTTCTCTGATTATTTGGGGCCACCAAGCATTATCAAATGCCCCTTCTATGTCAAGAGATACCACTACAACGATCATTTTTTCTTTGATGCCCTGTCTTATCACCGTCATTGTATCATATAAAGCGTCTTCTGTACTGCGCTGTGGCATGAATCCGTATTGAAAACTGTTGAGTTTATCTTCACTTCCTAACTGCCATAGAAGTCTCCCTACAAACAATTTTTCTAAGATCTTCCCAAATACCGGTAGTAATCCAATAGGTCGGTATGATTTAGGTACTGAATAATCATCTTTCCCCGGCTTTGGAATGACTTTTATAACAGCCTTTTTCCAGATCTCGGGGAAGTGCCCTAATTCTAGACACTTGTTGAAAATTGCCTTCAGCGTTGACGGTGAAGTTTTGTAAGCCTCATAGCAGATGTCTGATGTTATACCATCTTCTCCTGGTGCCTTTTTAGGGTTCATTCTTTGTAGTACCATTTCTATTTCTTCTTCGGTGAATTCCCGAAAACTAATAGAGTCATATCTTAGATCTTTAATAATTGCATTCGATTCATCACGAACTTTTCCTTGTTCTTCAGTGTCCTTATTTACTTCATCTTCAGGGTAGAATACTTTAGCTAGTAGCATAGCTGAATCATTCGGATTTAGAGTTTTTTCTCCTAAACGCAAAAGTTTGTCTTCGCTTATTGTTGTGCATTTCCTAATAATTCTGTAAATGCTCTGCCATATTGTCTCTTTTTCCTGCTTTGTACATAGCTGCTTCCAGCTCTCAGTAATTGTAAACATTATGTTACTCACATATTTTTCTTTAGCTGCTGTAAATTCTTGGATAAGGAAGGGTTTACGCCTAGTGTTCGCAAATCTTATTCTTCTTCTTAATCTTATTAATTCTCGTCGTTCAGCTTCTAACTCCTTAGTCCACCAGGGTGTGCAGGTTGTGTTAATCTTTTTAGAGATAGGTGGTATTGCCCGTTTACTAGCAATGCTGACTTGTTTGATGTATTTGTCTAAAATGTCTTCCAAATCATTTGTTGTTTTTATTAGATTAACTTTTATTTCAGTAATTTTGTCATTTTCTAACCCTTCATTTAAAACATCCCTAAAAATTGACCAATTTGCCTTAGCGGTGTTAAATAGACGTGTGGATTTTCTGGGGGAAGTTTTCTGTTTATCTATGATAATGTTTATTTGGAATTGAATTGCTCGATGGTCAGAAAGTGTAACAAAGTCTGGATCTACTTTCCATTTCTCTACCTTGTGTAGTAACGAAGATGTACAAGCGGTTACATCCACCAGACTGCTATAGAGTTTTCCAGCTCGATACTGATAGAATGTAGGGTCGTTTCCTTGGTTTAGTATGTTCATGTCCATTTCTGCTATCATTTCCGATAAGTGTAATCCCCTCCTGTCTTCCTCTCTGCTACCCCACCAAGGACTCTTTGCATTGAAGTCCCCTGCCAAGATGATGTCCTCGGTGTCCATGTTCTGTGCAATTTTCACAATGTTTCTGATATCTTCATCTAGATCCCCATTTTTTTCCAAGTACACATTAAGTATTCCTATACTATGGTTTCCTACTTTAATTATAAAGCCTACTATATTTTCACTTATGTATTCTGGATTTTCTATAATTAAGTACGTGGGATCAACAACGATGACTGCCGATTTAACCGGTTTATCAATTATGTTATTCACTTTTTGTATAACGCGGCGATTACAAGTAACATGCCCTTTTGAACCAATATATGGTTCTTGCAGTAAGAGAAGTGTAATTTTTTGGTTGACGGCCATTTGTAAAGATTCTTTATATGCCGCCATTCCTCGTCCTAGATTAACTTGCACGATTTTTACAGTTTGCGTGTCTTCTGGCATATTATTTATAATGTTTATGCTCATCTGTGTTTGTTCGATGTCATTTGTCTGATCTACTTTAGCAGTATGCAACTAAGGATCTCGCTATTCGGTCCCATTTCTGCCATACTAAGCATTCAGCACTGTATGCTGCGTGACTATGGTCCCCCTTGACTTTATTTTTAATGCAATTCGCACATGAAGGTGCTCCGTTATTTCGTGGACATTGTCTGCTGTCATGTTCGCCTGCGCAATAACCACAGGTTGATTTATCAGCTGCACACTCGTTTGCTCTATGTCCGAAACCCATGCATCGATAGCACTGGACTATAGGTGACTGATCTATAGCTGGGACTATTTGGTAGGCCACATGCACCTTTTGGTCCTTAAGGGCCTTCCATACCCAAGGGTTTACTTCGATAACTATGTTACTAACTGCTGCTGTGCGGCCTTTTATTCTTCTTAGGACCTTAATCTTAATATCATCTTTTTCTATATCTTTGAATAGCTTCACGTTCTGCTTTACGAGTGCTTCCTCTAATTTTTTATTATTGAGATCGTTCGATATTCCTAGTAACTTTATAATTGGGTTTTTAGTAGATGATTTTGACACTGTGAGTTTTTTGGCAGAATTTTTGATCGCACTTTGTAACTTACTTCGGTCCTCTTCTGTATTGCACGTAATGACCACCTTTTGATTTCTGACTCTTCTGACATTATTTACTCCCACTCCTAGTTGCACCACGTCAATATTGTCTTTAATGGTACTGACAACATCTTCACTTGTGTACCTAGGGTCGGAGGATTCAATAAGCAGAGCAAATCGAGGTTTGATGAGAGCTTCGGCATACGATCTTGTTGGACCGACAATTTGCTGTTCTTTGGTCGCATGATTATATTTTTTGTGGTCGTTGTCCTCCTTAAGTGGACTGCAGTTGCATACTTGTAAGTTGTCAAGTTTTTCTCTAATCTCTGCTACTGCTAGCTCGGTACCTAGGCCAGAGTTATTTTGAAATGCCCACTGACTTGCTCCATGTTCCTTGAGTTCTTTTATTTCATCCGTTAATATTCCTATCTTTTGCGAGATAGGCTCTATGGCGACTGTGAATTTGTCTGTGGATATCTCCTGTCGGGATGTGTTCTGAATTTGTGCTTGTAATTCCTGCACAATATTTTTCATGTCACATGTATCACTAACAATGGAGTCTAATCGAGGGTTTTTAAGTGACTCAATGGCCTGAGTGATACATTTCACATCTGTTTTCTGGTTTTCCAAACTGTTTTTAAGGTGTTGAACTTCGAGACATAAGGATTTTATGTACTCGATCGTATCCCTGTTCTGGTTCACTATCATCGTAACCTCTTCTACAGGAAATATTTGCCGGTCACCAGAGGGACAGTTAGAAGAGTCTTTTATCGCTCTGATAAAATTTTCGTTTATTTCCTGCCGTATCTGATAAATTGTCTTAATAGGATCATCCATCTCATAATTGAGCCATCTCCTTATAGCTTCTGCAGATTTTTGCGTGTCTTTTAAAAGTTAGGGTTAGGTTAGGTTTTTTTTTTTTTGTTTTTTTTTTCTTTTTTTTTTACTGCAGCCCTCTGACATTTAATTTCAGAGTCCTTTTATATCTTAATTGTTATTAGTTTCTTGATTTGTTATTTTGCAAAATCACATTTTATTCGGGGCATTCTCGGGGCAGTCTATACGCGATATAGACACAAGGAAGCACCGATGTAATACACGAAGCTTTCTAACATCTGTTTGAATGATCCGTTGTATATATATAAACACACCTACATACACAAATTCATACATACATATAAACATACACTTACATATACATAAATATATACATACACACACACATATATATACATATCGACAATTTTCCATAGAATATTGCTCTATTAATATTTACATTAATATTATTTATTTTAACACAATTCTTATATTTTGCCATTTTTATTTTAAGTTTGATTTCTTTTAATGACTCTTTTAACAATTCCTTCACAGTATCTTATAAACTTTGTTCTTGTTTTTCTTTCTAACAACATTGACCAAAGGTTGCCGCTTTCCAGTTTAATACCGAACGATGTTTCAAACTCTTGTCTCTCTTTACCAAAAATGGGACACTTGATGATTATATGCAGCACTGTCTCCTCAACTCCCGGTTCACAGAGACATGATGAGTTCTCCTTACATTTAAATCGGTGCAAGTACTCAGAGAACCCACCATGCCCGGTCATGACCTGTATCATTGTAGAAGACAGTGCTGTTTCCCTTACAAACTTATATGCATTTATAGCATTTGGGAGAAAGACTTTTGTTATTTTACCCGTATCGCCTTCTATATATCTCTGGTTCCACTTTTCTAAGGTCTTTCTAAAGTCGGATGAGTCTTTTTATGAATGACACTGGGCAAAGGTCATAGTCTGGTTTTTCTTTACTTCGCAACGCAGCATGTTTCGCCAACTCATCGGCCCGCTCATTTTCCATCAGACCCGCATGGGCTTTTATCCAGAATAATTGGATAACTTTTTGTTGCGAAAATATGGACTGTATATTTCTGCGAGTCTTAACT
Organism: Parnassius mnemosyne; assembly: GCA_963668995.1. NCBI lineage: Eukaryota > Metazoa > Arthropoda > Insecta > Lepidoptera > Papilionidae > Parnassius > Parnassius mnemosyne. The sequence goes on along the minus strand of CAVLGL010000035.1, from coordinate 64,140 downwards.
GCAAGGGGATGTTTGGTGTCTTGGTTGACAATGGTCTCGAGTGCTGCTCTCGAGTCACTGTAAACCCCAAAACTTTTTTCGTTGCTACTGAGGATTCGCTCAGTTGCCCTCAATATGGCCAGTAATTCCGCCTGGTAAACGGTGCAGTAGTCCGACAGTTTGAGCTTTAGAGTTCTGGTCTCAGCTTCATTTTTCCAAAAGGATAATGCAACCCCAACCTTTCCCTCTATTTTGCTCCCATCGGTAAATATTCGGAGACTCTGGGTGTTGTTGAGTCTCATATCGTGCTCGTTCACCAGGCATGTGAACTCCAGGTCCATATTATGGGATGCTGGGTGGGGCAACTCCGTAAAGCTCGCCATCGCCTCCACCACCCGGTCCCCTAGTACTGACCGGTGTTTACCTCTCTTTACCTCAAAAAGGGTGGCTGCTTCTTGGACCTTCAGGTCTAGAGGAAGCAAGCCAGCCAATACCAGTGCCGAGCGGAGGGAAACCGTCCGGTAAGCTTTAATAATTTTCTGAGCGAATCCTCTTTGCACAGCATTTAATTGCTTTTTTGTTCCCAACTTGCTAGCGGCCGGTGCCCACACGCTCGCCGCGTACAATACTACTGGCTCAACAACCGCCATGTATATAGCCCTGATAATCTCTGGCTGAAGGCCCCAACTAACCTTTGCAGCTCTTGATAGTTGGCTGTAGAGCGCTGTTGCCTTTCTACACACATTTCTCACGTGGGTGTTAAAGGTGAGTTTCCTGTCTATAGTGACACCAAGCATCTTAATCTCTTCTGACATGCCAATGCCTATCCCGCCCATGTTAAGATGTGGGGAATCGTATTTCAATTTATTAGTCATAACCATAGCCTTAGTCTTATGTGGCACGAATTTGAGTTTGTTACGAATTCCCCACCTCCGAACATGTTCAAGAGCGGCATTCGCACGTCCCTGGATCTCAAGAGCCGTGTCACCTGCAAACAACAGAACGATGTCGTCAGCAAACGCCTGGCACCGGTCACCCCTTTTCTCCAGGTCCTTGAGCAAAGGGTCCAGAAGCAAGTTCCACAGTACCGGTCCTCCTATGGAGCCTTGTACGCACCCTTTTGTTGTTTTCTGTGTATGCTCAACACCCGCATACCTCACTCTAACTCTTCTGTCCTGGAGATAACTGTCAACCATTTTCCTGATGTTTATGGGGCATCTTTCCTCAGCCAACCGACATCTTATTGCTGGCCACCAAGCACTATCGAATGCTCCCTCTATGTCAAGGGATATCATAGTTACAATCTTCTTGTTCCGTAACTGTGTACGTATGTATTCCATCATGTCATAGAGGGAGTCTTCGGTGCTTTTCTGTGGTGTGAAGCCGTATTGGCAAGTACTGACCCCTGGTTGAATATGCCATCTTATTCTTCTAATTACCATCTTCTCCAGGACTTTTCCCATAACCGGTAGCAGACCTATCGGTCTATAGGCCTTCGGGTGCGTATAGTCTTCTTTTCCCGGCTTTCTTAGGACCACAACTACTGCTTCCTTCCATATAGTGGGGAAGTGCCCTAACTCTAGGCATTTATTTGCCAGGCTCAAGTAAATCTCAGGGTTATGGGATATCACATCTCTGCAGATATCGGCCGTGAAGCCGTCCCCTCCCGGCGCCTTTTTTGGTTTGAAGTTATTTAAAGCGTACTTTAACTCAGATAGAGTGAATGGTGGATCGCAAGAGTCATCTTGCGGTCCTGCATTCACTTTTTCAGACATTTCTCTTATGCGCTGATGTTCTGCGTTATCAGATTCAATTAAGTCCTCCGGGTAAAAGGTTTCAGCTAGCATTCTAGCCGATTCTGCAGTGTCTAATATTTTACCATCTTTTGTAAGTGGCAGGTCTTCGTGACGTTTTGCTGTTCTGCCGATTACCCGGTATATCCCATCCCATAAGCTTTCTTTGTCCTGTTTCCCACAGAACTCCTTCCAGCTTTTCACTTGAGCCTTTTTCGCTTCAGATTCATATTTGTCTTTCACTTCCAGGTACTCATTGACAACAGCTGCTCGTCGCACCGCAACAGCACATCTTATGCGGCGTTTTTTGGTGATGACGTCTTTCTTTAGCGCAACAAGTTCTTCGTTCCACCACGGCAAGGTAAGTTTATTATTATTTTTTATTTTCGGTATTGTAGTTTCGCATGTTTCTTTAACTGCTTCTATATATTTTCCTAATTTATATTCCAAATGTTCCTTATTCTTTATTTTATTTATATCTGATATTTTAAAATTTTCATCTGAAAGAAATTGAGCCAGTTTCTCATGAAACTTACTCCAATTTGCTTTTTTGCTGTAGTATATCCTCGTAACTCTTTCTATTTTAATTCCCATTGTTTTTGCTTGATTAATTTTGAATTTGATTGTATTGTGGTCAGAACTTGTTACGTCATCGTATATCTTCCAATCATTCACCAGATTCAGTAGATTTTCCGAGCACGCTGTGATGTCAACATGGCTCTGGTATATTTTGCCACCTCTCACCGTATCAAAGGTTGGAGTTTCTCCTTTATTTATTATCTGAAGACCAAGCTCATTTAAAGTACCTAAGAGCGTTTCTCCTCGACTATCTTCTCTCACACTGCCCCACCACGGGCTCCACGCATTTGCGTCCCCTCCTACCAATATTTTTCTTTTACCCGATTTCGTAACTATATCTTTTAATTGATACATATACGGTTCGATGGGTTTATCCGGCTCCAGATAAAGTGAGATGACACCCATCTCCCAGGCATTTGTTTTAACTATAACCACAACGATATTTTTTGTGGTGAGAGTCGGACATTGAGTAACGTAGATCTTGCTGTCAAAGACAGCAATCGACGCCTTTACCACTCCCTCTGTCTGAGTACTTTGAAATATGCGCGCTCCCCGATAGTCCTTCATATATCCGACTCTCCCCACGTATGGTTCCTGGATCAGGGCTAAGCTCATCCCTCCCTTGCTTGCTTCTAACATTAGTTCGTTCGTTGCGAGTTCCTTCCTCTGAAGATTAGCTTGTACGACCAACATAGTTGGTGCCCCTGTTTCAACTTGTCTTACTGACTCTCCGCATTTGTTTCCTAATTCAACCTTAGCAATAAGCTACACTGGTTCTAGCTATTGCATCCCATCTTCTGCGCACTGGACACTCATTGTCGAACGCGTTGTGGTCCTGGCGGTCCGTCTTTGCCTTAACACAGTTAATACAAGAAGGCACTTCCCCAGCCGAAAAGGCAGTACATGAGGTCTTTAAATGTGGGCCTCCACAGTGAGAGCATATGTCATCTGATTCCTTACAGTGCCTTCTACCGTGCCCATAAGCGAGACATCTGGAACATTGAATTAATGGTGACTGGTCCGCCACCACGATTCGTTGCAGGTCCACGTGAATTCGTCCTGCTTCTATCAATCGCTTCCATATTGGTGGGGAGACCTGGAGGACAACATGATTAGTGTGCGGGTTTCTTGTTTTTTTTGCGGTAACGTACTGATAATCTATATTCTTCGCTATCCAAGGATTCCAACAGATTTTTATTTTGGCTCCTAATAGCAGCGGTTATGTCATCATCAGTGTTTATCGTCAGCACGTCCCTCAATATGACCAACGGATCTTTATTCTTTGCCTGTTCAACTGATAGCCCCGTATCACCGGCTTTTATTCGACTAGCTACCTTGTCCATTTCTTCCCTAGTGCCACAACCTACTATGACTTTTTGGTCTTTAGCTTTCCTCACTTTTTCTACTCTTAGCCCACTTTGCTTTGCGTTCACCGCCACTCTAATCTTTTCGATAACATCGCCACTTGTATCTTTCTCATTTCCTGATCTCACTATAATGGAGTGCATTTGAACAGGAATTGTATCTTTCAAGTGAGCCGCGTTTAGCTCCAAGGACTGCCCTCTTCGCTTTGCAGCTACACTTGCATAGGTGATAAGTTCCTCCCTATGACTTTTCACCTCTTCGCTTAAACGTTTGGTCTCTGTTCTGCACTCTGTGAGTAATTTGCTATGTTCCTCCATTTTCTTAACTAATTCGTACTCTATATCTTGTTTTCTTTCCAGGCTTATCCCTTCCTTCTGTAACGTTATTTCCTTTCCTTCTTCAACATCCTTGGTCAATCTGTAAAGTTTGTCTGCAGCTTCTGTGATTTTTTCTTTAATTTCGGTCTTCAAATTTCGTGAGCTATTTAATAATAATTTTATTCTGACCACGTGCGCCTTTGCCTCTTGTGCTCTATTTAAATATTTAGTTGTCTCAATATCCATTTGATTTTCGTCACACTCTACGACTGATGGATTTTTTGATTTATGTTTGGTCGGCAAGGAAGAAGTCTTGGTTTTTGGTGCAGCACCAAGACGCGATTCAAGTTCGCCAACACTTTTCCTTACATGGGATGTTGTTCCCTTGTCTTTTCCCGCCGAAGTTTCTGCTTTATTGGTACCCTTATTTGAGTCCTCTGTCGAAGCTACAGACTTATTTTGCGGGGGTGTTTTGAACATTTTATTTAATTTCAGAGGGCTTTGTCAATCCAAAAACAAATAGTATTAAAATAATTATGCGCCCAATAAGACGACAATAAACAATAAAAAATATATATATATTAAAAGATAAATTGTCAAAATAATTTCTAATAATAGCTTTGCAAAAATGCAAGCTGTCGATGGTTAAGTAACTATTTTCTATATCTATTAATATTACTCCTATATAAATAAAAATAGTAAGTACAGTAACAAATACTTACTGTCTATTAATTTGTCTAGTTTAAAATAGATAATAAATTAAAAAATGCTTAAAAAAATGCTTAAAAACCGGTTAGGTTAGGTTAGGTTAGGTTAGGTTAGGTTTTTTTTTTTTTTTTTTACCACAAGCGATTTCTTCCATCGTTTGCGATATTTGTTGCAATGTTTGTACATTGCTGTTCTGCTATTTGATACAGAACAGTTCTTTGTTTTATATAAATCTTTGTTTTATATTTATCGTTGTTATTTTAATCTTTCCTTTTTTTTTTTTAATATGTTTAATAATTGGATCTAGTAATTAAGTTAATAAATTATTACCTTTTTTAACTTAATTTTATTTTAACTGTGGATTGTTTTAAAACTTTTATATTATCCTGGTATTTATTTATCTACATACAATAATCAACGGCTTTCAGCTTTTTTTTTTTTTTTCCCTGTGTAACTTTAGGAACTTTAGGTTTTATTGAATTTCTTTAGATTAAGTATGATGCTGTTAATGTGATTCAAGAATGAATTCAGTGTGCTTTCTTTGTTTATAACTTGTTCCAAATCAAAAGGCTTAATTTTCAGATTATCACATATCATAGTATGGTCGTACCGGGTATTTTGATATTTAGGGCATTCCGTTACTAAGTGTGTTATCGTTTGTATCGTTATATCATCACAGGGACAAGTGTTATTATCGACTATTTTATACTTATATAGATACTCTTTATGATATCCATGCCCAGTCAGAATTTGTGTGAGAGCAAATGAATGTTTTGTAACATGATATAGTGCTTGTATATTTGTAAGTGTTGGCAACCATTTTCTGGTGATTTGTCCTTTAGTATTATTTTGATAAAATGACTCAGAAGCTATTTTGCTGTTTTCTTTAGCGAGTTTGCGTACGAAGCTTAAGGGAAATTTGGAGAACATAGGGGCATTGTGACTGGTGGCTGCCGCTTTGGCTGCTAAGTCGGCGGCCTCATTACCTAATATACCAATATGTGCTTTTATCCAGATAAAATGTACTCTAATTTTAGTTTTGTTAAGTGTTTTGTGAATGACATTCACTAATGAGTTTGTACTATTAGAATTACTAATTTCCTGCAGTCCAGACTTGCTGTCGGATAGTATTATTGCTTCAGCCACTTTTTTGCTTTCAAGCCAGAGGCAGGCTTGCTCAATGGCCTTTAACTCCGCTTGGAAGACTGAGCAAGAACTGTGAAGTTTAATTTTATTCGTGATTGTTTTGCCGTTAGGACAATAGATAACATAAGCAGCACCCACCTGATCATTGTATTTGCTACCGTCAGTGAAAATGTGATGGATGTTATCTTTAAGATATTGCTTGACTTCCTCATCACTAAGGGCTTCATTATATGTGACAAATATGCGTTGTGCGGGATGCAATAATTCTTTAGGTTTGGATGGTATATCAAGTTTGATGTCAGTGGGTAGGTATTTAGTATTACCAGTTAATCTTGTGATTTCTATTGTGGCAAGTTCTTCAATCTTAATATGTATTGGAGTCAGACTAGCAAGTGAAATAGCGTTTATGGTGTTGATAGTTCTAAAGCCTTTAATTATTTTAACTGCAAATCCACGCTGTAAGGATAATAGTTTGTTTCTAACATATTTATATTTTAACGCTGTATGCCATATACTAGATGCGTAGCATATAATCGGTTCAATAACTTGTCTATATAGGATTTCTATGTTTTCTGATTGGATGCCCCAAGTGGGTCGCACATATTTAATAAGTTTGTTGTAGATATTTTGTGTTTTGGTTATGGTGTGTTGAGCATGTTGAATGAATTTGAGTTTCTTGTCAATGATAACACCAAGAATTTTGGACTGATTTTGAAAGTGAATGGGAATACCAGTAATGTTTATTTTGATTTTCTCTGCCTTTTTTGTAAAAGCTAGTGCTTGGGTTTTCTGGGGACCAAATTTTAACTTCACTGAATCTCCCCAACTTGTAATCGAAGATAGGGCTTGATTTATTTTGGATTGGAGGATAAGCGGGTCTTTGTGGTGGGCTATGAGAACTATGTCATCAGCAAAAGCTTGCATGTGACATCCGTCAGGTAAATCTTTCTCAAGCAGCTCATCTAAGATTATATTCCAAAAAGTTGGACCACATACGGAGCCTTGGATACAGCCTTTGGTCATGGTCTTGCTGGTGCAACAACTAGAGTAACTTATACTAACAGTTCGTTCACTTAAGTAATTATATATGATTTTGTACAAATTTTTCGGACATCCGATATTGTGAAGTCTTCGTAGAATAGCAGGCCACCAGGCGTGATCAAATGCCGCTTGAATATCTAGAGAAACAGCCACAACTTGATCTCCAAAACTTTTGTATTTACGTATTTTTGAAATCATATCGCTGAGTGCTTCTATGGTGGATCTCTGTTCTTTGAATCCGTACTGTTTTTGATTGGTTTTATCATGTGTGTACATGTAGTGATTGAGTCTCTTGGTGATTAGTTTTTCGAGTAATTTTCCGAATACGTTTATCAACCCTATGGGACGATATGAAGAAGCGTCGGTGTAGTCTACTTTGTTAGGTTTAGGGATGATTTTAACTTGTGCATGTTTCCATTGCTTAGGGAATAGAGATAGGGTAAAACATCGATTCATTACATTAGTTATTATTTCTGGGAATTGTTGGGCAAAGCAGTAACATATGTCCGAAGTGAGGTGGTCTGGTCCTGGTGATTTTCGAGGATTTATATCTTTAAGACTTTGTAGAACTTCTTCAGCTGTAAAAAGTGGTTCATCATTTGTATTTGGTGTACGTTCGGCAATTTGTCTTGAAGTTGTTTGGAATTCATGGGTATCAGGAGTATCTTCAGGGTAAAATTTATCCAAGAAAAACTGAGATGTTTCTTCACAAGATTTAGTAAACTTATCGGGTGCTATTTTAACCGTCGAAGGTGGCTGTGATGGATTTGAGTTCCTTATTAATCTATTAGTAATAGACCATACGTCCTCTTTTCCCTGCTTAGAACAGAATTCTCGAAAGTTCTGTGTAGAAGCATTTCTGATAGCCTCAGCATACTCTTTTTTAAGCTTGTTCCTTTCCTCAATAGCAGTATCCATGGGAAGATTTTTCCGGGAGAGTTTCTGAAGAAGGTGGTGGTTGTCTAAGACATTTCTTTTTAGTATGTCGAGTTCTTTGTTCCACCAAGGAGGGCGTGTTGATCGAGCAGTGGAGTGAGGAAGATGTTTTTTGCATATTTTATGTATAAAAGATGTAATTTTATCAATATATTCAAGTAAGCCCTTGGTATCTAAGGATAGGATATTTACGTTAGAAAGGTCATGTTGGATTTCTCTGGTGAAGATATCACCCAACTTATCCCATTCTTTAAAGTTACACGTGTTGTACTTAAATGTCGATTTTTTTTTATTTTGTCGGATAATATTGTTTTTGAGGTGGTATTCAAATGAAATTCCGTGGTGGTCAGAAGAGGGACATATGGAGTTAACAATTTTCCAGTTGTGTATCTGGTTAGAGATGGAGGATGAGGTAATAGTGAGGTCAACAATGGAACCACGCAAAGCTCCATCAGCTATTGTTTCATATGTATTTGCCGTTCCTGCATTATTTATAGTTAGATTATGCGGGACAATAAGGTCGGCAATATCATTTCCACGTGTGTTTGCGACTGGAGATCCCCAAAGTGGATGCCAGCCATTTAAGTCACCTGCAATGATATGAATGGCATCACTGGTGTCTCTTAAAAATCTTTCAAAGTGGTCTAAAGTTCCATTGTTGTCTACTTTTGGTTCAATATACATGCTTGATAGAAAAAGCTTTTTGCCAGATGTAATAAGTTGGACGATACATAAATTTGGAGTTGAATATTTAGAGATGCCTAAACAGCTTCCAAAGCCTTCTTTAATGAGTATAGTGGCTTTTACATGTTGATTATGTGGAAATTGATATGTTGTGTAGCCAGGTGTACTTTTCATAGTTGTGTTACTGCCAATGTAAGGTTCATTTATAAACATAATATGAGTATTATTTGTTACGCAATAATCTAGTAACTCATGTTGGGCGTTATAACCACGTCCTAGATTACATTGAACTATATTAATTATCATATTAGACGCATTCCCTTTAGCATTGCTTGAGTTGCACTGTAGCATCGCGAATCGATTTTGTCTCCTTAAGGAGGTCTTCAACCCAGGTGCTTGCAGTGTTATGTTACTTGTATTCTGCATTGAAGTGCCCTTAGCAATACCGTACCGACATTCTAGCTACCCTGTCCCACTTTTGCCACTCCTGGAACTCTTGGCTATACGCTGGGTGATCCTTTTCGTCTCTATTTATTCTATGGCAATTAGTGCAACAAGGAGTTGAACTCTTTCTTGGACACGTTCTTGTGTCATGTCCCTCCGCGCAGTAACCACATTTAATGTCTCCTGTGCAGGTGTCTGACTTGTGGCCGTATCCTTGACATTTGTAGCACTGCACTACCGGAGATTGGTCGATCACTGTGACTTGTTGATATCCTAGCTTAATCTTCCTATTTACAAGGGCGTTCCATAAGATCGGGCTGACCTCGACGATTACATTCCTAACTATGCTGGTGCGACCTTTTGAACTTCGGATGACCCTCATAGACTGGTCAGTTTCAGCAATATTATCTGTAATATTTTTATTTTGTTTAAGAAACGCTTCGATAACTCTATCATCACTTATATCGGGTGCAACTCCTAATAATCGGACTACAGGATTTTTCAATGTCGGTTGTGTAACTGAAATGTTGCTGGATTTAGCTTTTAAAGCAGCGCTGAATTTCTCTCGATCCTTATCAGAGTCGCAAGTTATGGCTATTTTTTGTGTTTTGGTTTTGCGTATATTAGTGATACCTATTCCCATATTTATCACATCTATCTTATCTTTGACTTCACTAATAATGTCTTCTCCAGTATGGCTAGGATCAGAAGACTCTAGCATAACCGTGTAATTTAGTTTTGGGAGTCCGGTTACATCATTTTTAGTTGCCACTGCATAGGTCTTTCTTTTGTGTTTGCGGCTCACTACTTTAGTGAAGCCATCATCTTCTCCTAGTGCGGATGTAACGAAGTTCTTGATTGTATTGGTCTCCTCCCTAAGTTTGTCAAATTCTATCTTTATTCCAGCGATAATATCATCCTTAACATTTTTAATAAATTCAGTTTTTTCCGTTTCAGACTGCGGTTGCGATGAAGCGGATGTAAGCGATTGTATGGTGGTAAGGACAGAAGTGGCAGTCTGGATTTCTTTAGTAGCCGTAATAATCAGCCTTTTGTTAACAGCCGTAACACTTCGTCCATCTTGTATGGTAGTAGTAATAAATTTTGAAAGCTTTGCGATTACTTCCGCAAAGGATTGCAGGTCCGTAACATCCGCGGAAGAAGCAGGCAGTTTTATGTTACTTCCTGAAGTGCTTGGGGGGACCACGAAGGTCTGGTTTGGGTCATCCCTCATGATAGGCATTTTGTATATTTTTAATTTATTTAAGATAAATTAATTATAAGATTTAAATAGTAATAGTATAACTTTGATTTAAAAATTACTACAGACCGAATATATAAATAAAAAAAAAATGGGGCAATAAGTTGAAGTTTTGTACAATTAGTATTAAAATTCTACTTAAGCAATGAAAACAGGGAGGGCGAGAGGGCGATTTTCTCTAATTCCGTGTATTATTTTTTGCAGATTAGAGTGCAGAAGGCAGTTTCTAAACTGGACGGACCTAACTGAAGCAAAAAGAGCGAAATAAATGAAGATTTGTAAAATTTTAAAAATTTTATGTATTTACGACTCTAAGAGAACGAATTTTATGAAAATTTCTTATTAAACTGTGAAAATTTACTAAGAAAACTATAGGAAATTACGAGGAGCAATTAGATACACTATTTTAAAAGAAAATTTGAACGGAAAAGACCAATTTTCAGTAAAGTTATAGATGAATTTATGTTTTATTTATGAATTTAAGACAATAAAGAAGGAAAAATGTGAAAATTGTTTATATAACGGTGAAAATTTACTAAGAAAATTATAGGGAAATATGGGGGGCAGTTAATTACACTATTTAAAGAAAATTTCAACAAAAAAGACCGATATTCAGCAAAGTTATTAAAAAAGTTGTAGTTAAATTTATATATTTTTAACGATCGACCACTATACCTCGGTTTAGGTAAGTAGCGATTTTCTCTAATTCCGTGTATTATTTTTTGCAGATTAGAGTGCAGAAGGCAGTTTCTAAACTGGACGGACCTAACTGAAGCAAAAAGAGCGAAATAAATGAAGATTTGTAAAATTTTAAAAATTTTATGTATTTACGACTCTAAGAGAACGAATTTTATGAAAATTTCTTATTAAACTGTGAAAATTTACTAAGAAAACTATAGGAAATTACGAGGAGCAATTAGATACACTATTTTAAAAGAAAATTTGAACGGAAAAGACCAATTTTCAGTAAAGTTATAGATGAATTTATGTTTTATTTATGAATTTAAGACAATAAAGAAGGAAAAATGTGAAAATTGTTTATATAACGGTGAAAATTTACTAAGAAAATTATAGGGAAATATGGGGGGCAGTTAATTACACTATTTAAAGAAAATTTCAACAAAAAAGACCGATATTCAGCAAAGTTATTAAAAAAGTTGTAGTTAAATTTATATATTTTTAACGATCGACCACTATACCTCGGTTTAGGTAAGTAGCGATTTTCTCTAATTCCGTGTATTATTTTTTGCAGATTAGAGTGCAGAAGGCAGTTTCTAAACTGGACGGACCTAACTGAAGCAAAAAGAGCGAAATAAATGAAGATTTGTAAAATTTTAAAAATTTTATGTATTTACGACTCTAAGAGAACGAATTTTATGAAAATTTCTTATTAATCTGTGAAAATTTACTAAGAAAACTATAGGAAATTACGAGGAGCAATTAGATACACTATTTAAAAAGAAAATTTGAACGGCAAAGACCAATTTTCAGTAAAGTTATAGATGAATTTATGTTTTATTTATGAATTTAAGACAATAAAGAAGGAAAAATGTGAAAATTGTTTATATAACGGTGAAAATTTACTAAGAAAATTATAGGGAAATATGGGGGGCAGTTAATTACACTATTTAAAGAAAATTTCAACAAAAAAGACCGATATTCAGCAAAGTTATTAAAAAAGTTGTAGTTAAATTTATATATTTTTAACGATCGACCACTATACCTCGGTTTAGGTAAGTAGCGATTTTCTCTAATTCCGTGTATTATTTTTTGCAGATTAGAGTGCAGAAGGCAGTTTCTAAACTGGACGGACCTAACTGAAGCAAAAAGAGCGAAATAAATGAAGATTTGTAAAATTTTAAAAATTTTATGTATTTACGACTCTAAGAGAACGAATTTTATGAAAATTTCTTATTAAACTGTGAAAATTTACTAAGAAAACTATAGGAAATTACGAGGAGCAATTAGATACACTATTTTAAAAGAAAATTTGAACGGAAAAGACCAATTTTCAGTAAAGTTATAGATGAATTTATGTTTTATTTATGAATTTAAGACAATAAAGAAGGAAAAATGTGAAAATTGTTTATATAACGGTGAAAATTTACTAAGAAAATTATAGGGAAATATGGGGGGCAGTTAATTACACTATTTAAAGAAAATTTCAACAAAAAAGACCGATATTCAGCAAAGTTATTAAAAAAGTTGTAGTTAAATTTATATATTTTTAACGATCGACCACTATACCTCGGTTTAGGTAAGTAGCGATTTTCTCTAATTCCGTGTATTATTTTTTGCAGATTAGAGTGCAGAAGGCAGTTTCTAAACTGGACGGACCTAACTGAAGCAAAAAGAGCGAAATAAATGAAGATTTGTAAAATTTTAAAAATTTTATGTATTTACGACTCTAAGAGAACGAATTTTATGAAAATTTCTTATTAATCTGTGAAAATTTACTAAGAAAACTATAGGAAATTACGAGGAGCAATTAGATACACTATTTTAAAAGAAAATTTGAACGGAAAAGACCAATTTTCAGTAAAGTTATAGATGAATTTATGTTTTATTTATGAATTTAAGACAATAAAGAAGGAAAAATGTGAAAATTGTTTATATAACGGTGAAAATTTACTAAGAAAATTATAGGGAAATATGGGGGGCAGTTAATTACACTATTTAAAGAAAATTTCAACAAAAAAGACCGATATTCAGCAAAGTTATTAAAAAAGTTGTAGTTAAATTTATATATTTTTAACGATCGACCACTATACCTCGGTTTAGGTAAGTAGCGATTTTCTCTAATTCCGTGTATTATTTTTTGCAGATTAGAGTGCAGAAGGCAGTTTCTAAACTGGACGGACCTAACTGAAGCAAAAAGAGCGAAATAAATGAAGATTTGTAAAATTTTAAAAATTTTATGTATTTACGACTCTAAGAGAACGAATTTTATGAAAATTTCTTATTAATCTGTGAAAATTTACTAAGAAAACTATAGGAAATTACGAGGAGCAATTAGATACACTATTTAAAAAGAAAATTTGAACGGCAAAGACCAATTTTCAGTAAAGTTATAGATGAATTTATGTTTTATTTATGAATTTAAGACAATAAAGAAGGAAAAATGTGAAAATTGTTTATATAACGGTGAAAATTTACTAAGAAAATTATAGGGAAATATGGGGGGCAGTTAATTACACTATTTAAAGAAAATTTCAACAAAAAAGACCGATATTCAGCAAAGTTATTAAAAAAGTTGTAGTTAAATTTATATATTTTTAACGATCGACCACTATACCTCGGTTTAGGTAAGTAGCGATTTTCTCTAATTCCGTGTATTATTTTTTGCAGATTAGAGTGCAGAAGGCAGTTTCTAAACTGGACGGACCTAACTGAAGCAAAAAGAGCGAAATAAATGAAGATTTGTAAAATTTTAAAAATTTTATGTATTTACGACTCTAAGAGAACGAATTTTATGAAAATTTCTTATTAATCTGTGAAAATTTACTAAGAAAACTATAGGAAATTACGAGGAGCAATTAGATACACTATTTAAAAAGAAAATTTGAACGGCAAAGACCAATTTTCAGTAAAGTTATAGATGAATTTATGTTTTATTTATGAATTTAAGACAATAAAGAAGGAAAAATGTGAAAATTGTTTATATAACGGTGAAAATTTACTAAGAAAATTATAGGGAAATATGGGGGGCAGTTAATTACACTATTTAAAGAAAATTTCAACAAAAAAGACCGATATTCAGCAAAGTTATTAAAAAAGTTGTAGTTAAATTTATATATTTTTAACGATCGACCACTATACCTCGGTTTAGGTAAGTAGCGATTTTCTCTAATTCCGTGTATTATTTTTTGCAGATTAGAGTGCAGAAGGCAGTTTCTAAACTGGACGGACCTAACTGAAGCAAAAAGAGCGAAATAAATGAAGATTTGTAAAATTTTAAAAATTTTATGTATTTACGACTCTAAGAGAACGAATTTTATGAAAATTTCTTATTAATCTGTGAAAATTTACTAAGAAAACTATAGGAAATTACGAGGAGCAATTAGATACACTATTTAAAAAGAAAATTTGAACGGCAAAGACCAATTTTCAGTAAAGTTATAGATGAATTTATGTTTTATTTATGAATTTAAGACAATAAAGAAGGAAAAATGTGAAAATTGTTTATATAACGGTGAAAATTTACTAAGAAAATTATAGGGAAATATGGGGGGCAGTTAATTACACTATTTAAAGAAAATTTCAACAAAAAAGACCGATATTCAGCAAAGTTATTAAAAAAGTTGTAGTTAAATTTATATATTTTTAACGATCGACCACTATACCTCGGTTTAGGTAAGTAGCGATTTTCTCTAATTCCGTGTATTATTTTTTGCAGATTAGAGTGCAGAAGGCAGTTTCTAAACTGGACGGACCTAACTGAAGCAAAAAGAGCGAAATAAATGAAGATTTGTAAAATTTTAAAAATTTTATGTATTTACGACTCTAAGAGAACGAATTTTATGAAAATTTCTTATTAAACTGTGAAAATTTACTAAGAAAACTATAGGAAATTACGAGGAGCAATTAGATACACTATTTTAAAAGAAAATTTGAACGGAAAAGACCAATTTTCAGTAAAGTTATAGATGAATTTATGTTTTATTTATGAATTTAAGACAATAAAGAAGGAAAAATGTGAAAATTGTTTATATAACGGTGAAAATTTACTAAGAAAATTATAGGGAAATATGGGGGGCAGTTAATTACACTATTTAAAGAAAATTTCAACAAAAAAGACCGATATTCAGCAAAGTTATTAAAAAAGTTGTAGTTAAATTTATATATTTTTAACGATCGACCACTATACCTCGGTTTAGGTAAGTAGCGATTTTCTCTAATTCCGTGTATTATTTTTTGCAGATTAGAGTGCAGAAGGCAGTTTCTAAACTGGACGGACCTAACTGAAGCAAAAAGAGCGAAATAAATGAAGATTTGTAAAATTTTAAAAATTTTATGTATTTACGACTCTAAGAGAACGAATTTTATGAAAATTTCTTATTAATCTGTGAAAATTTACTAAGAAAACTATAGGAAATTACGAGGAGCAATTAGATACACTATTTAAAAAGAAAATTTGAACGGCAAAGACCAATTTTCAGTAAAGTTATAGATGAATTTATGTTTTATTTATGAATTTAAGACAATAAAGAAGGAAAAATGTGAAAATTGTTTATATAACGGTGAAAATTTACTAAGAAAATTATAGGGAAATATGGGGGGCAGTTAATTACACTATTTAAAGAAAATTTCAACAAAAAAGACCGATATTCAGCAAAGTTATTAAAAAAGTTGTAGTTAAATTTATATATTTTTAACGATCGACCACTATACCTCGGTTTAGGTAAGTAGCGATTTTCTCTAATTCCGTGTATTATTTTTTGCAGATTAGAGTGCAGAAGGCAGTTTCTAAACTGGACGGACCTAACTGAAGCAAAAAGAGCGAAATAAATGAAGATTTGTAAAATTTTAAAAATTTTATGTATTTACGACTCTAAGAGAACGAATTTTATGAAAATTTCTTATTAAACTGTGAAAATTTACTAAGAAAACTATAGGAAATTACGAGGAGCAATTAGATACACTATTTTAAAAGAAAATTTGAACGGAAAAGACCAATTTTCAGTAAAGTTATAGATGAATTTATGTTTTATTTATGAATTTAAGACAATAAAGAAGGAAAAATGTGAAAATTGTTTATATAACGGTGAAAATTTACTAAGAAAATTATAGGGAAATATGGGGGGCAGTTAATTACACTATTTAAAGAAAATTTCAACAAAAAAGACCGATATTCAGCAAAGTTATTAAAAAAGTTGTAGTTAAATTTATATATTTTTAACGATCGACCACTATACCTCGGTTTAGGTAAGTAGCGATTTTCTCTAATTCCGTGTATTATTTTTTGCAGATTAGAGTGCAGAAGGCAGTTTCTAAACTGGACGGACCTAACTGAAGCAAAAAGAGCGAAATAAATGAAGATTTGTAAAATTTTAAAAATTTTATGTATTTACGACTCTAAGAGAACGAATTTTATGAAAATTTCTTATTAATCTGTGAAAATTTACTAAGAAAACTATAGGAAATTACGAGGAGCAATTAGATACACTATTTAAAAAGAAAATTTGAACGGCAAAGACCAATTTTCAGTAAAGTTATAGATGAATTTATGTTTTATTTATGAATTTAAGACAATAAAGAAGGAAAAATGTGAAAATTGTTTATATAACGGTGAAAATTTACTAAGAAAATTATAGGGAAATATGGGGGGCAGTTAATTACACTATTTAAAGAAAATTTCAACAAAAAAGACCGATATTCAGCAAAGTTATTAAAAAAGTTGTAGTTAAATTTATATATTTTTAACGATCGACCACTATACCTCGGTTTAGGTAAGTAGCGATTTTCTCTAATTCCGTGTATTATTTTTTGCAGATTAGAGTGCAGAAGGCAGTTTCTAAACTGGACGGACCTAACTGAAGCAAAAAGAGCGAAATAAATGAAGATTTGTAAAATTTTAAAAATTTTATGTATTTACGACTCTAAGAGAACGAATTTTATGAAAATTTCTTATTAAACTGTGAAAATTTACTAAGAAAACTATAGGAAATTACGAGGAGCAATTAGATACACTATTTTAAAAGAAAATTTGAACGGAAAAGACCAATTTTCAGTAAAGTTATAGATGAATTTATGTTTTATTTATGAATTTAAGACAATAAAGAAGGAAAAATGTGAAAATTGTTTATATAACGGTGAAAATTTACTAAGAAAATTATAGGGAAATATGGGGGGCAGTTAATTACACTATTTAAAGAAAATTTCAACAAAAAAGACCGATATTCAGCAAAGTTATTAAAAAAGTTGTAGTTAAATTTATATATTTTTAACGATCGACCACTATACCTCGGTTTAGGTAAGTAGCGATTTTCTCTAATTCCGTGTATTATTTTTTGCAGATTAGAGTGCAGAAGGCAGTTTCTAAACTGGACGGACCTAACTGAAGCAAAAAGAGCGAAATAAATGAAGATTTGTAAAATTTTAAAAATTTTATGTATTTACGACTCTAAGAGAACGAATTTTATGAAAATTTCTTATTAATCTGTGAAAATTTACTAAGAAAACTATAGGAAATTACGAGGAGCAATTAGATACACTATTTAAAAAGAAAATTTGAACGGCAAAGACCAATTTTCAGTAAAGTTATAGATGAATTTATGTTTTATTTATGAATTTAAGACAATAAAGAAGGAAAAATGTGAAAATTGTTTATATAACGGTGAAAATTTACTAAGAAAATTATAGGGAAATATGGGGGGCAGTTAATTACACTATTTAAAGAAAATTTCAACAAAAAAGACCGATATTCAGCAAAGTTATTAAAAAAGTTGTAGTTAAATTTATATATTTTTAACGATCGACCACTATACCTCGGTTTAGGTAAGTAGCGATTTTCTCTAATTCCGTGTATTATTTTTTGCAGATTAGAGTGCAGAAGGCAGTTTCTAAACTGGACGGACCTAACTGAAGCAAAAAGAGCGAAATAAATGAAGATTTGTAAAATTTTAAAAATTTTATGTATTTACGACTCTAAGAGAACGAATTTTATGAAAATTTCTTATTAAACTGTGAAAATTTACTAAGAAAACTATAGGAAATTACGAGGAGCAATTAGATACACTATTTTAAAAGAAAATTTGAACGGAAAAGACCAATTTTCAGTAAAGTTATAGATGAATTTATGTTTTATTTATGAATTTAAGACAATAAAGAAGAAAAAATGTGAAAATTGTTTATATAACGGTGAAAATTTACTAAGAAAATTATAGGGAATAATGGGGGGCAGTTAATTACACTATTTAAAGAAAATTTCAACAAAAAAGACCGATATTCAGCAAAGTTATTAAAAAAGTTGTAGTTAAATTTATATATTTTTAACGATCGACCACTATACCTCGGTTTAGGTAAGTAGCGATTTTCTCTAATTCCGTGTATTATTTTTTGCAGATTAGAGTGCAGAAGGCAGTTTCTAAACTGGACGGACCTAACTGAAGCAAAAAGAGCGAAATAAATGAAGATTTGTAAAATTTTAAAAATTTTATGTATTTACGACTCTAAGAGAACGAATTTTATGAAAATTTCTTATTAAACTGTGAAAATTTACTAAGAAAACTATAGGAAATTACGAGGAGCAATTAGATACACTATTTTAAAAGAAAATTTGAACGCAAAAGACCAATTTTCAGTAAAGTTATAGATGAATTTATGTTTTATTTATGAATTTAAGACAATAAAGAAGGAAAAATGTGAAAATTGTTTATATAACGGTGAAAATTTACTAAGAAAATTATAGGGAAATATGGGGGGCAGTTAATTACACTATTTAAAGAAAATTTCAACAAAAAAGACCGATATTCAGCAAAGTTATTAAAAAAGTTGTAGTTAAATTTATATATTTTTAACGATCGACCACTATACCTCGGTTTAGGTAAGTAGCGATTTTCTCTAATTCCGTGTATTATTTTTTGCAGATTAGAGTGCAGAAGGCAGTTTCTAAACTGGACGGACCTAACTGAAGCAAAAAGAGCGAAATAAATGAAGATTTGTAAAATTTTAAAAATTTTATGTATTTACGACTCTAAGAGAACGAATTTTATGAAAATTTCTTATTAATCTGTGAAAATTTACTAAGAAAACTATAGGAAATTACGAGGAGCAATTAGATACACTATTTAAAAAGAAAATTTGAACGGCAAAGACCAATTTTCAGTAAAGTTATAGATG
The DNA here is from genome assembly GCA_963668995.1 of Parnassius mnemosyne. Taxonomy (NCBI): domain Eukaryota; kingdom Metazoa; phylum Arthropoda; class Insecta; order Lepidoptera; family Papilionidae; genus Parnassius; species Parnassius mnemosyne. The sequence continues at coordinate 45,046 of CAVLGL010000035.1, read as the reverse complement.
AATTTATGTTTTATTTATGAATTTAAGACAATAAAGAAGGAAAAATGTGAAAATTGTTTATATAACGGTGAAAATTTACTAAGAAAATTATAGGGAAATATGGGGGGCAGTTAATTACACTATTTAAAGAAAATTTCAACAAAAAAGACCGATATTCAGCAAAGTTATTAAAAAAGTTGTAGTTAAATTTATATATTTTTAACGATCGACCACTATACCTCGGTTTAGGTAAGTAGCGATTTTCTCTAATTCCGTGTATTATTTTTTGCAGATTAGAGTGCAGAAGGCAGTTTCTAAACTGGACGGACCTAACTGAAGCAAAAAGAGCGAAATAAATGAAGATTTGTAAAATTTTAAAAATTTTATGTATTTACGACTCTAAGAGAACGAATTTTATGAAAATTTCTTATTAAACTGTGAAAATTTACTAAGAAAACTATAGGAAATTACGAGGAGCAATTAGATACACTATTTTAAAAGAAAATTTGAACGGAAAAGACCAATTTTCAGTAAAGTTATAGATGAATTTATGTTTTATTTATGAATTTAAGACAATAAAGAAGGAAAAATGTGAAAATTGTTTATATAACGGTGAAAATTTACTAAGAAAATTATAGGGAAATATGGGGGGCAGTTAATTACACTATTTAAAGAAAATTTCAACAAAAAAGACCGATATTCAGCAAAGTTATTAAAAAAGTTGTAGTTAAATTTATATATTTTTAACGATCGACCACTATACCTCGGTTTAGGTAAGTAGCGATTTTCTCTAATTCCGTGTATTATTTTTTGCAGATTAGAGTGCAGAAGGCAGTTTCTAAACTGGACGGACCTAACTGAAGCAAAAAGAGCGAAATAAATGAAGATTTGTAAAATTTTAAAAATTTTATGTATTTACGACTCTAAGAGAACGAATTTTATGAAAATTTCTTATTAATCTGTGAAAATTTACTAAGAAAACTATAGGAAATTACGAGGAGCAATTAGATACACTATTTAAAAAGAAAATTTGAACGGCAAAGACCAATTTTCAGTAAAGTTATAGATGAATTTATGTTTTATTTATGAATTTAAGACAATAAAGAAGGAAAAATGTGAAAATTGTTTATATAACGGTGAAAATTTACTAAGAAAATTATAGGGAAATATGGGGGGCAGTTAATTACACTATTTAAAGAAATTTTCAACAAAAAAGACCGATATTCAGCAAAGTTATTAAAAAAGTTGTAGTTAAATTTATATATTTTTAACGATCGACCACTATACCTCGGTTTAGGTAAGTAGCGATTTTCTCTAATTCCGTGTATTATTTTTTGCAGATTAGAGTGCAGAAGGCAGTTTCTAAACTGGACGGACCTAACTGAAGCAAAAAGAGCGAAATAAATGAAGATTTGTAAAATTTTAAAAATTTTATGTATTTACGACTCTAAGAGAACGAATTTTATGAAAATTTCTTATTAAACTGTGAAAATTTACTAAGAAAACTATAGGAAATTACGAGGAGCAATTAGATACACTATTTTAAAAGAAAATTTGAACGCAAAAGACCAATTTTCAGTAAAGTTATAGATGAATTTATGTTTTATTTATGAATTTAAGACAATAAAGAAGGAAAAATGTGAAAATTGTTTATATAACGGTGAAAATTTACTAAGAAAATTATAGGGAAATATGGGGGGCAGTTAATTACACTATTTAAAGAAAATTTCAACAAAAAAGACCGATATTCAGCAAAGTTATTAAAAAAGTTGTAGTTAAATTTATATATTTTTAACGATCGACCACTATACCTCGGTTTAGGTAAGTAGCGATTTTCTCTAATTCCGTGTATTATTTTTTGCAGATTAGAGTGCAGAAGGCAGTTTCTAAACTGGACGGACCTAACTGAAGCAAAAAGAGCGAAATAAATGAAGATTTGTAAAATTTTAAAAATTTTATGTATTTACGACTCTAAGAGAACGAATTTTATGAAAATTTCTTATTAATCTGTGAAAATTTACTAAGAAAACTATAGGAAATTACGAGGAGCAATTAGATACACTATTTAAAAAGAAAATTTGAACGGCAAAGACCAATTTTCAGTAAAGTTATAGATGAATTTATGTTTTATTTATGAATTTAAGACAATAAAGAAGGAAAAATGTGAAAATTGTTTATATAACGGTGAAAATTTACTAAGAAAATTATAGGGAAATATGGGGGGCAGTTAATTACACTATTTAAAGAAAATTTCAACAAAAAAGACCGATATTCAGCAAAGTTATTAAAAAAGTTGTAGTTAAATTTATATATTTTTAACGATCGACCACTATACCTCGGTTTAGGTAAGTAGCGATTTTCTCTAATTCCGTGTATTATTTTTTGCAGATTAGAGTGCAGAAGGCAGTTTCTAAACTGGACGGACCTAACTGAAGCAAAAAGAGCGAAATAAATGAAGATTTGTAAAATTTTAAAAATTTTATGTATTTACGACTCTAAGAGAACGAATTTTATGAAAATTTCTTATTAAACTGTGAAAATTTACTAAGAAAACTATAGGAAATTACGAGGAGCAATTAGATACACTATTTTAAAAGAAAATTTGAACGGAAAAGACCAATTTTCAGTAAAGTTATAGATGAATTTATGTTTTATTTATGAATTTAAGACAATAAAGAAGGAAAAATGTGAAAATTGTTTATATAACGGTGAAAATTTACTAAGAAAATTATAGGGAAATATGGGGGGCAGTTAATTACACTATTTAAAGAAAATTTCAACAAAAAAGACCGATATTCAGCAAAGTTATTAAAAATGTTGTAGTTAAATTTATATATTTTTAACGATCGACCACTATACCTCGGTTTAGGTAAGTAGCGATTTTCTCTAATTCCGTGTATTATTTTTTGCAGATTAGAGTGCAGAAGGCAGTTTCTAAACTGGACGGACCTAACTGAAGCAAAAAGAGCGAAATAAATGAAGATTTGTAAAATTTTAAAAATTTTATGTATTTACGACTCTAAGAGAACGAATTTTATGAAAATTTCTTATTAATCTGTGAAAATTTACTAAGAAATTTATAGGAAATTACGAGGAGCAATTAGATACACTATTTAAAAAGAAAATTTGAACGGCAAAGACCAATTTTCAGTAAAGTTATAGATGAATTTGTGTTTTATTTATGAATTTAAGACAACAAAAGAAGGAAAAATGTGAAAATTGTTTATATAACGGTGAAAATTTACTAAGAAAATTATAGGGAATAATGGGGGGCAGTTAATTACACTATTTAAAGAAAATTTCAACAAAAAAGACCGATATTCAGCAAAGTTATTAAAAAAGTTGTAGTTAAATTTATATATTTTTAACGATCGACCACTATACCTCGGTTTAGGTAAGTAGCGATTTTCTCTAATTCCGTGTATTATTTTTTGCAGATTAGAGTGCAGAAGGCAGTTTCTAAACTGGACGGACCTAACTGAAGCAAAAAGAGCGAAATAAATGAAGATTTGTAAAATTTTAAAAATTTTATGTATTTACGACTCTAAGAGAACGAATTTTATGAAAATTTCTTATTAAACTGTGAAAATTTACTAAGAAAACTATAGGAAATTACGAGGAGCAATTAGATACACTATTTTAAAAGAAAATTTGAACGGAAAAGACCAATTTTCAGTAAAGTTATAGATGAATTTATGTTTTATTTATGAATTTAAGACAATAAAGAAGGAAAAATGTGAAAATTGTTTATATAACGGTGAAAATTTACTAAGAAAATTATAGGGAAATATGGGGGGCAGTTAATTACACTATTTAAAGAAAATTTCAACAAAAAAGACCGATATTCAGCAAAGTTATTAAAAAAGTTGTAGTTAAATTTATATATTTTTAACGATCGACCACTATACCTCGGTTTAGGTAAGTAGCGATTTTCTCTAATTCCGTGTATTATTTTTTGCAGATTAGAGTGCAGAAGGCAGTTTCTAAACTGGACGGACCTAACTGAAGCAAAAAGAGCGAAATAAATGAAGATTTGTAAAATTTTAAAAATTTTATGTATTTACGACTCTAAGAGAACGAATTTTATGAAAATTTCTTATTAAACTGTGAAAATTTACTAAGAAAACTATAGGAAATTACGAGGAGCAATTAGATACACTATTTTAAAAGAAAATTTGAACGGAAAAGACCAATTTTCAGTAAAGTTATAGATGAATTTATGTTTTATTTATGAATTTAAGACAATAAAGAAGGAAAAATGTGAAAATTGTTTATATAACGGTGAAAATTTACTAAGAAAATTATAGGGAAATATGGGGGGCAGTTAATTACACTATTTAAAGAAAATTTCAACAAAAAAGACCGATATTCAGCAAAGTTATTAAAAAAGTTGTAGTTAAATTTATATATTTTTAACGATCGACCACTATACCTCGGTTTAGGTAAGTAGCGATTTTCTCTAATTCCGTGTATTATTTTTTGCAGATTAGAGTGCAGAAGGCAGTTTCTAAACTGGACGGACCTAACTGAAGCAAAAAGAGCGAAATAAATGAAGATTTGTAAAATTTTAAAAATTTTATGTATTTACGACTCTAAGAGAACGAATTTTATGAAAATTTCTTATTAAACTGTGAAAATTTACTAAGAAAACTATAGGAAATTACGAGGAGCAATTAGATACACTATTTTAAAAGAAAATTTGAACGGAAAAGACCAATTTTCAGTAAAGATATAGATGAATTTATGTTTTATTTATGAATTTAAGACAATAAAGAAGGAAAAATGTGAAAATTGTTTATATAACGGTGAAAATTTACTAAGAAAATTATAGGGAAATATGGGGGGCAGTTAATTACACTATTTAAAGAAAATTTCAACAAAAAAGACCGATATTCAGCAAAGTTATTAAAAAAGTTGTAGTTGGTTAGGTTAGGTTAGGTTAGGTTCCCCCCCGAACGGGTTCCCGCCTTGTCGTGGCGGGGGGGCTTAGTAGCCGTGGCTTGGTCACCCACGGTGAACAAAGAGGAACCCCTTGGCTGGCCCGTGGTGTAGGGCTGGCCCGAGGTGGCCACTCCGAGTGGGCTTGGGAAGCCCACTTCGGATGTGCGTCGGGGGGCTGCGGTGAGAGGGGAGTCCGCACCCTCTACCGCTGCAGCCGAGGTGGAGTCGCGGAGGAAGAGGAGTGTTGGTATGGCGATGCGCCACTCGCCCTATCCTCCGCGACTCAAACGGGGCCGCACCGTTGATGCGGTGGTGGTGGGGCCGCGGGGGGAGAGGAGTGTCGGTATTGCGAGGCGCCGCTCTCCCTACCCTCCGCGGCCGAAACTTGGTTGGCGGCGGAGCCCGAGACCAGATCCGCCGCTGGGGCCGGGAAGGCCGGTGCTTCTGAGTGCTAGTTTTTCCTGGCCCCATGGCCTTCGCGCATCGGACACGGGGGCGTCCGTTGCGCATTAGAAATTGGAGGCCGAGGAGGAGGGCGCACCATGTGTTCTGGTGCGCCTTACCTGAGAAGGAGATGGGGGAGGAGTGTTCCTCTCCCGAGGAGGGGCCGCCATGGGGCGGCCAGCGCAGGTGGGGCCGCGGAAGTGTGCGAAAGCGTTCCCGTGGCCCTGCCAATATGCGACGTGGGTGGAACACCATGGGGTTTTAGTCGGTGCGAGTCCGACATAACCCGTCCTTGCCCCCGCGAGGCGGGTATGCGTAGGCATTTCCCCATGTAAAAAAAAAAAAAAAAAAAAAAGGTTAGGTTAGGTTAGGTTAGGTTAGGTTCCCCCCCGAACGGGTTCCCGCCTTGTCGTGGCGGGGGGGCTTAGTAGCCGTGGCTTGGTCAACCACGGTGAACGAAGAGGAACCCCTTGGCTGGCCCGAGGTGTGGGGCCGGCCCGAGGTGGCCACTCCGAGTGGGCTTGGGAAGCCCACTTCGGATGTGTGTCGGGGGGCTGTGGTGAGAGGGGAGTCCGCAACCCTCTACCACTGCAGCCGAGGTGGAGTCGCGGAGGAAGAGGAGTGTTGGTATGGCGATGCGCCACTCGCCCTATCCTCCGCGACTCAGACGGGGCCGCACCGTTGAATGATGCGGTGGTGGTGGGGCTGCGGGGGGAGAGGAGTGTCGGTATTGCGAGGCGCCGCTCTCCCTACCCTCCGCAGCCGAATCTTGGTTGGCGGCGGAGCCATAGACCAGATCCGCCGCTGGGGTCGGGAAGGCTGGTGCTTCTTAGTGCTGGTTTTTCCTGGCCCCATGGCCTTCGCGCGTCGGACGCGGGGGCGTCTGTTGCGCGTATCAAATTGGAGGCCGAGGAGGAGGGCGCGCCATGTGTTCTGGTGCGCCTTACCGGAGAAGGAGATGGAGGAGGAGTGGTCCTCTCCCGAGGAGGGGCCGCCATGGGGTGGCCGGCGCAGGTGGGGCCGCGGAAGTGTGCGAAAGCGTTCCCGTGGCCCTGCCAATATGCGACGAGGGTGGAACACCATGGGGTTTTAGTCGGTGCGAGTCCGACATAACCCGTCCTTGCCCCCGCGAGGCGGGTATGCGTAGGCATTTCCCCATGTAAAAAAAAAAAAAAAAGGTTAGGTTAGGTTAGGTTAGGTTAGGTTAGGTTAGGTTTTTTTTTTTTTTTTTTTTATTGATTTCCTCCAGAGGTTACACCACCTCCAAAGGGACTGTATTGTCAAATTTCACAATTTTACTTAGCACTAGACACATTACTTAATAAATGCAATCACAAGCGAAGTGATACAGATTGCCTGCGATTTGATACAGGCAATGTATACTTTACTTAAATGTTAACAAAGGAAAAGAAAAATAAAAAGTATTTATACATAATATAAAAGAAAAAGAGAAATTGAATAATAAAAAGTATTCTTAAGCTAAGTTTAACAATAATATCTAATTACAAAAAAAATATATATATATCATTAACAGCTTTGCTATATGCTTGAGTGAAATAATATATAAGTAAATGTTAATCAATTTAAACTTAAAACTCAACAAGAGGTGAAGCGAAATATAGGTTGCTTAAATAACAACTCCATAGATGACACACTATCTATAAAAACAGAATAGGTTAGGTTTGGTTAGGTTAGGTTAGGTTAGGTTTTTTTTTTTTTCTTTTTTTTTTTTTTTTTTTTTTTTGTATTTATTGCTGTTTCCCTCTGACATGGAGGTCAGAGACATTGTTAGCTTTGACATGGACTTTGATTTCGTGTTTTTATTTGCTTTGTCCTTAATTATATCCTTAATAATATATCTAGTGAAATAACGAGGACGATCTTTTTATTCCTCACTTCGTTTTTAATATGTTCTAATAGATGATAGAGGGCGTCCTCAGTACCACGTTGAGGCATGAAGCCATACTGGTTTTTATTTAGAGTTGGGAGGACATGCCACTGGATTCGGCCCACCATCAATTTCTCGACTATTTTTCCGAGTACTGACAGGAGACCTATGGGTCGGTATGACTTTGGATGAGTGTAGTCATCCTTCCCTGGTTTACGAATGATGACCACGTGTGCAGTTTTCCACAGCTTGGGAAAGTATGCCATTTTCAAGCACATGTTGGCTATCGCTAGGAATACCTTCCTGTTGCAGTGAATTGCGGCGGAGCAGATATCAGATGTTAGCCCATCTGGTCCAGGAGCTTTTTTTGGGTTGAGTGTTTGTAACACTGAATCAAGCTCCGCTTCTGTAAAAGGTGGATCATCTTCTGACAAACCTAGGTCTTTGTTGATGTCCGTCAGCTCTCGTACTTTGGTGTGGTACGGCTGATCGGTTACCACACAGTCGTCAGGGTAAAATGTTTGGGCCAAGAGTTCTGCTGACTTTTCAGATGTCAGGGTTTCACCCTGGTTGTTTCTTAGGAGCATGTCCTCATATCTTCTTGAGGATTTTCGGATAACTCTGTAAATTTTATCCCACATGCTCTCCTTGTCCTGTGTCGTGCAGAATTCTTTCCAGCTTTCGGTTTGCGCCTCCTCAACTTTTATGGTGTACTGTTTTTTACAGTTTATATAGTCATCTATAACGTGTTGTATTCGACTTGGTGCCGCATTTCTTATGCGTCTTTTTTTCCTTTGGACTTCTGTTTTGAGTTGGTTGAGGGTTTTTGACCACCATGGAGGCGTTGCATTTACCCCCCTCATGCCTACTTTCGGAATAGTCTCGTCGCAAGATTCCTGGATTACTTTTGTGTAGGCTATTGTGATGGATTCTAGTTCCTCATGGGTTTCCACGCCCTCGATTAATGTGGGAGTTATGGCTCTTTCTTCTAGTAGTGATCTGAAGTGTGATGAGAAGTCTGACCATTTTGCCTTCCTGGTGTTGTATTTGCGCGTTGTACAGGGCCGTAGTGGTTTTAAGGCCGTTTTAGTGCGCAATGTAAATGTTATGGCATTATGGTCTGATGTAATTAGACTTCTCTCCACTCTCCAGTCCTCCACATTGCCGAGAAGTGACGGACTGCAAGCAGTTACGTCTACTATGCTCGAGCAGATTCTCCCCCTTCTGTAAGTTTCGAAGGTAGGTATGTCACCGGTGTTGAGGATATGGAGATCCATTTCATTGAGGAAGGTGTTATATGCCGCGCCTCTTTCGTCTTCTGTGTTGCTTCCCCACCATTGACTCCAAGCATTTACGTCTCCAGCCACTATGATGTTGTTTGTGTGAAGTTTTGCACATGCTGCTTGGATTCGTCTAAGGTAGGGATTGATATCTTGCTCCCCTTCGAGGTAGACTGACACGACTCCTAATTTTAGGTTTCCTGCGACCAGAACCACCGCCGCTTCTGTTTCAGTAACCAGCTGTGGATCATGAATGATCTCCAGCTGATTCCCGAAGACAAGGATTGCGGCCTTCACTGGTTTTTGTCTATTCAGGCTGCATTGAATAACTCGCGTGCCAGGATGTTCTTTAATGACGCCATTTTTTCCCACATAGGGTTCCTGTACAATGGCGATCGACACTCCTTTATCCGTTGCAACCTGAAGTAGTTCCGCCGTTGCTACCCTGGAGCGTTGCAAGTTCACCTGAATGATTTTAATGTGTGTATCTGACCTACTAATGTTTGAGACGGTGTTGTTTTGGCTGCCCTTAGCAATATGTTATGCGAGATCGTGCTATGGCATCCCACTTCTGCTTTTCCCGGCAATCAAAGCTAAAAGCATTGTGTGCCAGGTCCGTGTCGCCACCGTGCGCTTTTAGGCAATTTTTACATCTTGGGGGTCTCCCCTCCAGTCTGGTTGGGCATTTGTCCCATGAGTGAGTTTCTCCGCAGTGACTGCAGAGTTCCTCCTTTTCATGGCACACTGCCTTTGTGTGGCCAAAACCAAGACATTTAGTGCATTGCACTAGGGGAGAGTGGTCCATTATTGGTCTCCTTTGGAGGCCAATGTAAATTTTGCCCGCATCAATGAAGCGCCTGTGAACTTGTGGAGAGAGCTCGAGTACAGGATGGCACTCATGTGGATTCCTCGCCTTTTTCCTGTATCGAACTCTGATTGTTCGCTCTTTTTCATCGACGTCATGCAGAAGGTGTTTATTCTGCGCCAGTATATTTTCGACGATTTCGACGTCGCTGTGATACGATAGCACGTCTCTGATCATCGCCAAGGGATTGTTTGTCCTTGCAACCTCTACTTTTAAATTTTTGTTTGTCTTAACCCTGTTTTGGACAAGGTTAAGATCCTCCTTGGTGTTACAACTGAGGACGACTTTTTGGTTTTTCGCCTTCCTTACCCTATCCACTTTGGCTCCAGTCTTTTTAGTATCTAGGGCCTCCCTGATTCTCTCAATGATGTTGTCAGCTGTATTCTTCGAATCAGTTGATGTGATTATAAGAGTGTGATTGGGTTTAGGAAGGGGTAGGCTTGCAGCCACTCTGGCGTAAGTCCTTTTCGGTTTTGCTGCTGCTTCGCCAGCTTGTGCTAGCTCCGTTGCTAGACTCGGGGCTGTAGGTGATGAAGCCCGTTTCTGTTCCCTGATCGTCCTCAGCTCAGATGACATAACACCTAAATGTTCTTCAATGGGTTGAAGCTGTTCTCTGATGCTGGTTTGGAATGTTTTGCCAGAGTCCGCCGAAGATAAGACTGAGAGTCCAGATCTGATATTTTCATCTAGCTCCTTCAGCGACCTCTTCATTCCGTCCAGCTCCTGCTCCAACTTTTTGTTTATTTCCTGTGAGGGGCAGGATGGCGGTGATTTAAGGCGTAATAAGGTTTTCTGGCCAGTCTCGAGAACCTCCTTGGTATTATTATCGTATTTTTCGATAATTCGGCGCATGTCATCCAGTTGCATACTGAGTGTTTCCACGCTGGATTTTACTCCAGTGAGTTCCACTCTTAGGTGAGGTAAGATGTTCTCCGCACCTCCCTGCTTCTGCTGAGTCAGGTTATTTTGGATTACCTCTATGCGCCTATCTAAATCCGTTACAGCCCTAAGTATTTCCGATGTTCTACGAAATGGCTCTTGGGTTTCAAAGTCCAGCCAGCCCCTTATCGCCTTTGATTCTTGGAGAGTGTTCTTTATATCAGTCCTGGCTTGGCCTATCTCGGTTAGGTTAGGTTAGGTTAGGTTAGGTTAGGTTAGGTTAGGTTAGGTTAGGTTAGGTTAGGTTAGGTTAGGTTAGGTTAGGTTAGGTTAGGTTAGGTTAGGTTAGGTTAGGTTAGCGGGGCCCGGATAGCTGTCGAGTCCACCATGAAGTATCTGGGATTGGTGCTCGACAGCCGATGGGAATTCGGACCCCACTTCCGGAGGCTGGCGCCCAAGCTGATGGGTGCAGCGGGCGCGCTATCAACGTTGCTTCCCAACTTGGGGGGCCCGAGCGCCGCCTGTAGGCGGTTGTACGTGGGAATCGTGCGGTCCATGGCCCTGTATGGGGCCCCTGTGTGGGCGATGGACATGACGGCCAGCACTCTCGCCATTCTGCGTAAACCGCAGAGGGCGATGGCCGTCAGAGTCGTCCGCGGGTATCGCACGATTTCCTACGAGGCGGCTTGCGTCCTGGCCGGATCCCCGCCCTGGGACCTAGAGGCGAAAGTACTCGCGTCATTATATCGATGGCGCGAGGAAGAGCGGGCACGAGGCTCGAGGCCGGTGCAGCGGCAGATCGCGCTGCGCCGAGAGGAGCTCCGTCAGGTCTTGGTGGCGGAATGGCGGCAAAGGCTTCTGCGCCCTACCGCCGGCCTCGCTACCGTCGAGGCGATCCGGCCAGTACTCGACGACTGGCTCGGGAGAAGGCACGGCTCCCTGTCGTTTAGGGTGACGCAGGTGCTGTCGGGGCATGGCTGCTTCGGCAAGTACCTGCGCCGCATAGACAGGGAGCCGGACGCTCGGTGCCACCACTGCGTCCATTGCGGGGAGGACACGGCGCAACACACGCTCGCCGAGTGTGTAGCTTGGGAGGAGCAGCGCCGTGTCCTCACAAATAAAGTAGGAGGCGATCTGTCGCTGCCGGCCTTAGTGCGGAAGATGGTCGGTAGCGCAGAGTCGTGGGATGCGGTGGTGTCCTTCTGCGAGGACGTGATGTCGCAGAAGGAAACTGCGGAACGGGAAAGGGAGATCTCGACTCCCTTTCCTGGCCGCAGAAGGCGCACCGGGCGCAGGAGAAGGGCGGACAACGCCCTTTTCCGGCCCCCATAATTGGGTCCAGGGGCGAGGGACTTGGGGAAGCCCCCGCCACCCCTACTCAATAGACCCGAGGTGGAGGCGCGCGCGGGTGTCGGTGCGCGCCCCTGAGGCGATACACGGGGTAGTTTAACACCTCACTACCCCGTGCAGGAGACGAGGCCTGGACGGACCGGGCCAGCACTAGTGTGGGGCTGCGGAAGAATTTGGATTCCCGCGGCCCCACGCGCACGTGTGAGGAGACACCGGGGTGGTTTTAGCCGGTAAGAGTCCGGCACGCCCCTCCGCCTTTCCCCAGGCGGAGGTAGTCCATGAGGATTTCCCCCCGTAAAAAAAAAAAAAAAAAAAAAAAAAAAAAAAAAAAAAAAAAAAAAGGTTAGGTTAGGTTAGGTTAGGTTAGGTTAGGTTAGGTTAGGTTAGGTTAGGTTAGGTTAGGTTAGGTTAGGTTAGGTTAGGTTAGGTTAGGTTAGGTTAGGTTAGGTTAGGTTAGGTTAGGTTAGGTTAGGTTAGGTTAGGTTAGGTTAGGTTAGGTTAGGTTAGGTTAGGTTAGGTTAGGTTAGGTTAGGTTAGGTTAGGTTAGGTTAGGTTAGGTTAGGTTAGGTTAGGTTAGGTTAGGTTAGGTTAGGTTAGGTTAGGTTAGGTTAGGTTAGGTTAGGTTAGGTTAGGTTAGGTTAGGTTAGGTTAGGTTAGGTTAGGTTAGGTTAGGTTAGGTTAGGTTAGGTTAGGTTAGGTTAGGTTAGGTTAGGTTAGGTTAGGTTAGGTTAGGTTAGGTTAGGTTAGGTTAGGTTAGGTTAGGTTAGGTTAGGTTAGGTTAGGTTAGGTTAGGTTAGGTTAGGTTAGGTTAGGTTAGGTTAGGTTAGGTTAGGTTAGGTTAGGTTAGGTTAGGTTAGGTTAGGTTAGGTTAGGTTAGGTTAGGTTAGGTTAGGTTAGGTTAGGTTAGGTTAGGTTAGGTT